>CM058234.1:79904221-80504221 GCA_030180135.1 Orychophragmus violaceus | reverse complement strand
TCCATGCGATCGTTTGAACGATCCATGCGATCGCGGTCAATCTCTCGCGACTGCAACGATCGATCCTTGCACTGCATCGATCGATGCAATGCGATCTCTCGTGGTTGCATCGACCGATCATGCGATCGCATCGATCGATGCATCGCGATCACAGCCGATACTTCTTTATGAAAATCGCATTCTTCCAAATCAATATAGCTTGGATTTTTGCGATTTCAAATGTGTTTAGGTTTCAATTCCTTGTTGCTTAAGTGATTTCTCTTATCAGTAATTGATTCAAAACACTTCTTAAACAAGAAAACAATCCTAAACTTGAATCTAAACAAGATGAACCAGAACCAATGGCTCTGATACCACTGAAGGATCTTCTGGTGTTAATCCTGATTCAATTCATCAGATTACTTGATCCTAAACATGCCAGATCTAGGTTCTCTTGATTAGAAACATAAGTAGATCTCACCTTTTACCTGTTTTGCAGCGGAAAGAGAGAACAGGTCAGAGATCAGAGAGCCACCGAGTGATAACTCCTCCAGAGGTTCACACACGCACACCAAGCAGGAAGAAAGCTGCTAGACCGAGCTGTGGGAGGTCGCAGGGAGAGAGAGAGAGTCGCGGCTAGGGCTTCTACTCGACCTGAACTCGTCTTAAGTTTATATAAAACTTGTTCAGTTCGTTTTGGGCCATTTGGCCCAAATGCCAATTAACTCCGAGGCGTTCGCGCATTGCATCGATCGTTGCACCTTATGCATCGATCGATGCACAATGGCTAAACCCTCTTATTCTCTCTAAGTATAGTAAATGCCTAGCACTTTTACCATACTCCTGCTAAACCGTTCCTACACGTTTTCCTGTTAGCTTAGGCGTGTGACCCATATGGGATCATATAATAAAGGCAATAAGTCCAAGACTTATAGATCATGAGCGGACTCTAGCAAGCCATCATGACCCCCAGTATTATATGACTTATGTCTGATCTTTGACATACTCTTACTTTCTAGAGACAGTACCGAGATTACTGGACACATTTCCTAGAGATAGATTGAACAAGTTAATTGGACTGTGTCAAGACACTTATATCGATAAGGTCTTACACAGGTTCAGAATGCAAGATTCCAAGAAGGGCATCATACCAATGTCTTATGGCATAAGTCTCAGCAAGAAGCAGTGTCCTGAGACACCTGCTGAGCGAGATCGCATGAGTCGGATTCCCTATGCCTCGGCGTTGGGATCCATCATGTATGCCATGCTCTGTACTCGTCCAGATGTTGCTTGTGCTTAAAGCATGACGAGTAGATACCAATCGGATCCAGGTGAAAGTCACTGGACAGCAGTCAAGAATATTCTGAAGTATTTGAGAAATACTAAGGATAAATTCTTGGTGTATGGAGGAAGTAATGAGCTGGTAGTAAGTGGTTACACAGACGCAAGTTTTCAGACAGACAAAGATGATTTCCGATCGCAATCTGGTTACTTCTTATGCCTGAATGGCGGTGCAGTCAGCTGGAAGAGTTCCAAGCAAGACACTGTAGCAGATTCCACAACCGAAGCTGAGTACATCGCTGCTTCTGAAGCGGCAAAGGAGGTTGTTTGGATCAAGAAGTTCATCACTGAACTTGGTGTGATTCCTAGTATTTCTGAGCCAGTGGCTTTATATTGTGATAACAATGGAGCCATTGCGCAAGCAAAGGAACCTAGATCACACCAGAAATCCAAACACATAGAAAGGAGATATCACCTTATATGTGATATTGTGAATAGAGGAGATGTGAAGATCAGCAGAGTCCCGACGGATGAGAACGTAGCTGATCCACTGACCAAGCCCCTCCCGAGGCCTAAGCATGAGTTTCACACTGCTGCTGTAGGCATTAGATTTCTTAAGATGTGATCTTGTTTTCAGTGGGAGTTATATTTGGTTTTTAGTTATGACTTGATGTTCGTAAAACATAATTTGGTTATGTTATTTTAATGAAATTTGTTTCAGCATTATTTAATTGTGTTATTAAATAATAGTCCCAAATAATTTATGAGATTTTATAGGTCATCAAGTATGTGACTTGATCATGAAACCCTATAAACAAAGATTGTCATGAGTTATGTTGGTCCCTGGTCGAGGTTGTTAAAATGGAACATTAACAACCACGTGAGACTAGTATGTGAGGTGACTGATGACTATGTTTCATGGAGTCATTTAATAAGTGTATTAAAGTCAATCACATAGATATGTGTTAGAGAACACATGATCGGACTTGACCCGTTAATGAGAACTCTACAAGATGTTATATGAGTGTCATAAGAGTTTCTCATTACGACTAAAGAGTGTAGTCCTTAGACCTGAGTTCATCATGTCCTCTCTTATATGAATTGGTTCGTCTTGACTTTGTCAAACGTCAGCCGTAACTGGTGACCATAAAGACACTGATTAGGCGTATCATGAGATATAAAAGAGACATGTATGGAACAAGATGGGATTTGTACCTCCTATATAACAGGAGTTAAATATCTCTGGGCCTATCGAAGATTTGATACTGGAAATGCGTGGCCGCGCTCAAACGAGGTGATTGTCAGTCGTTTGTTTTATCAGTACAAATCGGGATTCGATAAACATGATCTAGCTTAATAAGGATGACACAGTTCTTGCCTTATGCTAGATTGAGATATAGCTACAAAGGAATTAAAGGAATAGATGATTCCAGTACAAGTGGAAGATTGTTGGGAATGTCCTGAAATCTATTGTACTTGCTCTATGTGAAAGTCGTATTGTCGAGATGAGACAATCACATAACACTAGGTAGTCATAACGCTTTGCTAGAAGCCACTTATGATCAATGAGTTGAGAACTCATTGCTAGTGTTATATGATCCTACAGGGTCACACACCTAAGCAAACTGGGCGTTAAAGACGAGGTTGATCATTAATGTAATGATCCAGTGAATGCATATTTGATATGCATTCGATATCAATATTCTGGGGCAGTGTCGATCGTTGCAGATAGTGCATCGATCGATGCAACTCGCGGATTAACCAGATTAATACGGTTTAATCGTTGGTTAATTCCGTAGTGGTTTAAGCCGACATATATAAGATATATGGTCGACCTAAACTCGTTTCTAACCTAATTCACAGCCACCAGAACTTGAATAGAAACCTCTGAAGAGATTGGATCTCTATAGGCACTAGCATCCCTCTTGTCCAGTTTGTGTGCGTGTGGATACCAGTAGAGGCACAGCATTTGAGGTGCTTCGTGATCTCGATTATCTGCTAAAACTTCCGCTGCAAATCACCAGGTAAATCTGAGATCCCATAGATTCAATTATATGAACCTTAGATCCTAGGCTCGGAATTCAGACTAGGGTTGCTAATCCTGATTAGAACTGCTAGAAATTCCTTCACCAGCGACCTTCGCGGAAGCAATGATGGGCCCGGACTCCGAAAAATGGCTTGGAGCCTCTAAGTCCGAAATGGGATCCATGTCAGAAAACCAAGTATGGTCCTTGGTCGATTTACCTAATGGTGCAAAAGCCATTGAGTGTAAATGGATCTTCAAGAAGAAGATTGACGTGGATGGCAATGTACAGATTTACAAAGCGAGGTTGGTGGCTAAAGGTTTCAAGCAAATTCATGGTATTGACTATGATGAAACCTATTCCCCAGTCGCTATGCTTAAATCCATTCGGATTCTTCTAGCAATTGCCGCTCATTATGATTATGAGATTTGGCAAATGGATGTCAAAACCGCATTCCTGAATGGTATTCTGGAAGAGGATGTGCATATGACACAGCCTTAAGGTTTTGTCGATCCGAAGAATGCTGGGAAGGTATGCAAGCTTCATAAATCCATTTATGGATTGAAGCAAGCATCACGGAGTTGGAATCTTCGTTTTGATGAAGCAGTAAAACAATTTGGTTTCATCAAGAACGAAGAGGAACCATGTGTTTACAAGAAGACTAGTGGGAGCAAAATTGCGTTTCTTGTACTGTATGTCGATGACATACTCCTCCTCGGTAATGACGTTCCGTTGCTTCAGTCTGTTAAGACTTGGCTCGGAAGTTGTTTTTCCATGAAAGACATGGGAGAAGCCGTGTATATTCTTGGAATCAGAATCTACAGAGATAGAGTGAACAGGCTGATTGGATTGTGCCAGGACACTTATATTGATAAGGTACTGCACAGATTCATGATGCATGATTCCAAGAAGGGCTTCATACCCATGTCTCATGGCACCAGTCTCAGCAAGAAGCAGTGTCCGGCAACACCTGCTGAGCGAGAACGCATGAATAGGATTCCTTATGCTTCTGCAATAGGATCTATTATGTATGCCATGCTCTGCACTCGTCCAGATGTAGCTTACGCGTTAAGCATGACGAGTAGATACCAATCTGATCCAGGTGAAGTTCACTGGACAGCTGTCAAGAATATTCTCAAGTATTTGAGACATACTAAGGATAAATTCCTTGTGTATGGAGGAAGTGAAGAACTTGTGGTGAATGGATTCACCGATGCGAGTTTTCAGACAGACAGAGACGATTTCCGATCGCAATCTGGATATGTCTTCTGTCTAAATGGCGGTGCAGTGAGCTGGAAGAGCTCTAAGCAGAATACCGTAGCTGATTCCACAACGGAAGCTGAATATGTTGCTGCTTCAGAAGCGGCAAAGGAAGCTGTTTGGATCAAGAAGTTCATGACTGAACTTGGTGTGGTTCCTAGTATCTTGGAGCCAGTGGCTTTGTTTTGTGATAACAACGGAGCCATTGCTCAGGCAAAAGAACCAAGGTCACACCAGAAGTCCAAACACGTGGAGAGGAGATATCACCTGATTCGAGATATCGTCAATAGAGGTGATGTGAAAATCAGCCGAGTTCCGACAGACGAGAATGTCGCAGATCCTCTAACTAAGTCACTCCCAAGGCCTAAGCATGAGAGTCATACGACTGCTGTAGGCATTAGAGATCTTAAGATGTAATCTTGATTCTAGTGGGAGTTTTGGTTTTATTTTAGTTATAATAAGATGCTCTTGTAAACATTCTTTTAGAATTGTTTAATGAAATTTGATTTCAGCATTATTTATTGTGATCTAAATAATGGTCCCAAAATAAGTTTATGACATATTATAGGTCATCAAGTTGAGGACTTGATCATGAAACCCTATAAGTTAATAAATTATGTTTTGTCCCTAGTCGAGGTTGTAGAATTGGGATACTGACAACAGTTAGAGACTAGATTGTGAGGTGACTGTTGGCTAAGTTTCATGGAGCCAATGATATGATTATCACAGTCAGTCACATAGATATATGTTAGTGAACATATGATCGGACATGACCCGCTAATGAGAAGTCTATAAGATAGTTATATCTGTGTCATAAGAGGTTCTCATTACGACTATAGAGTATAGTCCTTAGACCTGAGTTCATCATGCTTTCTTGCATATGAATTGGTACACTTTGACTTTGTCAAACGTCGACCCGTAACTGGCGACTATAACGGCACTGTTCAAGTATATCATGAAGTGTGCGTTGAAACAGGGATAGAACAAGATGGAATTTGTCCCTCCTGTATAACGGGAGATAAATATCTCAGGGCCTATCGAAGATTGAATACTGAGAGAATGTGTGGCCGCACTCAAACGAACTGTAGTTCAGTTGTTTGTAATGTTCAGTATGAGATCAGGAGTTCGATAAACACGATGTTGGCTTAATAAGGACGACACCAATCTTGCCTTATGCCAAATCGAGATACAGAGACAAAAGGATTATAGGAATTGATGATTCTAGTACAAGTGGGAGATTGTTGGGATAGTGTCCTGAAATCACACTTGTACTCACTCCTGATGATAGTTGTGTGTCGAGATCAGACATTCGTATAATACTGGGCGGTTGCAATGTTTTGCTAGAAGCCTCTTGCAGTCTGTAAGTTGTAGACTTACTGCCAGTATTATATGATCTTATAGGGTCACACACCTAAGCAAACTGGAAGCATGAAAGTGGGAATGATCATTATGGTAATGATCATACTTATGTGTATTGGATACACATTTACATAGAGTTTTACAATGTGTGTGTCGATCGATGCATGAGTGCGTCGATCGATGCAGGCTTTTCGTGGAGGTGTGACGATCGACACATTAAGTGTGTCGATCGTTGCATATCGGGTTCCGAAACTGATGTTTCGGATTAATGACGTAACCGAGTCGGGATTGTCTGACGGTTTGTGATGTCATTTCCAGGTCGATATATAAGGAATTATATGGTCGACCTGAACCCTAGCCGTCTTCTCTTCTCTCTGACAGAAAAGCAGAAACACTAGAAACTCTAAGATCCCACTGATCCGGCACTAGCATCCCATTTCTAGCTTGTGTGCGTGTGTACGTGGTAGAGGCGAGGCACTTGTGTCGCTACTGATCTCGTTCACCATTCATTCTGCTGCCAGTAACAAGGTAAGAACGAGGTTGGTGATTCAATATATCAAACCCTAGATCCTAGGAGATCCAACATAAACACCGGAGAATAGGAGCGACTGCCGGGACTTCCTCGCCGGAGCTCGACAATCTCACCAAAGGATTCGCGCTTCAGCTCCACGCGAGACACCGAAGATTCCGTGCCTTCATCAACTCCTGAAGACTAACGACACGACCCCGTACCAATCCGGCGGCCACTACGCCGACCCTAACAACAAGCCGACTCATAAATCTAAAGAAACCGGCAACGCAAGAACTAAAAGCCAAACCCTAGCTTCACCTGAAAACCGAGATCTATCTAATCCGGCTGGATTAGCCACCGCCGCCGCCGAAGGATACATCACCGTGAGAAACCGCCATCCCCACGCGGGCTCGAACGACGAGCAAACCGGAGCTGCACCAACACATGACAAACCCACCAAACCGCATGGATTGAAGCGCAACTCGAAGCTCTTCTCCGATAATCTCAAGATCCACACAAGACCCCTCCGCCGTCCTCGAGCAAAGGCAGATCTGGCCTGATCCTGAGCCACCGAATCCGAGCCAACCAAGCTTCCGCAGCGCCTCAGCCGTCGGTTCTCCTTCCCATCGTCGTCGGAGATATGACCGCAGCTCTTCTGGAAACCCGCTCGGTCTCCACCGTCTCTGGAAAGCATAAAAGCAAGAAATGAAAAGGGGAGGCCCTTTCACGGCACCGGCGACAAGCCGGACGCCGTAAAAAGCCTCCAAACGGAGCACGAAAGCGGCGACTTTAAACGAGGAGACGAGAGAAAAAATCGCCCGCGCGTGGTGCAGAATTGTTGTCTTTATCCCGTTCAACCAGTTAGATATTAAAAATGAGTGCTATTTCGTTGTTCTGTTTTCAGAAACTGTTGAAGTCTTCGAATCTTGCTAGTAGAAAAGTTAGAATAATTATTTCCAACATAATTAAATTTGATTATAGATAAATAAATAAATAAAAAAACTGATTATAGATCCCATATTGTTTTCATCAGTTAAAAGACAACCAGGGGAAAAAAAAATTGAACATGTAGTCTTAATTATATGTCCTTTGGGGAAAAAACAGAAAAATGATATGTAATGAAAAGAATTGACGTGGGTTTACACAAGCACTAGAATCCAATCTCAACAAAAGAAAAAAAAAATAATCAAAAGCGAGAATCACGAATGTGCATATACCCACCACTCGCCACCCTCCAAAAGACCTACACTAGACTTACACAGACCACACACATCCTTAAGCAGAGCAAAATCTCATGGACTCGTCTCAAAACGATAGCGTATACCAACCACTTCTCCACCCTCGGCTTTGTCCGTCGACGGAGTCAAACAACGGCGAGTTAGAGAGAGTGCTATAATTTGGTTCAATTCTCTTTGGTCCGGTTTAAATTCTCTATAATTTCAGTCTGATATGCTAAATCTGGTTCAATTATGAGATGTTGGTTAGGGTTGATTAAACTGGAAATCAAAAACGAAATAAAAAGTTAATACGAATTTTTTTTTTTTTTTGTAAATATCTCCTACCATTGTATAACCAGTTACATATTAAAAATGAGTGCTATTTCGCTGTTCCGTTTTCAGAAACTACTGTTGAAGTCTTCGAATCCTGCTAGTAGAAAAGTTAGAATAATTCTTTCCAACATAATTAAATTTGATTATAGATAAATAAATTAAAAAAAAAAACTGATTATAGATCCCATATTGTTTTCATCAGTTAAAAGACAAAACGAAAGAAAACAAACTTGAACATGTAGAGTCTTAAGAGCAAGCCCATTGGTGAACCCCCCCTTTCGGGGTTTTTATGCAATTTTTTTTTTAACTGGAGAAAAAAAAATTAGTCAACCGGGTCGCGCCACGTGGCGAACCCGGTTCTAAAAGCTGCTCAACTAAGGCTATGTACAATGGTTTCAACATTTAACACCCTCCACATCATCTTCTCTTTCTTCCATATCATTTTCTCTTTCTTCCAAATCATAATTCAACACTCATTCAATTTTTACCTTCTACAATGGTTTGTTTAAAAAATTTGAACACCCTACCCCACTAAAAATTAAAATACATACTAAAAAAAATTATACATATAAATAATAAATAAAAATTACATAACAGTGATATTGATTTCTGTGAATGTATAAATGGAATATATGAACGTTCGTGTGATATATCAACGTATAAATAGAATCTATGAACGTATATAATTTTTTAAGTCACATACAATAAAACTTTAAATATTTTTATTTATTTTTAAAACTTTAAACACACGACACAAGTAAAACACATATAACCTAATTAGTACAATAGACTCAACTCACAAATTCGTAATTCTCTTTGATCATGTAACATTTTGAATCTTGCCCATATGTGTTTGACTAGGTCTGCTTGCAATTCGTGATGTACACTTGAATCACGCAACTCAGATCTAGCACGCACATGATTTGCAAATGCAGGTAGCACCTCCGTCGAAAATTGTGGTGTACTAGACCCACTTGCCTCAGGTTGATCATAATCGTTCCAATGTTGAGAATACGTATCTCGTTCCTCCTACAGGACTAGCATAATGTGGTTGATCACGGACAGCGATCCATTCTTTCATTAAATTGAAATTTCCATTACCACCATCTGAATATATTTCATGCGCTTTCGCCAAGACATCCTGCTCCGACCACCCGCTTTGTTGCATACGCTTAGCGTTATCGTAAGCACCAATCCATTTTCCCAATTTTTGGTTCATGTAGTTGTAGTGATTTCTGCATGAAACTCCACCACGCGGAAGATCAAATGAGCAATGCTTATTACAATACTCAGCAATTTTACCCCAAAATGATTCACTCTTTTGGTTTCTGCCGATGACGTTGTATGTTCCATATTTGATCCACCCACTCATTAGTACCAAGTTTTGCTCAGTTGTCCATTTGTGGCTTTTCCGGGAAGCAGGGGTTGAATCGTTTGCACTTGGAGTGGTTTCATTAATACCAACTATACCACCAAGAGCCATTTGTGTAGAAAATTCGGGAAATTCAATTGCTCCAGAGTCCGGAACACTTTCATTACCCGCCGGAGTAGAAGAATTAGAAGGTGGTTGAGATGAATATGACATCGCCGAACTGTAATATGGATGATAGTTTGGAATAGCTGACGGCATGAAGAAACTTGGTGAGAAACCATAATTTGGCATATTTCGGGGTTGGTTGGAAGATTGACTTTGAAATGGATAATTGTTGGAATTTGGGTAGTTAAAAGGGTGATTAAAAGAATTTTGGGTGTTGCAAGGGTTATTGTTTGGATCCATTTTCTCAAAGAAGACAAGAAATAAGTTTAGAAGATGAGCTTTTTCTGTGTTCAAATGTAATGAAACAAATCTCTATTTATAGAATGAAAATAATGAATTTGGTATAATTATTTTTTAATATATCACTTCATATACAATAATTGTCTTCAATAATGTAGATGTAATATATATATATATATATATATATATATACATATATCTCAGCCTCATTTTCTCCAATTAACGTCCAATTTATTGTATTATTCCAGCGAAAGTTTTGTTTTTCTAATGGCATCAAGTAATAGACGGTTTATATGAACGTGTATATGTTATATATAAATGTATATATGGTATCAATGAACGTACACAGATAACGAAGGGTTTTTGTGCTGAAATATATTTCAAAAATAGACGAATTTTTTTATGTGTCCAAATTAAATGAACCAAGTCTCTATTTGTAGAGTATAAAAAATAATGAATTTTGATATAATTTTTTTTAAAAAAATATATATAATTTCGTATGCACTAATTACATTAAACTAATGTAGATGTAAAATAATATATATATATATATATATATATATATATCTCATTTCTATTCTCTCTCCAACTCATATCCATCCAGAAGTTGTCATGTGTCTCACCAGGTCTCACGCTTTTCAGAATTTAACTAGTTGAGAGTTTTCAACTCTGTTTAATACACGTAGGATGATAACAAAATTTCAACACCACATTGCAAGGATTCAACACCCCCATTGCAAGTAGTCTAAGAGCAACTCCAGTGGTGTAACCCGAGGTGAGTTTCTTATCTCATTTTTTTATTAATTTTTTTTTTAAAGGCGAAAAAAATAAAATAAAAAAACGGACCAATAGAAACCCGCCACGTCATCCTGAAAGTGAAGGAACGGTTTCTTAGATAGCTAATATAAGGAACCGTCTCTCACTATGCAGCTGGGCCCCACGTCAGTTAACTATGTTTTTAATCTAACTTTTTTTGGTTTTTGTGCACAGGTAGATTAAAAATGACCCCATGTCACTATGCAGCTGGGCTCCACCTTTATATTTTTATATTATTATTTGTTTAGAACCCCCCATTAGAACCCATCGATGGAGATCGTCTAATTATATGTCCATTGGGGAAAAAACAGAAAAATGATTATGTAATGAAAAGAATTGACGTGGGCTTACACAAGCACTAGAATCCAATCTCAACAAAAGAAAAAAAAACATAATCAAAAGCGAGAATCACGAATGTGCATATACTCACCACTCGCCACCCTCCAAAAGACCTGCACTAGACTTACACAGACCACACACATCCTTAAGCAGAGCAAAATCTCATGGACTCGTCTCAAAACGATGGCGTATACCAACCACTTCAGATAACTAATATAAGGAACCGTCTCTTACTATGCAGCTGGACCCCATGTCAGCTAACTATTTATTTAATCTAACTTTTTTTTGGTTTTTGTGCACAGATAGATTAAAAATGACCCCCACGTCACTATGCAGCTGGGCTCCACCTTTATATTTTTATATTATTATTTGTTTAGAACCCGCATTAGAACCCATAAGGTGGTCTAATTATATGTCCATGTCATCCGGAAAGTGAAAGAAGGTGTCTTAGATAGCTAATATAAGGAACCGTCTCTCACTATGCAGTTGGGCCTCACGTTAGTTAACTATTTTTTTAATTTAACTTTTTTTGGTTTTTGTGCACACGTAGATTAAAAATGACCCCACGTCACTATGCAGCTGGGTTCCACCTTTATATTTTTATATTATTATTTGTTTAGAACCCCTCCCTCCCCCTCCCCCCCCTCCCCCAAGAATTAAAACCATCGATGGAGGTGGTCTAATTATATGTCCATTGGGGAAAAAACAGAAAAATGATTATGTAATGAAAAGAATTGAACGTGGGCTTACACAAGCACTAGAATCCAATCTCAACAAAAGAAAAAAAAAAACATAATCAAAAGCGAGAATCACGAATGTGCATATACTCACCACTCGCCACCCTCCAAAAGACCTGCACTAGACTTACACAGACCACACACATCCTTAAGCAGAGCAAAATCTCATGGACTCGTCTCAAAACGATGGCGTATACCAACCACTTCTCCAGCCTCGGCTTTGTCCGTCGACGGAGTCAAACAACAGCGAGTTAGAGAGAGTGCTATCCGATGTTGAAACTCCCCTGTTTCACCGCCTGCGTAAAGCCACCATCATTGAATCCAAGCTTCTTTTTAAGCTTGCTGCGCCTGCTGTCACTGTCTACATGATAAACTACATCATGTCCATGTCTACTCAAATCTTCTCCGGCCATCTAGGAAACCTAGAACTTGCCGCCGCTTCACTTGGAAACACCGGAATACAAGTCTTCGCCTACGGTCTCTTGGTAACGAAATGATCTATTGTTTTTATTTTATTTTATTTTGCGGTTATGGATTTTGGGATGTTTTGTAATAACTTCGAAATTTGAAAATCTGTAGCTAGGAATGGGGAGTGCGGTGGAGACGCTATGTGGACAAGCGTTCGGAGGGAGGAAGTACGATATGCTCGGCGTTTATCTCCAGAGATCCGCCGTATTGCTCACGCTCACCGGCGTCCTCCTCACCTTTATCTACGTCTTCTCCGAATCCATTTTGCTTTTCCTCGGAGAATCGCCGGAGATCGCTTCCGCCGCGTCTCTCTTCGTCTACGGTCTAATCCCTCAAATCTTTGCCTACGCAATGAATTTCCCGATCCAGAAGTTCCTCCAGTCGCAAAGCATCGTTGCTCCGAGTGCTTACATTGCAACCGCCACTCTCTTCGTTCATTTTCTCTTAAGCTGGCTCGCTGTTTACAAGATCGGGATGGGATTACTCGGAGCATCGCTCGTGCTCAGCCTCTCGTGGTGGATTATAGTGGCGGCTCAGTTTGTTTACATCGTGACGAGTGAACGGTGTCGTGAGACGTGGAGAGGGTTTAGTGTGCAAGCGTTCTCTGGGCTACCGAGTTTTTTCAAACTCTCTGCCGCCTCCGCCGTGATGCTCTGCCTTGAGGCTTGGTATTTTCAGATCTTGGTTCTTCTCGCCGGACTTCTTAAGAATCCGGAACTTGCTCTCGATTCTCTCTCCATTTGGTACGTCTTTTATCAAAAATATTTCCTTCAAAATAAATATCTGACTCTTTATTTTCTTTAGCAAAAATAATTCACATATTCTAGTTATATAAATAGGAAAATATTTTGATTGGCAAACAAAGGAGAGGAATATGTATATAGATAAAGAAAAATAAAAATAAATTTCCTCCCAAATGCATTTTTTGTTAAGGGGCCATCTGAGAAGAGATTGTTAGACCAAACACAACGCTGTTACCGTGCACAGGTTCTTAAAAAAAAAATTTAATATTTTTTTTTTTTTTTATTCAGATGCAAAAAAAAAAAAAAAAAAAAAATTAAAAAAAAGGACGAATCAGGTTGTGACACGTCAGCCAGAACAGTTAAGATACGGTTCTTATATAAGGATTTTTGTATCCTGTATTTTAACTATTCATGTGGGTCCCACGTGGGACCCACATTATTTTATTAATTTTATTTTAAGAACCTGCCTTAAGACACTAGCATTGTTTATGCTCTTAGTGTGAGTTTATCAAGTTGGGGTCTTCATGCTCAATTTCTTGTGAAGACAAAAATATTGATATTTAATTAAACGAATTGTAGATTTTGATCCGTTAAGCGGGTTTTTTTTATAATTTTAAATTTTATTTAGAAAAATGTATATCTTAAAAATAAAGAGCTTAAAGTAACAATTTCGCAATATAAGTTTCATTATGTATTGTATCGTAAGATTATGGTTTAATTTTTTTTAATAAAAATGACCATTATAAAAATTATGTGATATAAGTTTAATCTTTATTGTATTATCTAAAATATTTGTTTTCATAAACAACACATATTTATATATAATTTATTATGTTTTAATAATTTAATAATTAAATATTTACGAAAGTTGAAACATAATAATCTGATTATATTTTTGAATTTATTTTAATTGTTAATGTTTATATAATTGAAATTGGTTAATTAATCTTTTATTTTTTTTCAGTGAACCAAGTTCTATTTTAATGTTTATAATTGAAATTAACTAATCTTTTTTCAACATGTGTTATAGCGGTATATATAATTTTTAAATTTGTTGGAACAATCTGATAAAAGCTGCATTTAAACATGAACCACAATTTGACTATTATCATATATTTGAATAATATAAATACTTCATAATTTTAATATTTTATTAAATTAATAATATATAAATGAGAATTAGTTAATATAATCGTGAAAGTTCTTTTTACTAAATTTATAATCAAAATCGGCTCATTTAATTTTCAACTCGTTCTTGTAATGGTTAAATATTTTGTAATTTAATGTAACAACCCGCTAAAAAATACAGTCGTAAAACATCAATCGTAATATGACATATTATATATTTGAACAATATAATATATTGACTAATTTTAATATTTAATCAAAGTAAAAATATATTAATCTAATTTTTAATATTCTAATATTTTAAAAGTTGTTTTAAAAATTAAATATTAATTTATAGTATTTATTTATGTTTATAATTTTCACTTTTTAAAGTTGAATTATGTTAAAATACATGAATTTGTGTTTATTTTGGTCTAAATATAAAGATTTTATATTTGTTATTGATTAAAATGTAATTAAATAATTGTTTATTAAATTTTAATAATAAATCGGATTTAGTACTTATTTTTCTTAAAAATCAATATATTAAAAATATTTCGAAAGATTTTTCTATAATATTAAATATATATATATATATATATATTTCAAATAAAAATTAATAAATAATATTATGAATATATTTTGAATAAAATAAAAAATTAGAGAATATATAGATTAAAATGTAATGAAATAATTTATAATAATTTTTATCAATAAATACGAGTTCATTAATTATTTTTATTTAGAAATAAAAAGGTTAAAACAGTTTTATAAATGTTTCTTTATAATTTAAAATATATATTTATATTTGAAACAAAAAATAAAAATATATTATAATATATTATAATATATTTTAATCAAATCATAATTAGATAACATTACCTTATATACAAAAAGTTGATTTTAAATTATTTAATAATATCTATCAAATGATTTAAGTTTAGTGATTCTTTATATATATTTTTAATTATTTAAAAAAATAAGATCTATTATATTTATGTTATTTGGATACATGTTTAATAATTATTTTGTTTGAAAATATGGATGATAGATAAAATATTATATTTTTAATTATTTTTAATAAAATTTAGTTAAATTCATTTATATTCATATAATCTGTAATAAACACATGAAATAAAGGTTATTTTCTGATGTGTTATATTTTTAATAGTATTGATATAAATAATTGAAAAACTCACATCTATTTTTTTGTTTCATTTGAGAAATTTGGGTGTAGATTTGTCAAGTATTTAAGATACTCACTCAATTAAATATTGATATTTATATTTTTCACATTTTTAGAGCCTTGCGTATTTTCACATTTTTAGAGACTCACTGAATACTTTTTATTGTTTTATTAATATAAGATTAACAAATTTTTGTTTTATTAATATCCGTCTAACATAAATTGACAATAATATTCTTACTCAAGTAGACAATAATATTCTTTCTTTCTTTTTTCCTTCCAAGAAACAATCATATATCAGTTTCTTTATTTTATTGGTTAGTATAAAATATTCTTTTATCGTGAAAGTCGACGTTAATACGTATGTTTATAGACTTTTGGATGAATGATTTTAGAAATGAGTCGTTAACATTTTTAGTATCGTCAGTTCGATATGAGAAAAAAGAAAACACAGAACAAAGAGAAGTTTGCTTTCGTTAGAGACAAAACATTCTTTCTACATCTTCAATAATTTTTTTTTTTTTTTGTCACGCACATCTTCAATAATATTATTAGTATTTTACACTACAGTTTTTGTATGACATTTTAAAATGTGAATATTTAACTCTTGGGATTTTGATTATGAAGTTATTTACTTTGAATCGAACACAGCCTTTTTTATTCGTCCAGTCAATTATTGGTTAACCGAACCTTGTTCTCTTGTGAGCTTGTGTGTCTATTATACTATATTCTTCCATTAGTTAAATGGATCTATTGTGTTTCGACAGTCGTACCAGCTTTCATTTATTCCTCCAACGTTCTGTTTTATATATACTCCTACCAAACAGAAGAAGCCAATTTCGGGGCTTGTGCCAAATCATGATAAAATTCGCATCCATAATATTTTAGTTTTTTTGTCCGCTAAACTTTCATTAAAACATTTAAAAGCATTTTACAACATAAGAGTTCCTACAAGTTCTTGCTAATTGAGCTAATTGATCTACTGTGTGAAGATCTCGCCTAGGACAATATTCAAAATGATATGATATACCCATTGACATATTACACATATGTTGGATAAACATATACATGTTGGGTAAGCTTCAAGGTTTGAAGTAAAAAGGAAATATTCTAATAAGTTGTTTAGGAGATTTTCCAATTAGGAATAGGAGTTACCTATTTCCTTTTCTCATAAGGTTTAGGAAGGACTCTAAAACCTATATAAATAAGAGGTTATGGAGAGATGTTCCATAAGACTCATAAGACTCAAAAGAGAATTAAGGTTGTTGAGTTGTGACAATCTTAAGAGAGATTTAGTTTTGAGAGAGTTTCTAAATCTAATAAAGAAAAGGTGTTCTTTATACATTGAGTTTTCTCACATTTGGTATCAGAGCGTTTTGGTGAGATCCTGATCAAGAGAGATCTGATTAAACCCTAACCTCAAGAGCCTAGTTGAATCAATCAAGGAGGATTTGATTCATCTTGGTGAACACAACAAAGGAATCGTTGTGTAACACAACAAAGGAGTTGTTGTGTAGAGAGCTTTCGAAATCATCTTAAGAAGAAGACGATCTCGAAGAAAGCCGGAGGAAGACTCGCACGCGATCGAAGAGAGAGATCGTGAAGTAGTTCTTCGTTCATCTTGAGCAAGGAAGATCAAGAAGGAGCCGATCGCCGTAAGCCATGGAGGGAGAACGAGCGGTTAAAGGATTAGAGAGAGGAGTCTCAATCCAATGTCCTATGTTGACCACCACGAATTACACAGTGTGGTCGATGAGGATGAAGGTTCTGTTGCGGATTCACAAGGTGTGGGAAACCGTAGAAACAGACAAAGGTGATGATGATAAGAAGGATATAGCAATAGCGTTGCTATTCCAATCCATTCCGGAGTCGATGATCTTACAGGTGGGAGAGCAAGAATCACCTAAAGACATCTGGGAAGCTATCAAAGCTCGTCATCTAGGAGCTGATCGAGTCAAGGAGGCGCGACTTCAAACCCTAATGGCCGAGTTCGATAGATTGAAGATGAAGGAAGAGGATACAATCGATAACTTCGCGGGGAAGCTATCAGAGATATCAACAAAAGCCACTGCCCTAGGAGAAGCGATTGAGGAACCAAAGCTGGTGAAGAAGTTCCTAAACAGCTTACCAAGAAGCAAGTATATTCAGATCATAGCTTCTCTAGAACAAGTCCTAGACCTAAACACCACAGGTTTTGAGGACATAGTAGGGAGGCTAAAGGCTTATGAAGATAGAGTGGGTGAAGAAGAGACACAATCTGAACCACAAGGGATGTTGTTGTTTAGCTCAGATCCGAGTTATGGAGGGAGCAGAGGAAGAGGACGAAGCAGGGGAGGTAGACATAGCTCAAGAGGGAGAGGCAGAGGACGTGTTACACAACAAGAAGGTTCGTCTAACACAGAAGGACATACGAAAGAGAAGAAGGATCTTTCAGAGATCATCTGTTTCAGATGTGACAAGTATGGCCATTATGCATCTAGCTGCCCTGATAGGTCCCAAGAGACTCAAGAAGCAAATAAAGTGGAGACAGAAGTAGCTGATCAATCACTTTATATGCATGAGATTGTGTTTCTGAATGAAGAAAGTATCATACCGAAGAAGTATGAATCTGAGGATGGAGAAGAAGGTCTATGGTACTTAGACAATGGAGCAAGTAATCATATGACAGGTAACAAGCATTACTTCTCTAAACTTAATGAAAACATCAAAGGAAAGGTGAAGTTTGGAGATGGTTCTTGCATAGAAATAGGTGGGAAGGGATCCATCTTATTTCAAAGCAAAACAAAGGAACAACAGCTTGTTACAGACATCTATTACATCCCTGAATTAAAGAGTAACATCTTAAGTTTAGGACATGCCACAGAAGCTGGTTGTGATGTTAGAATGAGGATGAATTACTTGACTCTACATGATCCAATGGGGAGACGAATACTTAAAGCCATAAGGTCTCAAAACCGGCTTTATACGATTAGTCTTAAGATTTGGAAACCTGTATGTTTGCAAGTCAATTTGGATGAAGAGAATTGGAGATTGCAGGCGAGATTGGGTCACACAACAAGAAGGGTTGTGGAACGCAGAGATGTGATCTTTGATGAGAAAGCAGGCTGGAACTGGAATGAAACAAGGAGAGATTCGAGTATGAGTCCAGGGATGTTTCATATGAGATGGGGAACTGTTGTAGATGCAGGAGAAGGTCCTGTAGAAGTCACGCATGATGAAGAAACAGAGCATAAAAGGAACGATGCTTTGGATGATCAAGGGTTCAACAATCACGAGCAAGGTGACGTTGAACAAGGGAATGATCTTGTGCAAGACAACGATGACCATGATGAAGTAGAGGAAGAACTTCATCAAGAACAGCCTCTAAGGAGATCTACAAGAACGGTGAGTGGACCCAGTTATCTCAATCAAGTTTCAATGGAGAGCGAGATGTTGCTACTCTCAATTAACAAGGCGCCAAGGGCATGGAACACAAAGCTAGATCGGATCCTAAAGGAGATGAGATTCGAGAGATGCACAAAAGAATCTTCTGTGTATTGCAGAGAAGATGGAATTGAGTTTAAGCAAGAAGGTTATACTCAAAGAATCCTAAAAGAAGCCGGATTAGAAGGATGTAATCCAACGCAAATTCCTATGGAAGACGGATTAGAAGGATATAATCTAACGCAGAGTCCAAGGAAGTCACATGGAGAGGTGATTAAGCAGATACTAAGGTATCTAAGAGGAACTGTTAGTTATGGTCTGAAGTGCAGGCGTAACACAGCCAAAAGGCTTGTGGAATACAGTGATAGTAGCCACAACATTGATGTAGAGCATGTTCCAGGAGTGGAACAAAAGGCAGATATCTTGACAAAGGCGTTGGCAAGAATCAAGTTCAAAGAGATGAGAAGTCTCATAGGAGTTCAAAACCTATCTAAGCTTGAGTTGAAGCTTAAGAGGGAGATTGTTGGGTAAGCTTCAAGGTTTGAAGTAAAAAGGAAATATTCTAATAAGTTGTTTAGGAGATTTTCCAATTAGGAATAGGAGTTACCTATTTCCTTTTCTCATAAGGTTTAGGAAGGACTCTAAAACCTATATAAATAAGAGGTTATGGAGAGATGTTCCATAAGACTCATAAGACTCAAAAGAGAATTAAGGTTGTTGAGTTGTGACAATCTTAAGAGAGATTTAGTTTTGAGAGAGTTTCTAAATCTAATAAAGAAAAGGTGTTCTTTATACATTGAGTTTTCTCACAATACAAACTAGTAGGAACATTGTATAGCTGGTTTTCAGAGGTGGAGAAGTTTGTTGTCTCCTTGGAACAGAACATTCTGATATCCAATCGTCTTTAAGGCTTGAACAACCATGATTAGAGCGATTGCTTCCTCTTTCCAACACGGAGTTAGTGGGTTGAATAGCGGAAGATCCAGAACTTATAAGTCTTCCACTTCAAGTACAAAGAATTCATCCAATATCTGCAGGCTGTGTAGAAGAAATCCATGATGCATCAGTATAGCAGTAGTATTGTGCAAGTAAGGGAGGTTGAAGATGTTGGGTCACTAATGATGTAGTAGATGGGTCAGGAGAGGCCAAGGTTGTCTCCGATTCAAGGGTAAGGGCTTTCCTCCACTGATGTAATTGAGAGAGGAAAGTATTAATTTGAGATTCAAAACTTTCTCTCTGATTTTGGAAGACTGGTTTATTACGAGATTTCCATACCATCCATCCCAGAAAAAAAGATAAAGGGTAGGTTCCTTTGGATCTCTAGGTAATTTAGATTTCTATAAAGGTTATTGACTTGAAGAATATCACATGAGACTGTGGAGGCCGGTGCTAAAGTCCAAACCTCCTTGGCAATGCGGCATTGGAATAACAGATGATTAAGATCTTCTTGTGCTTCTCCACATAAAAGGCAAGTACGATTAAGTGGAACTCCACGCATTTGCAACTGATTAAAAACATGTAAACTATTGTGAGTTATTCTCCACCAAAACATTTTGATGCGAGGAGGAACATTTAGTTTCCATACATGATGACATAAGGAGACAGTTTGTTCTAAGATGTCTGCTTTGAAAAAAATGTATGATTCAGAGTACGTAATTGATGATAGCTTGTTTTTACAGTGTATCCCCCATGAGTTGTATAGGCCCAATATGTATGATCTGGAATCCCAGTGGTGGATGGACGGATCTTAGTTATCTAGATATTTGATGTCTTTAGGATGGATCCATTGTTGGAGTTTGAGAAAATCCCATGAAAAGTTCATGCAGTGAAAAAAATCAGAAACTGTAAATTTAGGAGCATATCCAGTCTGCTTTGGTCTCGGACTCCTTGGCGGTAAAGTGGGAATCCATTTGTCTCTCCAGACATTAGTGTTCTGTCCATTTCCTATTTTGATACCCAGACCATGATTTAAGAGAGGTTGAGAGGCAAGTATGCTCTGCCAAGCATAACTTTGTCGCTTAGAAGGGGTGGCCTGTAAAAAGGATTTGTTCTTATAGTATTTGGCTTGGAAGAGTCTAGCAAAGAGGGTAGTTGGTTGTGTTATGAGCCTCCAGCCTTGTTTAGCTAACAAAGCTATATTAAAGTCCCTCAAATCTCTAAATCCTAGACAACCAGAATGTTTCGATTGAACCAACCTATCCCATGCTATCCAAAGTA
Source organism: Orychophragmus violaceus (assembly GCA_030180135.1). Taxonomy (NCBI): domain Eukaryota; kingdom Viridiplantae; phylum Streptophyta; class Magnoliopsida; order Brassicales; family Brassicaceae; genus Orychophragmus; species Orychophragmus violaceus. Next base: position 80,483,444 of record CM058234.1, on the reverse strand, counting down.
TTTTCTTCTTGTTCGAGGAATTTGACCACCAAAATTTTCCGAAATCCGTCATTAGCCGATCTAACAAGTGTTTGGGGAGAAGGAAGCAACTCATAGTGTTAGCTGGGATGGCTTGTATAACTGAATTTAGGAGAAATTCCTTATAACTGATTTAGGAGAATTTCCTTACCCGCACAGGATATTAGTTTTGAAGACCAGCTAGTGAGCTTGGAGTGTATACGTTGGTGAAGGTATTGGAAGGTTTAGTACGATTTCGCCCTATATAATCAGGTAATCCCAGATATTTTCCGAAAGCTTCCATTGTAGTCATATTTAAAGCCTGAGAAATTTTCAAGAATCGTAGTAGTAGGAATACCTTTGCTGAACATGATGGCTGACTTTGTATAATTGACCTGATGTCCTGAGGCTTGAGCAGAGATGTGTAATACTTGTTTTTATCATTTCAGCATCTTGGATAGTCGCTTTGGATAAAAGTAGAGAATCGTCTGCAAATAGTAAATGAGAAATATTAGGAGCTCCACGAGCAACTTGATATCCTGTTAGCTTTTTCTAAACAACATAAGTTTGTAATAATCGTGAGAGCCTTTCAGTACAGATAAGGTGTAGATACAGAGATAATGGATCTCCCTGTCTTATACCTCTTTGTGGATGGATGGGCGAAGTTGGAACTCCATTGCAAAGAACCGAGTATGTAACTGTAGTTAGACAGGTCATAACACATTGCCTCCATACATCATTGAATCCCATCTTCTGCATAACTATATCCAAAAAATTTCACTCAACTTTATCAAATGCTTTTGTAATGCCTAATTTGAGAGCCATATAGTGATCTTTACGCACCCTAGTATGTAGGGAGTGGATCATGTCATGTATTATGAGCAAATTATCTGTGATGAGTCTATTTGGTATAGATGCAGTCTTGGATTCTGAAATAATGGTATGCAGCTATTTCTTTAGCCTATTTTCTAGGATTTTGGATATAAATTTGTAGGCTACATTAGTCAAGCTAATAGGGCGAAATCTTTTAGGGTAGTAGGAGCTTCCTTTTTCGGGATAAGTCAGATATATGTATGATTAAACTTAAGTTCTAAGTATCCGGTACGGAAAAATAAATCAACATACACAAAGACTTCATGCTTAATAGTATCCCAATGTTGTCTATAAAATGCAGCATTCATGTCATCTGGACCAGGAGATTTATCCGGGTTAATACTGGAGACAGCATTCCTAAACTCATTCATACTAAGAGGTTTAGTTAAATCTTTATTGATAGAAGGTGTTACTAAAGTAGGGATACCTTCGATGAAGTCTGGAGGGAGATGAATATCTGAGGACGCATAGAGAGTCTGAAAATAGAAGGACATAAGCTTCTTAATTTGAGTATGACCCTTAAAAATCACTCCTTGATCGTCTTGTAAAAATGTGATACAGTTTCTTTCCCTTCTTTGTTTTGTTCTAGCGTGAAAGAACTTTGTATTCTTATCGCCACAACGCAACCATAAAGTGACACTTTTAGTCCTCCAGTATTCTTCTTCTTTCATGTAGGCAAGAAGAAGTTGTTGCTTTAACTGGAGAATAACATTGAAATCAATCTGGACAGAATTATATGCTATATGTAATTGAGTTTTGAGAGAGTCTATCTCTTTCTTGGAATTTAAAAGGTGTGAAGACTTCCAGAGAGAGAGAGAGCATGACGGCAAGCTGCAATGGCATGAGTAAATTGGTGCGGAGGAAGTGATTTACATTTCTCACACCAGGTAGCGTCTACAACTTTTTTTATCTGCGAATTGAATCTCCATCTGGACTCATAACAAAACTGCTTCTTGCTTTTCCATGTCGACGTGTCAGTTTAAATGAGCAAAGGGCGATGGTCAGATCTCATCCAGTTCAGTAGAGGTCCATAAGCTTGAGGAAAGAGATCCATCCATTGCACATTAGCGAGAGCCCGATCAATTTTGGAGTGAATCGTATTTGTGTAACATACTCCAAACCAAGTAAAATGACCATCTACCGTGCGTCTTTCATGGAGATCATTTGCTTGAATCATTGTCGTAAAAGCCAAAAATCTGGATTCTGAACGTAGTGGTCTTCCCTGTTTTTCAGCATTGGAGAGAATATCATTAAAATCGCCTAGCACCATTCAAGGGGTTGCATGGTAGAGCACTGCATGAGAAGTCATTATGTCCCGGAGTTGATGTCTTGTACGATGTTCCAGATGTCCATATACATACCTGACGCGAAACCTATGATGCCCCTCTTTAATATATACATCCGTAAAATTGAGGGTGGAGCGTGCTACAGTAACTTGAATATGATGGTGCCAAGAGATTGCTAATCCACCACCTGATCCAACCGCCGCTATATAGTAGTATTGAGGATATCCTAACTGAGATCCGATTTTTTGTACATAAGTTTGAGACTGTTTAGTCTCAATGAGGAAGATTATAGCACGGGAGTAAGTGCGTTTAATCTCCTGTAGATGTTGGACTGTCATGGGGTTCCCCAAACCCTGACAGTTCCAGTGCAATATCCTCATGGATCCTCTGGTGGTTTCGAGGTTGCCACCTCCCCATGATCTGATGATTTAGTTTTTGATTTTGAACCTTTCTTCTATCGAGTAGTGGATACCTCATCTCTTGTGTCCACTGTGTGGGGTTTACATTTGGTACCTCGCTCAAGTGGTAGATGAGGTGATGAATCCAGTATTGGAGCTGTTGGATTTTCATGATCGGCAGTTGAAGGAAACGGTATGGGAAAATTGAATTCAGCTGCAATAGATCATGTGGGAAGAACATTTTCCGAGATATCCATGTTGATGTTAGATGCAACATTCTCGCCCATGGTGTCATCCTTTTCTGGTATGTCAAGTGGAGGCTGTGGGTGGACAGAGGAGCGAGATGGTTGAGCCATTTGTTCTAGATATGGAGCTGGTGGGAGATCTTCTTGTGGGATCCATGGGAGGGACCTGGATCAACTCGGGGATATGGTGGGGGATGGGGAATGGCTTGATCATGCATATAAGTGTATGACCGGCTTGGTAACTGAGGTTCCTGATGATAGACCACTCCTTCACAATCGTAGTTAGCATCGTTATGAGTAAGACCGCCGCAATGTAAACATAATTTCCTCACCTTTTTGTATATAAATCGCACCATGATTGATTGTCCATGATCAAACTCCATATACCGAACGAAGATAAAGCAATCATATACCGGTCGGGTGATATGGACCCAGACTTCGCCTTCTGCATGTTGGGTTGCTTCCAGAATTCGAATATCATGCTACCTCCGTAATTATTGGTTTCTATTGCGAGTCTTCAGGTATATGAAGAATTTTGACCCAAAAGAGATGTGAGTGAGGAAATCTGGTTCGAACCTACGAGTCCAACGATCTAAGGCGACAATCCAATGATTGCAGTGCCACGGCTCGTTCTCCAGTACGTTTAAGAGTTGGTGTTCCGCTTTGAAATAAAACTGAACGGTGTCGTCGTTGTTTATCCGGCTAGTGAGTTTATTCTCTAATTTCCAGGCCTTGGGAAGGAGAATTTTAAGATCAAGGGGTTTTTGTTGTGGGGGATTTAGAGGTAAGGCAAGGAGACTTAGCCGATTATTATCAATTCGGGACTGACATGCTTCGTCGGAGATAGGTATATGTTGTATCAAAAGCATGATATGATGATTTATAACTTTAAAGGTATATATAGGCCGCCCACTATTGATCGAACCGTTCATACCAAACTAAAATGTTTTTATTTGTTTTAGATTCATTTTTGGTTCGATTATCAAACTGATGCGGACAAATTTTTTAGTTATCAGAGAATTTCGTTTCTGTCCGGATCGAATCGATCGGTTTTATATAGTTTTTTTATTAATAAAATGAAATATACCAAGTAAAAAAAGTTTATATCAAAATTAGACCGATATAAATCAATACTTAAACTGAATCAAATTATTAGAATTTAACCAAAAATATTCAGAACTAATCAAATTTTCAATAAAAGAAAATTGAGCTCGGTAATTAAACACAAAATCAAAATTAACATCAAATTTCGGTTAATTTTGAAATATCTTTCGAAAAACTTTGGTTAATCAATAACTAATGTTTTTAAAACCGGACCAGCAACCAACCGTGAAACTTCTCGGATTGCGGTTAATGTGGTCCAACCGGATTTAACCTGGTTTGATGATATTTTCAAAACGAATTAGTATAATTGTTTCTATAGAACTATGATCTCTATATGTAAACTCTCCAAGTATATACTGAAAACCCTTTTAAAAAAATACTCAAATAATCATAAAAATACTTAAAAAACAAATTCTGATTATTTTATTTTCCGATCAAAGGTTAAATTAATAAGTTAAAACTTTGTTTTGATGATTTAACATGATTTTTAATTGAATTGTGTTTCTTGATATCTTTATTAAAATTATTGGGACAATTTAGGCAGTGTTGTATTCACATTTTTCAAACCCATCAATACAAATTTAAAAAAAAAAAAAAAATATTTAAATTTGATTTCAGGTTTTTGATTTATCAAGAAATTGAAAAACTAAAATATAACAATAAATAGTAATTATTAGAAAATGGAAATAGAAAAAAACTCTCTAAATATAAAATTTGATAAATTTTATGTGTAATTATAAAACCGGGTCAAGTAGATTGATTGGTTCGTTGAAAGTACTGTTTTGTTGGTTTGATATGGATATTTAATCGGTTCACCATCCGGTTCATGGTTGAACCCTCTTTGGCCACCGGTTCAATCCGGGTTTCAAAACATTGTCGATAACCGGGAAAACCCCGATTAGGTTCCGCTGACGAGAGTCGCATGCGTAGATATATATTGGCTCCACTTCTTACAATGTCATGGTAGTGAATAGAAGCAGTATCACGAGACGGTTTTATCAGATTGCGGGATGGATTTTAAAAATGTCACCAATTAAGATTTTTTTTTTGTTAGTAGTGTGGTAAATTGTAAATAATCCACTCAACAATTTTTGTTTGTTTGTTCTTTGTTAGAAGAATTATGCATTTTTGATCACTCACTTCTAATTATGGTGCGGTATTGCTGTATATGGTGTGTTTTTCGTTTTAACTATGTATTTATTATTAACTTTTAATTTAAACTATTTATGGATATCTCTACTCATACGCTAACTTTATAAGAGAATATATATATGTTTAATATTATATTTATATAAATGTAAAAGAAACTTTTTGATAACATACTTATATTTATAATTTTATAATTTATTTTTAACATATAATATAGTAAACACTATATTTGAATAAAAAATAAATATTCATTTAAAAGTATCTTAATATATTTTTAGTTTAGTACCACAAATTATTATTTTCATCAATCAAACTTTATTTTACACTGCTTATTCTATGTTAATTGTTGAATCAAACCGAATCAAATCAATTTTTTTGGTTTTCGGTTTAAATTTGGTTATAGGTTCAGTTTAATTTAGCAGATTAAAAAGTTGGTAATCAGTTTGATAATCGGTTAGTTCAATTAAAAAAAAATATATATATATATATACCAAATCAAATCGATTAATACTAAACCAAAACAAATTTATATCAAAGTTTTGAATCGAGTTATATAAAATAGCCGAATTTATCCAAAACTAAAAAACTACTAAACCGAACCAAATAGATTTGAAATAACCGTATTTATCCAAAATTAATCAAATTAATCCTAATATACCCAAAATAAGCCAAAATTAATTAAAAAAATTCTAAAAACCGTAATTGTTCTGCAAATCATTTTTTCACCAATCAATATGTATTCCGCACCGCTTATTATGTAGAAACTACATTTGCTCACAATCCGCATGTACCGGAGTTGAACTATACCGCACTTTAAAACCACTTTTCCCGCATAACTAAATATGCGGTCACCATGCGGATCCTATATAATATTGTATTCATTTATTTTATGTGTTTCAGCATGACAATTTCAGGATGGGTGTTCATGATATCTGTTGGATTCAATGCAGCGATAAGGTCGGTTTTATCCCAACTTCCGTTCTTACAAAATATATTCTTACATTTTACAAACATGCACTCAAGTATGCTAAATATCACTGAACTCTTGAATAATTATTATTTAAAAAAACTAATTGATGAAGTGTAAATATAAAATTTGATGTTATGATGTTGATCCAGTGTAAGAGTGAGTAATGAACTTGGAGCTGGGAACCCTAAATCAGCAGCCTTTTCTGTAATCATCGTCAACATATATTCGTTAATCACAAGTGTGATATTAGCCATTGTTGTTTTGGTGTGCCGTGACGTTTTGAGTTATGCGTTCACCGAAGGTGCAAAAGTCTCAGCTGCGGTTTCCGATCTCTGTCCGCTTTTGGCCATAACGCTTGTCCTCAATGGAATCCAACCTGTTCTTTCTGGTAAATACATAATCATGTTTCATGCACCACACACCAAAATATATAGACTGTTTTCTCTAACAATTAAGTAAATTTCATTCAAGGTGTGGCGGTTGGATGCGGTTGGCAAGCATTTGTGGCGAAAGTTAACGTTGGATGTTACTACATTATCGGAATTCCTCTTGGGGCTCTCTTTGGGTTTTACTTCAAGTTCGATGCCAAGGCAAGATACTTCTCTTGATTATTTATGATGGCAACTAAATGTTAATGATAGCATTTTAAATTGTTGATGTTTTCAGGGTATATGGACCGGAATGATTTGTGGCACGCTTATACAAACGGTTATTTTGGCTTGGGTCACGTTTAGAACAGATTGGACAAAAGAAGTAAGTTTGTATTATCAACCATTTAAGCCACTGCGATCGCTTTTGCGTTTGTCTACTACATGTATACCACTGTATTTTTTTCATATATTTGACATACCAAGTCGAATGACAAAGCCGAGGTGTTTGTCTACGTGTCTACCATTGTATATATATTATATTCTTTTATTTGATATCACTTGAATAATAATCAAATGTTATGCTTGTTTCAGGTGGAAGAAGCTTCCAAAAGGTTGGACATATGGAGCAACAAGAAACCAGAAGTAATTTCCGAATGATGAAAGTTGATGTAACTTAGGTGTCCAAAAGATGTCGATGTTAAGCCCGGTATTCAATAAATCGAAAGATTATTTTCGTCCGAACATAATTACTTTAATGCATTATTTAAAAATGAATTATACGTTTTAAACTGGGTAATTAGCATATATATATATTAAATTTTGTCCAAAAATTAAATATTTGTCCAATATTAAACATTTTAATAAATACAATAAATTTCTATAAATTATAATGTCGCAATTATAAAATTTTATCCATTTAACAACAAAATATTAATCTGTAGAAATATTAACTAGATGAAAAATCTAATTCAAAATTCCAAAAAAAAATCTATTAACCTTATAGGATTTCACCCATAAGATATACAAGTTGTTGACCTTCCTCAGTTAAGCTATTCGACTTAACTGTTGCTTAGAGCATCCACATTGGTGAACCCCATCTTGGGGTTCTTAGCATTAATTTATTATTACTTTTGTTATTTATGAATAGTTAAGAACTTGTGCTTGTTTTATTTTTCCATTGGTGAACCCAATTTGAGGTTTTAAAAATTTAACTTTTGACAAACAAAAAAACTCATCTATTTTGCCCTTGTTACTCTGGCCAAACAAAATTCATGTGTTTTGGTACTCTTAAAGCACGGATGCAACATCCACATAGACGAAGAACAACATGTAATTTACCTGCAATTTTCTTGAGATCATCAAGTGAAGAAGGAAGCAGAATAAGCTTCCCGGCTTCATTGCAACTTCTAGTTTTATGCTTTAGTCTCCTTCTCTTTCTCTTCTTCAGCATCCTGCAAACACATAAAAGTATATTTTAAACCAAGATGTTCTCTAATTGTTTCCTTCTAAGCAACAGATAGAAACTAATGTAACTTACAAAGTTGTCAATCTTGTCGAAATCATCATCATCCAGGCTTCCATCAACATCATCATCTGCAAAGATATTACAATGCACAGACAAAATTAGTTTTTTTTTAAGACGGACGAAATCACAGGGAAACAACAAGTCAATGTCTCACCAAGACCTTCGTCACTGTCTTCTAAATCTCCCAAGAGGAATGTATCCAGATCCTGCTCAGTAGATGTTCTATTCTTTTCAGTTGTTTCCGTCCCTCCAACTGTTGGAGTCTTCTTCGCTTCTTCATCTTTACTCTCTGCTTTGTTCCTAAGTTCCTCCATGTACTTCCTCTCATATCTGAACCAAAACAAATCCTTTCATTGGTTATTACCGCAGCTATGAAGTTTCATTTCACTTAAGCTGCTCAATCTTATGAATATACAGGCCAAAAGCTATCTTTACCACCTCCTATGCACTTAAGACATTGTCAATCAGAGTCTTTACTCTTTGTTCTACTAAAGTGCCTACTCTTTTAAAAACGATTCTCAATCTGAGTCTTTACAGTCTTTATTCCACACTAAAGTGCCTACACTTTTTTAAACGTGAGCTTTCAAGAAGAGATGGGTAAAGAGCCTTACGGTGCAACATGAATGCTTACTAAGGTAAAGTGTATCCTCCAGATACTAAGGTAAAGTGTATCCTCCAGAATCTCCTTTCTTTCATGACTCGCGGGCATAATTCGTATCTCAATTTCGAAATTTGCTGCAACATAACACAAAACGCAAACATTAAACACCAATATGCAAGATCAGCTTACCACAATCTCCAAATTATAAAACAAATTCAACTCAGTTGTTGCCATATCAGAAACATCCGACGATTCATCTATCATAACACATTGCAGATTTTCTTACCCACAATATGATAAAGCAAAAAAACAATCATACCTTGTTCAGGGAAAGCCTGGAATGTAGCAGAGGTCAATCCTTTGACAAACTCTCTCAAATCATCTGTGATACCAAAGCTAAGAAGCTCAGATTCCGAGATCACAGAGCAATCTCTTCATGTCTCCGTGAACATCGAACGGCTTGAAGTAAACTGGGGCGTGCATCGCCTCCATCACTTGTTCCACCGCGTTCGTCACTAGAGGACCGACTCCATCTCCGGGAATCAACGTCACCGGTCGTGGTTACCCGTCACCGATCGTGAATCTACCGAGATTCTTCAGTAATGAAAGCGATTGGCGGCCAGACACCTAAATCACTGAAACAAAACGGAGATGGAACCGATTTGACGATGAACCCTAAAATCTCCCTCGCAATCGCCTGTCGTGAAACAAAAAATCTCTCTCGTAGTGAAATGACAAATGTTGCCGTTTCAACGCGGAAAAAAAAATTGGACGAATGAGATAATGCCACGTCAATAAGAACCGGTATCTTAGGGTTCTTAAATAAAGGCCGATCCATAGCTTATTAACCCTTTCCTATTTAATTTTAATACAAAAAGCCTATGAACCCGTGCCAAATTCCCTTAAAAACGACCGATGTTCATGGTCTTACAAAAGAAAATTAAATGCTGTTTTTGTAATTCAGTGTGAAAAAACAGTTGAATCCAAAAAACAATAATGGCGGTGAGAAGTACAATGACGTGGATTTACACCATCTCGGTAGAAAAAAACATATGATTAACAAACACAAAACAGAAAGGGATATTAGGCAAAACTAACACTTTTTGGCGTAGCATTTAGGAAAGTAACACTTTTCAGTTACTATTATGCACTATGACACTTTTTCACTGTTAAAAATATGTTAATTCGATTTTACCCTCAAGTGTGTCTCACATACCCATAATTGAGCGCGTGATGTCTCATTTTATGTCATTAAAATTAATATTTTAAACAATTAATTAAAAGTCTTTTAAAAAATGGTTGTAAACGGAAAGTCTTCGATTGGGACGACTGGAGTTCGATCTAGGGTTTTCGATGCGATTTATCCTGCGATAGATCTCGGACGATCTCAGTAATGTTTTTGGTTCTGATTACGATCGATTAAGGGCGGTTGGATTCGGGAAATTTATTGTTTGGGATTGGGTGACTGGAGTTTTGGAAACTAATCGTAGACAGATTAGGATCTCCGATTTGAAGAAGATCCGATCCTGCAATTTCGAAGTCGTGGAATATTCGGCATGGATGACGGATTTGAGAAGGATTCAAAGAGATTCGAATTATCCTCGGCGAGATTACTATTTGGGCTGCAAAATCTTCCTTTGCAATGATCTTTGGCGAGTAATTAAGGTGTCTCTTTCGTTGATTATAGGAAGTCTATTAATCAAAGTGTTAGAATACTTTGATTCTGTTTATTGGATATGGAGATTGGATTTTCCAAAACTTATTGTGATACTCTATATTCCGTAGAATTATGTTTCTTTGTTGTGTTTTGGTATTGTTCGGTTTGCTATAAGGTTTGTAGCCATGTCTATTATTATAGCATCTTATTGCTTTAGGCTGGGAATGGATATAAACAACTGAGCGTCGTGTTATAGTTGGGGTTGTGAAGGTACATATTGTTTGGAAAGCAAGATGGTTTTTAGGGGAGGTGGATCTTGGTTAAGTTTTAGTCTGGACTTGCTTGTTTACCATATTGTGGAAATGGTTTTTTTTTTTTTTTTTTCACTTAGGGAAGAGGCTATAGAACTTGGTCACGTAGTTACAGAAGTTTTAATATTTTTGGTAATCTCTGGTGGATAAGTTATTTCTATCAGTGCAATTTCATGATTGTTTTCAGACTCGAGGATAATATATTTTGGTTTTTAGGGAGTTTAATCTACCTTTTTGTGTTGATGACTCATCGTAGGAACTCTCGGTGGAAGAACTTTTCCACTATACGGCTGAGCCTAGGCAGTGCCAATCTTAAGATTTTTGTCTCTCTGTTTTCCTCTTTCACTGTATCTTCATTTTTGGCATATATGGTTAAGTTGTTTCCCCATAGTATGTGGGAGGCTAAGCGTGTTCCGAATGGAAAAATAGCTAAGATAGATGGAAGCAAGTACATAAAGAATGATCAAAGTGTTTACATGTCACCAATATCTGAAATCCCCCAAATGTCTAGAGCACTTGTTACCGCTCAAGGAATGGGAAGACTCATTGATTTCTGACTTCTCACATCTTCCCCTAGGGTTTGTGATGACTTGGAGATTTTGTCAATTTCAGATTTCTGGATTCAGTCTTGCTGGAGAAAGTCGGATGTTTTGGCGCTCATTTCTTCAAGCTGTAAGTTTTGGATAAAAACCATTAATTCAGTTTTTGGCTCTTCATCATCGTTCCCAGTAGTTTTCGTGTGCAATAATGTTCTGATAGGAAACAAACTTCACTTCGTTGGAATATGAACATATATAGAGATTCTTTCGAAATTCCTGAGAATAGATGATGCTACAACACACTACGAGACAACTATTGCTGATGTGTTGAACATGTATACTCTCATCACCCCGAAAGGTACATGTTCTGAAATTCCCTACAAATCTCTGGTTTTGTTTACATCTTTCACATCAATTTTGTGTGTTTTTTGTTTTCTTATGTTGCAGCAACTGGACCTAAGTGTTGATCTGAGTGCCGCTATTGCAGCTGAGGAATGAGGAACCGGTGGATCGGTCTCTGCTTTTGTTTTTTTAGTTCCTTGAAGACTTATACAAGATCTTTAAACTCGACTCTCTTTTTTGTTTGGATGCTTACATTTGTCTGGTCCTCTTTTATGTCTTGACATTTTATAATGAAGCTGAATATGTTACCTGCGTTTGTGTAAATTAAACAAAATGATAGTGGGGGTGCTTGACTTAAATGATAGTGGGGTGCTTGACTTCTTCTTTGTCTCTATGTTGGAGCCATTTATTGTATTTAATTATTCTTCTTATTTTTGTTTTCTATTTAGATGTAAATGTAATCATGTATGGATTTAGTGATGCAATAAAAACTAAACCTAAACCTAAACCTAATCCTTAAACTCTACAGGGCTTAAACCCTAAACTCCATAGGACTTAAACCCTACATCCTAAACTCTTAAGGCCTTAAACTCTAATCTCTAAACTCTAAACTCCTTAGGCTTAAACCCTAAACCTTAAACATCAAAGGCCCTAAACCATAATTTTTAAACCCTAAACCCTAATCCCTAAGCTCAAAATCCTAATCCCTAAACCCTAAATCCTAAATGGCTTAAATTCTAGTCCCTAAACCCTAAACCCCAAAGGACTTAAACCCTAATCACTAAACCCAAACCTTAAAGAACTAAAACCCTAAACGCTTAACGATTTTTCGAACAATTGTAATCCGTGAATAGACATTCATAAATTGTTTCATAACATATAACATAATCTTGATTGGAAAAAACAAAATAATATATTTTGGAATTATGGACATGAACTTTGATGAGATTGCCTAATGGATATATGGTTAATGCATATTTAGACCATTAGAAATTGTCCAGGCATGAAAATCCAAATATTTAAAGGACTGGATATCAATTAGCACATCAAAATTGTCCAGATACTAATTGGTACCAGTAGTTATTGTTGGGTTACGAATTTGCAAAATTGTCCGGAACTTTGACCACACGATATATACTTTTTTGGACGTATAAAAGTATAAATATGTTAATATGAATGTATATTTATGTTTATAAATTTATGAAGTGTATATTCATATACATACAAATTTTTAGAATGAAGAAAATATAATGGTCATGTGAACGTAATATACGTTCATATCTAACGTATATACGGTCATATCAAACGTACATACGTTCATATCAAAACTTCTACCTTCCAAACATTTCAGAAGCAAATAACAGAGCCATATTATCCTTTAAGCATCAAAACTTCTACCTTCCACGAAAATCACATAGTCTAATCCGCATAACTGTGACCCTTATGCGTTGAACAAAACAACTTGCAATAAGTGTTAGTGGCAACTGAACCTGCAATTTGGTGCCATATATATTAAAGCCAAACATTTCAGAAGCATTGTACCAAAAGAAACATATTTGACAAGTGTATAATATCCCTTGACTTGATGTTGTATTTTAATTATTTTAGATATTTTTGGATATTTTGAATTAGTTTAGATATTATTTTTTTGAGATTTTCGAATATTTTCTAATCCTTTATATATTTATTTGAATTTTTAGATATTTTTTGGTAATTTCAGGTAACCAAACCCGATAAGTCCCGAACAAAATCTGACACTATATATAAAAATATCCAAATAGGATATATAGCCCTAAACTCCAATGGTCATGTGAACGTATTATATGTTTATATCAAATATATATACGTTCATATCAAACGTATATACGTTCATATCAAACGTATATACGTTCATAGAAGACATTTTACGTACATATCATCATATATACGTTCATGCGAACCAATTTTACAAAAATACTTAAGTTTAGATATTTCGGGTATTGAGTAATTAAAATAAAACTAAACCATAATCTTTAAACCCTAAACCCTAAATCTTGAACCCCAAATGGCTTAAACCCTAACCCCTAAACCGTAAATCCTAATCCCTAAACTCCAAACCCTAAACCCTAATACCTAAACCCTAATATCTAAACCCTAAATCCCAAATGTTTAAACCCTAATTCATAAACCCTAAATCCTAATCACTAAACCCAAACCTTAAAGGGCTAAAACCCTAAACTCTAATTCATAAATCCTAAACCATATTTCCTCTTATCTTCGCAAGACATGCTTAATGAATTCATCAAAGAAACTCTTTCTGATACGTGAATAGACCGCCCGACTAACGCCTAACGATTTTTCGAACAATTGTGATATGTGAATAGACATTCATAAATTTTTTCGTAACATATAACAAAATCTTGATTGAAAAAAACAAAATAATATATTTAGGAATTATGGACATAAACTTTGATGGGATTTCCTAATAGATATATGGTTAATGTATATTTAGACCATTAAAAATTGTCCAGGTATGAAAATCCAAATATTTAAGGCACTAAATATGAATTAGCACATCAAATTGTCTAGATACTAATTGGCACCAGTACTTATTGTTGTACTATGAACGTTCATTTAGAAGTTTATACGTTCATATCTTCGGTATGTACGTTCACACACTTCATTTTTTAGGTAGTTATACTTATACCCTAACATATAAATGAATAAAAATTATATATATATATATATATAATAATGAATAAAATTATATAGACTCATTTATAAAAAAAATTCTCCTCGAACGATCTTTTTGCATCGGTGAATCACATAGTTTCTTTTACTATATATTTAATACTAGTATATGTAAATCAAGATTTTTTTTTTTACTAAATCAAGTAAAACTAAATTAATTTGATTGAATTTAATATATGTAGTATATGTACATTTATAACCGATTTTGATTGCAATATAATGTTTAAAATGTAAAATGAAAGCTATAATTAATTTGTGATTGATATGAATGTATATATGATGATATGGTAATCAGTCTTCTATGAACATATATATGATATGAACGTATATTTTTCGAATGTATCTAAACTATCTTAGTATTCTATATATCAATTGACAATGTAGTTTAATAGGGAAATACACATGTTTTGTGTATATGTGTATTAATGTATTTGTTTAAATGAATATATAAACCTCTAAATGAACGTTCATTTGTAGAAGATGAAGTTCAGACCAATGCGAAAAACCAACTAGAGGGTTGACTAAATGATTTGTCTTCGGACCAACTTACGTTCATATCAAACTTATATACGTTCATATTTTTTTTATATGAACGTATATACGTTCATATCAAACTTATATACATTCATATATATATTTTATATGAACGTATATACGTTCATATCAGACTTATATACGTTCATACGTTCATATCAAACTTATATACGTTCATAGAAAACATATATACGTTTATATAAAAAATATACGTTCACAGAGTAAGTATAACTTTTTCCACACACGTTTTCTTATCTTAAGGCATTTGAGACGAATGATCTTACATATAAAATAAAATATTTTCGACATAGTAATATAGGTTATAAGATTCTACTATAAATTACACTAAGATTGTAAAATTACAATTTCTAAAAACCCAAATCAACAATTGATACTAGTAGTCATACCAGATTGACAAAACCACAATGGGTTAGACCAATCTGTTTTTTTTTCAGGGTCTGCAGTCTCTTATCTCGGTTTTAAGAGCTTCTTACTCCAGTTTGTGTCCTGCACATGTTTAGTTACATGAATTAGCAATTAGAGAGAAGAGAGTGTTTGTTGGTGCTGATTTCCCTCTAGGAAATCTGCCCCATAAAACAATAAGGATTACATGCCAAAAGATGCGATTCGAGCCCGTTAACTAACTGGAAGGCCCAATTATGGCTCGAGGCCCATTCAACTACGAGTCGACATACGCCCAAACAGATCAAGGCATCAAAGGGACGAGATCTAGTTCGACCTCGACAAATGTGAGATAAGAACAAATCATTAGCAGTTGCAACTACCTCCTCAAATCAAGGAGAGAGGGAGAGATCGTTGGTTAACATGACACCGAGATATCGGAATGAGGAGATCGAGGGGTCGAGGCTATTTAAAGAAGAAGAGAAGATCATCTAAGGCATTCCAACTTTTCATCAAGAACACTTTGACTAAATAGCTAAAAACACATTGTATACTTTTTTGAGATTTTCGAGTATTTTTTAATCTTTTTGAATATTTATTCGAATTTTTAAAACGCACAACTCTTAATGCGGTACACCAATGAGCCCCTAAACCCTAGTTTTAAAACTTAAAAATTAAAATAAACCCAAACCCCATATCATCATATATATACGTTCATATCAAACGTATATACGTTCATAGAACACATATTACGGTCATATCATCATATATACGTTCATATAAAAAAATATACGTTCACGGATTAATTATAGTTTTCTCCACACACATTATCTTACTTTAATGCATTTGAGACGGATGATCCTATTATATTTCCATTAACAAAAATTATACTATTATATTATATTTCTTTTCTTTTGGAAGTAATTGCTAACTCAAATTTGATAAAAATAAATATCAATATATTTTTACTTAACTTTATATATGTAAAATCTCAAGTTATTCGATGATATTTATATTTTTATTGATGATATTTATGATTCAATTCAATAGGAAAAAATGTGTTGACGGATACAACATTGAAAGACAAAAAAAACAGTCTTATTACAAAATACAAGGAGAATATCAGTAAACTCTAATGTTAGTGTCATATAATTATATGTATCGCACGATACACCCCACAAAGGGTACACAAACCCAAAATTAATAATACATGTTCATTTGAGGGAAAATGAGAGATGCAGAGCTGAAAGTTTATTCTAGAGCATTGGGACAAAGCATAAAATTACCAAAAGATCCCCTCCGTAAACCATGTTCAAGACAAGCTTCCGCTTCACCCCCAAAGTCAGCGTGGCCAGGAGTATCAATTATATTTACTTTTGTATTTTGTAAGTGATGGATGTGTTTTTGATAAGAATTGTGATTCCTCTTTCACGTTCAAGGTCCATGATCCTCTCCTGCATGACTTGGTTATCTTGGAATACCAACAAAAGTATGGATTAAGAGAAAAGAAAATTCCCAAATTATTACATTGACAAAACATGGAACTTAACTTTCTAAGGCTGGTTAAAAACAAAATATCATATGTGTTTCAGCTGTTACCTTAGCTTGCATGAGCATAGAATCAACCAAAGTAATTTTTTTTCATGATGAACATGAGCTACAATTGCTATATTCCTCACATCATTCCTCCTCACCAACGTCTTGTTCTTCACCTCTATCAGCAAAAAAAAAATGATATTGTTCAGAGAACTAATAAAATATATAAATTAAGTGCTTGAAACTATATTGATCAAACTATGGACATAGAAAGGCTTTATCCTTGTAAGTTTAACAATCTCGCAATCATTTATCTTATCTTTTTCAATTCAAAATGACAAAATTGAAGGGCTAAAACACTAAACTTGTTCCTTCACCCTATCTTAATTTTAAAAAGAAGATACAAATATAGTAACTGACCGAAGGATGCTTCGGCGGTTGATGGAGAGACATAGCAAGTGATGAGACGATGAAGCAAGGCTGATGAAGTATTCCCGTAAATTCTATTCACTTTCCGTAAATGCAAGTTTCAAGAGGCAAGATGTTTGAGTCATGAAGAGATGCTAACAGCTAACTACATAAACTATGCTAATTTCACTTTTTAAAGTAACGGGGAAGGGTTGTTTCATATATAATCATCAAGAGAACATAGTAGAGTTAACTTACAGGACGACCGAATTTAGACAATTCAACAACTTTTTAGCTCTCTGCTGACCAGGGAGACCTAGAACAGTTGAAGTTCAAAAATTAGAAACCAAACTCAAATGAAAACATTGCTTTTTTCTTAATTTTACACTAGATTACCTGCAAAAAGAACCACATCATCTGAAGTCCTACCCTTGCGAGTTCAGGAACGGTCTTGTTCAGGTACTTGGGTGAGAGATAATCAAGTGCATCTGACACTCTACACCCTGCTCAACCGAATGATAAAGCTATAGTAGAGCTACAAGATACCCTCTCTCTAATAAAAAACCCATAAATATTCCTCAATCCATCAATTGTCAAACAAACAACTATGACGAGAAATCTTGTTACCTTAATCAAGCAGAGAAACTTCCCCCAATTATATTCTGTATTGAGCGTCCTTAATGTGACATGTATCCTCGAGTTGATTCATGAAGATATCCCAAAAGATCTCTCTGTCGATTCCTGAAGATCACCATAAGACCCCAGAATCATCAATCTTATCTCCGAAATATTTTTTGAATCTGTAACAGGGTTGTAATCCCTCTCCCAATTCGAACCATCAACTACTTGCCTTATCCGAGAATCACAATTCAATCGGATCCCTTTACCTCTTCTTCAAATCCAATTCCCTCATTACAATTTTTTTTTCCAGGGAAAATGATTTAGAAAGCCATAAATTTACCAGGAAGCTCCCAAGGATTGAACTTGTAGAGATCGATTTCTGCGATAACCAGAGCTGAGATCGGATGCGCATTTCCGGCACGAGTAGGATTTCACAAGCTCTTCCTCCGTCGGATGGAATCGGAATCCTGCAGGTAAGTTTAGCTTTGCTTTCATTCTCATAGATTTCTTCTTCTCTTTTCTCTTTTCGCTCTTCAGTTTTTTTATTCTTTTCGTTGTCTGCTCAAGATTGAATCGAAGAGATGATAGTGAGGCCATGAAGATTTATTTTTCTGCTGAATCTGATATGATAATTTCATTTATTTTTTAAATAAAAATATTTTTTTTCCTACATTAAATCGAACCACGCGCAGGAGATTATAAGATAAAGAGAGATAAGGGCAATGCAGACATTACACAGCCACAAGTGTTATTTAGTTCATGACACAATAATAAAGTGTTAGTTTCTCCATAAGAGAGCCAAAAAGCTATCTTTACCACCTCCTATGCACTTAAGACATTGTCAATCAGAGTCTTTACTCTTTGTTCTACTAAAGTGCCTACTCTTTTAAAAACGATTCTCAATCTGAGTCTTTACAGTCTTTATTCCACACTAAAGTGCCTACACTTTTTTAAACGTGAGCTTTCAAGAAGAGATGGGTAAAGAGCCTTACGGTGCAACATGAATGCTTACTAAGGTAAAGTGTATCCTCCAGATACTAAGGTAAAGTGTATCCTCCAGAATCTCCTTTCTTTCATGACTCGCGGGCATAATTCGTATATCAATTTCGAAATTTGCTGCAACATAACACAAAACGCAAACATTAAACACCAATATGCAAGATCAGCTTACCACAATCTCCAAATTATAAAACAAATTCAACTCAGTTGTTGCCATATCAGAAACATCCGACGATTCATCTATCATAACACATTGCAGATTTTCTTACCCACAATATGATAAAGCAAAAAAACAATCATACCTTGTTCAGGGAAAGCCTGGAATGTAGCAGAGGTCAATCCTTTGACAAACTCTCTCAAATCATCTGTGATACCAAAGCTAAGAAGCTCAGATTCCGAGATCACAGAGCAATCTCTTCATGTCTCCGTGAACATCGAACGGCTTGAAGTAAACTGGGGCGTGCATCGCCTCCATCACTTGTTCCACCGCGTTCGTCACTAGAGGACCGACTCCATCTCCGGGAATCAACGTCACCGGTCGTGGTTACCCGTCACCGATCGTGAATCTACCGAGATTCTTCAGTAATGAAAGCGATTGGCGGCCAGACACCTAAATCACTGAAACAAAACGGAGATGGAACCCCTCGCAATCGCCTGTCGTGAAACAAAAAATCTCTCTCGTAGTGAAATGACAAATGTTGCCGTTTCAACGCGAAAAAAAAATTGGACGAATGAGATAATGCCACGTCAATAAGAACCGGTATCTTAGGGTTCTTAAATAAAGGCCGATCCATAGCTTATTAACCCTTTCCTATTTAATTTTAATACAAAAAGCCTATGAACCCGTGCCAAATTCCCTTAAAAACGACCGATGTTCATGGTCTTACAAAAGAAAATTAAATGCTGTTTTTGTAATTCAGTGTGAAAAAACAGTTGAATCCAAAAAACAATAATGGCGGTGAGAAGTACAATGACGTGGATTTACACCATCTCGGTAGAAAAAAACATATGATTAACAAACACAAAACAGAAACATAAACCTAGTGTAAATTGTCTTTAGCCGCCAATCGCCACCTTCCAAAAAACCTACACAAGAGTACATAAGCCACACACATCCTGAGGCGATGATCCCAGTGATAACAGAACCTCCTAAAAAACAAATAAACAAAAAAAGAGAGAGAGTAAATCTCAGTCTTCTTCATGGATTCGTCTCACAACGATGGCGTATACCAACCGCTTCTCTACCCTTTGGATGATGGAACAGCACCGCTTTCTCCGTCTCCGGAATCGAGCAACGGCGAGCTAGAGAGAGTGCTTTCCGACTTTGAAACTCCGTTGTTTCGCCGCCTTCGTAAGGCCACAACAATTGAATCAAAGCTGCTTTTCAAACTTGCTGCACCTGCCGTCATCGTCTACATGATAAACTACCTCATGTCCATGTCCACTCAGATTTTCTCCGGCCATCTAGGAAACCTAGAACTCGCCGCCGCTTCTCTTGGTAACACCGGAATCCAAGTCTTCGCCTACGGTCTCATGGTAAACAAAAATTTCGACAACATTAATTATCTCATCTGTCTCAATGTTCTGTTTTCCACGTGTATGTGTTTTTGAATTCGAGGATTTTTTCTTTTTTTTACAATTTGATATTCCTAGTTAGGAATGGGTAGTGCGGTCGAGACGTTGTGTGGTCAAGCGTTTGGAGGAAGAAAATACGAGATGCTTGGAATTTATCTCCAGAGATCCACCGTATTGCTCACTCTCACCGGCGTTCTCCTCACCTTTATCTACGTCTTCTCCGAACCCATTCTACTTTTCCTCGGAGAGTCGCCGGAAATAGCTTCCGCCGCGTCTATCTTCGTCTACGGCCTAATCCCACAAATCTTTGCATACGCCGTAAACTTCCCGATCCAGAAGTTCCTCCAATCGCAAAGCATCGTGGCGCCGAGCGCTTACATCTCAACTGCGACTCTCTTTGTTCACCTTCTCTTAAGCTGGCTCGCTGTTTACAAGCTCGGGATGGGATTACTCGGAGCGTCCCTCGTGCTCAGCCTCTCGTGGTGGATTATTGTGGTGGCTCAATTCGTTTACATCGTGACGAGTGATCGTTGTCGTGAGACGTGGAGAGGGTTCAGCTTGCAAGCGTTCTCGGGGCTACCGAGTTTCTTCAAACTCTCCGCCGCCTCCGCCGTGATGCTCTGCCTTGAGACTTGGTATTTTCAGATTCTCGTCCTCCTCGCCGGACTTCTCGAGAATCCGGAGCTTGCTCTTGATTCTCTCTCCATTTGGTAAGTATTTTCTAAAAATATGTTTCCTTAAACCAGTATTTGACTCGTTAAATTTCGTTAACATAATTAATTTGCATATTCTAGTTTTTTTTTTAAAACTCTTTTAATAGTTTACATACCAAATTCTAGAGAATGAATATAGTATGTAACTATTCTAGTTATAAATAGAGAATAACATAGAGAGAAAAAGAAAAATTTCCTTCTTAAACCAAATTGACAATAATATTCCTTTTTTTTTGCGAAGTAGATATTTACACATTTATTTCATTTCAATAAAATATAATTTTTATTTTAGCTTCAGATTCGGAAAAAGATGTATGGTTATAGATGTTTCTGATGACACTTCTAGTATTGTTACTCGACATGAAAAGTATAGAACAAAACATTTGTGTAGGAGTACAAAACGAACTTTGGTTGTAAGTTGTAACTATGAAAGCCAAAGTTAGTGGCGAACACATGACTCTTCTTCTGCTACAGACAATAATCTTTAGTCACATCACACTTCTTCTCTTTTTGTTTTCTATTGTATATTACTATTTTACATTTTAAATTTCTATGTTGGGATTTAACTATATATGATTTTTTTTTGAACAAATATATATATGTATATGTATATGTACGATTTTTAGAGTATGCATCAACTCCTTTATTTTATTGAAGATATTATACAAATTTAAATTATTCAAATAATAAATCTAGTGCTTGTGGGGAGTCGTCCTTAGTTTTTAATTCCTCCAAAAGTTCTGTTTTCTCACCAAACTGATGAAGCCAACAAATTTAGGTACATGCAACAAATCAAGATATAATTATCTTCCTTTATAGTTTGAACAAATATAATATATCGAGTTTATATGTATAATAGTATACGTGAATAGTTGAATATTTTTGGTACACACATGCAACCATTTTTTATTACTATATTTTTGTTCGTTTAATACGATAGTGTTTCAGCATGACGATTTCAGGATGGGTGTTCATGATAGCTGTTGGATTCAATGCAGCGATAAGGTATATATGTGTTTCATTTGAAGATACGTAATCTCCAACTAAATTCAAGTAAGTGTCTAAAATTTGAGTGTTGCTATGTTGAACCAGTGTACGAGTGAGCAATGAACTTGGAGCTGGCAACCCTAGATCAGCATCATTTTCTGTAATCATCGTCAACATTTACTCGTTAATCACATGTGTGATCCTAGCCATAATTGTTTTGGCGTTCCGTGACGTCTTGAGTTATGCGTTCACTGAGGGTGAAGAAGTCTCGGCCGCTGTTTCTGATCTTTGCCCGCTTCTTGCCTTAACGCTTGTCCTCAATGGAATCCAACCCGTCCTTTCCGGTAAGATCCTTTTGTTTGACAATTAACACCGCAATTTCACAAACCGAAATAAAGGGAAGTTCTTTGAAAAACAAATGTGAAATTTCCATTTAAGGTGTGGCGGTTGGATGCGGCTGGCAAGCGTTTGTTGCGAAAGTTAACGTTGGATGTTACTACATTGTCGGAGTCCCTCTTGGGGCTCTCTTTGGGTTTTACTTCAAGTTCGGTGCTAAGGCAAGACATATAGTCTTCCTGCCTCTCACTTCAAGTACTTACAATTTAATGATACTAATCATAGCCTTTAAATTTATTGATGTTGTAGGGTATATGGACGGGAATGATATGTGGCACCATTATACAAACGGTTATTTTAGCGTGGGTCACGTTCCGAACAGACTGGACAAAAGAGGTTTCTGTTTCCTACGTATTTCATTGATTTGATATAACACTATAAGAATAATCGGATGTTATGTATGCTTCAGGTGGAAGAGGCTTCTAAAAGGTTGGACAAATGGAGCAACAAGAAACTAGAAGTGGTTCCCGAATGAACCAATTTGTTTCATTGGTTTAAATGGAAAAAACGATCCGAATGCTCAAGATAACAAGTGACATGGTTATTATCCCTTAAACCTCTATAATTCGATCTAAGGTATCATTAATTTATGTGCTTGCTTGAAACAAATAACAATTATGTGATGTATGTATATGTGCAAAATAAAATTGTTAATTGCGTTACTATATATAGATTCAACCTTTGTTTAGCATATGATATGAATGATCATAATAACAAGATATATGGAATGGTAAAACGATATAAATTAACAAAATGGTTAAATTTTGTTGTGACTTGTTGAATCAATGATCACAACTGATGACAACATTAGATTATCCGAACCCAACCCGGACGTACCGTCGTCGACCGAGCAGGACGTACCGCCCTCGGTCAGTGTGTAATTCCCATCCGACCATCGTTATCCATCGCTCGCCCACCGTACCATCTCCGACCTGTTCTCGACCACAGTTCTGTCCAGAGAACTTCTCTATCAGCTGGACGACTCGTTGTTGGATCCACATCCGATCTTAAATCATTTGGTATCATAGTCTTGGATCGTGTCACCATTCAGTTACATCTACCTCTTTTTCTCTCTTGTTTTGTCTTTTATTGTATGCTTACTTTAAAATGGAAAAGCTTATAAAAATTGTTATTGTCTAGCTTCTGTTTTTTGTTGTTTCTGTTTGCTGCATTCATAACTTTAAAAAAAAAAAAAGTTGGAACGGTTTGTTAGGAGAACTCTGCTGCATATCGCCTATCACTATGACTGTTTTGTTGCTCTTGTTCTTTTGGTCTGTTTTGCGATTGATAGTTGCTTGTTATTCTCTATTTCTTTGTTTCTTTCCTGCCTGCATTCGCATCCATCAAAAAAAGAAGAAGAAATCTTGTTTAGGAAAGTCCTAGGACTGCCGCATATAGAGTACATTAGGGTTTTTGTTAAACTTGATTGTCTCTTGCGGTTTAGCATAACTCGATTCTAGTTTAGGTAGCTGTGTTGGTTAGAGTAATTAGAACATATTTCCTTTTCTGCATTACTAGCATTGTAAGGGGAAAAAAGAAGTTATACTCGGCATTACCATATTTTCATCTTTTCATTTTGTTGCTTGCGATTGTTTTCTTTCCTTTTCCCATTGTTTCCATTTGTTTTTCCTGTTTGCATTTGATATGTGTGCTAAGTGTGCAGAGCACTCGGCATGGAGGATAACCAAAACTACCAGGACAATCAGGCTTCCCCACCCGACCTCTTCCAGCTCGTCGCTGCAATTCAGGCCATAGACGCTCGACTCGATCACCTTGAACATCCTGCCGACCATCAACCTCGACCCGACCCACAAAACAGACGAGCAGGACAGGCGGCGCGTGATCGTGAAACTCGACGGAATGATACAGACGAAAACATTCCCGGCCTCGAAGATGATCGGTTCGACCAGAATCATCGACCATCCGACCAGCGTGATCTAAACCATCACGGTCGCATACACGAAAATGAGGTATAACAACCGACTTTTAATGACGTGAAACTAAAGCCTCCCACTTTTGCAGGTAAGGTTGATCCTAAAGCCTAACTCGAATGGGAACGACGGATGGAGCACATCTTCGACTACTATGCCTACAACGACCGCAGGTAGGTCGCATTGGCCGCATCTCAGTTCACTGGCCACGCCTTATCCTGGTGGGATCGAGATGTCTCGGAATGCCGACACCATTACCACGACCAAATCACCACTTGGGACGACATGAGATACAACCTGAGACGAAGGTATGTCCCGACCCATTTCCATAAAGACTTACAAAAACGTTTTCGTAAATTGGTGCAGGGAAGCAGGTCCATGGAAGAATACTATGAGGAGTTTGAGCAACTAAGGAATCAGCTTCAGCTGGATGATTCAAAGGAGACACTCATGGCCCAGTTCGTAGACGGACTACATAAACGGATTGCCCAAAAGTTTGAGATCCAGCCCTACTATGACATGTCCGAGTTGCTTGACTTGAGTATTCAGGCCGAGCAACATAAAAAACGGAAGGCAGCCACGACCTACCAAACCCAGAACAACCCAACCTGGTCGACACCATCGCCCCAACCCATCGTCAAGGGCAAGGCGGTCGAGGTCGAATCCTAGTTCAAAAGGCCGACCTCCAAGGCTTCCAAATCCACCTCTCCTAATCCATGTAAGTTTCCTAGTACTTCACAATCTAGGGACATCTCTTTCTTTAAGTGTCAGGAAAAGGGACACATGGCCCGCAACTGTCCGAACCGCCGAGTCATGATCCTTACCGAGGCTGGCGAGTATGAGTCTCAGGACGAGCATGAAGATACAAACAAGGAGATAGCTGATCGAGGAATGCTAGTGGAGTATCCTGACTCGAGAGAGTTGTTGGTAATAAGGACAGCTCTCAGTGCCCTGGTCGACCCCGAGACGGTCTAACGGGAGAACATCTTTTACACCTGATGCACCGTGAACAACAAGGTATGTATTCTTATTATAGAAGTTTGATCTTGTGTTAACGTTGCTAGCATATACATGGTCGATAATCTTGGCCTACAAGTCACGAGGCATTCTCGACGGTACCGGATTAGACGGCTGAACAACGATACGGAGCTAGGGACAGACGACCAGGTCACCATCCCGTTCAATGTTGGCAAGTACAGCGACCAAGTACTGTGCGATGTCGTGCCAATGCAGGTCGGACAGCTACTTCTAGGCCGACGCTGGAAGTTTGAAAAGGAAACACTTCACAATGGACATACCTACTCGTTCGTCCATGACAAGCGCAAGTACCAGCTTGCACCGCTCACGCCCTTGGAGGTTCATGATATGCAACTGAAACTTTCCAAGGACCGTAAGAACATTAAGACCAACCTGCCTTTCTCTTCCAATCTGTTTCTAAATCTATTAATCAGAACACGCATGTATTACTAATGATCTTTAAGGAGGCTCTACACTCTTGTTCTGATGACCTGGAGTTTCTCCGAGAAGTGGTTTCTTTGTTGGACAAGTTTAAGGACGTGTTCCCGGAGGAGATACCTGCCAGCTTACCACCTATCCAAGTCATCGAGCACCAGATCGACCTTGCACCAAGAGCCACACTGCCGAACCGACCAGCACCGCATGAACCCAACCGAGTCCAAGGTATTGGAAAACCAGGTTCAGGACCTTATGTCCAAAGGTTACATCCAAGAAAGCCTAATCTTGTGTGCCGTCCCTGTTCTATTAGTGACCAAGAGGGATGGATCATGGCGGATGTGCGTGGACTGCGTAGCGATCAACAACATCACAATCAAGTACCGCCATCCCATACCACGCTTGGACGACATGTTGGACGAGCTGCATGGAGAGTCTATCTTCTCTAAGATAGATCTACGGAGTGGCTACCAACATGTATGAATGAAAGAAGAGGACGAATGGAAAACCGCGTTCAAGTCCAAGCAGGGTCTGTACGAGTGGCTTGTGATGCCCTTCGGCCTTACCAACACCCCTAGTACGTTCATGCGACTCATGAACCAGGCCCAACAGGCCTACACCAGTAAGTTTGTTGTAGTTTAATTTGATGACATTTTTATTTATAGTCAATGCTTTGCTGATCACTTGATGCACCTTGAGAAAGTAATAAAGACTCTTCGACAAAAAGGTCTTTACGCGAACCTCAAGAAGTGCACCTTCTGCACTGATAAGCTTGTTTTTTTAGGGTTTGTTGTGAGTACACAAGGCTTACATGTGGATCAGGAAAAGGTCAAAGATATCCAAGAGTGGCCGAACCCGACCATCATTGGTCATGACAGGAGTTTCCACGGACTGGCCAGCTTCTGCCGATGTTTCGTTAAGGACTTTAGCACTGTGGCTGCACCACTCACCGCCGTGATCAAGAAGGACGTCCCGTTCAAGTGGGGATCCGCACATGACGAGGCGTTTCAGAAGCTCAAGGATCTCCTTACCCACACCCTGATTCTTGTTCTACCTAACTTTGATAAAACATTTGAAATTGAGTGTGATGCATCAGGTTTAGGGATTGGAGCAGTGTTGACACAAGGTAGACGACCAGTGGCTTACTTAAGTGAGAATCTCAATGGTGCCACCCTAAAATACCCAACATACAATAAGGAGTTGTATGCCTTGGTGTGATCCTTAGAGACATGGCATCACTATCTATTGGCCAAGGAGTTTGTGATCCACACCGAACATGAGACATTGAAGCACCTACGCGGACAGGCGACCCTTAAGAGGAGGCATGCCAAGTGGATTGAGTTTGTGTAGAAGCTCCCGTACATCATAAAGTTAAAGAAGGGAAATGAGAACGTTGTGGCTGACACCCTGTCTAGGAGACACACATTGATCAGCACCATGAATCCAAAGTTTTGGGTTTTGAGATGATTAAAAATGAGTATGAGCATGGCCCAGGTTTTGGTGTATCTTTTCAGGATTGTCAACATGGAGCTATGGGGATGTTATACATCCACAATGGATTCATGTTCCGAGGAAAATATATGTGCATCCCACAAGGGTCAATGAGAGACCTGCTGATCCGTAAAGCCAATGGAGGCGGACTGATGGAACACTTTGGCGTGGACAAAACCTTGAGTGTACTGACCAACAATTTCTTCTGGCGCACCAGAAGCAAGATGTGGAGCGCTTCTGTTCCAAGTGCATCACGTGCCTTAAGTCCAAGTCCAAGTCACATCCACATGGCCTCTATATGCCTTTGCCTATACCTAACCGAACTTGGGTCGATATGGATTTTTTGCTAGGATTGCTCAAGATCAAGAACAAGGACTCCATCTTTGTTGTGGTTGACCGGTTCTCAAATATGGTCAGTTTTATACCGTGTTCAAAGACCAATGTTTCCACCCAGACATCCAACATGTTCTTCAAAGTAGTGAGACTGCACGGCCTGCCCCGGACCCTCGTCTCCAACCGCGATCCGAACTTCCTCAGCCACTTCTAGAGAATGCTCTGGAGGAAGCTTGGAACCAAGCTCCTGTTTTCCACGACCTGCCATCCACAGACGGACGGACAGACTAAGGTCGTTAACCGAACATTCTCATCCCTCTAACGGGCCACAGTCGGTAAAAATTTGAGTAGCTGGTTAGATTGTATTCCATTTGTTGAATTTTCTTAGAACAATGCTAACCACTCGGCTACTAAGCTGTCACCGTTTGAGATGGGTTATGGATTTAAGCTAGAGAGACCCATCGACCTTAAGCTATTATCACCGTTGGAGTTCACCAACGTGGACGGGGAACGCAAAGCCGAAGTTGTTGCTAAAATACATTAGAAGGTTAAGGAGAACTTAGAAAAGAAGACGACACAATACAAGAGGCAGGCCGATAAGAACCGGAAGGAGATCATCTTCCAACCTAGCGACTGGGTATGGGTACATATGCGGTCCGAGAGGTTTCCATGCCAACGAAGGTCGAAGCTTTCACCTCGAGGAGACGGCCCGTTCAGAGTCTTGAAGAAGATCAATGACAATGCCTACCAACTTGAACTCCCAGGCAAGATGAGTATTTCCTCGAGCTTTAATAATACTGATTTATCTCTTTATTGTGCATTTGATACCGTTTTAAGGCCAGAACCTTAGGGAAAAGGAATGATGAGGACATCGGATCATCCGAACCCGACCCAAACGAAACGGACGTACCGTCGTCGACCGAGTAGGATATACCGCCCTCGGACAGTGTGTAACTCCCATCCAACCACTACCCATCGCTCGCCCACCGTACTGCGTTCGATCACCTTCTGCCCATGTACCATCTCCGACCTGTTTTCGACTACGGTTCTGTCCAGAGAGCGTCTCTGACCAGCTGGACGACCCGTTGTAGAATCCACATCCGATCTTACATCAACAATATACCACAAATATATATTTTCAGTTGACGTGTTTGGTTAATAAAACATGATAAACAAAAATCATCAATCTAGGTGATTGATTTCATATATCGTTCGTATTGAACAAAAACCACCAATTTGAATAGCTGAATTATAGATTTCTTTATTGTTGGCAAAAAGATGGTTGACTTGATATTTATTTGTTTATCACAATATTAATGTCCTTTATTAACAGTTTCTAGCCATTTTATTATTATTACATCGTATTTTGCCGATTGTGTTAGGTCTTTATCAAATCATTTAAACAGGCTTTGGCAAATGCCAAAATGAATCTGAAGACTAAAGAAGAACAAACACACCAATCCATCTCATCATTCTACATTGTGCTAGGAAATAGCAATTTGCATTATTATTATCTCTTAGTTTAGGTCTCTTTGCTCCCAATATGTAAACCATCAAATAGAGATAATACATTCATATTCATAAAGTTAACGTAATACAATTAAATCATTTTAATATGGAATAAAATTCGTTTTGACTTCAATCACAATAAGAAACATGAGGTGGACTAAAAGTGTCTTGGTGATAAATTATCTGATTAACCAACAATTGTTTTTTTAAAACGTCGAAGTTACTGTCATATCTTTAATCCTCGATCTTTTACGCTGGTTTGATATGATTTCATGATAAAACTAATAGTTCCACAAGCCAGAGGCTGGAAAAAAAAAACTTAAAGGGAAACAACAGAAACAGGGCAACAAGGGGCGAACCCACTAAGTGTAATATGGTGTCATCTGACACCGTAAAAATTGATACAAAACATAATGGGGCCAAAATTCTGTAAGTTTGATATACCATGGATTTTAGGGATTTTAACCATGGTATATGTCTTATTTATCGAGTCTTATGTTATGTTTTGGAGTTTTTTTAGTATGTTTTCAGGTCTAGACACGTTTGGAGCGGAATTGGACATTATGGAGCATTCCGGAGCATTTTGGAGTATTGGCCCGAGAGGAAGAGTTCACTGCCCAATTCACAGACCTGCATCGATCGACACATCTTGTGCATCGATCGATGCAAGGTCGACGCAGATTATTCTCGGCGGTTTAAAGACAGAGTTTGGAAATTGCAACTTTGCCCAGAAGTTTCTCATAATTACAAAGAAGCCCCAGCCGTGATTAGACCATTATATTAGGGTTTTTAAGCCATTGTTTAGGCTACGCTTTACAACGCTTTGCAACGCTTTACTTACGCTTTATTCTATTTTCAGAGAGAGTTAGGGGCTGATCCTGCTCTCGAAAGAGAGAGGATTTCAAACCCCAGTTCTTTATTTGATTTTATGATATTTGGTTTTCTATTCATGATGTTTTATGTTTCGATGATTATGTCTGAGTAGATAACCTGTTAGGTTTAGGGATTCTCATTAGGGATTTCATGGAATTATAGTTAATCAATCTGTAGGGATTCATACTTGCTAGTTCTTCATCTAGGGTTGTTCTTAATGCTTGATCTGAATTGGCCACTTAGATTATTGATGTTAGGTTGATTGATACAACGACAGTTGGTTAATTAGCTAGAAATAACTTAGATGGCCAGTTTGTTCTACTCGCAAAGAAATTTGGTTTAGAGGAATTGTGAATGAACGAACTCGTGATTAATGCTTGCTTAGAACTCTAGAATTCGCAAAGAAATTTGGTTTGCTAGGTTGTTAGACATAGATAGGATTCACACCGAAAGTTGGTTTCTTATACTTCCGTGATTCCAGTTCTAGAACAGATTTATGATATTAGATCCCGATTGATTGATTGCATGTGTTCCTGATTTCCTGAGAACTCCCTAGACTTGACGCCTTCGCCTTCTGATTTGCAAACTCGCTTGATTTACTTTTCTGCTGTTTGATTTACTGCTTTCCCATATTGCCTTCTCCTAGTTTTAACTTGATCGTTCTAAATCTATTGTGGCCTAGAGTCCATGTGGATTCGATACCCTAAGTACTACATTGATATTGCTGTGCACTTGCAGTTAGTATAGGGATAAAACTAGACCTATCAAGTTTTTGGCGCCGTTGCCGGGGACTCTTTTGAGTCTTCGATAGATTTGAACTTAGGGTTTAGACTAGGATTTTCGTTTTTTTTGTTTTTTGCTACTAATTTTTTTTTTCTTTTTTTTTTCTGTTCTTGCGTTTCAGGTACGCCTGTAATCGCCTTGCATCGATCGACACGATCCTGTGTGTCGATCGACACATCTTCGCGCTTGCATCGATCGACGCTTCTCCTGCATCGATCGACACATATCTTTAGTCCAAGGATTGACAGCTCGCAGATAACTGGGATAAAGAGCAAAGTAGACTCTCTACATAGTCTTGTACTTGGAAAGTATGCGCAAAGAGCTATCAACTGCGTTGGAGGGAATGGATTCTACAGTCAGGAATCTGCTTTTCAGAAACCCTTCCAGCAACAGAGTAACTCATTCTCAAGGAACTATGGTGTGTCTTCTTACCAAGCACCGCCTGCACCTACACATAAGAGCAGATTGGAAACCATGATGGAGCAGTTTCTTGAGGGAGAACAACAGATCAATGTGTCCTTCAACTCAAAGATAGATGCATTGTATGAAGATCTGAACGGGAAGTATGAATCTTTGAGCACACATGTGAAGAAGCTGGATGTTCAAATCCAACAGACATCTCAAGCAATACAGAAGCAAAATGGAGCTAGGAAAGCTGAACAGAACAGATCCATCAAAGCTGTGACCATAAGAGATGAAATTGAGCTCCTAGGAGAAGAAGAAAGCATAATCTCGGATTTTCTGGATGATTATTGTCTGTCTGAGACATGCATCGATCGACACATACTTGATGTAGATCGATGCAACCCCGATCCGTCTAATGGAATTGAGCATAATCCCCTTGTGTCGATCGACACACCATATGCATCGATCGACACAGATCGCAGACGAGACCAGAAATCTGCAACAGTACAGGAACGAGTCTATAAGCACTTTGTGCCATATCCTAAGGTTCCTAAACCGTCTAAACAAGAGCTAGAAGTGGCTAACTGCATGAAAGTGATAGATAAGGAGCTGAATGAAACTCCACCAGCTGAAGCTTCGCGAGTTCATCCTTGTGTGTTGAGAGATGCAAAGAAGATGATATCCACTGATGGTAATTTGAAAGAAGAAGTTCAGATTGGTGGAACTTTAGTATCTGATAGTGGGGAAAAGAAGATGGTGGTTCTTCAGGAATCTACTCTAACATCTTCAGAGCCTGCAACTGCTCATAAGCAGAAAGCTCCAAACATCAGATCTCTACCAAAGGTAAGGTATAAATCACCTAAGCTTAAACCTCCTGACCGCATTGCTTTGAATGCAGGAAAACGCAGCATTCCACCCAAGCTTCACTCCCGCCCTGATTCTACTCCTTCGTTCCTTGGGAAATCTCATGATCCGAAAGCATATAAACCACCTTGGATGAAGAGATATTCGCAGAGACACTCGAAGTCTCTGTTGAAACCGCCTTGAGTCTAATCTCTATCCTATAGTCAAGCTAATGACTAAAAACAAGCGCTGAGTGGGAGGCAACCCACTATAGAGTTAGTTTTCGTTTTTGTTTTTCATTTTTCAGTCTTTGTTATTTTAATTTTTTGTTTTAGTGTTTTCAGCCGAGAGAACAGTCAAAAATCGCCTAGCATCGATCGACACAACTTGTGTGTCGATCGACACAGTGCGATTACACAAATGAATCGAGCAAATGCGCCTTGCGTGGATCGATGCGGTCCTGAGCATCGATCGACACAGTGCGACGAGAGGTACGTAACTCTGGATTTTCATACTCTTTTCAATTTGATTATTTGTTTTCACCGAGCTCATGCTTTGATTACACTGGGGACAATGTAGTTTAAGTGTGGGGGAGGTAGCTACTGACGCACGCTTTTGTTTTCTTAGAGTCAGTCTTTGGTTTTTAAAAATTTGTTTTATTGAGTCAAAACTTGTATGAAACTATGATTTTTCGAGGAAATTTTTTCGCTTGAACAGGAACTAAGTGACCATTGGACAGACTTGCAGGACCTCTATGACTATTAGAAAACCCCAAACAGATCAACTTATCAAGGACACCCATATCTAACCAGGTATTCAGAGGATCCATTACTAGTCTCACTTTAATCTTGACTTTAATTTCTCGCTTAGGGGCTTGGTAATATTTGGATCGGATTCCTTTGATGTGTTTGGCACAGCCTATGATCCTGTTCCAAATTATGGTTTCTGATTTTTCCCTCCCTTAAAAGTAAAAAAAAAATAATAATAATAAGAGTAATAAACTGAGGATGAGCTAGTAGCTCCGAAGTGGTCACGGGAGTAGTAGCTACCACTATTACCTCCTGTGCATTCATGGAATGTGTCCAATGTACACCCCATAACGGGAAGAGCACTGGAAAAAAAAAATGATACCCAATGGGGAAAAATCAGATGCTAAGGGAGAAAGAGAAAAGAAAGAAACCAGAAACCGACAGTTTAGTGGTCAGACACTGAATAGGTTGAGTCCATGTGTCCTTTGATTCGATACTCCCTCTGTGAGACCGCACCTAATTGTATACAGAGGCTAGTGTGGTGAACTTGAATGTCCTAACTTGATTGTGGAGTTTACTTGGGACAGTTGCTAAGTGTGAGGGAAGTATATTGTGGTCTTGAGTTCTGTAGGAAAGTTTTCAGTGGATTACTAAGTGAATGTGAATGTGAAAGTTCCTAGGACGAAATGAGTTTCTGTGTTTTCAAACCTCTTTTCTTATACTTTGGTTCTTTACTTGCTTGAGGGCAAGCAAGAGCTAAGTGTGGGGGAGTTGATATACCATGGATTTTAGGGATTTTAACCATGGTATATGTTTTATTTATCGAGTCTTATGTTATGTTTTGGAGTCTTTTTAGTATGTTTTCAGGTCTAGACACGTTTGGAGCGGAATTGGACATTATGGAGCATTCTGGAGCATTTTGGAGTATTGGCCCGAGAGGAAGAGTTCACTTCCCAATTCACAGACCTGCATCGATCGACACATCTTGTGCATCGATCGATGCATGGTCGACGCAGATTATTCTCGGCGGTTTAAAGACAGAGTTTGGAAATTGCAATTTTGCCTAGAAGTTTCTCATAATTACAAAGAAGCTCCAGCCGTGATTAGACCATTATATTAGGGTTTTTAAGCCATTTTTTAGGCTACGCTTTACAACGCTTTACTTACGCTTTATTCTATTTTCAGAGAGAGTTAGGGGCTGATCCTGCTCTCGAAAGAGAGAGGATTTCAAACCCCAGTTCTTTATTTGATTTTATGATATTTGGTTTTCTATTCATGATGTTTTCTGTTTCGATGATTATGTCTGAGTAGATAACATATTTGGTTTAGGGATTCTCATTAGGGATTTCATGGAATTATAGTTAATCAATCTGTAGGGATTCATACTTGCTAGTTCTTCATCTAGGGTTGTTATAATGCTTGATCTGAATTGGCCACTTAGATTATTGATGTTAGGTTGATTGATACAACGACAGTTGGTTAATTAGCTAGAAAGAATTCAGATGGGCAATTTGTTCTACTCGCAAAGAACCTTGGTTTAGAGGAATTGTGAACGAACGAACTCGTGATTAATGCTTGTTTAGAACTCTAGAATTCGCAAAGAAATTTGGTTTGCTAGGTTGTTAGACATAGATAGGATTCACAACGAAAGTTGGTTTCTTATACTTCCGTGATTCCAGTTCTAGAACAGATTTATGATATTAGATACCGATTGATTGATTGCATGTGTTCCTGATTTCCTGAGAACTCGCAAGACTTGACGCCTTCGCCTTCTGATTTGCAAACTCGCTTGATTTACTTTTCTGCTGTTTGATTTACTGCTTTCCCATATTGCCTTCTCCTAGTTTTAACTTGATCGTTCTAAATCTATCGTGGCCTAGAGTCCATGTGGATTTGATACCCTAAGTACTACATTGATATTGTTGTGCACTTGCAGTTAGTATAGGGATAAAACTAGACCTATCAAAGTTCTCATAGATAAATTTGTAAAATCGTATGATTGACACCTCTAAATTTGAAACCCACAATATGTTTTCCTTTATTATTGTATGTTTTATTTTTCTATTTGACACTGTTAAAAGTAGTATCTTGGGACCGCCACTGAGGGCAACCAATATGTATCCAAAACAAAAGCAAATACCCATCACAACTCCGATAGAAGATGGCTCCCTCATAATTATGGAAGGAGGGAAGGAGAAGCAACCACCAGCTGATTGAGAAAGAGCCGCATGAAACATCCTCATGCAGGATGAGGTACTCCAGAACCAGCATCGTCCCTAAAATGAAAATTTAGCCAACTCGGTCCATACCTTGCAATGTAGGATTGATGTCGATATTCTTTGATGACACTATGCAATGGCTAAAGCCACTTTGTTACTTATCTCTGAAGTGTGATGAAGACTCCACGCAGAAGATCATCAGTAAAGGATAGAGAAGATGTGATCAAGAAATTCTTTGCATTGTGGGGAGTTATGTGGATGAAGGAAGCCTTTCTTAGCAAGCAAAAAGTTAGCACAAAAAAAGGTTAGATTCAAATATCATGTTCTTTTGTTTCAATGTATAGAGTGATTCAATTGCCCAGAGGAGACCAAGAAGCTCGGATTCAAGTAGAGAAGATACATTGCGTAGTAGCGCCGACCGTGAAGCAAAACATTACCACTCTGCATTAATTATTTATCAAGCTTTGATCATCGACATCAATGGAGTCACTCAAGCTAACAATTACAGAGGAAATGAAGAAGAAGAGCGAATGTAAAATGTTTGTTATTCAGCTCAACCGTAAACTGTACAAAGTGTATTCTGTTATGTACATTGATCAAGCTAAGGGAAACTTAACCAAACTTAA
The DNA here is from genome assembly GCA_030180135.1 of Orychophragmus violaceus. NCBI lineage: Eukaryota > Viridiplantae > Streptophyta > Magnoliopsida > Brassicales > Brassicaceae > Orychophragmus > Orychophragmus violaceus. The sequence goes on along the minus strand of CM058234.1, from coordinate 80,447,961 downwards.
TTCAATCAATCTAAATAACCGGTTTAATGAGTAAACCATTCTAATATACCTCCCTCAAGTCTTTAACTTCAGAGAATTTGGAAGAAAAAGACTTGATAATGACAATCTTTGAAGCAAGGAGGTAAAAGGACCCAATGCAGAGGTTTTGTCAAAATATCAGCAATCTGATTACCAGTGGAAACATGAAGAGCTTTGAGACGTCCAACTTTAATCTGATATCATACACTATGACAATCTACCTCAATATGTTTTGTGCGTTCATGAAAAACCGAGTTCTTAGCAATATGAATGGCTGATTTGTTATCACAAAACATCTTTGCAGGACCAATAACAACGATGTGCAGATCCTTTAGCAGTTGTTGGAGACAAATTAACTCGCAAGTTACTAAGGCTAAACTTCTGTATTCTGCTTCAGTGCCACTCCAGCTGACAACATATTGTTTCTTTGATTTCCATAAAATGAGAGAAGTACCTAAGTAGATACAAAAGCCAGTCACTGATCGTCGGGTGTCTTTACAAGCAGCCCAGTCAGCATATGCAAACCCATTCAAGCAAAGTTCTGTATCAAAAGGATACCATAATCCTTGACCTGGATTATTATTTATATACCGAAGAACACTTTGTGAGCAGCGTGCAAGTGAATATTGGTTGGTGATGATAGGTATTGACTGAGTTGATGGATAGCAAAGGTAATATCATGTCTGGTGATAGAGAGATATAGAAGGTGACCAATGAGTTCTTTGTATTCCTTTGGATTTGGTAAAGGAGTACCCAAATCTTTAGTAAGATGAAGAGTTGGATTCATGGGAATGGTACTCGGTTTGCAGCCTAAAAATCATGTATCCTCCAATAGGTTCAAGTCATATTTCCTCTAGAACAAAGAGATCCCTGCAGCGGATCTAGCAATCTCCAAACCAAGGAAAAAACGAGCTGGACCTAGATCTTTGATCTTGAACTCACAGTTAAGGAGAACCTTTAGCTGTGCTACAACCTCATCATCATTACTAGCAATAAAGATTTCGTCAACATATACTAAAACTGCTATGAAAGATGATGGTGTGCTCTTGACTTGACAATCAGAGTATTGTCAGCCGGTGATTGAACAAAATTGGCACTCATTAAAACCGAAGAGAAACCCCTTATACCACTGCCTAGACGCCTGCTTCAACCCATATAGAGATTTCCTCAGTCAACAGACAGGATTATATGGAAGTGAAGTACCTTCGGAAGGTGTATACCCTTGTGGTAAACTCATATAGATCTCCTCATCTAGATTACCATGAAAAAAAGCATTTGAAACATCCATTTGTGTTAAACTCCATCCTTTTGCAGAGGCAATACTCAGTAACAATTTGACACTTGTTAATTTTTCTACTGGTGAAAAAGTATCCATGAAATCAGTTCCTTCATATTGAGTAAAACGTTGAGCTACCAAACAAGATTTATAACGCTCTATAGTCCCATCTGCATTATACTTAATGGTAAACACCTATTTGCAGCCAACCACATTATTTCCTTCTGGTAATGACTCAATATCCCAAGTTCTATTTTTCTCAAGAGCATCAAGTTCCACATTCACAGACTGTGTCCATTTTGGTGATGTCATGACCTGTTTGAAAGTCTTGGGTTCTGTCTCAAGTGAATAAGACTAAATAATGGGATTGAAATGGTCATAAGAAAGATATGAGGATATAGGGTAAGGGGGTTCTGTATCGAAGAAGAAGAAGAAGAAGAAGAAGAAGAAGAAGATGGAAAAGATGAAGTAAAAAAGGATCAAAGAACAATGATAGGTAGACAAATAGCTAGGAGGCTTAACTATCCATTTTGATCTAACAACAAGAACATAACCCACACCAGTATCTTGTAAGATAAGATTGTGAGTTTGAGATGTAACAAATAGCTAGGAGGCTTAACTATCCATTCTGATCTAACAACAAGAACATAACCCACACTAGTATCTTGTAAGATAAGATTGTGAGTTTGAGATGTAGTACTAGGTTCCATGTGTGGTGCATATGAATGATCATGAGCATGAGAATGAGTATGTGATAACAAGAATTTTACTTCCTTGAGGTATCAATTCCTCTTACTTATCGTGTAGTAAGAGGTATCGAACCTTTTTGGGAGTGGATATACCAATAAGAATGCACCAAACCAAATTAGCCAAGCAATTTAAATCAAAATGTGATTCTAAAATCCTAATTGCAATCAAACTAATCAACCAAACAAAGAGAAACCAAATTCAATAAGCAATCAAAAAGGACAAACAAGACAATTCAGGGATATGATTAAAGATCAAGCTCTTGGGTATAGGAAATTGATCTAAGTAACTAAGCATTGAACCAAGATGTCAAACACAACATTTAGAATGCTAATCCTTCAGCTAGGAGCACTAATTCAAGTTAATACATTCTCATGTAATTAACCCTATGCTAAACAAGCATTAATCATCAATTCCCATTGGCTAATCACAAGCAAGCATGCATTAATCACAAGTCCTTTAGCCACTAAACACCTTAAACATCAATCATCATTGGCTAAGAATGTAAAGCTCTCATTAAATCAAAGCTAGCATTTCATCGAACACCTTGTGTGCAATAAAAACTCAAAGTTCTAGATCAAGGTTAGCTAAGCCTAATCTAGCAATAAGAACATTTAATGAGAAAGGATCAATCAAAACTAAGCCCTAGACATCAAGATTCAATCCCTAATCACTCAAATCTTCCTAACCCAAAAGCTCAAAGGGAAACTACTCACTAATCATAATGAGATCAACAAAACCCATAAAAGTAGTGTTAATCATCAAGATTAGTGAAGATGGAAAGATTAGAAGAAGAAATCAATAAACTTTCACTAAAATAGCCAAATCCCCAGAGTTTTAGATGATTCCAACTTAGTGAAAGAAAAAGAGATAGATCTAGGGTTTTTGACCCAAAAATCTATTTAAAGGTCCCTAAACACGAGCTGGGTCGACCCAACAAACCTGGGTCAACCCAGAAAACCAAGTATCAAATCTGGTCAAAGTTCCAAAAAGTCAAGGAAAAGTTGTCGCCAGCGGTCTCGATCTGCCCGCTGGGTAAACCGCTGGTTGGTCCGCTGGCCTGTCCGCTGGCCTGTCCGCTGTGGTCACGGTTTTGTTGCTCGGAGTTCGTCGATGGATCAAGCGAGTCATCTAGCGGTCTCGATCTGTCCGCTGGGTAAACCGCTGGTTGGTAAATCAGCCATAACTTCTCGACTACAGCTCCAAACGACTTGAAACCAACTCCATTGGAAAGCTAACTCAATTTTCTATAACTTCTATTAGATGCTCCAGAAGCTAAATATGCACGGAAAGGCTTCATTTTGCTCCATCTTTCAAGAACATCATTTTGATCAACATCACCATTCACTCCTCCAAAGCTCCAAGTGCTCCCAAGTCATCCTAGTAGCCTTCCAACACCTGAAAGGAACCAAAACAAATGCAAAATGCTCCTAGAAATGCTAAACTACAACCCTAGATGCAATCAACTATAAATATGACAAAGAACAAAGAAATGAAGAGAAAGAAAGGTAAAAGAGATAGAAACATGATCTAAACAATGCTCAAAACTCATGAAAATATAAGTATATCAATTCCCCCAAACTTAAACCTTGCTTGTCCACAAGCAAGCATAAGACCATTAAGGTGAGTTGGGAGAAAGGTTTGAAAGCGGGGACTCAAAACCACAAGACTCACAACAAGATACATGGTCTTTAAAAGAAGTTACAAGTTTCTCTAATCACATTGACTATCCATGTACTTCCACATTACCGTTCCCTCAATCCCTACTCCAACTCCCGAGATCTTATAGAACACAAGCAATCATCAACTCAATTCCTTACATTCATTTAGAAGTTAAGTGCGATCTCACAAAGGGGCAATCAATCAATTCCCAATTGGCAAGGTTCAAGAGAGGCTATTTGAGGTGGCTAAGTAGAGATTCTTTTGGGGTGGTTAACTCTCAAGAATAGGAGCAATTGGCATTACACAAAATCTATCTAAGAAAGGGAACAATTCATGCATACAAAGTTCTTTTCTCATTGTTCTACCCAATTCCTAGAAGACTTCTCTAAACAATCCCACCATGGAAGATAAACACACATCAAATTCCCCAACTCATATATCCAAAACACTCACCCCTTTAGCTCTTTTCTTTCCTCTTTTTTTTTTTTTTTTTTTTTTTTTTTTTTTTTATGACAACTAGGAAACACTTAACTGATTTTTCACACTTTAGCAACCTTTTCAATCTTTCCCCCCTTTTCATTTGATCTTTTTCTTTTGAAACACTCTTAGGGGACTTACTTTTCTTTTCTTTTACTCATTGCTCTCTTCTTATATGATTTCCTAGTGACTTTCTTTTTCTTATTGAACCTTTTTGAACTCTTTTTATTGATCATTTTCATTCCCAAAACAACTCTCACCCTTTCCCCCAAACTTGTTTCCCATCCTAGTGCTAGACTCTTATGGCAAATAGAGCTAGCTAAAATGAGAAAAGACCATTGTCGCTCCCGATACTCTCAAGTTTTTGCACATGCCAAAAGCTATCAAGAACAGGCCTCACTCACAAATCACTTTTGGCTTCAAGGAAAGGTTTAGGGTCTTTGGGTAAGGGAAGCCATGATCATAAGATCAATGGTTGCCCGAGCTAATCAAGAGAGTGGTAAAAGGGAAAACATAGCTCGGGCAAGGATCATGGGATTGCATTTCAAGCCCCTAAGCAAGATATTTCAATGGTCAAGTTAAGTCCAATATCAATGAATTGAGATTAATTCATGCAAGCTTCACAAGGATAGGGAATTTCGGAATCTCAAAGTCAAGTAATGGGTTTTCCTTTGTTTTGAAAATCAATTAAAGCAACGAGCAACTTAATTGGTGAGCCTCTACAAGGCAAAATCATCATTGTCCCCAATGCATGAATCCTACAACACTAGCTAGACTCAATCCTATATGCTTTCTTTTTGAATTTTTTTTTTTTGAAAATTTTCAATTTTTTTTGTGTTTTTCTATGCCATAAATGATATGTATGAGACTCAAGAAACAAAAGAAAAAATAAGAGCAAAGCAAACGAGATTAGTAACTAGTCTCTCCCCCAAACTTACTTCACACCGTCTCGGTGTGAAAGCAAGTCCGAGAAAGAGGCCAAACAAAAAGAAAAACGGAAAACTAAATGCAAATATGTACAAAAATGGTGTTGGAGTGTTACCTCAGAACGTCGGAGACTTATGGTGATGGGTCCCTAGATGGAAGTGGTTTCAAGTGAAAGAGCTGCGACGGCCCGCGGTCTTGATGGGGCAGCTGGACGAACCGCGGTCGGTACGGTTTAATGGCGTCGTCTCTTGCCGCTTCGGTCCGCGGTTACAGTGTAACCGCCGGTGTAACCGCGGCCAGCTCGCTAGTTTGGCTCGGAATGGTGTTGCGGTTTCTGGGCTCCCCGCGGTTTCGACTGAACCGCTAGACGAACCGCAAGCTTGCCAGCGGTTTCGGTGGAGCAGCTGGGCGAACCGCGGTCAATCCGGCTTTTTCATATCGGTGTAATCGAAGTCGCTCGCGGTATTGTTGGAACCGCTGCCCAGACCGCTATACACTCGGCTTTTCACGCGAATTTCCGACCCAAATCCTTCTTTCTTAATCCTTTCCAACCTTTGACCCATGGGAAACTTAAGAACCTGAAAACACTTAAGAAGAACATAAAAAATAACAAGATAAAGAATATTTACAATGATAGACATGGGAATGTCTCCCAAGTGCGCTTTTGTTTAAAGTCGGTAAGCTCGACTGTTCAAACCGAGTTTTTAGGCGGAGGGAGAGTGTGGCCTGCCCTCAAGATTGATGGTCAGGACCCGAGAAGTTAGCTCACTGAGATTGACTGAATCACCTTGAAACCGTGAACCGATTAGAGCTTTAGCACTTGCAAATGGCCTAGACTTTCCCTTAGACTTGACCTTGTACTCAATGTAATCACCCTTTAGACCCAATGGATGCAAGCTGATACAGTTGAGAGATGATGGAGTTTCAAAAGGCATTAGAGCTTCCATCTTGTCCTTATGTCCTTTTTCAGCTCTCTTAACTCCATCCAATACATTGGTGAGAGCATTTTCATTATGCTCATCAAACAAAGATTGTAGACTCTCACTATCCATGATCTCCTTTTCATACTCTTGAGTCTTTAGGGGATTGTTGACGACCTTATCCTTCCCAACTTTTGCCATTTTTGGAGCCCTCTTTGTCACCATATCCATAACCTTCTCCCTTGGTCCTTTATCCTCCTTGGTGGTCAGCTTCATTGAGGATATGGACCCAACATACTCAGTCCTTATGGGTGTAGGAAGAATTCCAATAGCTCTATCCACCCCCTTCTTTTGAGCACGTCCCATGTGCTCACTCAATGATTCATAAGGAATGGGTTTATGCCAAATCTGCTTCCCTACATTTGCAAAGAGTCTTGCCTCCTCTAACACATCATCCTCATTTGGAGATAGGATGACACCACAAGTGTGGAGAGTTGTGCTCCTCAAAGGATAGTAAACCTTGTTGTCGATATTATTCAGCACAACACGTTTCTTTTTGAAGTCCATAGAAGCTCCAGTGGTATGGAGGAAAGAGGTACCAAGTAAGAGAGGTAGTTGGGTACTCTTCTTCATCTTCATGACAATAAAGTCAGTTGGGATTGTGCACTCACCAATCTTCAGTGGATAGTCCTTGATCATTCCCATTGGAGTTTTTGAGTAAGAGTCTCCAAATGTTATAGAAGATGGGTATCTTTCCATGCTCTTGATCCCAAGACTTTCCACCATATCAAGAGATATCACACTCACAGTAGAGCCGGAATCACACAATGCATCCGTAATCTCTAAGTTTCCCAAAGTACATCTGATTGTGAATTTACCCGGATTGCCAAGCTTAGGAAGCACTTTTGGTGCTGTTTGTACAGTAGATACAATATCTTCAGCAAAAGTATCAGTAGCACTCATCACCTTAGCTGGTGCAGCATAGGAAGGCTTAACTACAGTGGCCTTTATCTCCTTAAGAGGGACATGTGCAGCCGGAGGGATTTCATAACCATAGAGAAGTGCTTCTATCTCATCAACCTCTCTTTCATGGTCTGGTTTCTCATGATCAACAGCAGAGAAGATTGCATTGCAGTACTCTTTCGGGTTCTTCTCCGGGTTTCCGGGTAAAGTACCTTGAGTTCGGGATGTAGAGGCATTCTTGTATTCCATGTTTGTGACCCTTGAAGTCAAGTTCTGCAACTCACTCTTCAGATCTCTAACTTCCAAAGCTCCTGAGGCTTGTCCCTGAAGTAGTTGCTGCATCATACCCTTTAACTCACCGTCCAAATCTGAGGAAGAAGAGGCTTGTGTCTGCTGTTGGTTAAATCCGGGTGGAGGGTATTGTGGCTTGGGGACAAAGGGTTGTTGACTCTGAAACTGTGGTTTGTTGGCAAACCCTTGCTGATTAGTATAAGGGACAAAAGGCTTTGGTTGCTGAGGTTGTTGAAAGCCTTGTTGCCCTTGTTGTGTAGCTTGAGCTTGTGGTTGAGCTTGAGGATAAACCTGATCCTGTGGGTTGGCAACATTGGGGTTTCTGTAAGAGAAATTGGGGTGATTCCTGTAGTTTGGATTGAAACCCCTATTGAAACCTCCTTGACCAGCAATGAAATTGATCTCTTCTTGGGTCATATCTCCTTCAACACTGAATAGGACTGGTGGGGAGTCATCATAGTTCTCCACAAAGCTGATTTGCTTTTGGTTGGATGAGATCATCTTGTCTATCTTGTCATTTAGAGACTTTATTTCCTTCTCATACTTCTCATCCATGGAAGATGATCCTCTAGTAGTCCTCTCATAGTCCTCATTATAGTTCCCATCACTTGTAGCCAAGTTCTCAATCAATTCCATAGCCTCATCAACTCCCTTGCCTAGGAAGTGTCCATTACTACAAGAGTCAAGCATTGCCCTCATCCTAGGAAGCACTCCTCGGTAGAGGTTACTGAGTAGTGTCTCCTTGGTGAATCCATGGTGGGGGCATTGAGTGGTGAGCTTAGTAAACCTGTCCCAAGCTTCAGCGAAGGTCTCATTGTTTCTTTGCACAAACCCGGATAGCTCATTGCGAAAGCGGGCAGTTCTTGTAGGTGAGAAGAATTTCTTCAAGAAAGCCTTCTTGAGATCTGCCCATGTAGTGATAGACCCTGGAGGAATAGTGCTCTCCCAATCTTTGGCTCTATCTGCCAAGGAGAATACGAAGAGGCGCATCTTGAGACCTTCATCTGTCACTCCATTGAGTCTTGTAGTATCACAGATTTTGTCGAATGTGTCTAAGTGCTTCAATGGATCTTCTGAGGCAAGTCCATGGAATTGGTTGTTCTGCACCATATTCATTACCATGGCCCTGATTTCAAAGTTGTTATTGTTCACAGGTGGTGGAATGATACCCCGCCGAATAGCGTTGGTGTCGGGTGTATCGCCATCGCCAATGGCTCTGAAAGGTCTCTCACGATGAACCGGGATCCTGTGTCCCTGTCCATCCCTAGCATCCGCATCCTGTTGATGCTGTTCTTGATGTTGCTCTTGATGGCCCTGATGGCCTTGCTGGTCCTGGTGACCCTCTAGATCCATGACTAGCTGCTCTTGAGGCTCAAGCAAAGGCTGAACTACTTCTTCCTGTTCCAACCCGAGTCTATCTAAGTGAACAGCTCTTTCTAGTGCCCTTCTCTCTCTTGCTAACTGTCTTTCTAGTGCTTTGATATCTGAAACCCGCGCAACCAAATCTGTAGGACCTCTGCTCCGCAAGTTCATGCACCTGACATCAAAGAGAAATGAAGAAGCAAAATTAGTAACCAAAACTTGATCTAAATAGGAAAGGAAATCGAATTGATCTATCCAAGTTCCCAAAATGGCAACGGCGCCAAATTGATAACAAGAATTTTACTTCCTTGAGGTATCAATTCCTCTTACTTATCGTGTAGTAAGAGGTATCGAACCTTTTTGGGAGTGGATATACCAATAAGAATGCACCAAACCAAATTAGCCAAGCAATTTAAATCAAAATGTGATTCTAAAATCCTAATTGCAATCAAACTAATCAACCAAACAAAGAGAAACCAAATTCAATAAGCAATCAAAAAGGACAAACAAGACAATTCAGGGATATGATTAAAGATCAAGCTCTTGGGTATAGGAAATTGATCTAAGTAACTAAGCATTGAACCAAGATGTCAAACACAACATTTAGAATGCTAATCCTTCAGCTAGGAGCACTAATTCAAGTTAATACATTCTCATGTCATTAACCCTATGCTAAACAAGCATTAATCATCAATTCCCATTGGCTAATCACAAGCAAGCATGCATTAATCACAAGTCCTTTAGCCACTAAACACCTTAAACATCAATCATCATTGGCTAAGAATGTAAAGCTCTCATTAAATCAAAGCTAGCATTTCATCGAACACCTTGTGTGCAATAAAAACTCAAAGTTCTAGATCAAGGTTAGCTAAGCCTAATCTAGCAATAAGAACATTTAATGAGAAAGGATCAATCAAAACTAAGCCCTAGACATCAAGATTCAATCCCTAATCACTCAAATCTTCCTAACCCAAAAGCTCAAAGGGAAACTACTCACTAATCATAATGAGATCAACAAAACCCATAAAAGTAGTGTTAATCATCAAGATTAGTGAAGATGGAAAGATTAGAAGAAGAAATCAATAAACTTTCACTAAAATAGCCAAATCCCCAGAGTTTTAGATGATTCCAACTTAGTGAAAGAAAAAGAGATAGATCTAGGGTTTTTGACCCAAAAATCTATTTAAAGGTCCCTAAACACGAGCTGGGTCGACCCAACAAACCTGGGTCAACCCAGAAAACCAAGTATCAAATCTGGTCAAAGTTCCAAAAAGTCAAGGAAAAGTTGTCGCCAGCGGTCTCGATCTGCCCGCTGGGTAAACCGCTGGTTGGTCCGCTGGCCTGTCCGCTGGCCTGTCCGCTGTGGTCACGGTTTTGTTGCTCGGAGTTCGTCGATGGATCAAGCGAGTCATCTAGCGGTCTCGATTTGTCCGCTGGGTAAACCGCTGGTTGGTAAATCAGCCATAACTTCTCGACTACAGCTCCAAACGACTTGAAACCAACTCCATTGGAAAGCTAACTCAAGTTTCTATAACTTCTATTAGATGCTCCAGAAGCTAAATATGCACGGAAAGGCTTCATTTTGCTCCATCTTTCAAGAACATCATTTTGATCAACATCACCATTCACTCCTCCAAAGCTCCAAGTGCTCCCAAGTCATCCTAGTAGCCTTCCAACACCTGAAAGGAACCAAAACAAATGCAAAATGCTCCTAGAAATGCTAAACTACAACCCTAGATGCAATCAACTATAAATATGACAAAGAACAAAGAAATGAAGAGAAAGAAAGGTAAAAGAGATAGAAACATGATCTAAACAATGCTCAAAACTCATGAAAATATAAGTATATCAGTATGTGCATAATAATCAGAATGACTAACATATTCATGAGGTAAAGGAATTTGTTCAGCAAAGTGCAATGGCACACGTAAAGGTAATATAGTGTTGGGAAACATATCAACAGTCTGACAGTGACTCATAAGTTTTAAAAGGAAATTCTGATTTCTGAGAAACCACATTTCATGAAATCAAAGTAGAATGAGATTATAAATCCAACACCTTATATACTTTATATCTTGAAGGATAGCCTAAGAATACAAATGGTTTAACACGAGGAGAGAATTTATGCCTATACTTATCATAAGTCAAAACATAACACAATGAACCAAAAGTTTTAAGCATTGTATAATCCGGTTTCTTTCAAACAAGCAATTTAGATGGTTATTTAATCCAAGTAAATGAGATGGAAATCTATTAATGAGAAAAGCTTATGTCCTAATACAATCACTCCAATATGGCATAGGAACATTGGATTGAAAAAGTAATGATCTTGCTAAATTTAACAAATAATGATGTTTTCTCTCTACAATAGAGTTTTGTTGTGGAGTATAAGCACAAGAATAATAATGTAACATGCCATGTTCTTATACTAATTCAGTAAATGCTAATTCAGGAGCATTGTCAGATCGGATTGCCTTCACTTTACAATTGTACGGAGTATGAACCATTTTAAGGAAAACAGGGAATATAACCAAGACATCACTCTTTTTCTTTAACATGTAAACCCAAGTAGTTCTTGTACAAGCATCAACTATTGTGAAAAAGTATTTAAATCCTTCTACAGATTCAACACTAAAGGGTCCCCAAATATCAAAATGAACCAAGTTAAAAACTAAAATAGCTAAATTGTTATTAGAGACAAACGCTAGCAGTTTTTGTTTAGCAAGGGGACAAATTGAACAATGTGAAACAGGAATAGAAGCAGACTTCATAGCAGGTAAAACATGTGTAAGTTTCTGAAAATAGTAGAAGATGGGTGTCCTAATCGTTGATGTCAAACATGTGCATTAGCCAAAACAGAACCACATAAAGAAAGAGTTGATGATGATGAGAAGAGGGTTGCATTCTCAAGAATGTAGAGATTGTGGTAAATATTACCCCTCCCAATCATCAAACTCTGAGTAAGTTCCTGAATCAAACAACCATTTGAGAAAAATGAGCCGAGCGAAACAGAGTTCTCAACAAATAACTAACACCTATACGATTGAATTTGAAATCAGGAACATGCAATACATGATAACCAATGAAGTTGTGATATGTGTAGTGCTTGTGTGTGAAATAGGAACTCTAATACCATTTGGTAATGTCACTGGGATATTAGAAACCGGTGTAAATTCAATAAACATTGTTTGATCATAACAAACAGACTGGAAGCCCCACTATCTATTATCCAAGCATCATGAGGCAAGAAAGTAGGAATAGTAGACAAAGAGTGATTCTGAAAAGTAAGAATATGATGATCAAACTTAAGGCTAGTTGATGGAAAAGGAATAGTACCAGAAGTAGATTCATCAGCCATGATACCATGTTCAGTGATAGAAGCCTGTGAGGAAGGATCTAAATGCTCTGGAACTCGAACCTGAGTATTGAACTGAGATATCAGTTGCTGAATTTGTTGAGGTGTGAGCTCTTGAAGGTTAACATTTGGCATGCCATCTTTATTATACGAAACCATCGGTTGTGGAGACATATATTGTGATTGACCAACAGCAGAGTACATATTTGCAATAGCATTTTCTTGATGTGTTGCATTTGGAGTTGTGGTAAACTGCATCTGCTGTGGCATTGGTTGAGTAAATTGTAGACCTTTCTAGTGATACTGATTTTTAAACTGAGAAATATTATTTCTATAACCCAGAGGATAACCATGAAGTTTGAAATACTTCTGAACTGTGTGACTTGACTTTCCACAATGCGTGCACACTGGTCGCTGAGTTGATCGAGCAGTACCATAAACAGCAACATAAGTTCTATCCTCAGGAATTGCAGAAGCAGTCGCCTGAAAATCCACAGTATCAATTTTTGTCATTGTTTAGTGGACCTTTGTCTCTCATCTTGAGTAACCATATTGAATGACTCTTCAATAGTTGGTATTGGTTTTAACATCAGGATGTGTCGCCTAGACTATTCATAAAATTCATTCAAACCCATAAGAAATTTTGTTACACGACTCCTATCATGTAGCTTCTCCCATAATGCAGCAGCATCATATTCACATTTGCCACAAGTACAAACAGGAAGTTCTACATAGTTCTTATGCTCTTCCCAAAAGAGTAAGCAGCTCATTTTAGTAAGTTGAAACATCCATTGATCCTTGTTCAATCTTACTAAGTCTTTGTTCTATATCATAGACTCTAAGATCATCATCTTGCTTAAACCTAGTAACCAAATTCTTCCAGATTCCATCTGCCGTAGAGATAAACAACAATCTCTTGCCTATATTCTTAGATACCGAATTCATCAACCAAGTAGCAAAAATATCGTTACATCTAGACCACGCACAATAGTCACAATGATCAGGATAAGGTTTGATGATCGTACCGCCAATGAAGCCTAGTTTATTTCGCATATTCAATGCCATTCGAACCGAACACCGCCTAGAGTGAAAATCAGAAGTTGTTGTCAATCTATCGGAGACAAAAACTAATTAACCTAGCGTGATCATTGTTGTGTAGATAGAACAAATTCTCGTATTGATCAGGTGAATATCTCAAATAGTCATGGAAATCATGCGAATGTGAACCAGAAGTAACAATCTACATTATCGAAGAATAAACCAAGAAAAGAAATTTTAAATTGTCGATTGAAGATAAATTGAACAACGAATCGAACAAAATGAATCAATCCAAAGAAGATTGAAGAATCAATTAAAAAGAAACAAGGATACCGATGAACAATGGTCCAATCGCAATAAGAATAAAATCGCAAAGCGCAAGAAAAGAGAAATCGTAGCACTCATTGCAATCAGAAGTATGCGGAAGCAAAAAGAGAATGCTCTGATACCATATCGCGCTTTGATCATCAACATAAATGGAGTCAATCAAGCTCACGATTACAGAGGAAATGATGAAGAAGATTGAATGTAAAATGTTTGTTATTCAGCTCAACCGTAAACTGTATAAAGTGTATTCCGTATATACATTGATCAAGCTAAGGGAAACTTAACCAAACTTAATTAAATCAGTCAAATTTACTGGTTTAATGAGTAAACCATCCTAATATTATTTGTATGCCAAATTGAAATGGTTATTGCTTTATTATTCTTGAATCGATCATTCACTGTTGCGCGTGCGTGAAGATTTATTTTATAGTTGTGAATTTTGTTATTATTATTTCATTTTTAAACTATATATTTCATGTGTGTTTTTTGTATATGATATTTTTACTTTCCTTTTATCCATCACTTTGTAGAATATTCTTAACTATTTTATTTATAATTTTATTTATTTTCTTTCTAGAAAATTACATAATTTATATTTTTTGTGGTTCATTCATATTTATATTCCTTTTTAATATAACTTAAATCAAAATTATAATTTTTTGTTTTTTGTATTTGTGAGTTTAATATTTTTATAATTATTTTATTTTTACAATATATTTTGTGTTTTTCTTCAATAATATAATAATGTTTTTAATATTTGTTTCCATCCATTTAAAAAAAAAACTATTTAGTATTCTATTTTTATTTATTTTTGATTTTTTTAAATAAATTACACATTTTAGATTTTTATGTGATCCATTTGTATTTGATTCATATTTAATACAACTTAAGTAAGTATTCATTTTTGGTATTTATGAGTTTATATTTTCTTATAATTATTTCATTTTAAAGGGCATTATTTGGGTATTTTTATTCAGTAATATTATATAGTTCGTTTTTACCACCATTTGATCGAAAAACTATTAGTTATTTTATTTGTATTATTTTCATATTTTCTTTATATAAAAACTACACATTTTAGTTTATATATGGTTTCTTCGTATTTGATATTCTTCTTCCCAACACATTCGGTATTCACAAATCTAAAATATCTTTTTGGAGGATCCCATAGGATAACAGAAAGAATATTTATCCATAGATTTTATATTATTTATGGAAGAGTACAGATGATAAATTATACAACAACTTTGATAGAGATCCAATGGAAATCGTAAGATTGGCAGAAACAAAATTTTAACTTGGGTTGATGCTCAAACAAACACGAGCGAAGCACTTAAGCCAATTATGAAAGCTACGACTGATGATGTGGAATCAATTCAAATGAAGAAAAGATTATGGTGCTACGTTGATGGCTCTTGAAAAGAGGGGGATATATATTCATAAGAAGGATAATATAGTTGTTTCGAGGAGGGTGTGAATGAAATAAGAGGGACAATGAGCATCTGTAGTAGTCTCTCACCACTGCATTCCAAATTTGAAGCACCCATCTTTTTTTTTTTTAACAGTTGTGATTTCATAGAAATTGAGGTTCAAAGGTACAACCAAAAAGAAAAGCAAGAGCGGCAAAGAGAAATTTGAAATAGAGTCACCTACAATAGTAGGCTAAGGGAAAGTAGAAACAATCCAAGAGAAGCTCCTAGATCAGCCCCTCTCATCAATATGGAGAAGGTAAGGAGAACCGCATACGCAAGTTTGATAGGAAGATCTTGTTACTGAGGCAAGTGAGAAAGCACATCATCGTCATTAATTTCAGAATTCAGCCAACTTGGGCCGAGACGGGCGATGTACGAATGACGACGAATACCAGAGATGACACTTTCAGCGATCGATGCGGCTGGACGGTTGCAGTCTGCAGCCGTGTGTTGCACGTCCCAGACAGAGAAGGACTGGAGAAGATTCAGAATACGGGTGAAATGGTGCTGAAGCGTTGTGTGTACCTCGATTTGAGACCATGCGTCTCTCAGTATGTCGGAGCTTGTTTCAAATGAGAGGGACAATGAGCATCTGTAGTAGTCTCTCACCACTGCATTCCAAATTTGAAGCACCCATCTAGGCTATGGAATGTATGAAGACCTATCAACAACATGATGTCACCTTTGTCAAAAATTACTCTATTTTAGTGAAGATTGATACTACACCGGAGAATTAGCAGCGTTCTCAATTTATATGGAAGAGTTTGAGAAGAAATGAGTTCCTTAAGGACTTCCATTTTGTTCACATACCACACACATATAAAATGGAAGCTGACATGCTGGCAAGAAGTGCGTGCATCCAATTTACCGATCCTTCGCTTGACACTACTGGGGACAGTGTGTCTTAAGTGTGGGGGAGGTGCTACTGACTTTTATCTTTCTGTTTTCTTAAGAGTCAGTCCATTTTTCAAAATTTTTTGTTTTATTGAGTCAAAATTGTTTAAGTAAGAAACTATGATTTTCTAAGAAGATTTACAAGACTTGCAGGAACTTAAGTAACCATTGAGATGGAGTTGCAGGATCTATCTCTGACTATTAGAAAACCCCATCACAGATCAACCTACTGGGAACACCCACATCACTTCAGGTATCAGAGGATCCTTTTACTGACTTCACCTTAATACTGACTTAGATTTCTCACCTAAGGGCTTGGTATACTCTGTGTCGGATTCCCTTGTTAGTTCTGACACAGCCTGTCAACCTATCCTATTTAGTTCCCTTCTCCCCTTTTATAAAGTAAAAAAAAAGATAATAAACTGAGGATGAGTTAGTAACTCCGAAGTGGTCACAGGAGTGGTAGAGACCCCTATTATCTCCTGTGCTATCCATGGAATGTGTCCAAAGTACACCCCATAACGGGAAGAACACTGATAAAAAAAAAAAATGATACCCAATGTGGGAAAAATCAGTTGTTAAAGAAGGGAAAGAGAAGAAAGGGACTAGAGAAAGATAGTATGGTGGTCTAGAGCTGATAAGGTAAGAATCCATGTGCCCTTTGATCGATACTCCTTAGGTGAGACCGCACTTAAATACTTGCAGAAGTCAGTAGGGAGAATATGAATGCTTGAATGTGATTGTGGAGTTTACTTAGGACAGTTGCTAAGTGTGGGGGAAGTACATGTTGGTCTTGATATCCTGTGATTGATTCTTTCAGTGGTTTACTAAGGGGAATCTGAGTATTGTAGCTTCTAGGATGAAATGAGTTTCTGAAGAGTTTTCAAACCTCTTCACCAAGCTTTAGTTCTCTGTTTTGCTTGAGGGCAAGCAAAGGCTAAGTGTGGGGGAGTTGATATATCATGGTTTTTACTAGTTTTAGACCATGATATAAGTGTGTTTTAGTGTCTTTTTGTGTTCTTTTAGAGTCTTTTACAGGTATAATCAGGTTTGGAGCATATTTGGTGATTATGGCACTTTTTGGAGATTTTTGGAGTGTTTGGCCGAGAGATAGAGTTCACTGTCCGAAACAGAGAAATGCGTCGATCGTTGCACTCTAGCATCGATCGTTGCACCAGCGAGATGGGCCGAAACTCGGCGGTTTATGAAGAGTCAAGATATTGCACTCTGATCCAGAAGTTCCTGATATTTACAAAGAAGCCTCTGGCCGTGATTAGACCTATATAATTAAGTTTTTGGTGTTTTATTTACTTACACTTTCATAATTAAGAGCAGATGATTTTTAGAGCTTTTGGGGCTGATCTGAACCTTTACTTCATCTGTATTTGGAGAAGATTTCGAACCCCTTTTATTCTTTATCTTCTATGCAATTTATTCATCATATGATTATGTTTTCATTATCTATGTCTGAGTAGATTCCTTGTTAGGTTTAGGGTTTCTCACATAGGATTTCATGACTTGCTAGACTTGTTTAAATCAGTTAAGGATTCATAACTATATCTGTTCTTCAATCTAATTGTGCTTAAAGCTAGTTCTAACCTGATCAATTAGAATCTAGATCTTAGGTTGCTAAATACGTCACGGAAGTGGGGTTTAGGAATCTGAACTAATTAGGTTGAGCAATTAAACTTCTCGCAAACGAAAGTTTGGTTTAGGATAATTGTGAACATATCAAACTTGGAATTAATGCTAGTTTAATCTGTTAGTTCTCGCAAACGAAAGTTTGGTTTGCTGCACTTAGACTTAGAGAATTATCGCAAAGGAATTTGGTTAATTCTATATCTGTGTTTTGAGTTCTAGAACTGTGCTTAATTAGATCCTTGCTGAATGAACTGTCTGCTTGTCTGATTTCCTGAGAACGCCCTAGACTTAGCGCTCTTAATAACTTGCTTTCACAACCAATAATTTCTGCTTTCTGTTTACTTTCTCGCACTGCTTTTAATTCAATCACATTGCTTTCTTTCTAGTTTAATTTCCTGTTCTTGAGCTATTGAATACCGGAGTCCCTGTGGATTCGATACCTATATACTACAACTACTGAACTGTGCACTTGCAGTTAGATATAGGATAAAACCTGACACCTATCAAGTTTTTGGCGCCGTTGCCGGGGACTCTTTGAGTCTTCGATAGCTTAGAACCTAGGGTTTTACTAGGATTTTTCGTTTTCTTTTAGTTTTCATTTTTGTTTTTTTTAGTTACTGATTTTCTCTGTTTTCTCTCTGTCGCAGGTACCAATTTCGCACTGGGTCGATTATTGCACCCTTAGCATCGATCGTCACTAGGAGATTCAGAGATTGAAGCGATCGTTGCACTGATAGCATCGATCGTTGCCGGACGATTACAAACAGTTTATGCAGACGCAGAAAACTAGAAGTAATCCGAACTTGGACTTAGTTAATCTCGATCTTGAAGAACTTAGACGTCTAGAGAGAAAGAAGAGAAAGGATGGTACGAGAGCATTTGATTCTGGTACGTGATGCTGAAGGTACCCTGAGGGACCGAGATAACAACCTATACAATGCTGCTTGGCAAAGGGTTGATGCTGAAGGGAATGTCATCCCTGATCCTCCTGAGCAACAACAACAGGAGCAGAACCAGGGTAAAGGACAGGCCCAAGGTAGAGAGATGGTTGTACGTGAGAGGATTTTAGCTGACTACAACAGACCGGATGAGTTTCATAGAAACCGGTCAGCTTTAGTGCTTCCTGCTTTTGAGAGGAATGATTTTGAAATCAAAACCATCTACTACTCGCTGATGAGACAGAATGCATTTCATGGTTACCCAACGGAGCAGCCTATGGATCACATTGATGGGTTTGAGGACATAGTCACTGGCATGAAGTATGATGGAGTCTGCCCGGACTATCTGTTCCTTAAGCTCTTTCCGCACAGTCTTGCTGGAGACGCTAGTGCATGGCTAAAGCAGCTGGCACCTGCTCAGTACACTACTTGGGCAGCTTTAAAGAGTGAGTTCATGCGTCACTTCTATGATGATGCGCGCTCAGACCAGTCCAGACAGGACATACTCACCTTTTCACAAGGAGCTGTGGAGCCTTTAAAGACTGCCTGGATGAGATTTAAGCAGTATCAGCGTGACTGCCCACACCATGGATTCACTGAAGTTTAGTTGATTGGCATTTTCTTCAGAGGCATAGATCTTCCATATCAGTCTGCACTGGACAATTCCAGTAATGCTAACTTCAACACCAGGACTCCTACGCAGGCTAAGCAGTTGATTGAGAATCTAATAGGCAGCAACAGCTGCAAGACTATGGATGAGAGGAGGAAGAGATCTGGTGGAAGTGTAGAGAATTCTGATATAGCTGATATTAGATCTAGGCTGGACACAATTTGCAATCTCCTAGCAGGTAAGAAAGCTGTCCACTTTTCCCAAGATGTAGAGGTAATTCAAACTGAGGAGGACACTCAGGAGGAAGATGTGAATTACATAGGAGGTTCTGGATTCCAAGGTAATAGATTTGGTAATCAACAAGGAAACAGATTCTTCAATGGAGGACAGAAAAGTGCTTTCAACAGCAACTCATCTAATTCTGGACAGACTAGTGGTTTTCAGAAGACCTTTGGACAAGGTACTCAGAGAACCTATGGATCTTCATCTTATCAGACTCCTCCTGCACCTACAGCTCATGAGAGTAGAATGGAAGCTATGATGGAACAACTAATGGAGAGTCAGACCAAGATTTCTGTGGACTGCAACAAGAAGTTAGATGCTGTCTATGAAGACCTAAATGGGAAGTTTGAGTCCCTGAACACTCATATGAAGCAGTTGGATACTCAGGTGAACCAGATTTCCAGCTCAATAAAGGGAAAAAGACTAGCAGACACTCATATTAAGGCTTGGTCTGTGTACGTTAATGATGGATCTCACCTAGGTGAAAATTTGAGCTAAGTACAGCTGAATTGGTGAAGGAAGGAGAAATCCCGGATTTTGGAGAAAAACTCTCGGGTGGAAATTGCAGCATTGCAACGATCGACACACACTTAGTGTCGATCGATGCACGTCGTGGACAGACAGATTCGCTGAGTGATGATGGTATTGATGCAGACTTAGAGCTTGATGGCTTATTCTCTGGAGTCTCTGAGATCTCTCAACAGGAGATTTATGCGCAGATTGTTAGACAACACTCCTCAGTGTCTGAAGTGATTAGGCAGGAAATTGAAGAGCTTAAGAAGCTAGAGGAGATTGGTGAAGAATTGGAATAAATTCCAACTTCTGATGATCCACCTTATCATCCATGTGTGCAGAGGTATTTGAACAAGATACTGCCTCTAGATGAAGAGCTGAGAGACTGGGTGGTTATAGTTCCTCAGCATATTAGTGATGTTCTGTTAACCAAGATCCCGAAGAAGCTGCCTGATCCTGGAGTCTTTGTGCTTGATTGTTCAATCTTTGAGGATAGTTTCAGGCGTTCTCTGTGTGACTTAGGAGCTGCTGGAAGTTTGATGTCATACTCTGTGGCAGAGAAGCTGGGTATGCTAGATTTTACTCCTACTAGGACCTCTCTTGTCCTAGCTGATCAGTCCATACGAGTTCCTGAAGGACTCCTGATAGACATACCGGTGAGAGTTGGAAACTATTTAGTTCCAACAGACTTCCTAGTGCTGAAATATGACTGTGATCCGGATGAAGCATTGCTGCTTGGAAGACCATTTTTGGCTACAACAGGAGCAGTAATTGATGTTAGGAACAGCCTGATAGACCTCCATATGGGAGATGAGCAGCTGCGTTATGAGATGGATAAGCTGCGTAGACCACTGATAGATGGGCAGACATTCACCATTATGAATGCAGACGATGAGCAGTCTGATGACACTGTGATTATAGATCCTGGAGCACATTTTACTCTATCTTTTCCTTGACATGAGCATTCTGCAACAGCCTACTCGCCACCTTGGATGAGGAGACTTGGACAGAGACCGAAAAAGTCTCTGTTGGGATCTCCTGGTGCCTGAAAAATCTTGTCCGTCCGGTCAAGCTATTGACCTTAAACAAGCGATGGGTGGGAGGCAACCCACCATTAGGTACTGGTGTTTTTCTACTTAATTTTTGGTGTTTTTGTTAGGATTTTACGTTTGTTTTTGTTTCTGGTGAGTTTATGATTGCAGGTCTCGGATGAATTCGCAGTGCGTCGATCGACGCACTTCTGTGTCGATCGTCACAACACGATCGGAATCGCATTGCAGCGCTCGTTGCAGTCCTGAGCAACGATCGACCATACACGAAAATCGCCAAGTAACGGTCGATGCACTTAGTGCAACGATCGATGCCTGAGCGACAGAGGTAAACCCGACAGAACTCAACAGAACTTTAACAATTTTTATTTTCTTTTTACCGATCCTTTGCTTGACACTACTGGGGACAGTGTGTCTTAAGTGTGGGGGAGGTGCTACTGACTTTTATCTTTCTGTTTTCTTAAGAGTCAGTCCATTTTTCAAAAAATTTTGTTTTATTGAGTCAAAATTGTTTAAGTAAGAAACTATGATTTTCTGAGAAGATTTACAAGACTTGCAGGAACTTAAGTAACCATTGAGATGAAGTTGCAGGATCTATCTCTGACTATTAGAAAACCCCATCACAGATCAACCTACTGGGAACACCCACATCACTTCAGGTATCAGAGGATCCTTTTACTGACTTCACCTTAATACTGACTTAGATTTCTCACCTAAGGGCTTGGTATACTCTGTGTCGGATTCCCTTGTTAGTTCTGACACAGCCTGTCAACCTATCCTATTTAGTTCCCTTCTCCCCTTCTATAAAGTAAAAAAAAAAAAAGATAATAAACTGAGGATGAGTTAGTAACTCCGAAGTGGCCACAGGAGTGGTAGAGACCCCTATTATCTCCTGTGCTATCCATGGAATGTGTCCAAAGTACACCCCATAACGGGAAGAACACTGATAAAAAAAATAAAATGATACCCAATGTGGGAAAAATCAGTTGTTAAAGAAGGGAAAGAGAAGAAAGGGACTAGAGAAAGATAGTATGGTGGTCTAGAGCTGATAAGGTAAGAATCCATGTGCCCTTTGATCGATACTCCTTAGGTGAGACCGCACTTAAATACTTGCAGAAGTCAGTAGGGAGAATTTGAATGCTTGAATGTGATTGTGGAGTTTACTTAGGACAATTGCTAAGTGTGGGGGAAGTACATGTTGGTCTTGATATCCTGTGATTGATTCTTTCAGTGGTTTACTAAGGGGAATCTTAGTATTGTAGCTTCTAGGATGAAATGAGTTTCTGAAGAGTTTTCAAACCTCTTCACCAAGCTTTAGTTCTCTGTTTTGCTTGAGGGCAAGCAAATGATAAGTGTGTGGGAGTTGATATATCATGGTTTTTACTAGTTTTAGACCATGATATAAGTGTGTTTTAGTGTCTTTTTGTGTTCTTTTAGAGTCTTTTACAGGTATAATCAGGTTTGGAGCATATTTGGTGATTATGGCACTTTTTGGAGATTTTTGGAGTGTTTGGCCGAGAGATAGAGTTCACTGTCCGAAACAGAGAAATGCGTCGATCGTTGCACTCTAGCAACGATCGTTGCACCAACGAGATGGGCCGAAACTCGGCGGTTTATGAAGAGTCAAGATATTGCACTCTGATCCAGAAGTTCCTGATATTTACAAAGAAGCCCCTGGCCGAGATTAGACCTATATAATTAAGTTTTTGGTGTTTTATTTACTTACGCTTTCAAAATTAAGAGCAGAGGATTTTTAGAGCTTTTGGGGCTGATCTGAACCTTTACTTCATCTGTATTTGGAGAAGATTTCGAACCCCTTTTATTCTTTATCTTCTATGCAATTTATTCATCATATGATTATGTTTTCATTATCTATGTCTGAGTAGATTCCTTGTTAGGTTTAGGGTTTCTCACATAGGATTTCATGACTTGCTAGACTTGTTTAAATCAGTTAAGGATTCATAACTATATCTGTTCTTAAATCTAATTGTGCTTAAAGCTAGTTCTAACCTGATCAATTAGAATCTAGATCTTAGGTTGCTAAATACGTCACAGAAGTGGGGTTTAGGAATCTGAACTAATTAGGTTGAGCAATTAAACTTCTCGCAAACGAAAGTTTGGTTAGGATAATTGTGAACATATCAAACTTGGAATTAATGCTAGTTTAATATGTTAGTTCTCGCAAACGAAAGTTTGGTTTGCTGCACTTAGACTTAGATAATTATCACAAAGGAATTTGGTTAATTCTATATCTGTGTTTTGAGTTCTAGAACTGTGCTTAATTAGATCCTTGCTGAATGAACTGTCTGCTTGTCTGATTTCCTGAGAACGCCCTAGACTTAGCGCTCTTAATAACTTGCTTTCACAACCAATAATTTCTGCTTTCTGTTTACTTTCTCGCACTGATTTTAATTCAATCACATTGCTTTCTTTCTAGTTTAATTTCCTGTTCTTGAGCTATTGAATACCGGAGTCCCTGTGGATTCGATACCTATATACTACAACTACTGAATTGTGCACTTGCAGTTAGATATAGGATAAAACCTGACACCTATCACTTATTCAGTTTCTCAAAAGCTCGGGATTACTGATTTCCTTCATACTAGGATCTCATTCATTCTAGCTAATCAGAGTGTCAGGATTCCATAGGGTGTTTTAGAGGAAGTGCCAATCAATATTGGAAATTGCACGATACCAACAGACTTTTCGTTCTACAGTATGGAGAAGAACAAAAGGATCCTCTCACCTTGGGTAGACCATTTTTGGCTAGTGATATTGCAATCATAGATGTTAAGAGATGGAAGATAGATCTGAATGTTGGTGATCTGATGATGAGTTTTGACATAGAAAAGCTGGTGAAGCGGCCTACCATTGACGAACAGAACTTCTGCGTGAACACTCTCAGCGATCTTGTAGAGGAATTCTTCCATAAGACACATGTTGTAGATCCACTGGAGAGAGATTTGATCAGTTCTGCACAGGAGATGGAGCATATGGATGATATTGTTGTTGGGTATGTGAAGATGTTGGATTCTTGTGAGCACCTGATGCAATTGGTAGCTCAGGAAGAGCTGGTTGGCACCTCTACGCATGGCGTAAAAATTGAGTGATTGGATCGAGGAAAAGGCTTCAAATTTGAGCTTAAACATATCTTTGTAGGGCTAATGTACGCATTTCTTGGACCAAATTCCGTATATCCTTTAATTATTAATGCTTCATTGAACAATGTAGAGACTACCTTATTGTTGAGCAATCTGCGCAAGTATCGCAAAGCTCTTGGGTATTCTCTTGATGACATTTCAGGTACTTCTTCGGACTTGCGTATGCATAGGATCCATCTTTAGGATGAGACGAAGTCATCAGTTGAGCAGCAAAGGAGGCTGAATCCAAATCTGAAGGAGGTTGTCAAGAAAGAGATTCTCAAACTCATACAAGTTGCGATTATCTTTCCTATCTCTGACACATATTGAGTCAATCCAATGCATGTGGTGCCTAAGAAAGGAGGTGTCAGAGTGGTCAGGAACGAGAAGAATGAGATGATTCCTACACAGACCATGAATGGACACATGATGTGTATTGACTACATGAAGCTGAATGTTGAAATTCGAAATACCAATTTCCATTGCCATTTATTGATCAGATGCTTAAGAGGTTGGCTAATCACCTCTAATACTGCTTCCTAAATGGATACTCAGGTTCTTTCAAATTCTCATTCATTCCAAAGATAAGGAGAAGACCACATTTACATGTCCCTATGATACGTTTGCCTATCACAGAATGCCACTTGGACTTTGTAATGCTCTTGCTACCTTTCAGAGATGTATGATATCCATCTTCACGGACATGATTGAGTATTATATGGAGGTGTTCATGGATGACTTCTCAGTTTATGGACAATCTTACCATGAGTGTTTGGATAACTTATACAAGGTTCTTGCTAGATGTGAAGAGAAGCACTTGGTTCTGAATTGAGAGAAATTCCACTTTATGGTCGGAGTCTTCACGCGCCAGACTGTGTAAAATATGTGACACGAATGCTGGGACTCGCTGGTTATACAAGAGGTTTATCAAGGATTTCAGTAGGATTGCAAGACCATCGACTGCTTTGTTGTGTAAGGATGTGAAATTAGAGTTCATTGCAAATTTCAAAGTTGTGTTTGAACAACCAATCAGGTGTTAGTGAATTATCCAATAGTGCAACCGTCGGACTGCGATTTGCCTTTCGAGGTGATGACTGATGCCAATGATTTTGCAGTTGGAGATGTTCTGGGGCAGAATAAGGATAAAAGGCTTTATGCCATCTGTTACGCCACCGGAACATTAAATGATGCGCAGAAGAACTATGCCACTACAGAGAATGAACTATTTATTGTAGTCTTCACATTTTAGAAGTTCCGCCACACTTTTTTGGATTGAAAGTGATAGTACATACATACCACTCAGCTCTAAAGTACTTGATGCAAAAGAAGGATGCAAAACCGAGGTTATTGAGATGGATTCTTCTTCTCCAGGAATTTGACATTGAGGTCAGAGACAAGAAGGGAGTTGAGAATGGTGTTGCTGATCACCTTTCCAGGATCAAAGTTTAAGAATACATTTCAATTGATGATTTCTTCCCAGAGGAGAATGCCTACATAATTAAGTCAGTGCTAGATTCGGACTTGTGAAATAATTTTCAGAACTGTCGAGTTGCATAGCTTGCGTCGATCTACGCACCCCTTGTCTCGATCGAGCTTGAAACGACAAAGTTCAAGGCAAAATAATGTCGATCTAGGTCGATTCAGAACACTTAGTGCAAGGCTAAGATTCTCGGGTCGATTGACAAATCTCTTGATTCCGGTCAATCCAAAGCGTCTACGAACCCATAACTTTTTTGGTTTAGATTGGTCACTTAAACTTGGAAATATGTGTTGTTAGTACTCCTGCTCGACCATGGTACGCATACATTATAAATTATCTTGTTGCAGAGGCTGAGCCAGATAATTTCAAGAAGAAATTCTTGAGAGAGTTGATGAGATTTTATTGGGACGAGCCATACTTTTACAAGCACTGCTTAGATGGGATGTACAAGAGATTCATTGTTTCGTTTGTAGGTTCCGAACGTGATGTTTCACTGCATGGATCAGAGTATGCTAGACACTTTGAGACCTTCATGAAAATATCTAAGATTCTTAAACCAGGATTATGGTGGCCAACTATGTTCACGTATGCTCAGTTGTTTGTGTCTCAGTGTGATGCTTGTCATAGAAGAGGAAAAATTAGCAAGAAGCATGAGATGCCACAAAACTTCATCTTGGAAGTTGAGGTTTTTGACTGTTGGGGCATCGATTTCATGGGGCCCTTTCCTTCATATTATGGTAACAAGTACATCTTGGTTGTTGTGGACTGTGTGTCTAAGTGGGTTGAAGCAATAGCTAGTCCAACCAACGATACTTCAGCAGTAGTAGTAAAACCATCATTTTCGTCTATTTGGAGTGACTCGGATTGTGATAAGTGATGGAGGATATCACTTTATCAACAAGGTCTTTGAGACGCTACTGAAGAAGCATGGTGTCAATAATCGTGTGGCAACTCTTTATCACCCACAGACAAGCGGACATGTAGAGGTCTCGAACATGTATATTAAGGATATCCTGGAGAAGATAGTTTTAAAGACTAGGAAAGATTTGTCTGCAAATATTATGCGCTCTGGACCTACATGATTGTTTTTAAAATGTCATTGGGGACTACACTATTTCATCTACTCAGTTGGGGTCAAAATTCCCCTCGACGAAATCAATAGTCTAAAACGAGTTAAACAATCAGAAATAGATTTTCCGCATAGACAACACTTCATATGGACAATATGTCATACAAATAACATTTTGTGAAAAAACGTATAAAACCACTTAGCCGAACTCCCAAGCAATTAAAACTTCTTGGATGGGTCGTTTTGATAAGCATATCACTCGACAAAATCCACAGACAAGGACAAATGCTCGGACAACCTCCTCAGAAAATTCCAGCAAAACAATCTGCTTGGACAATTATTCAGAACTTCCTAGGAATTGTGTTCTACTCGGAACTTTCGAGCAATGGATCCTGCTCGGACAACCTGCTCGGACGATTCCAGCAGAACAACCTCCGAATGGGCAACTAGCCGCAACCAATCTTCGTAAAGATGGCTTATACATTACTAGCCGTTAACGGAATCGTCGAATAAGTTATACGAAATAAAAACTTGGGCCGAACCCACAAGACTCATATTTCATAGACTTTTTTGACGGATTAAGAAAAATTACACTAAAAAAACTTGGATCATCCCTTTTTGTCCCATACGGTAGATAAAGTTAAACTGCGAAATGATAATTACAAAAACAGAAAGATAAACTTGAAGAAGAAAAGAGGAAGATAATTCCGAGCAAGAAGAGGAAAATTTGAGTAGGAAAAAAATCCCAATGGAAATGGAATACGTGAAAACAAGAAGATTTCCAGAAATCTTGCAGGCGAATATCCTCGACACCGACATGCCGCGACTATATAAGATGAAGGACATCATACGATCAGACCTTCTCGAAAAACGCTAGCAACTAGACTTAGACTTTTCTTGTGCTCTTACGCTTTGTACGGATTAAGAAGACTTACACTCAAACGAACTTGAATCATCCTTTTTCGGTCCATTCGGTAGATAAAGTTAAACCACGGAAGGATAATTACAAAAAGGAAAGATAAACTCGAAGAAGAAAAGAGGAAGTTAATTCCACGCAACAAGAGGAAAATCCGAGCAGAAAATCAAATACCAACAAAAATGGAATATGCGATAACATGAAAATGATAAAGGACTTCATATGATCAAACCATCTCGAAAAACCCTAACGACTTTTCTTGAGATCTTACACTTTGTACTCTATTTTTGTCAAACAAATCAATAAAATATCCTCTGGGTCTCTTTTGTGTCTTGTACTTAAAACATTTTCTCTACAAAAATTGACAGTGTGAGTTGCGACTCTCATAGTTTGGCGCCATCTGTGGGGATTAAAAGTTTCTTATACTTAAAAATAACCGACTAGCAGATCCGGAGATATGGCCACTGGCGGATATTCAAACTGAGACATGACATATCACAAACCAGCAATCGACGGAACGGACAACAACACTGCAACGCACAACACTACGACGAGCATTGTCACAACAGTCAACGCTGCGGCAGACGACATCGTTACAGACACAACCACAAAAGATTCAACAGTCCCCGCGATACTGACTGAATTGAAAGAGATGGTAGCCTCCCTGATGCAGAGAAATTAAGAACAAGCGAAGGCGAATAGCATGCTCACCGAGCAAGTCGTGAGTTTAGAACTGAAAACCAAGCTCAGAACACCTGAAAGGTGAACTTCGCCACAACGATAAACCCTTTGCAACATTGTTTGAAAATCTCAAACGAACAGATTCCTCTAGTGGTTAGACCCAACACAATGGATCCTCCACTATTAATCCGACCGCGAAGGCTCACGACGGCAATCGACGTCGACGAAGAGTACTGCAGAGACAAAGATCCCACCTTACCTGAGAACCAAACTGAAGAACAACTCAACGATGAGGAATAAAGGATAAGGGAGGATCGATACATTCCCGAACGATGAGAAAATGAATTCCTAGAAGAAGAAGGAAATGTTCGACAGACACAACGAAACGAGTCAGCTGATGGGCAACAACCAAAAAGGCAAGACGAACACAATGAGCTTAAAGCCATGCTGGCACAAACGACAGAACAGATTAAAGCCGTACGATCGCAAGTAGATAGGGAAACAAGCAGAGTCCGAGATCTATCGCGTCTTGGAGGAAACGCGGAAGAAGTTGTTCAGGACTCGAATCACTGAAACACATTAAATCTCTAATCCATGCAAACGCATAATCCCTTGTTACGACGGAAAAACTAATCTGAAGGCTCACATGATGGCTTTCCGCATAACAATGCGAAGAGCCAATCTGATGGAAAGGGAGAAGGATGCCAGTTTCTGCCTTTTGTTGGTAGAACATCTAAAAGGGGCATCGCTCGAATGGTTCTCCAAGCAAGAACGTGACTCATGAAACAATACATGATATTCATGGATTGGGAAATTTCCGACGTTGATTTATGGTAGATGACTCAAAGCCCGACCGATACCTTAATGAAGTTTATCGAAAGATTCAAGAAGTTGGTATCAAGGATTGTAGGCTTAAGCGGAAAATCTGGCACTGACGCGTTAAAGAAAGCATTGTGGTATGATTCAGACTTCAGGAAGGAAATCTTGCTGAACGTACATCTAACGATGTTAGAAGCCTCGCATAGGGCAGTAGACTTCATAGTCGACGAAAGAGAAATTAAAGTGTTATCCCAAAAGCACAAACCGACAAAGCAGTAAAACAAAGATGTCCGACTACCCACTAATGCAGGCAACAACAAACAAAGTTTGAGAACAAGTAGCAATGCACGACACGAAATAATGGATAGATCACACAACGATCATGTCGGCTCAAGAGAGTGAGGAAACGGATCACCTGAACAAAAAAGGTCCGGGTAATACGTGGACAAGGAATTCTAACTCGAACGACGAGAAAGCGTTCTGCGAGAATAATCAATCTTACAGACACCACACCGCCGGCTGTCGCAGATTGGACATTAAACTCGCAGCAAAACTAGTGGCTGGATAACTTGACATTGCGGTAAGTATCAAAGACTTCAACGACAACGAGACCAGAGGTCGGCCGAATAAGGAGAACAAAGGCAACAACCCGAATTAAGATGACGAAGAGAAAAACCCTCGAGAAGAGCATATGGAAACTGGCAGAAACATGCGGAAAAGAAGGAACGATGAAGATCCTTAGGCAAGCAGCCGACAAAGGATAAATATGATAGGATCACAATACCACCAGAACGCGAGGCCATCAATCAATCTTTATCGCAGACAGCCATGGAAGATCAATGACTACCAACAACATGTAAGGGGAAGAGACCATTGGCGTATGTCCTATCAGATCCCAAACCACATGATAACATTCAAGGAAATTTGGATTTCGGGGATCGATCAACCGTGCAACAACCCTCTCGTCATTTAGTTAACATTAAAGATCGAAGCATACCAAGGATCCTAGTCGATACAAGAACTTTTGTGGACGTGATTTTTGGCGATACAATAAAGAGAATGAACGTAAGCTTGAACGAAGTATCACCTTCCCTATCATGGTTAGCGGGATTTATTGGGGACGCGATGATAACTCTCAGAACGATTCAGTTGCGAGTGCATGCCAAAGGGATCACTAAGATAATCGAGTTTTCAGTGATAGACCATCCACCAATCTACAACGCAATCATAGGAACTCCATGGACAAATTTCATGAGAGACATCCCATCGACCTATCATCTATGTCTAAAGTTCCCGACGCCCATTGGAGTCAGGAAAATTTTGGGGACGCCGAAGACAGCTAACTACTAATCATCCCCGAAACAGCGAGTACGATCGACAAGCAAACAATTCAGATATAAATTAACAATCCCGTCGAGCGAGCAGTCACAGTCAATGTTACTTCTAAGGAGATTTCGTCCTAAGGAAAGTATGGCGCAATCCGATGGTTTGACGAACAACACCAGACTGGGACATACCATACAAAATCATCAAAGATATCCTCTCCGGAATGTACGAACTCGAAACCATGGATAACGCCAGGATGCTAAACGGCTGGAACGCAATGCATCTTAGGAAATACTCTAAACCAAGACTTCTAAAAGTCTAAAAATTAAAATAAAATAAAATAAAAGGAGAGACAACTTCAACTACGAGACGGCTTGATCCTTCAAAGGGGTACGTAGGCAGTGAAGGATTGTTTAGTGTTTGTCCTGGTTTAATTCTGTCAGATTAAACTCTACTAAACATACTGGATCTAGGTTCTCTTGCAGAATCATAAAGAGATCTCAGTAATACCTTGTTATGCAGCGGAAGAATCAGGTATGAGTCAGAGATCAGCAGAACCACCAAGAGGATGTTCCTCCAAAGGCTCACACACGCACACTAACAGGAGAGAGGCTGCTAGACCAGCTGGGAGAATTCGCAGAGAGAGAGAGGAGAGGCGCAGGGAGAGATTAGGAGAAAAGAAAGCTAGGTCAAGTTTTAATCATAAAACCCTTGTCTAGTTCCGTTGGGCTTTTGGGCCCAATTCCCAGTCTGATTAAATCCCTTAGATTTAATCAGGCCCTTTATGTTGGAATTGTGTCCAGTAATCTCGGTACTGTCTCTAGAAAGTAAGAGTATGTCAATGATCAGACATAAGTCATATAATACTGGGGGTCATGATGGCTTGCTAGAGTCCGCTCATGATCTATAAGTCTTGGACTTATTGCCTTTATTATATGATCCCATATGGGTCACACGCCTAAGCTAACAGGAAAATGTGTAGGAACGGTTTAGCAGAAGTACGGTAAAAGTGCTAGGCATTTACTGTACTTAGAGAGAATAAAACGGTTTAGCCACTGTGTGTCGATCGATACACAAGGTGTGTCGATCGACACAGTGCGCGAATGTCGTCGAGTTAATTGGTGTTTGGGCCAAATGGCCCAAACGGAACCGGACAAGTTTTATAAATAAAACTCGAGTTCAGAACCAAAAACCCTAGCCAAAAAAAAAAACTCTCTCTCCCTCTGCGCCGAGTTCCCCTAGTGGCCTAGCAGCCTTCTTCCTGATTGGTGTGCGTGTGTGAACCTCTGGAGGAGTTATCTCTCGGTGGCTCTCTGATCTCTGACATACCATCTCTTTCCGCTGCAAACAGGTATAAGGTGAGATCTATCATTGTTTCTATTCAAGAGAACCTAGATCAGCATGTTTAGGTTAATCTGAATCTGAGAATTGAATCAGGATTGACTAAACATTCCTTCAGTGGTATCAGAGCCATTGGTTCCGGTTTTTCTTGTTTAGATTCATGTTTAGGATTGTTTTCTTGTTTAAGGAGTGTTTTGAATCAACTACTGATAAGAGAAATCACTTAAGCAACAAGGAATTGAAACCTAAACACACTTGAAATCGCAAAAAAAAACCAAGCTATATTGATTTGGTAGAATGCGATTTTCATAAAGAAGTATTGACCAGGATCGCATGGATCGATCGATACGATCGCATGGATCGGTCGATACAAACGCGAGAGATTGACTGTGATCACACGATCGATACAGGTTCGATGCTGATAGCATCGACCGATGCGGTTGATGGATCGATCGATGCGATTGGTTCATCGACCGATAAGGTATCGACCGAATCGGCTGCGATCACATGGATCGATCGATACGATCGACCGGATCGGTCGACACAATCGGAGAATCTCTCGGCCAAACCTAATAACCGTCCGTGCATGCGTGAGAGCATCGATCGACACAGGATCGATGCACGATCGATGCAGGATTCGATGCTAAGAGCATCGACCGATGCGGTTGATGGATCGATCGATGCGATTGATGGATCGATCGATGCGGTTGGTTCATCGACCGACATGGTTGGTTTAGGGCTCGGTTTAATGATTTTATTAAAATTATAAACGTCACGGTTTAATAAACAGACTTAATAAATTTATTAAGTTCTGGTTAAACCGGGATAAGAAATCCAAAGTCGTAAATTGGATTTTGTGCCTAAACCAGGATTTTCTAATTTGATTTGGTTGGACCAAATAAATTGAGAAAATCCGGTTTAGTAAATAACCGGTTGACAATTGTGGTCATCGTAGTAATTAAAATTTGGTTAGACCAATTTTAATGAACCAGACCGGTTATGTCATTTAATTGGACAATTGGGTCATGTCTTGGACATGGACCAATTCTTGGGCCTCGGGCCAAGAAGTTAAAACAATTGGGCCAATTATTTGAGTCTTTCTTCAGATTAATTTAAAATTTATTTTATAAAATTATAAAGTCGATTTTAAATTAAAGTTTCCGAAATTTTGAAATTAGAAAGTTTCTTAAAATAGAAGTTTCTAGATTTGCGGGTTTTGGATTTTAAAGAAATTTCTAAATTTAGAAAGTTTCCGGTTTTAGAAAGTTTCCAATTTTAGAAAGTTTCCTAAAATAGTAGGTTTCCAAAAATAGAAAGTTTCCCGAAATAGTAATCTTCTATTTTGGGAATGAAATTTTAATAAACCTACGAACCTCATATAATATCAAGCGTTGGATGTCTTGTCCAGTCTATGTCAGCTGTCGAAGCCCATTCAATTGTATTCATGGCCTTACAGTGTGAGGGTGTCTACTTTTGCGTGGATAAGACGGTTTGTGATTCATAAATGTCATTGGGAGTCCCAGACATTAATGATTACATGACTGTATAGTCTGGTTTTCTTGACTAGGCCATCGGGAGTCCCGGGCCTTGAGACATCAAAGTGAATTGGGCCTCGGGCCCAGATTCACAACCAAGAGTTATATCACGGATATAATTAGCCGACATAGGGCTTACCGATATAAGCTAAGGTTGGGTGACGGCCAGTGGCCCACTTTAATCTTAGTTATATGTGGATCTTGGAATCATTATATTCTATTGAGGGTAACTGATGTTATTGAATATAATGCATGATTAATCATATTATATTTAATACGAGATTAATCATATTGAACATATTATCTAAAATCCTTTTATCTTAATTTTCAGTTATGACTAGCACAAACACTTTCTCGATCCGGTCTGTCCTTAAGATGGACAAGCTGAACGGATCAAATTTCTTGACTTGGTCGCGGAACCTGAGGCTAGTTCTCAGACATGAGAGAAAGGACTATGTCCTTGAGAGAGCTCTCCCCGTGAGGATCGGGTCCAATGCTTCTCATGCAGTATATGATGCTTGGAATAAGCATTATAATGATGCGGTAGATGTGCGTGGTCTGATATTGGCTACCATGGACTCAGACTTGCGGAAGCAATATGAGAACATGGAGTCGCCAATAGAGATGATCAGCAGCCTGAAATTGAAATTTCAGGAGCAGATAAGGGTGGAGAGATACCAGTTGGTTAAGTCTCTCACTGGCTGCAAGCTACCAAATGATCATCCAGTGAGTCCTCATGTCAGTAAAATGATGGGTTACATTGATAACCTGAGGAAACTGGATTATCCAGTTAGCCAAGAATTGGCAACTGAGATCATACTACAGTCACTGCCGTCAAGTTATGATAAGTTCAAAAGGAACTATATCAAGAAAGGCTTAACGAAGACGCTGACTGAACTGCATGATATGCTCAAGACAGTTGAGCCAAACGTGAAGAGTACCCTGTACAATCTCATGAACGAGAAGGGTAGGTTTACTAAACCTAATGCTGACAAGGGTGAAGACAAAGTTGTCTAGATTTTGAATCATGGCAAGCGTGTGTCTTCTGAGCCCGAGTCAGATACCTCTTACGTTGGTAAGTGCTGCTACTGTAAGGAGACAGGGCATTGGAAGAGAGATTGCATTAAATTCATGGAAGATGATGAGGAGTTAAAGTCGATGTATGCGACTACTTCCTCAGGTATTCATGTTATTACTTCAAGTTCTACCTTAAAGGTATTGGATACTGGTTGTGGCACTGATATTTGTGATAATATGCAGAGCCTAAGCAACAGTAGAACGTTGAAGGAAGGGCAAGTGAAACTACATGTCTGGAAGGAGCTTGGGATGCTGCCTCAGCCGTAGGGTTTTTCACTTATAGATCCCTTTGAGGCTAGGTTTTGTATTAAGTAATTGCTACAATGTACCTGCTTTAAGCAGAGTTGTCTTTCATTTTCTTGTAAGAATTTGAATGTTTTTCATTTTGATAAAAGACAAGTTTTGTTCTTTTGATCTTAATGAAATATTAATTGTAGCACCCTATTCATGGAATGGGTTTTATATCTTAAACCAAAGAGTGCCTAAATGTAACATAAATACCGAATTGGTTTAAATCTGATGAATTAAACCTGATTTTTCTTGGCATAAAGTCTTGGTCACATAGAGTAAGTCGGATTCAGAAATCCCATAGTCATGGACTGTTGGGCTCATTTGATAAAATATCTTATGAGACTTGAATTCTGTTTACTAGACCAAAAGGTAAAGGGCCTATCTTAGCCGAGCTAGAGAAAGGCCCAAAGGCTTATTGGACCTGGAACATACTCATGTATGTGGCCCAATGAGCAGTAATGCCAGAGAAAATCTCCTGTACTTCATTGTCTCTACTGATTACTTCAGTGAGTGTGACTGTGTTCATTTGATGAAACACAAGTCGGAATTCTTTGACATGGTCGAAAGAGTTCCAGAATGAAGTATAGGATCTGAAATGACAAAAGTATTAAGACTCTGGATTAAAATCACGAGTGAGAATACTTAAGTCATTGATTATGTGATCATCAGAATGAGTGTGAAATCGTTTCACAGCTCATTTCTCCTGAAAACCTGAAGGTGTTTCTGTGAGAAAGAATCAGATCTTATTAGAAATGATTAAAGATGAATCACACGAATCTTCCATGATATTTTAAGAATAACGCTCTAGAAATATCTAAGTTTACGCTAAAATAGTTCCACCAATATCAGTTGAAAGACACCACGTAAATGTGGATTGGAATCGATCCAAATTTGTCTTTACTGAGTATTTGTAGTTGTGCTACTTCGCTGGTTGTCCTAGAGAAACTAAGGCTTGTTACTTTTACGTCCAATCTGTTTTCTAAGAAGGGAAGTTATTTTCCAAGAAGAACAGTGGGAGTAAAAGTATAACTCGAAGAAATTCGAGACATACAGGAGGCTGCTCAACCTGTTGAGGGAGAGCAACGGATGGATTTACAGATTTCTGTAGAATCTACACCTGTGGAGCCTGAAGTTCGCAGATATGAATGAATCAGTTACTAATCCGAGAGTGATTTCTTGTCATTAGTTGAACCTGATAATCATTCTTATCTGCACCTGTGGAGCCTGAAGTTCGCAGATATGAATGAATCAGTTACTAATCCGAGAGTGATTTCTCGTCATTAGTTGAACCTGATAATCATTGAAAGTTCGCATGATCTGATGATCATTGAAAGCGACGAATCTGCGAAATTCAAAGAAGCGAAAGTGAGCCCGGACTCCGAAAAATTACATTTTATGTAAGTTAGCTTCATCGATCCATTCATGGATGGAAGCAAACATATCGGAGTTGGAATCTTCGTTCTGTTGAAGTAGTCAAGGTTTTGACTTGAACAGGAACGAAGCGGAACTGTGCGTTTACTAATAGATTGGTGGGAGCGATATTGCATTTCTCATATTGTATGTCGATGACATACTGATTCTCAAAAATGACGTCCCAATGCTGCAGTCAGTAAAGGACTGGCTTGGGAGTTGGTTCTAATGATTGACATGAGTAAAGCCACGTATGTTCTTGGATTTTGGATCTATAGATAGAGATCCAAAAGAGCTGGTAGGACAAAGTCAAGATTCTTAAATTGACAAAGTCCTGCACCTAATCAGCATTCCAAGAAGGGTTTTATGCCAATGTCACATGGCAATATGTCAAGCAAGAAGCAGTGTCCTACGATAACTGCTGAGCTTGAAAGCATGGATAGGATTCCATATGCGACGGCAATTGGATCTATCATGTATGCCATGACACGTACTTGTTTTGATATTGCTTTAATGTTAAGCAAGACAAGTAAAGACCAGTCAAATCCAGCAAAGAATCACTGGATTGCCGTAAAGAATATCCTAAAGTATTTGAGGAATACTAAGGATAAGTTATTTAGGTAAAGGAGAAAGTGAAGTGCTACTAGTCGACAGAGTCTGAAAGGCAAGTTTCCAACGGACAAAGATGATTTCCGGTCACAGTCCGGTTATATCTTGTGTCTGTCTGGCGGTGCAAGGCACTGTTGCTGACTCCATGACTTAAGCTGAACATTTCGCAACTTGGGAAGCGGCGAAAGAGGTTGTTTAGAAAGAAGAGTTCGTCACTGAACTTGATGTGATTCCCAGCATAGATGAGACTAGCTGCACATCAGAGGTCTAAACACCTTGTGGATAGGTATAACCTATTCCATGAGATAAATAACAGAGATGTTAAGTAGATCAGCAAGTTTCATCAAATGAGAACGTTGCTAATCTATTAACGAAGCCACTCCTTAGGCCTAAGCACGAGTCGCGGACTGTTGCTGTAGGATAAGTGAAATTAAGATGTAGTCTTGATTTCAGTGGGAGTTAGTAAAGGGCTTTATTTAGTTATTGATATGTTCTTGTAAAACATTTAAAATGTTTAATGAAATTATGATTTCAAGATTATTTTAACTGTGATGAAATAATCGTTCCAAAGTGATAAAAACCATTTTATAGGTCATCGAAGTAAGTGACTTGATCTTGAGTCATCAAAGTCATTTAGCTTGATCATGAGACCCTATATTTGATAGATGGCTTATATCATCCTGTCCCTAGTCGAAGGTTGTTGAAATTGGAACACCAACAACCGTGTGAGACTGGATTGGTACGTGACTTATGACAAAGTCTCAGTGTGTCATAGATGCTCGGCATCAAAGTCAGTACATAGGTGTATGTTGGGGAACATACGACCGGACAAGACCCGCTTATAAGAACTCTTCAGGATATTTATATATGTGTCATAAGAGACTCTTACTACGACTATAGAGTATAGTCCTTAGACCTGAGTTCGCATGCATGTGACTGCACATGGACTGATGCACTTTGATCATTGTCTAACGCTATCGTTCTGCGATAGTTATAAGGACCTTGTTTGGGTGTATTATGAAATGAGTAGTTTACAGTGATGGAACAAGACGGGATTTGTCCCTCCAATATAAATGGAGTGAATATCTCTAGGCCAATCGGAGATTTGAATACTGAAAAATGCATGGCCATGCTCAAACGGACTGTCCCGAGTCGTTTGGATTGTCAGTATCAAATCAGAGTCCGATGAACAAGATTAGGCTTTATGAGGATGACACTAATCTTGCCTTATGACGAATCGAGATATTGAGACAAAAGGGATTATGAATACAGAGATTCCAGTACAAGTGGGAGATTGTTGGAATTGTGTCCAGTAATCTCGGTACTGTCTCTAGAAAGTAAGAGTATGTCAATGATCAGACATAAGTCATATAATACTGGGGGTCATGATGGCTTGCTAGATTCCGCTCATGATCTATAAGTCTTGGACTTATTGCCTTTATTATATGATCCCATATGGGTCACACGCCTAAGCTAACAGGAAAATGTGTAGGAACGGTTTAGCAGAATTACGGTAAAAGTGCTAGGCATTTACTGTACTTAGAGAGAATAAAACGGTTTAGCCACTGTGTGTCGATCGATACACAAGGTGTGTCGATCGACACAGTGCGCGAATGCCGTCGAGTTAATTGGTGTTTGGGCCAAATGGCCCAAACGGAACCGGACAAGTTTTATAAATAAAACTCGAGTTCAGAACCAAAAACCCTAGCCAAAAAAAAAAACTCTCTCTCCCTCTGCGCCGAGTTCCCCTAGTGGCCTAGCAGCCTTCTTCCTGATTGGTGTGCGTGTGTGAACCTCTGGAGGAGTTATCTCTCGGTGGCTCTCTGATCTCTGACATACCATCTCTTTCCGCTGCAAACAGGTATAAGGTGAGATCTATCATTGTTTCTATTCAAGAGAACCTAGATCAGCATGTTTAGGTTAATCTGAATCTGAGAATTGAATCAGGATTGACTAAACATTCCTTCACTTTAATCTCTCTTAGTATAGTAAATGCCTAGCACTTTTACCGTACTTCTGCTGAACCGTTCCCTCATAGTTTCCTGTTAGCTTAGGCGTGTGACCCATATGGGATCATATAATAAAGGCAATAAATCCAAGACTTATAGATCATGAGCGGACTCTAGCAAGCCATCATGACCCCCAGTATTATATGACTTATGTCTGATCATTGACACACTCTTACTTTCTAGAGACAATACAGAGATTACTGGACATAATTCCAACAATCTCCCACTTGTACTGGAATCTCTGTATTCATATTCCTTTTGTCTCAATATCTCGATTAGTCATAAGGCAAGATGAGTGTCATCCTTATAAAGCCTAATCATGTTCATCGGACTCTGATTTGATACTGACAATCCAAACGACTCGGGACAGTCCGTTTGAGCATGGCCATGCATTTTCCAGTATTCAAATCTCCGATTGGCCTAGAGATATTCACTCCATTTATATTGGAGGGACAAATCCCGTCTTGTTCCATCACTGTAAACTACTCATTTCATAATACACCCAAACAAGGTCCTTATAACTATCGCTTAACGACAGCGTTAGACAATGATCAAAGCGCATCAGTTGATGTGCAGTCACATGCATGCGAACTCAGGTCTAAGGACTATACTCTATAGTCGTAGTAAGAATCTCTTATGACACAGATATAAATATCCTGAAGAGTTCTTATAAGCGGGTCATGTCCGGTCGTATGTACCCCAACATACACCTATGTACTGACTTTGATGCCGTGCATCTATGACATCCTGAGACTTTGTCATAAGTCACATACCAATCTAGTCTCACGCGGTTGTTGGTGTTCCAATTTCAAACAACCTTCGACTAGGGACAGGATGATATAAGCCATCTATCAAATATAGGGTCTCATGATCAAGCTAAATGACTTTGATGACTCAAGATCAAGTCACTTACTTCGATGACCTATAAAATGGTTTATATCATTTTGGAACGATTATTTCATCACAGTTAAAATAATCTTGAAATAATAATTTTATTTAAACATCTTAAAATGTTTTACAAGAACATATCAATAACTAAATAAAGCCCTCAAACTCCCACTCAAATTTAGATTACATTTCAATGTCTCTAATGCCTACAGCTTCAGTCAGATACTCGAGCTTAGGCCTTGGGAGTGGCTTTGTCAATGGATCAGCGACATTATCATCTGTCGGAACTCGGCTGATCTTGACTTCCTTTCTATTAATGATATCACGTATCAAGTGAAATCTTCTTAGTATATGCTTGGATTTCTGGTGTGATCTTGGTTCCTTTGCCTGAGCTATAGCACCATTGTTATCACAAAACAGTGCCAGAGGCTTAGCTGCATTCGGTATCACACCTAGTTCAATAATGAACTTTCGTATCCAAACAGCTTCCTTCGCTGCTTCTGAGGCGGCGACATATTCAGCTTCTGTAGTGGAATCAGCAACGGTGTCTTGCTTGGAGCTTCTCCAACTGATTGCACCGCCATTCAGACAAAAGATATAACCGGACTGTGACCGGAAATCATCTTGGTCTGTCTGGAAACTTGCGTCCGTGAATCCACTGACTTCAAGCACATTACTTCCGCCGTACACCAAGAACTTATCCTTAGTATGTCTTAGATACTTCAGGATATTCTTGACGGCAATCCAGTGGTTTTCACCTGGATTCGACTGGTATCTACTCGTCATGCTCAATGCATAAGCAACATCAGGACGAGTACAGATCATGGCATACATGATAGATCCTATTGCAGATGCATAAGGAATATTCTTCATGCGCTCAAGCTCAGCAGCCGTCGTAGGGCTCTGCTTCTTGCTTAGCGTTGTGCCATGTACCATTGGCGTGAAGCCCTTCTTGGAATCTGCCATGCTGAATCTATGCAGGACTTTGTCAATGTATGAATCTTGACACAAGCATATCAGCCTTTTAGATCTATCCCGGTAGATCCGAATTCCAAGAACGTATGCGGCTTCACCCATGTCTTTCATGGAAAAACAACTTCCAAGCCAGTCCTTTACCGACCGCAGCATTGGTATGTCGTTTCCGAGAAGCAGTATGTCATCGACATACAGAATAAGAAATACTATCTTGCTCCCACTAGTCTTCTTATACACGCATTGTTCTTCTTCGTTTCTGATGAAGTCAAATTGCTTGATCGCTTCATCAAAACAAAGATTCCAGCTCCTCGATGCTTGCTTCAATCCATAAATGGATTTATGAAGCTTGCATACTTTCCCAGCATTCTTTGGATTTATGTAACCGTCAGGTTGTGTCATATACACATCCTCTTCCAGAATTCCATTCAGGAAGGCGGTTTTCACGTCCATCTGCCAAATTTCATAATCATGAAAAGCTGCAGTTGCTAGTAGAATCCGAATAGATTTCATCATAGCCACTGGGGAATAGGTTTCATCATAATCCACACCGTGAACTTGCCTGAAACCTTTTGCCACCAACCTGGCTTTATAAATATGGACATTTCCATCCACGTCAATCTTCTTCTTGAAGATCCATTTGCACTCGATGGCTTTTACACCAGCGGGTAAGTCAACCAATGAAAACACTTGGTTGACCGACATGGAGTCCATTTCGGAATCAGTGGCCTTACGCCACTTAGAGGAATCTGGGCCCATCATGGCTTGATTGAAGTTCGATGGTTCATCACCATCAATGATCAGAAGATCATGACAGTTAGTCACGAGGAATCCTTGATATCTCTCGGGTTCGTGACGGATCCTCCCGGATCTTCGAACTTCAGGTACCACAGGTTCAGGCTCTACAATTTCTTGTAGGTCCTCCTGCTGCTCTTCCTCATTAGGTTGAGCAGTATCCTGTTCATCTTGAATTTCTTCAAGCAGTACCTTACTCCCACTGTTTTTCTTAGAGAGAAACTCCCTCTCAAGAAAATTACAATCTCGGGCAACAAAAATCTTGTTCTCGGAACGTAGGTAGAAGTAATAAGCCTTGGTCTCCTTCGGATAACCAATGAAGTAGCATTTATCAGACTTTGGTGTAAGCTTGTCAGAGATCAATCTCTTGACATAGGCTTCACAACCCCAAATTCTAAGATAAGACAGCACTGGAGCTTCCCCAGTCCATAATTCATATGGTGTCTTAGCTACTGCTTTTGATGGCGCTCTATTTAGAGTGAACACTGCTGTTAGCAGAGCATATCCCCAAAGGGATATTGGAAGGTCTGTGTGACTCATCATAGACCGAACCATATCCAATAAGGTTCGATTCCTCCTCTCAGATACACCATTCCATTGAGGTGTTCCAGGAGGAGTGAGTTGGGAAACTATCCCACACTCTCTCAGATGATCACTGAACTCTTGGCTCAAGTATTCTCCTCCTCGGTCGGACCGAAGAGCTTTAATGCTTTTGCCAAGTTGGTTCTGTACTTCATTTTGGAATTCTTTGAATTTCTCAAACGATTCAGACTTATGTTTCATTAAATAAACATATCCATACCTGCTGAAATCATCAGTGAAGGTAATGAAGTACTGATAGTTTCCTATTGCATTTGTGGACATTGGGCCACACACATCAGTGTGTATCAGGCCCAATAAGTCACTAGCCCTCTCGTTGGGTTTATTAAAGGGGGCCCGCGTCATTTTGCCCATCAGACAGGATTCGCATTTCTCACATGACTCAAAGTCAAATGAGCCAAGAAGTCCATTCGAATGGAGCCTCTTAATGCGTTTTTCACTGATGTGCCCTAAACGACAATGCCATAGAAACGTTCGGTTCTCCTCATTAGGTTTGAACCGTTTGGTATTAATGTTATAAATTGGCGCGGATTGATCAAGTATGTAAAGCCCATTCGTAAGAGGGGCACAACCGTAGAACAAATTATTGCGATTGAAGGAACATAATTTATTCTTAACTGAAAAATCATAACCTTCCAAATCCAACAAAGAAACTGAAATAATATTTCTGCTTATCGCAGGTACAAAATAACAGTTATTAAATTCTAAAACCAATCCCGAAGGTAAAGACAACAAGTATGTGCCTACAGCTAGTGCAGGAACTTTCGCTCCATTCCCAACTCGTAGCTCCACTTGTCCTTGCTTCAGCTTCCTACTGTTGCTGAGTGCCTGCATATTAGTACAAATATGAGCCCCACAACCAGTATCCATAACCCATGAGGTATTATCAGAAGTAGTTGTATTAACTTCTATAACAAAAATACCTGATGAAGAAGTCTCCAGAGTCTTCTTCTTCAATTCCTGTAGACCTTCCAGGAATTTCTTACATTCTCT
Organism: Orychophragmus violaceus; assembly: GCA_030180135.1. Classification (NCBI taxonomy): domain Eukaryota; kingdom Viridiplantae; phylum Streptophyta; class Magnoliopsida; order Brassicales; family Brassicaceae; genus Orychophragmus; species Orychophragmus violaceus. Next base: position 80,405,248 of record CM058234.1, on the reverse strand, counting down.
CCTCCAATGCCCCGGTTCTTTACAGAACCTGCAGATGTCAGTAGGCCCAGCCTTGGACTTGGGCTTGGGCTTTGGCGTGTCCTTGTCCGAGACTTGAACAGCCTTAGCCTTTCCCTTGTCCTTGGCAGAGGATTTCTTAAATCCCTTGCCCTTTTGCACCATAAGCACGTTGGGGTCCTTGGCTTTCCTCAAGTTGGGCTCTGCAGTCTTGAGCATTCCGTGAAGCTCAGGCAATGTCTTACTCAAGCCATGCATATTGAAGTTCAGGATGAACTGATCATAGCTTGCAGGTAAAGACTGCAGAACGATGTCGCAGGCAAGTTCCTGGCTGATCGGGCAGTCGAGTTTCTGAAGATGATCGAGATAACCCATCATCTTCAAGACATGAGGACTCACTGCCGCACTTGCAGCCATTTTGCAGTCTAAGAGGTTCTTAACAGTCTGAAACCTCTCAGTTCTTGCCTGCTCCTGAAAAAGCGATTTCAGGCTTGCCATTATCTCGATGGGCGACAGCACACTCTCGAACTGCATTTGCAATTCAGGAGTCATGGTTGCCAACATCAGGCAATAGACATCATTTTCATCTGACGAATGCTTTTCCCAAGCATTGTGCAGATTCCTGGCGGCATTGTTTGGAGGCCTCTCGGGGAGGGGATCATGAAGGACATATTCCTTCTTCTCCTGCTTGAGGACCAGCCTCAAGTTCTTTGACCACGTCAGGAAGTTCGTTCCAGTCAGCTTCTCCTTGTCGAGAACAGACCGGATTGAGAATGTGTTTTGTGTGCTTGTTGTAGTCATTGCTGAAATTTAAGATAAAAAGGATTTTTAGTTTATATGTTCAATATGAGTAAACTCGCATTATATTCAATAACATTAGTTACCCTCAAAAGAATATAATGATTCCAAGATCCACATATAACTAAGATCAAAGTGGGCCACTGGCCGTCACCCAACCTTAGCTTATATCGGTAAGCCCTATTTCGGCTAATTATATCCGTGATATAACTCTTGGTTGTGAATCTGGGCCCGAGGCCCAATCCACTCTGATGTCTCAAGGCCCGGGACTCCCGATGGCCTAGTCAAGAAAACCAGACTATACAGTCATGTAATCACTAATGTCTGGGACTCCCAATAACATTAATGAATCACAAACTGTCTTACCCACGCAAAAGATAGACACCCTCACACTGTAAGGCCATGTGTACGATTGAATGGGTTTCAACAGCTGACATAGACTGGACAAGACATCCAACGCTTGATATTGTTTGAGGTTTATAGTTTTTTTTTTTTTTTAATTTCATTCCAAAATAGAAGATTACTATTTTTGGAAACTTTCCATTTTTGGAAACCTACTGTTTTGGAAACTTTTATAATTGGAAACTTCCTAAATTTGGAAACTTTCTAACTATAGAAATTTCCTAAATATCCAAAACATGCAAATCTAGAAATTTCTTTTCTAAGAAACTTTCTAATTTAAAATTTTGGAAACTGGTTAAATTAAAATCGAATTTTAATTATTAAATAAAATTTTAAATTAAATCTGAAGAAAAGACTCAAATAACTCGCCCAATTGTTTTAACTTCCTGGCCCAAGGCCCAAGAATTGGTCTATGTCCAAGACATAACCCAATTGCCCAATTAAATGACATAATCGGTCTGGTTCATTAAAATTGGTCTAACCAAGATTAATTACTACGATAACCACAATTGTTAACCGGTTATTTACTAAACCGGATTTTCTCAATTTATTTGGTCCAACCAAATCAAATTAGAAAACCACTGGTTTAGGCACTAAATCCAATTTTAAACGACATTGGATTTCTTATCACGGTTTAACCAGATTTAATAAATATTATTAAGTCTGTAAACCGTAACGATTAGATTTTTTAATTATTTTAAACCGAACCGTTAACCAAACCGAACCGACCGATTGGTCACGTGAACCGATCACGACCGAGTCGCAATCTTCACGCGATCGAGAGACGGGACACGATCGGGACAGCCGCAAGCATCACGCTTCCGCGATCGGGACGATAGTCGGGACGGGACACGATCGGGACAGCTCGGGCCGAGAGAGGCGGGACACGATCGCACAGCGGACCGGTCCATCTCTCGCGCCTCAACGCCGATCGGGACGACAACGCGACACGATCCGGTCAAGCGATCGGTCCGTTCGTCGTGTACCGATCCGGACGTGTGATCCGAGGCCGATCCACACTCCGATCCACATGCGATCATGCGATTTTAGTTTAGGGTTTAAGCTTTAATTCTTATGTTTCTTAAGTGTTTTCTTATCAATTTTAAGCTTAGATTGATTCAAACACTTCTAAACAACCTAAACATGATTCTAACAAGAAATCCTAATAGAACCAATGGCTCTGATACCACTGAAGGATTGTTTAGTGTTTGTCCTGGTTTGATTCTGTCAGATTAAACTCTACTAAACATACTGGATCTAGGTTCTCTTGCAGAATCATAAAGAGATCTCAGTAATACCTTGTTATGCAGCGGAAGAATCAGGTATGAGTCAGAGATCAGCAGAACCACCAAGAGGTTGTTCCTCCAAAGGCTCACACACGCACACTAACAGGAGAGAGGCTGCTAGACCAGCTGGGAGAAGTCGCAGAGAGAGAGAGAGGAGAGGCGCAGGGAGAGATTAGGAGAAAAGAAAGCTAGGTCAAGTTTTAATCATAAAACCCTTGTCTAGTTCCGTTGGGCTTTTGGGCCCAATTCCCAGTCTGATTAAATCCCTTAGATTTAATCAGGCCCTTTAATCTCTCTTAGTATAGTAAATGCCTAGCACTTTTACCGTACTTCTGCTGAACCGTTCCCTCATAGTTTCCTGTTAGCTTAGGCGTGTGACCCATATGGGATCATATAATAAAGGCAATAAATCCAAGACTTATAGATCATGAGCGGACTCTAGCAAGCCATCATGACCCCCAGTATTATATGACTTATGTCTGATCATTGACACACTCTTACTTTCTAGAGACAGTACAGAGATTACTGGACATAATTCCAACAGGCAGCCAATATTTTGAGAGGTTCAGCTATCCCCCATCTCAAATCACCAACTTCCACGTCACCCGGCCTTATCTGGTTCGTACCGGATTAGGCATCTATCCAAACTTATCCGGTCCCGTACCAGAGTAAGTATCTACCAGTATAGTCTACTCGGCCCAACACCCAAGTACATAAATAATCAAGCAATCAACAGTCTACTCGGCCCAACTCCGAAGTAGATACACAATCACACAAACAATAATCACAACACCACACAACTAATATTTAGGTTTATTAGTCTTTTAATCTTTTCTTAACCTTAACTCATTCATTCCGCTTCCTTGGGATTAGTGGATTACTAATCCCGTAGATAGCTTAATTCATATTTAATTAATCTTATCCCTTAATTTTTTATTCTTAACCTCTTCGATCCGTCAGCTTAAGATTAGTAAACTTACTAATCTACTGACTTCACATTATTATTTAATTCATTCATTTAATCCGATAACCCCGACTATTGACTATTTAACCCACCCCGTTATTATATTCTAAGTGTGTTATGTGTTTTAGCCATATTTTAATCAACTCATAATTCCCCATATATTAGATTCATTTAGATACGTTCTTGAATGCTTATATATGCATATACGTCCCAACATTCCGTTCTATATGTATGCAACACCCAATCAAGAAATCAAGAAAACTATCAATCAATTACCCATATAAGCTAACTATAATGCATCTCTTTAACCTAACCATCTAATTAGTTAACCGAGTTATTACTCAACCTAGCCGTTCTAACCAATTCAATCATTGGGGTATACAACCTAGATCTACGGTTAATGTATCCAAGGTCTATATGTCCTAATTCATATGCAACACACAATTTAGCCGACTCACAGTGTTATCATGATGACGGATGGATGGACTGACAGAACCCACGAGACCCGACATGAACCCGACGCTAACCCGAACCTCTCATGAACCGTTGACTTTCTTTGACCTGAAATTGACCTTAGCGTTGACCCTAGTAAATCTCATCTTTCCTCCACACGAACCTCCGGACAAACCTAATATGACGTCTACAACAACCATCTATAAGAGAAAGTTGGTACGTGGGATGAACATTGAAAATCAGCTCTTAGGAAATATTTCATTGTTCCTCTGTCAACATCCCATCTCTTATCTCTCTAGCCTCACTTTCTCTCTCCTCTTTCTCTCATTCTTTCTCTCTCTCTCTCTCTGTAATACCCTCTATCAAGAAATGGTCAACGGACAGCAGAAAAGTCAACGGAGGGCAGTTTTGTAATTTTACCAAAAATGTGATCCGGAAGCTAAGACGGGCCAAATTTTATTCTTTTTAATTAAAGAAAACATTTAGAAGACCAATAATGGTCGAAACGGACTGTAGATAATTTTTTCGGGTTATCGAGAATGGAAACCGATAAAGCCGACAAAACTTGTAAATTCCATAACGGGAGCTACATGTGTCTGTTTGAGGCAATTCAAATTGATAAATTCATCTAAAATCATCATGGATCTGATTATGTGGCTTGGAAGATTTATGGAAATAACTATGGGGTTTTTGGAGAATTAAAAGCTAATTGGAGAATTAAGTGCAAATAATCATTTTATTTGGCAAGTCATGGGATATAAATGAAACTTGCTGATCAAGTAACAAATAATCAATTTTATTTGTTGCTGAGGGAGGAGAATCACGTGGCATTGTGAAAGAAGTAGAGAAGAAATTGGGCATGGACTTACAACAAAATCAAAGATCAACAAATATGTTTGGCCCAAATTGCATGAAGAGACTTAATGCCCAAGCTACACTGATTCACTTAATCTCTTCTTGTTCTAGAAGCATATGTCGTGGCCCTTTGAGAGAAGATTGAGTGACATTTTTCACAAATCCATGACGTGATTTCACTATAAAAAGAGGCTCCATCCCCTTTATTTTTCATCACCAACAAGAAGAAGAAGAAGAAGAAAAGAAGAAGAAGCCGGAGGAAGAGAAGGAGAAGAAGAAGAAGCCAGAGGAAGAAGAAGAAGCCGGAGAAGCCGGAAGAAGAAGCCGGAGGAGGAGGAAGAAAAAGACCGGAGGAAGAAGAAGAGAGAGGAGAAGAAGAAGGAGAGAGAGAGGCGTGAAGAAGAAGAAGAGAGAGAGAAGAAGTATGAAGAAGAAAGAGAGAAGAAGCATGAAGAAGAGAGAGAGAAGAAGAGAAGAAGTATGAAGAAGAAAGAGAGAAGAAGCATGAAGAAGAGAGAGAGAAGAAGAATGAAGAAGAGAGAGAAGAAGCATGAAGAAGAGAGAGAAGATGAAGCATGAGAGAAGAAGAAGAGAGAAAACCGGAGGAGAGAGAGAACCAGAGGAGCGAGAGAAAAGGAGGAGAGAGAAGATGAGGATGGTCCGAAGACTCGATCAGAATCACTAAGGTCAATGTTACGGTCAAGTGCGGGTCAAGGTCGGGTCAAAGCAACGGAGGTTCGGGGAAGGTTCGGGTTAGCGTCGGCTTCGTGTCGGGTCTCGTTGTTCCGCTAGTCCTTCAATCCGTCCGTCCGTCGTCATAATAACACTGTGAGTCGGCTAAATTGTGTGATGCATTTAGTTAGACTCATATAGATCCGGAATCAATAAACCGTAGTTAAGGTTGCAAACACGATTGATTGAATTGGTTAGAACGACTAGGCTGAGTAATAATTCGATTAACTAATTAAATGGTTATGTTAAGAGATACACGCTAGTTAACTTATATCTGTAATAATTGATAGTTCGTTGATTTCTTGATTGAGTGTTGCATTAATTGATTGATAGTTCATTGATTGCTTGATTGGGTGATGCATACATATAGATCGGCATGCTGGGACGTATATTCATATATAAATATTTAAGAACGTATCTAAAGGAATCTATATACGGGAATTATGAGTTGATTAAAATACGGTTAAAAGACATAACACACTTAGAATATAATAATAGGGTTGGTTAATTAGTCGGGTTAAGGGTAATGAATGGAAGTTAATTAATAATGAGATGTCGGGGAGTTAGTAATCTTAATAACTCTAAACCGACAGATCGAGGACCTAATAAAATATACTTAGGAAGGGATAAGTAAAAGAAGTGATGTGGTTGATGGGCCGTCTACGGGATTAGTAGTCCACTAATCCCAAGGTAGCGGATTGAATGAGTGAAGGTTAAGGATTGAATGAGTAATGGTTAAGACAATATTAAAAGATAAATAAACATGAATAATTGTTTGTGTAGTGTTGTAATTGTTTGTGTGATTGTGGTGTTGGGCCGAGTAGACTATTGTTGCTTGATTGTATATCTACTTCGGTGTTGGGCCGAGTAGATGGTTGATTGCCTTGTTGTTTATCTACTTTGGTGTTGGGCTGGGTAGACTGTACTGCTAGATACTTACTCTGGTGCGGGACCAGGTAAGTCTGAGTAAGGACGGGTGATGTGAAGATTGGTGATAGGACTTGCGGGATAGACTGGGAATTGAGATGATTGTTCTATTTGACCTTGTTGGTATTGCGTGATAGAGTCCCAGTGAGTCTGCTTGGTTACATCGCTGTTATTAGGACTCTATAGGGTGCGTTAGATCCCGAAAGTCTAGAGATGGCGTTCCGGTACTTCCGAGCCGATTGGATCCTCAGGTAGTTACCTGATCGAACACGGGCCTTCGGGTGTTGATTCTGGTTAAGGTGTTAACCTACTGAGTGACGCCGGTAGGTGTGTGGTCCGGAGAATACGGGGTCAAGTCCTTGGGCCGGACTGCATGGAAGCTTTGGTTATCTAGGGGTAACCCGAGTCACCGCGTATCGATGGACGGAGAATGGTGTCCTAGTCGTTGAACTTCGTGTTTTCGTCTAGGAGGGAAGTTTTAGTTACCGTGGGGTAGCTAAGTATTCCAGTGGAAGTTACCGAGTTCACGTTTGGGGCCCATGGTGTGGAGATTGCGTTAGAGATGCGTTTAGAGTAGATCGAGTCTAATCGAGTGCATGTGCCATAGTGTTGTGTTGTTATTTGAATGCTTGTGTGTTGTGGAGCTCGTCACGTCTGGGTAGCACGCGACCAGCTATTTATATTTGATTGTTATTTTGGGTTTGGGCGGGATTATTAGTTTGTTAGCAGCCTATAGTTGAGAGCCGTCTCACTGGATAATATTATATTGCTCATTAGACTCTTTTGTGTTTTCAGGTTTGGCATAGCTCGGCGGACGCGTAGGGCACTCGGAGTAGGTTCGGGTTGGCATTTGGCATTGGTCTTTTTGCACATTTTGACATTACTTTCGGTTTAAGATTTTATGGGCCTAGTTAATTGATTTGTATTAGACCGTATATTTCTATAAATAAAGTTATGATTTTAAAGTAATAAAAATGGAATAATACCCCGATATACGGTTTAGTCCGAACCGAACACAACTCGTGGAAACGGTAAGAGTTGAAAAGCTTTGTATCGTGGAAACGAGGTAAACGGATTCAATGATGGTTTGGTTCGAGCCATTGACTCAAACCGGACTGTCTCTGGCTTCGTATTGGGACAAACTCTTCTCGTATTGTTGGCCGGTCAGCTCGTCGGTCAGCGAAAAACGGGAAGGGGGCGTTACTCTCTCTCTCTCTCTCTCTCTCTCTCTCTCTCTCTCTCTTCTTCTTCTTCCTTCCTCCGGCTTCTTCTTTTTCTTCTTCCTTCCTCCGGCTTCTTCTTCTTCTTCTTCCTCCTCCTCCTTACGTTTCTTCTTCTCTTGTTCTTTCTCTCTTTTCTCTTGTTGATGTTTTAAACATGAACAACCCCTGAGCTCCTTTCCATATACAAACAAATTGCATAAGATTTAAACTGATGTACTCGCCTACATCTGAATCATCCACGCCATCAACCCAAAAACCAGCCAAGATTCATTGTTTACTTGCTGAACAAGTCTCCTTTATTACATATTAAACACATTCAATGAACCAAACTCATTCTTTGAATCCAAATAAGAAGAGGTGGCGCCATCTGAGGAAAAATAGATGACAAGTGTCACTCCACGGAGTACTTTAATCGCATACAATGCACCTTCTAAGCTCTTAAACGATCCAAACCCCGATCCATTATGCTCGGTCCGTTTTGACCCTTTTTGCGTTTAGTATTTTAGAAACCCCATATACCCTTTCATAAATCTTCCAAACCACATAATCAGATTATTGATGACTTTAAATGAATTTAGAAATTTGAATCACTCTGTTTGGACATGTAGCTCCCGTTATGAATTTTGCAAGTTTCTACGGTTCTTTCGGTTTCCTTTCCCGATAGTCCGAAAAACTCGTTTAAAATCCGCTCTTTCCACTTCTTGTCTTATATATGTTTTCTTTACTTAAAAAGAGAAACATTTGGCCTGCCGTAGCTTCCAACCACAAAACTAGGTCTAAAACCGCTCAACTATCTCCAACATTCATCACATAAAATCTTCCCATTTCATCACTGTCAAGATCCCATCAATGCTAATTATGGACTGACTTTAACCATCAAATCAGCTTGCTCTAGGTATGCCTCTTATGTTTTCTTCAAAGCCTGTAAAAGAGATTTAAGAACATCTCTACGATTTGTGTCGTCGAATTTGATCCTTTTGGATCACAATCGTTATCAGTTTTGCCTTTTCGTTTGACTTATTCTCCCATTCACATCTCTATTTTGGAGAGGTATATGATGTATCAGTCGCGGCGTAGTAGAAGGGGTGGTACAAGTTGTGACACATGATGTGGATATTGTTGGTACTGGATTTCCCTCTAAGAAATCCGGCCCATTAACAAAAGACACAAAGGCCCATAATCATGAGCCCGCTCCATAATCAAGACAGAGAGATCGACCGTTATCCTTTGTTGGGCCCATACGATTGACATCCTGACAAGGCCCAAGCAACGCCAAAGTGAGAGGCGATCGAGCTCGAGCTCGATAGGAGACGATGCGGAGATAGAGCGACCTGGTCTTCGTCGGTCCAACTGATCCACGCAAATCTCGGAGATCGTTATCACGACGAGGCCGGAATATCGGAACAAGAAGATCAAAGTCGAGGGTATTTAAAGAAGAAGTGGCATTTCATTCAAGACATTCCAACCCTAATTAAGAACACTTCGACTAGATAGCTCGATTATCATTCTTTGTACTCTCTATTCGATTGTGTTTGTTTTATATCGACGATCAATCTCAATAAAGTCTTTGATTCATAGGAAACTATACCATTTCTATATCCAAAAGTCCAAATCCACGATTACAAATTCTAATGTGAATCTCAGATCTCACATTTGGCGCCAACTGTGGGGACTATATATAACTTTTCTTGTCTTAAGAATCAGACCCTAGATCCGATAGATCGAGATGAATCCCGACCAATCTGGCTCTCCCAGCGCCACACCACCAGTCGACCACCCTCAAACGGTCGACAACGTTCCTCAGAACGCCACTGGGGTAAGAACCATGGGTCAGACCGATGACGTGATGACGAGCTCTGCCTCAGTCTCCACGACTTCGGCACCAATCGGCTCAGTCGCTACAACAGTCGCGACCAGCCAGACTCCGACAAACATTTTGTCAGGAACTAACGATCCGAGCAGGAACTGGGTATGGATGAGAAGCGATTCGATTTCCGCCCATGCTTCAGGAGGTGGATCTGGAACGCTCAGGCCTAACTCGCCACTGCCTTTTTCTCCACAGCGACAAAGCCCGGACGACCTCGCTGAAATTCGTTTGATGTTAAGCTTGTTGGTAAACCAAACGAGAAGCAACGAGGCAAACGCACGGGCCCAAGAGATCGCAAATCATTCTCTGGCCGCGCAGCTCGATGAACAAGAACGGCGCATTAACGCCCATCTCGAAGAGCACGCTAGCCAAAACTAAGGGGTAGGTCAATGCGCAATCCGCGAACCCCCATAAGTCCTCCACCGCGAACATGCTTGGACTTCTCCCAGGTGGTAACACCCCCGGGAGCGTCGGGAAATTTTGCTAGCACGTCGAATAGCGGCTTCTGCCCTATAACGACCCCTATTGCGACACCGACTCCCTTCGGTTCGAGTTCTATGGTCGCAGATCCGACCGGATCGGGAAACCGACCATTACCTAGACTACCACCTTACCCGAGTAACTCCGATATCCGGCTGAGGTAACTAGGAGGCTCCGCTTTCGCCTCGAGCCCAGGATACCTAGATGGATCGAATACGGTACAGTTCCAAACACCACAGATTGGGCAAACGAGACCGATTCCAACGATCGATCTTCTCGACCCGGTTTTTCCGAAACCAACGCCGAATCGAGCACAAGCACAGTTCACACCTATAGCAAGCGATGAACATGATATGCTAAGACAATACATCGAGCAGGCTAAAGCCCAATTCGTTAGTCTGAGCTCGAAAGTTCACATGGCAACGAGCGCGGCACCCGACATCGATCGAGTAATCGAAGAAACGCGACAAACGCCATTCACGGACCGGATCGCCTTCGCGAGAATCCGAGAAATCAAGAAAACAAAATTTCCAGAATTCTCTGGAAAATCGGACCCGAAAGCCCACATTAGGGCATTCCGGTTAGCAATGGCAAGGGTATACCTCACCGACGAAGAAAGAGAGCCGGCTTTCTGCAGGCTCTTCGCCGAAAACCTATCGGGCTCCGCCCTAGAATGGTTCGCTGGACTGGAAGAAAGATCCATAGATCAATTCACCCAGTTCATGACGGCTTTTCTTAAACAGTACTCCGTCTTCATCGAGGAAAAGACTACTGAGGCAGCTTTATTTGGCGTCTCTCAAAAACCGGATGAGACACTTCGCTCGTACATCGGCCGATTCAAGGAAATAAAGTCCAAAATCGCGACCCCACCAGACGAAGTAGCTATAGAAGCACTGAGGCTCGGACTATGGTACTCTACCAGGTTCCGCGAGGAAATAACAGTCCGCGAGCCTCAGACACTCGATGACGCGCCTCGAGGACGAAACCACATCCCTCAGAGAAAAACATCGAAAAGAAAAGAACTCGTCGGCCTCGCAGAACTCGAACTCAAAAAAGGACTCTCGTAAATCAGGAAACGTCAATGCAGTCGAGAGCCTGAAGAGCTCGAAGAAATTCGAGTTCGACAAGGATAAATTCTGTGATTTTCACAACAAAAGAGGACACTCGACCAAAGAGTGATATTCTCGGGCCAAAGCCGAGACTCAAAAGCGAGAGTCCGAAAGCAAACAAGAATCCGAAGTCGAGGAGCAAGCTCCATCCGACAAAAAGGAAAGTAAACAGACCAAAGAGTCGAACACCAAGAAGCCTTCTCAAAACAAAAGAGAACGGTCTAAGGAGCCAGAATCTCCCGAAATCCTCCCCCATGGGTCACGAAAGCGAGTCGAGGTTATTCTCGGCGAACTCAGCTTGTGCGGCACCCCGGGAGGCTCGGCACAATCTCCACCTCCAGCTCCTAGTAAGAGTTTACGCTCACGAATCAATCTCCCACGTCTCTGCGGGGGGGGGGGGGGGGGGGTGGGGTGTACGGGCCATACCCCCTAAACGATTTGACTTCATCTTCGGTGGCTCCAAGCTATGCCGAGACTCGGTCAATTCAATCAAAGCTCTTCAAAGAAGAGTCGAGACCGACAGAGGAGGGAAAACCCCAATGATAGGTCCAGACCACGAAATCACTTTCCACGAGAGCGAGACAAACAATCTTGACAAACCACATGACGATGCTCTCCTCGTTTGTCTAGTAGTGGGAGATGTTGAACTCTCGAGGATAATGATCGACACAGGAAGCTCAGTGGATGTCCTCTTTTACGATGCATTCCGAAAGATGGAGTTCAACGACTCCAAAATCGTCGAGGAAAAGACACCATTGGTAGGGTTCGCTGGTGAAACAACATACTCAATGGGCTCTGTCTTCGTCCCAGTAATCGCTAGAGGAGTTTGAAGAATGACAGAGTTCGTTATAGTAGATCGACCAGCTCCCTACAACGCAATTCTAGGTCGACCATGGATATACGTTATGAAAGCGGTACCATCGACCTACCATCATTGCGTGAAATTCCCAACTCCCAAAGGAGTAAAAACCGTTTACGGAATTCAAAAGATTTCCCGCCATTGCTACATGAATGGATACAAACAGATTGAAAAATCCCCCGCATAGAAATTACGGAAAGAGGAAGAGCTCGCCACCATGCAAATCAAAAGGTCGAACGACCCAAGCCAAATAGGACCCCCAAGGGACCTCACAACCCAAGTTTGCATAGACGACGCTCATCCCGAAAGACTTGTTGGGATCGGAACTGACCTACCGGAGCCAGTTAAAAATGAAATGGTCTCTTCCTTAAACAGAACGTCGTTTCCTTTGCCTGGTCTTCAGCAGACATGAAAGGTATCAACATCGACGTAACCATCCACGAGCTGAATGTCGACCCAACGTACAAACCGGTGAGACAAAAACGCCGAAAACTTGGCCCGGAGCGAGCTCGAGCCTTCAACGACGAGGTCGATTGATTATTAAAAATTGGATCGATCAAAGAGGTCAAGTACCCAGACTGGCTCGCGAATCCCGTAGTAGTCAAGAAAAATAATGGGAAGTGGAGAGTCTGTGTATATTTCACAGATCTCAACAAAGCATGTCCGAAGGATAGCTTCCCACTCCCACACATCGACCGACTGGTCGAAGCCACCGCTGGACACCAACTACTGTCCTTCATGGATGCCTTCTCGGGGTACAACCAAATACTAATGAACCCCGAGGACCAAGAAAAGACTTCTTTCATAACTGATTGAGGCACGTACTGCTCCAAGGTCATGCCTTTTGGGCTAAAAATGACGGAGCGAATTACCAACGCCTTGTCAACAAGATGTTTTCAGGACTCCTGGGTAAAACCATGGAAGTCTACATTGACGATATGGTGGTTAAATCTTCCAAGTACGAAGATCATATCCCCCAGCTAAAAGAATGTTTTATCATTCTCAACAAATATGGGATGAAACTCAACCCTGCGAAGTGCACCTTCGGGATCCCCTCGGGAGAATTCCTTGGTTACTTAGTAACCAAAAGAGGCATCGAAATGAATCCCAAACAGATCGCAACATTTATGGAGATGAAATCCCCCAAAACAACTCGAGAAGTCCAGCGTCTAACTGACAAAATAGCGGCTTTGAACCACTTCATCTCAAGGTCGACTGACAAATGTTTACCCTTCTACCACTTGCTCAAAGCGAACAAGAAGTTCCTTTGGGACGAAAAGTGCGAAGAAGCGTTCGCCCAGCTAAAATCTTATCTAAGCGAACCACCTATACTGGCGAAACCAGTGGAAGGAGAACCCCTCTACCTCTACCTAGCTGTCTCTACGGCAGCGGTAAGTGGAATTCTGGTTCGCGAAGAACAAAACGAACAACGGCCGGTCTATTACATCAGTAAGACCCTGATCGACGTTGAGACCAGGTACCCCGCCATGGAAAAACTCGCTTTAGCACTAGTCACATCAGCTCGGAAACTCCGACCATACTTCCAATCGCACTCAATCATAGTGATGACCTCTCAACCACTGAGAACCATCCTTCACAGTCCAAGCCAGTCAGGTCGACTGGTCAAATAGGCTATCGAACTCAGCGAGTATGACATAGAGTACAAGGCTCGGACGTGCTTAAAAGCGCAAGTACTGGCCGACTTCATAATTGAACTCCCTCTGACCATCGAACTCGACCCGACCTCCGCCAAGAGATGGAAACTCTACGTCGATGGAGCTTCCTCAAGGCAAGGATCCGGAGTCGGAGTAAAACTGGTCTCCCCCACGGGCGAAGTATTAGAACAGTCGTTCAGACTGGGCTTCGCCGCATCAAATAACGAAGCAGAATACGAAGCGTTAATAGCCGGGCTCAGACTAGCAATAGCGATAGGGGCCCGAGAAGTAGACGCCTTCAGTGATTCCCAATTGGTCACGAGCCAATACCATGGCGACTACGAGGCCAAAGACGAACGGATGGAAGCATACCTACGGGTAGTCCATACGCTCACCCAACAGATCGAATTCTTTGATTTAACACGGATCCCGCGAGGGGAAAACACCGTGGCCGACGCCCTAGCCGCGTTAGCCTCGACATCAGATCCTAACCTCAAAAGAATCATACCAGTCGAGGGGATCGAAAAACCAAGTATCGAAATAACCCTGAAAGCTCTGTCCTTGAAAGAGGATGAGCCTACCATAAAGGATGATGTCGAATACAAGGAACATCCCAAGGACACCAGTCGCGACATCGTCGAGATTGATGATGATCCCGACCCAAGAAACACCATGTACGTCTCGCGAACGTCCCCGATGGACCAATCCAAGCTGCATCCACTAGTCAAGGACCTGAGCCTAACAATGGCGAAGATTGGAGGACTCCAATCATTCGATACATAACGGATGGCGAAGTCCCTGACGACAAATGGGAAGCACGAAAACTCAAGGCACAAAGCGCAAGGTACTGCATCACGCAAGGAGAGCTCTTTAAAAGAAGTCTATCCGGACCTTACCTCAAGTGCCTTGACAAAAATCAGGCCCTAGCCGTGATCTCGCAGGCCCACGACGGATCTTGCTGAAGCCATTCCGGAGGACGAGCTCTGGCCGTACGAATCAAAAGGCAAGGCTATTTTTGGCTATCAATGGCCACCGAGTGAAAATTTTCTCCAGCAAATGCGACAAATACCAAAAGCACGCCCCGATTATCCACCAGCCATCGGAGAAACTCTCCTCCATCTCCTCGCCTTACCCATTCATGCGATGGGGAATGGATATCGTGGGACCTTTAGTCGCATCCGGCAAAAAGAAATCCACGCACCTATTGGTGATGACAGACTACTTCACCAAATGGACTGAAGCAGAGTCGTACCAAAAGGTCAAAGACGTTCACGTTAAGGAGTTCGTCTGGTGAAGCATCGTTTGCCGACACGGATTACCCCACGAGATCGTCACCGATAACGGATCTCAGTTCATATCGAACACGTTCAAAGAGTTATGTAGAACCTGGAACATAAAGCTGACTTACTCAACGCCCCGCTATCCTCAAGGGAACGGACTGGCAGAAGTAGCTAACAAGATAATCATGAACAACCTCAAGAAAAGACTCAATGAGTGCAAAACGAGCTGGAGTGACGAGCTCCCAACCGTACTCTGGGCTTACCGGACAACCCCCCGCAAATCCACCGGCGAGACTCCCATCTCGTTGGCTTATGGAATCGAGGCGGTATTACCAGCCGAAATCCTCGTGTCAAGCATCCGCAAGGAAGAATTCCCACGTCAAGAGGAACTTAACAACAAGATGATATCGGACGAGCTCGATCTCGTCGACGAATTAAGGAACCTCGCATTAGCTCGAATCCAGAAATACCAACAAGTCGCAGCTCGCTACTACGACTCCAGAGTTAAAACTTGAATGTTTCAAGTAGGGGAGCTCGTCTTACGGAAAGTGTTCGACCATAAAAAGGAAGAACACGCTGGAAAGCTAGGAGCAAAGTGGGAAGGTCCTTACCAGGTCACCGACGTTGTGAAGGATGGGGTCTACCGACTCAAATCGGTGGAAACCCAGAAGCCTGAACTACGACCTTGGAACATCATCAACCTCAAAAAGTACTTTCATTAAGAGTACATCAACCAAATCGAACTACGAAATGGCTTGATCCCCTTAAAAGGGCACGCAGGCAGCTCAACCTCGAGCGCAGCCACCCAACACAAAGCTCTTACCGAGCTCGACAACTTCAAACGAAGTCGCACTAACTTATCTTTGTGAAATCAAAATAAGTCCCACTATCAATGTCTCTTTCCGTTGTAAAAGTTAGAATCGGTGCGAGATATTTCGCCAATACATTTTACCAAGTGATATGAAATTATCTCTTCAAAAATCAAAGTGATATGAAATTATCTCTTCCAACCTAAGCGACCTGAAATGGCCCCTTCTAATCAGGTGATTTGAAATTATCCCCCCAAACTGAACGAACTGAAATGATCGTCCAAAAGCAAGCGACCTGAAACGGTCCCTTCAAACTGAACGAGCTGAAATGATCATCCCAAAATAGAGTGACCTAAAACGGTCCCTTCAAACTGGACGAACTAAAATGATCGTCCCAAAGCAAGCGATCTGAAATGATTCCTAAAAAACCTAAAATTCTTCCAACCTTATATAGATTAGAAGAATAGGGGGGATACCCCCTCCCCTTAAGCAAAAACAACGAGGTCGAGTCTACATCAAGACAAAACGAAACAACCTCCATTCAAAATAAATCTATGTAAGTCTACTTCGATTTATCATATACTTAGAAATTTCCATCGAACTCTACACCTTGAAAGAGTTAAACCTCGAACATATTTGAGGAGGAACTCGAACTTGAGTTTGTTCAAGCTAAAAGCTCCCTAAGGAAATTTGATCCGAGTTGTTTGTTCGACCTCTCTGAGGAGGATCAAGCTGCCATGACGGCCAACTTTATGCTAAGGCATTAAAACAGTAAAATCTATGCTAAGGCATTAAAGATTGAAAAGGAATTCATAAAATAAAAAGAGGACACGATGTCCTCGAGTTCGAATAAAAAACCCACTAAGGGCAACACCAAAGACGGAAAAAGCCCCCTCAGGCAACCAGGGTACTAAAAAGAAACTGAAGGCCCCCTCGGGCAACAATAACAAAATGTTCAAAAAGCAGCAAAAGAGGAATCCTCGATACGATCCTCCACCTCGCCGCCTGCCTCTCTTCCTGGCCGGGATTCGGCCTCGTCAGGCATCCTCGGACCAGCCCCAGTCGGAGAAACGGGCGAAGGATCCGCCATAGTCACAGAATCCTCCGACATCGCCGGTAGGAGGAGCTTGCCTACGCTAAAGTCGGAGACCGCCGCGGCCTCCATTTCCGCGGTGGCGAGTCGCTTCTTCTCAGCAAACTTGAGAACCTCCTGAGTCATGTCCACCTCTCCGGCTGCGATCTCGGCGATGAGTTCAATGTTGGCCAAAGTCTCTTGAAGACGAATTTTGGCACTGGTCTCGATCTACCTCTTCTCGGCTTTCTCCTTGATCCCGGCCAGAATCATTAGGTACTGGCCGTTGAGCTCCCTCCGAGCCCTACGAAGCGCGGTTCAGCTCGATTCCTCGACAGTCCGAACTCGATCTTCGGCAACGCCAAGCAGGCGAGACATTTCCTGCTCCCTCTTCTCGAGGTGCGCGATCCTGGCCTCCGCAGCAGCATGTTCTGCGACCCTCTTCTTCAAATGCTCCTCCCTAGCCATAGCTTCTTGGAGTTCGGCGTTCATCTGGGTGGCCGCCTCACGAGCGGATTCGAGCTCTTAGGTCTGAGCTTCCATCACCTCGCTCTCGGACCGAGCCGCATACGTATTCACGGCCTCCGAAGCCTGCAAAGAACGCCGCATCAGCGAAAAGAGATAAGAAAAATTAACACCCCAAAAGAAAAGGGAGCCGAAAACAAAACGTTTCACCTTCCCAACAACAGCCATCATCTCGGAATACGCACTACCGAGGATCATTTCCCCGGTAACCGGGAGTTGAGAACCCGCGGGCCTAATGCGCCTCAGTAGACGAACCACACCTTATGGATCGTCCACAATCGAACACTCTTCTTGGTACGATTTGATATACCATGAATTTAAGGGATTTTAGCCATGGTATATAACTTATTATCGAGTTTTTTATTATGTTTTGGAGTCCTTTTAGTATGTTTACAGGTCTAGATACGTTTGGAGCGGAATTGGACATTATGGAGCATTCTGGAGCATTTTGGAGATTAAACCCGAGAGGAAGAGTTCACTGCCCATATCATACATGTGTGTCGATCGTTGCAAGGTGTGCATCGATCGACACAAGATCGTGACAGACACATTCTCGCGAGTTTATGAAGAGTTTGGGAATTGCAACTTAAGCCCAGAAGTTTCAATAATTACAAAGAAGCCCCAGCCGACTTTAGACCATTATATTAGGGTTTTTAAGCCATTGTTTAGGCTACGCTTTACATACGCTTTATTTTATTCAGAGAGAGTTTTAGGGGCTGATCTTGTTCTCGAAAGAGACTTGATTTCGAACCCCAGTTCTTTATTTTGTTTTATAATATTTGGTTTTCTATTTATGATGTCTTCTGTTTCGATGAACATGTCTGAGTAGATTACCTGTTAGGTTTAGGGATTCTCATTAGGGATTTCATGGAATTATAGGCTAATCAATCTGTTAGGGATTCATACTTTCTAGTTCTTCGTCCAGGATTGTTCTTAATGCTTAATCTGAATTGGCCACTTAGATTATTGATATTAGGTTGATTGATGCAACGACAGTTGGTTAATTAGCTAGAAAGAACCTAGATGAGCAATTGAATTACTCGCAAAGGAATTTGGTTTAATTGAATTGTGAACATATCGAACTCGATCTTAAAGCTAGTTTAATTTGTTAGTAATTGCAAAGGAATTTGGATTGCTGCACTTAGACTTAGAGAATTCTCGCAACGACAGTTGGTTAATTCTATATATGTGTTTGAGTTCTAGAATAGTTCTTAATTAGATCCCGCTTGATTGATTGCTTGTGTTCCTGATTTCCTGAGAACTCCCTAGACTTAACGCCTTCGCCTTCTGATTTACAACCGATCTATTTACTTTTCTGCTTGCTTGATTTACTGCTTTCTCACTACTTTCACCTAGTTTAATCTTAATTGTTCTAAATCTATCGTTGACCAGAGTCTCTGTGGACTCGATACCCTAAGTACTACAACTACATCACTGTGCACTTGCAGTTAGTATAGGGATTAAACCTTGACCTATAAAGTTTTTGGTGCCGTTGCCGGGACTCTTTTGAGTCTTCGATAGATTTGAACTTAGGGTTTAGACTAGGTTTTTTCGTTTTTGTTTTTGTTTACTAATTTTTTTTTCTTTTCTTCTTTTTCTTGCGTTTCAGGTACCTCTGTAATCGCTCTGTATCGATCGACACGGACCTGTGTGTCGATCGACACATCTTCGAGCTTGCATCGATCGACACTTCTCTGCATCGATCGACACAGCGCGTAAGATGATGGGAATGATGGAACGGATGTTGGAAAATCAGCAGAATAACTCATTCTGCAGAGACTATGGTTCCTATTCATTCACCAGAAATTATGAATCTCCATCATATCAGCCTGTTTCTCCTCAAAATACACAGCCTGATAAGCTGATGAGTATGATGGAGAACTTACTGGAAAGACAGGAAGAGGATTTGAACTACATCAATAGCTCTGGATTCCAAGGAAACAGGTTTGGTAATCAGCAGGGTTATTCTTATCAGAGAGCCTATGGATCATCTTCTTATCAGACACCTCCTGCTGATGATGCTTATAAGAGCAAGATGGAATCCATGATGGAGCAGTTGCTAGAGGATCAGGCTAAGACTGTTGTAAACTTCGACAGGAAGCTGGATGCTATACATGAAAATCTGAATGGGAAGTTTGAATACTTGAGCACACATGTGAAGAAGCTAGATGTCCAAGTTCAGCAGACAGCTAGAGCAATACAAAGGCAAAATGAAGCTGGGAAAGCTGAACAGTACAGATCCATCAAAGCTGTGACCTTAAGAGATGGGATTGACTTGCTGGGAGAAGAAGAGAGCATAATCTCGGATTTTCTGGACGAATTATGTCTGTCTGAGACTTGCATCGATCGACACAGCTCAAGCATCGATAGACACAGTCCTGATCCGACTGATGAAATTGGACATAATCGCCTTGTGTCGATTGACACACATCGTGCATCGGTCGACACAGATCGCAGACGGGATCAGAAACCTGCAACAGTCCCAGAACGAGTCTATAAGCCCCCTGTGCCATATCCTAAGGTTCCTAAAGTGTCTAAACAGGAGCTCGAAGTGGCCAATTGTATGAGAGTGATGGAAAAGAAGCTGATTCAGATTACAAAGAAGCTTCCAGATCCAGGAGCATTTGTGCTAGACTATTCAATCTCTAAGGACAGATTCAAGCGTTCTCTGTGCGACTTAGGAGCTGATGTGAATCTCATGCCATACTCTGTGGCTGTGAGATTGGGCATGATGGATTTCCAGCCTACTAGGATCTCTCTTATCCTAGCTGATCGTTCAAAGAAGTATCCAGAAGGAGTTCTTGAGGACATTAATGTTAGAGTTGGGAACTACTTGATTCCGACGGACTTTGTAGTGCTGAAGTATGAGATTGAACCTGATGACCCTCTGCTGCTTGGTAGATCCTTCTTAGCTACTGTTGGAGCTGTGATTAATGTGCAACATGGCCTAATTGATCTCCACCTGGGAGATGAGACATTGAGATTCAAGATGGATAAGCTGCAGAAAGCCACCATTGATGGACAGAGCTTCAGTGTGGAAGTGGAACCAGAGGTTCCAATTGGAGAGAAGAAGATGGCGGTTCCTCTTGAACCTGCTCTAACATCTTCAGTGCCTGCAACTGCTCATAAGCAGAAAGCTCCAAACATCTCATTCCCAAAGGTAAGGCACAAATCATCTAAGCTTAAACCTCCTAACCGCATTGCTTTGAATGCAGGTAAACACAGCATCCCACCCAAGCATCGCTCCCGCCCTGGATCTCTTCCTTCGTTCCTTGGCAAACCTCATGATCATAATGCCTATACGCCACCTTGGATGAAGAGATATTCACAGAGACACTCAAAGTCTCTGTTGAAACCGCCATGAGTCTAATCTTTTTCCCAAAGTCAAGCTACTGACTTTAAACAAGCGCTGAGTGGGAGGCAACCCACTAGTAGGTTCGTTTTTCTTTTCATTTTTTGTTTTGATTTTGGTGTTTTGATTTTTCTTTTTGAGTGTGTTCAGAGCCGAGAGAAACAGGAAAAATCACATTGCATCGATCGACAAACATCGTGCATCGGTCGATGCAGTTGCGATTCACGGTTAGCCAAAACGATTGCGGTTCAGACACCGGTTATCTACATAACCGCGAGCATATTCGCCTTGCATCGATCGACACCCTTGTTGCATCGATCGACACAGGGCGACGACAGTAAGTAATCTGCAACTTTTCGGTTTGTTTCGATTTGATTATTTTTCTCACCGATCCTGAGCTTGATTACACTGGGGACAGTGTAGTTTAAGTGTGGGGGAGGTAGCTACTGACGCACGCTTTTGTTGTCTTATGAGTCAGTCTTGTTTTTCAAAAATCTGTTTTATTGAGTCAAAATTGTATGAAACTATGATTTTCCGAGGAAACTTTTCGCTTGAACAGGAACTAAGTAACCATTGGACAGACTTGCAGAGCCTCTATGACTGTTAGAAAACCCAACACGGATCAGCCTACTGAGAAGACCCATATCACTTCAGGTATCAGAGGATCCTTTTACTGACTTCACCTTAATACTGACTTAATTTTCTCACCTAAGGGCTTGGAATACCTTGAGTCGGATTCCTTTGTTAGTTCTGACACAGCCTGTAAACATGTCCTATTTGATTCCCTTCTCCCCTTCCATAAAGTAAAAAAAAAAAAGAGTAATAAACTGAGGATGAGTTATTAACTCTGAAGTGGTCTCTGGGAATGGTAGCTACAACTATCATATCCTGTGCATCCATGGAATGTGTCCAAAGTACACCCCATAACGGGAAGAACACTGATAAAAAAAAAATGATACCCAATGGGGAAAAATCAGTTGTTAAGGAAGGGAAAGAGAAGAAATGGACCAGAGAAAGATAGTATGGTGGTCTAGAGCTGACAAGGTAAGAATCCATGTGCCCTTTGATCGATAATCCTTAGGTGAGACCGCACTTAAATTGCTTATAGAAGTCAGTAGGGTGAATTTGAATGCTTGAATGTGATTGTGGAGTTTACTTGGGACAGTTGCTAAGTGTGGGGGAAGTATATTGTGGTTTTGAGTTCTGTAGGAAAGTTTTCAGTAGCTTACCTAGTGAATGTGAATGCGAGAGTTCCTAGGACGAAATGAGTTTCTGTGTTTTCAAACCTCTTCTATTATATTTTGGTTCTTTACTTGCTTGAGGGCAAGCAAGAGCTAAGTGTGGGGGAGTTGATATACCATGGATTTTAGGGATTTTAGCCATGGTATATATCTTATTTATCGAGTCTTTTATTATGTTTTGGAGTCCTTTTAGTATGTTTACAGGTCTAGATACGTTTGGAGCGGAATTGGACATTATGGAGCATTCTGGAGCATTTTGGAGATTAAACCCGAGAGGAAGAGTTCACTGCCCATATCATACATGTGTGTCGATCATTGCAAGGTGTGCATCGATCGACACAAGATCGTGACAGACACATTCTCGCGAGTTTATGAAGAGTTTGGGAATTGCAACTTAAGCCCAGAAGTTTCTATAATTACAAAGAAGCCCCAGCCGACTTTAGACCATTATATTAGGGTTTTTAAGCCATTGTTTAGGCTACGCTTTACATACGCTTTATTTTATTCAGAGAGAGTTTTAGGGGCTGATCTTGTTCTAGAAAGAGACTTGATTTCGAACCCCAGTTCTTTATTTTGTTTTATAATATTTGGTTTTCTATTTATGATGTCTTCTGTTTCGATGAACATGTCTGAGTAGATTACCTGTTAGGTTTAGGGATTCTCATTAGGGATTTCATGGAATTATAGGCTAATCAATCTGTTAGGGATTCATACTTTCTAGTTCTTCGTCCAGGATTGTTCTTAACGCTTAATCTGAATTGGCCACTTAGATTATTGATGTTAGGTTGATTGATGCAACGACAGTTGGTTAATTAGCTAGAAAGAACCAAGATGAGCAATTGAATTACTCGCAAAGGAATTTGGTTTAATTGAATTGTGAACATATCGAACTCGATCTTAAAGCTAGTTTAATCTGTTAGTAATTGCAAAGGAATTTGGATTACTGCACTTAGACTTAGAGAATTCTCGCAACGACAGTTGGTTAATTCTATATCTGTGTTTGAGTTCTAGAACAGTTCTTAATTAGATCCCGCTTGATTGATTGCATGTGTTCCTGATTTCCTGAGAACTCCCTAGACTTAACGCCTTCGCCTTCTGATTTACAACCGATCTATTTACTTTTCTGCTTGCTTTATTTACTGCTTTCTCACTACTTTCACCTAGTTTAATCTTAACTGTTCTAAATCTATCGTTGACCAGAGTCTCTGTGGATTCGATACCCTAAGTACTACAACTACATCACTGTGCACTTGCAGTTAGTATAGGGATTAAACCTTGACCTATCACGATCCTTCCGGACTCCTTCCCGCGTCTACTCTACGACGCTTCGGCGAAGGAGGGAGAGACCCCCCTTGTCTCCGACGATCTGTCCCCCCCGGACAAATCCGGGTGAGGGTCGCATAGAGCGGCCCCTCCGGACTGAGACAGAACCACCTCTTGTTCGACCGACGGGAGATTCACGTCAGCGACCTCCACAATTTTTTCCTCCGGGCCCGTCAACGGAAGGAGCAAGGTCTGAGCAGGAGCAGGGGGACAAGCCGGAGGAGGAGGAGGGGCCCGACCAAGGGCGAAGAGAATAGCATTACTCAAGTCGGGAGCCTTTATCCTATCGACTAGCTCAACCAGATCTTTCCCGTTCCTGCGACCGCTTACCCTATGAGACACTCTCTCGCGAGGAGGGGTGCTAGCAGTCGAGCTACCATCTGGGAGAGGTCGAGCTACAGAATGAAAAGGAAGAGCGAATTAGACAGATTGCAATGACATAAACTAGACTCCGCGATCAAACGACTCACTTTCTCCTGTCCGCTCGGGAAGACGAAGCGGAGGCTGAATAATTGGGGCCGGAGGAGTCTGGGAAGGGACGGGAGGAAGTGGCAGGTTTAGAAGAACCTGAGGACGATCCAGCGGAGCCCGCCCGGGATCGATCCGTAGAGCAGCTTGCACGCGCTCTACCGTAAAACTGCCCCAATTGACAGTACCTCTCCTCAACCTGGCTAACAAAGCCTCAGTGATCGGGTTGGTTGCGAGCGACTCGGGAGCCTATGTAAAAAAAAAATAGAAGGGAGGGGGGTAAGAAGTGACCTAACAATAAAAGGAACCGAGCATCAAAACCTTGAACCTTACCAACACCAGAAGACCACCGAGACGGAATGACTGAGTAGTCGAACTCCCCGACCGAATGGTGAGTTATCCTGGAAAAAAAAGTATTGGTCCTTCCACACATCCTTAGTCGGGACATCGTCGAGGATACGCCCGAAACGGGGAGAAATATAGTATGTCCCCGGGAAGCGAGTATTTTGCTTTACCGAGCAAACTCGCATAAGTTCCTCGGGACCAAACTCAATTCCCTCTTCTGCGGCCCTGACTCCGAGTCCGATGACATACCGGACGAAGTTTGGCGTCATCTGATGAAACGCCAACTGGAGCTGGGCCGGTACCAGAGAAATCAGGCGAGGGATAAGGAAGAAAAGCCCATACTTCTCAAAATACGCGTAGGAGGCACAGCAGTAGCCTTCCACGATTGTCTCCGGCGAGATTGTCGGCGACGGGATGACTATCTCTACCTCCGGAGGAATATGGCACTGCGTTCGCAACCGACGAATGTGATTCTCGGTTAAGACAGACGGCGGATGCGGACCGAATGATCCCGCCGCCGTACTCGTACTAGCTCCTATTGCGTCTCTGAGAGCCATAGGAAGCAATGTATCGGAATAAGGAAAGCAAAGGGTTTTAGGAAGAAATTTTTCCGACGATAGAAGAAAAACCAGAGCAAGAAGAAAGATGAAGCGAAAGTGGGAAAAGAAGAAATCACCCTCGGGAATATTAGAAAAATTATCTGTAGTAGGAATCGTGCAGAATCTTAACCGTACGATTCCAAACTCGTAATAATTACGAGAAGATCGAGACGGTTAAGACTCCTCACTTCCCCCTCAATCTCAACCGTTGATTTAAGATCAACGATCGCGGACGCGTAATAGCCAAATTAAATCTGCAGAAAAAATCGAGCCCTAAAAGACTCTTCGCGACCCTCAAATCTCAGCCGTTAATGATCTACCAAATCCACGGTAGAGAATAAGGTCCCAGTAATGAATATGCGTCATGACAGCCGACGCGCTGACAAGCAAGTCAGCTACATCCATGCGCTCATCCTTGACCATCGGATCGAAATAAGATCTATGGATGGGGCGAAAGTAATCATTAGGTTTTTGACACCCAAGGCACGCGCGCGTCTTCCCGAGAACGTCCACCGCCCATTAACCTCGACTTGTCAAAATTAATGGGCTGGGGGGCTATTGTTGGTACTGGATTTCCCTCTAGGAAATCCGGCCCATTAACAAAAGACACAAAGGCCCATAATCATTAGCCCGCTCCATAATCAAGACAGAGAGATCGACCGTTATCCTTTGTTGGGCCCATACGATTGACATCCTGACGAGGCCCAAGCAACGCTGAAGTGAGAGGCGATCGAGCTCGAGCTCGATAGGAGATGATGATAGAGCGACCTGGTCTTTGTCAGTTCAACTGATCCACGCAAATCTCGGAGATCGTTATCACGACGAGGCCGAAATATAGGAACAAGAAGATCAAAGTCGAGGGTATTTAAAGAAGAAGTGGCATTTCATTCAAGACATTCCAACCCTAATTAAGAACACTTCGACTAGATAGCTCGATTATCATTCTTTGTACTCTCAATTCGATTGTGTTTGTTCTATCTCGACGATCAATCTCAATAAAGTCTTTGATTCATAGGAAACTATACCATTTCTATATCCAAAAGTCAAAATCCTCGATTACAAATTCTTAGTGTGAATCTCAGATCTCACAGATATGTTCGATTGATGAGATATTAATGAATCTATATAATATGATTCGGGTTATGATTTTTTTATTGATATGGATGAATATATTAGAGAGAATATGACAGGTTGGAATATTTACTTATTCTTAGAAGAAGATATAAGAAAAAAGAAGCATTACAACTTTTTGTAAATATCTTAATAAAAATGATATTTGCTATATCTTTATTTAGGTAAACTTGAAGAGTAAGTTTATCTTAATATAAAAAGGCGTGACCTTATGATGAATGAATTTAGAAATTTGAATCACTCCGTTTGGACACCCGTAGCTCCCGTTATGAATTTTGCAAGTTTCTACGGTTCTTTCGGTTTCCTTTCCCGATAGTCCGAAAAACTTGTTTAAAATCCATTCTTTCCACTTCTTGTCTTCTATATGTTTTCTTTATTTAAAAAGAGAAACATTTGGCCCGTCTTAGCTTCCAACCACAAAATTAGGTTCCGCGCTAAAACCGCTCAACTATCTCCAACATTCATCACATAAAATCTTCCCATTTCATCACTGTCAAGATCCCATCAATGCTAATTATGGTATATCTTTAACCATCAAATTAGCTTGCTCAAGGTATGCCCTTATGTTTTCTTCAAAGCCTGTAAAAGAGATTTAAGAACATCTCTACGATTTGTGTCGTCGAATTTGATCCTTTTGGATCACAATCGTTATCAGTTTTTCCTTTTCGTTTGACTTATTCTCCCGTTCACATCTCTATTTTGGAGAGGTGTATGACGTATCAGTCGCGGCGTAGTAGAAGGGGTGGTACAAGATGTAACACATGATGTGGATATGTTCGATTGATGAGATATTAATGAATCTATATAATATGATTCGGTTTATGATTTTATTGATATGGATGAATATATTAGAGAGAATATGACATGTTGGGATATTTACTTATTCTTAGAAGAAGATATAAGAAAAAGAAGCATTACAAC
Source organism: Orychophragmus violaceus (assembly GCA_030180135.1). NCBI lineage: Eukaryota > Viridiplantae > Streptophyta > Magnoliopsida > Brassicales > Brassicaceae > Orychophragmus > Orychophragmus violaceus. Next base: position 80,378,575 of record CM058234.1, on the reverse strand, counting down.
TTTTTTTGTAAATATCCTAATAAAAATGATATTTGCTATATCTTTATTTAGGTAAATTTGAAGAGTAAGTTTATCTTAATATAAAAAGGCGTGACCTTATGACGAATGAATTTAGAAATTTGAATCACTCCGTTTGGACACCTGTAGCTCCCGTTATGAATTTTGCAAGTTTCTACGGTTCTTTCGGTTTTCTTTCCCGATAGTCCGAAAAACTCGTTTAAAATCCATTCTTTCCACTTCTTGTCTTCTATATGTTTTATTTACTTAAAAAGAGAAACATTTGGCTTGTCGTAGCTTCCAACCACAAAATTAGGTTCCTCGCTAAAACCGCTCAACTATCTCCAACATTCATCACATAAAATATTCCCATTTCATCACTGTCAAGATCCCATCAATGCTAATTATGGATTGACTTTAACCATCAAATCAGATTGCTCTAGGTATGCCTCTTATGTTTTCTTCAAAGCCTGTAAAAGAGATTTAAGAACATCTCTACGATTTGTGTCATCGAATTTGATCCTTTTGGATCACAATCGTTATCAGTTTTGCCTTTTCGTTTGACTTATTCTCCCATTCACATCTCTATTTTGGAGAGGTATATGATGTATCAGTCGCGGCGTAGTAGAAGGGGTGGTACAAGATGTGACATATGATGTGGATATGTTCGATTGATGAGATATTAATGAATCTATATAATATGATTCGGTTTATGATTTTTTAATTTATATGGATGAATATATTAGAGAGAATATGACAGGTTGGAATATTTACTTATTCTTAGAAGAAGATATAAGAAAAAGGAAGCATTACAACTTTTTGTAAATATCCTAATATAAATGATATTTGCTATATCTTTATTTAGGTAAACTTGAAGAGTAAGTTTATCTTAATATAAAAAGGCGTGACTTATGATGAATGAATTTAGAAATTTGAACCACTCCGTTTGGACACCCGTAGCTCCCGTTGTGAATTTTACAAGTTTATACGGTTCTTTCGGTTTCCTTTCCCGATAGTCCGAAAAACTCGTTTAAAATCCGTTCTTTCCACTTCTTGTCTTCTATATGTTTTCTTTACTTAAAAAGAGAAATATTTGGCCCGTCTTAGCTTCCAACCACAAAATTTGGTTCCGCGCAAAACCGCTCAACTATCTCCAACATTCATCACATAAAATCTTCCCATTTCATCACTGTCAAGATCCCATCAATGCTAATTATGGATTGTCTTTAACCATCAAATCAGCTTTCTCTAGGTATGCCTCTTATGTTTTCATCAGAGCCTGTAAAAGAGATTTAAGAACATCTCTACGATTTGTGTCGTCGAATTTGATCCTTTTGGATCACAATCGTTATCAGTTTTTCCTTTTCGTTTGACTTATTCTCCCATTCACATCTCTATTTTGGAGAGGTATATGATGTATTAGTCGCGGCGTAATAGAAGGGGTGGTACAAGATGTGATACATGATGTGGATATGTTCGATTGATGAGATATTAATGAATCTATATAATATGATTTGGTTGATGTTTGTTTATTGATATGGATGAATATATTAGAGAGAATATGACAGGTTGGAATATTTACTTATTGTTAGAAGAAGATATAAGAAAAAGGAAGCATTATAACTTTTTGTAAATATCCTAATAAAAATGATATTTGCTATATCTTTATTTAGGTAAACTTGAAGAGTAAGTTTATCTTAATATAAAAAGGCGTGACCTTATGATGAATGAATTTAGAAATTTGAATCACTCCGTTTGGACACCCGTAGCTCCCATTATGAATTTTACAAGTTTCTACGGTTCTTTCGGTTTTCTTTCCCGATAGTCCAAAAACCCCGTTTAAAATCCATTCTTTCCACTTCTTGTCTTCTATAAGTTTTCTTTACTTAAAAAAGAGAAACATTTGGCCCGTCTTAGCTTTCAACCACAAAATTAGGTTCTGCGCTAAAACCGCTCAACTATCTCCAACATTCATCACATAAAATCTTCCCATTTCATCACTGTCAAGATCCCATCAATGCTAATTATGGATTGTCTTTAACCATCAAATCAGCTTTCTCTAGGTATGCCTCTTATGTTTTCATCAGAGCCTGTAAAAGAGATTTAAGAACATCTCTACGATTTGTGTCGTCGAATTTGATCCTTTTGGATCACAATCATTATCAGTTTTGCCTTTTCGTTTGACTTATTCTCCCATTCACATCTGTATTTTGGAGAGGTATATGATGTATCAGTCGCGGCGTAGTAGAAGGGGTGGTACAAGATGTGACACATGATGTGGATATGTTCGATTGATGAGATATTAATGAATCTATATAATATGATTCAGTTTATGATTTTTTATTGATATGGATGAATATATTAGAGAGAATATGACAGGTTGGAATATTTACTTATTCTTAGAAGAATATATAAGAAAAAGGAAGCATTACAACTTTTTTGTAAATATCCTAATAAAAATGATATTTGCTATATCTTTATTTAGGTAAACTTGAAGAGTAAGTTTATCTTAATATAAAAAGGTGTGACCTTATGAAGATTCAAGAGCTGAGAGAATAAAAATTCAAGAGATAGCTTTTATGTTATTGATATCGTGTGATTATTGAAGTCTAGGCTCGGTGGGGTTTAACTCAGGGTTAGAGTTATCCTAAAGAGTTCATGTTACTAAACAAAGCGGTATTTCAATAGGGTTTGATATACACGTTTGTGATTGGTTAAATTGATTTCTTGTTCTAGTCAATTCGAATTTGGACGTGGTCCCTGGGAGTAGAAAACAAACCTCGTTAAAAACTTCAATTGGTATCGGAGTGGGGATAAAGTGAGGATCGATAGATAGCTCAGGAAGTAACACAGAGTTTGAAATCAGGTATGATCATCAAGAAGGAACGTCTATGACAAGACCAGTACATCTTGATTCTTAAAATTATGGATATTGGAAGGTTCATATGCAAGCTTTCATTAGTAGTCCTGATGTGGATTGTTGGAATTCGATTGAGATTGGTTGGAATCCTCATGTGATGACTGATGATAAGTGAGTTGAAGTTCTTAAGACGAGAGATTAATAGAATGATGCAGAGAAAAAGGCATTAAGTTGCAATTCTAAGCCCAAGATTTTAATTTATAATTCAATTAATGCAAGCTACTTAAATTTGATTTCTCAATGTACCCTAACTCATAAAGCGTATAAAAAAATTAGAGAACATGTTTAAAGGTACTACAAACGTCAAAAGAACTAAGATGGATAAGTTAGCTTCTAAGTTGGAGAATATAAGGATGGATGAAGAAGAAATTGTGATTCAATTTAGTGCCAGGTTGTGTGACATATCTAATGAGTCATTCTCTCTTGTAAAGCACTATAAGGACAAGAAGCTTGTGAAGAAACTGAAGAGATATCTTTCATCAAAGTTTGAGTCAAAAAAGTTTGTTTTTGAAGAAGCTCATAATATGGATGAGGATGACGTTTGATGAGTTTGTTGGGATACTTCAAGATTTTGAATTGAGCAGATCGTATGAGGAAAAATCTCAAAAGAAAGATGTTGATGTTCGAGTTGCTCTAAAGGTTTCATCTTCGGAAGATACTATGGTGATGTTGTCAAGACAATTCAACAAATTATCTGAAGCTGAATGAAAACAAGAAGGAAAAAGGAAAAAGAGAGGAGCTGGACAATCCATGATTCAAGATATGATGTTATGAGAGTCAAGGCTTTGGACATGTTCGCAAATTTTCAGAAGCAAAAGAAGAAGAAAATCATTAAGAATGGTTATGGAAGTGATTCTTATGATGGTGAAAGATTAAAGAATTTTGTGGTATTCACAACTTTGGATTCAAGTTCTGCTACGAAACCTGTAACAGGGTCAGCATCAGCGTCTGCGGCTGAATCTGCGTTAGCGTCTGCAATAGAGTTTGCAATTGAAAGTGACAATGATGAAAGTGATGACGATGATGGGAGTGATAATGATAATGAGTTAGCTGATACCTACAAATCTTTGTATGAGCATTGGTGTAAGCTGGTTGAGAAAAATTCAATATTAATTAGGGCGAAAGTCAAATTAGAAGCCCAAGTTGTTGAAGTACTGATAACAGAGATTTTGCTAATCTCTAAGGGTATCAATTCCCCATGCTTATCGTGTAGCAATGAGGGATCAATCCAATTTTGGGAGTGGATAATGACCAATTGAATACACCTAACCACAACAGCCAAGCAAATCAATTCAGATAAAAGTTCTAGCAGTTCTAAGCAAAACTAATCAAGATAGAGTAATTAAACAAGCAAGCAATCACTAATTAAGATTAAAGGAATATAATCAAATATAAAAGACAAGGCTTATGGGCTAAGGTCAATGATTAGAACCATCTAGAGCTAACAAGGATGCCTAATCAATCAATCAAGAAGCAAATCCCAAGCTAGGAACATTAACAATTGACTAATCCAATTTCTTGGCACTAATCACTTTCCCTAATCACATTTCAAGATCAAATTCTCATTTGTGAAATAAGACAAGGCAAGCATTAACAATCAAGTTCCATAAGCTAATAATCATTCTAAACATTCATTCTCATGAGCTAGAATATGAAAATTCCCTAGAAGACTCTAACTTGCATTTCATCAAACACTTGGTGTGCAACAAAAGCCTAAGGATCTAGATTAACTTGATCATGGATAATCTAGCACTAAGCACATCTAGAAGGGTGAGATCAATCATAAATAAGCTTTAAACATCCTTGATTCACTCTAAATGGTCCTAATCTACCTAACCCATAATCCTTGAATGAAACTACTCACAAATCATGCTTAGCCCAACAAAATCCATAAGAAAGATGTTAAGCATGATGATTTGTGTATGATTAAAGAGAAGAGATGAAGAATCAAAACAAAACAAGTCTTAGATTAAGAAAATATTAAACTTTTGTCTTACAAGAACTTAGAACCAAAAACAAGCTTCAGATCCCAAAAATAAGGGTTTTTGGCTTATAAATGAACAGTGTTTCGAACCGGGTCAACCCGGGACAAACCGGGTGTTGACCCGGATCCAATGGGTGAAATTGGTCAATGCTCGTCGGTCAACTGTTCTGGGAGGGGGCTCGCGGTTTGGGGCAAACCGCGAACCAAACCGCGATAATGCTCGGTCTGATTCGGTCGGTCCTCGCGATCTGCCCCTCACCGCGAGCTGGACCGCGAGTCTTCATGCTGGCGACTGGATGCTCTCGCGGTTTGGACTCCAGCCGCGAGCCAAACCGCGATGTTGTACGCACGGTTTAGAACCACTCTCGCGGTTTGTGTCACGCCGCGAGCCAAACCGCGATGTTGTACGCACGGTTTAGAACCACTCTCGCGGTTTGTGTCACGCCGCGAGCCAAACCGCGAGCAGCTCTTCCTCGACCATTCCTTGTGCTCCTCTTCTCCAAGCTGCTCCAAGTCAATCCTAGTAACTCTCCAAACACCTAGAAACAACCTAGAACACACCAAAACAAACCAAGACACAAATTCCTAGTCCTAGATGCCTAAACTCTAAATGCAACACAAAAGATCATGGAAAAGCTAGAAAAGAAAGCTAAATCAAACCAAAACATGAACTAAACAACTCCTTAAATGCATGAAAACATAGACATATCAATTCCCCCAAACTTGAATCTTGCTTGTCCACAAGCAAGCATAAGACAATCAATCCATTTGGGAGAAAGGTTTGAAGGCGGGGACTCAAAACCACAAGACTCACAACAAGATACAAGATCTTTCAAAGAAGTTACAAGTTGCTCTAATCTTATTAACTATCCATGTACTTCCACATTACCGTTCCCTTAACCCCTACTCCAACTCCCGAGATCCTATAGAACACAAGCAATCATCAACTCAATTCCTTACATTCATTTAGAAGTTAAGTGCGATCTCACAAAGGGGCAATCAATCAATCCCAATTGGCAAGGTTCAAGAAAGGCTATTTGAGGTGGCTTAGAGGAGTTTCTTTTGGGGTGGTTAACTCTCAAGAATAGGAGCAATTGGCAATACACAAAATCTATCTAAGAAAGGGAACAATTCATGCATACAAAGTTCTTTTCTCATTGTTCTACCCAATCCCTAGAAGACTTCTCTAAACAATCCCACCATGAAAGATAGACACACACCAAAACCCCCAATTCAATTACCAAAACACTCACCCTTTTAGCTCTTTTTCTTTCTTTTCTTTGTCACTAGGAAACACTTAACTGATTTTTCTCTTTTTTCAAACTTGAGCAAACACTTTTTTTTTTCATAACTTAACCCCTTTTAATACTTGATCTTTTTCTTTTGAAACACTCTTAGGGGACTTACTTTTCTTTTCTTTTACTCATTGCTCTCTTCTTATATGAATTCCTAGTGACTTTCTTTTCCTTTTTGAACCTTTTTGAAACACTTTTCATTGATCCTTTTCATTCCCAAAACAACTCTCATCTCTCCCCCAAACTTGTTTCCCATCCTAGTGCTAGACTCTTATGGCAAATAGAGCTAGCTAAAATGAGAAAAGACCATTTGTCGTTCCCGATACTCTCAAGTTTTTGCACATGCCAAAAGCTATCAAGAACAGGCCTCACTCACAAATCATTTTTGGCTTCAAGGAAAGGTTTAGGGTCTTTAGGTAAGGGAAGCCATGATCATAAGATCAATGGTTGCCCGAGCTAATCAAGAGAGTGGTAAAAGGGAAAACATAGCTCGGGCAAGGATCATGGGATTGCATTTCAAGCCCCTAAGCAAGATATTTCAATAATCAAATTAAGTCCAATATCAATGAATTGAGTTTAATTCATGCAAGCTTCACAAGGATAGGGAATTTCGGAATCTCAAAGTCAAGCAATGGGTTTTCCTTTGTTTTGAAAATCAATTAAAGCAACGAGCAACTTAATTGGTGAGCCTCTACAAGGCAAAATCATCATTGTCCCCAATGCATGAATCCTAAACTACTAATTAGACTCAATCCTACATGCTTCTTTTTGTGAAAATTTTTGAAAATTTTTCGATTTTTTTTGATTTTCTATGCCATAAATTTAATGTATGAGACTCGAAATAGAGAACGAAAAATAAGATCAAAACAAACGCGATTAGCAACTGGTCTCTCCCCCAAACTTACTTCACACCGTCTCGGTGTGAAAGAAGAAAGGAAGAAAGACCGGGAAAAACAAACAAACTCAAGAAGAGAGAAAAAGCAAAATATTTACAAGGCTGGAGTGTGTTACTTGGAGCTTTAAGTGGAGTGGAATGGGATGAGAGCTCAATTCTTTGTTGATTTCGCCATGACCTAGGCTCATTCCGATTGATCCCCAACTTCACCTACTGACCAAAACCTGATAAAACTTAAAGAAAGAACATCAAAAATAACAAGCAAAAGATCATATGTACAAGGATAAACATGGGAATGTCTCCCAAGTGCGCTTTTGTTTAGAGTCGTTAAGCTCGACTGTTCAAACCGGTTTTTAGGCGGTTGAAGAGCGAGTCCTGCCCTCGAGAGTGATGGTCAGGACCTGAGAAGTCAGCTCACTGAGATTGACTGAGTCACCTTGAAACCTTGGACTGATTGAAGATTTAGCGCTTGCAAATGGCCTAGACTTTCCCTTGGTCTTGACCTTGTACTCAATGTAGTCACCCTTTAGACCCAATGGATGCAAGCTGATACAGTTGAGAGATGATGGAGTTTCAAAAGGCATTAGAGCTACCATCTTGTCCTTATGTCCTTTTTCAGCTCTCTTAACTCCATCCAATCCATTGGTTAGAGCATTTTCATTATGCCCATCAAACAAAGATTGTAGACTCTCACAATCCATGATCTCTTTTTCAAATTCTTGGGCCTTTGGGTGATTGTTGACAACCTTATCCTTCCCAACCTTTGCCATTTTTGGAGTCCTCTTTGTCACCATATCCACAACCTTCTCTTTTGGAGCTTTTTCCTCATTGATGCTCAGCTTCTTCAAAGAAATAAATCCAACATACTCAGTCATTATGGGTATAGGAGGAGTTCCACCAGTTCTACCCACCTCCTCTATTTGAGCACGTCCCTTGTGCTCAGTCAATGATCCATAAGGAGTGGGTTTATGCCAAATTTCCTTACCAACATTTGCAAATAGCCTTGCTTCCTCTAACACATCATCCTCATTGGGAGAGAGAATGATACCACCAGTGTGGAGAGATGTGCTCCTCAAAGGATAGTAGACCTTGTTGTCAACATTAGTCAGCACAGCACGTTTCTTTTTGAAGTCCATAGAAGCTCCAGTGGTATGGAGGAAAGAGGTACCGAGTAAGAGAGGTAGTTGGGTACTCTTCTTCATCTTCATGACAATGAAGTCAGTTGGGATAATGCACTCACCAATCTTCAGTGGATAGTCCTTGATCATTCCCATTGGAGTTTTTGAGTAAGAGTCTCCAAATGTTATAGAAGATGGGTATCTTTCCATGCTCTTGATCCCAAGACTTTCCACCATATCAAGAGATAACACACTCACAGTAGAGCCGGAATCACACAATGCATCCGTAATCTTTAAGTCTCCCAAAGTACAGCTGATGGTAAATTTACCCGGATTGCCAAGCTTGGGAAGCACTTTTGGTGCTGTTTGGACAGTAGGCACAATATCTTCAGCAAAAGTATCAGTGGCACTCATCACCTTAGCTGGTGCAACATAGGAAGGCTTAACCACAGTGGCCTTCATCTCCTTGAGAGGGACATGTGCAGCCGGAGGGAGTTCATAACCATAGAGAAGTGCTTCTATCTCATCAACCTCTCTCTCATAGTCTGATTTCTCATGATCAACAGTAGAGAAGATAGCATTGCAATACTCTTTCGGGTTCTTCTCTGGGTTTCCGGGTAAAGTACCTTGAGTTCGGGATGTAGAGGCATTCTTGTATTCCATGTTTGTGACCCTTGAAGTCAAGTTCTGCAACTCACTCTTCAGATCTCTAACTTCCATAGCTCCTGAGGCTTGTCCCTGAAGTAGTTGCTGCATCATACCCTTTAACTCACTGTCCAAACCTGAGGAAGAAGAGGCTTGTGGCTGTTGTTGGTTAAATCCGGGTGGAGGGTATTGTGGCTTGGGGACAAAGGGTTGTTGACTTTGGAACTGTGGTTTGTTAGCAAACCCTTGCTGGTTATTATAAGGAACAAAAGGCTTTTGTTGCTGAGCTTGTGTGAAGCCTTGGTGCCCTTGTTGCTGAGCTTGAGGTTGTGTTTGAGCTTGAGGATAAACCTGATCCTGTGGGTTGGCAACATTGGGATTTCTGTAAGAGAAGTTGGGGTGATTCCTGTAGTTTGGATTGAAACCCCTGTTGAAACCCCCTTGGCCAGCAATGAAATTGATCTCCTCTTGGGTCATATCTCCTTCAATGCTGAATAGAACTGGTGGAGAATCATCATAGTTCTCTACAAAGCTGATTTGCTTTTGATTGGATGAGATCATCTTGTCTATCTTGTCATTTAGAGACTTGATTTCCTTCTCATACTTCTCATCCATTGAAGATGATCCTCTAGGAGTCCTCTCATAGTCCTCATTGTAATTCCCATCACTTGTGGCCAAGTTCTCAATCAATTCCATAGCCTCATCAACTCCCTTTCCTAAGAAGTGACCATTACTGCAAGAATCCAGCATTGCCCTCATCCTAGGAAGCACTCCTCTGTAGAGGTTACTGAGCAGTGTCTCTTTGGTGAATCCATGGTGGGGGCATTGAGTGGTGAGCTTAGTGAACCTGTCCCAAGCCTCAGCAAAAGTCTCATTGTTTCTTTGCACAAAACCAGATAGTTCATTGCGAAAGCGGGCGGTTCTTGTAGGTGAAAAGAATTTCTTCAAGAAAGCCTTCTTGAGATCTGCCCATGTAGTGATAGACCCTGGAGGAATAGTGCTCTCCCAATCTTTGGCTTTATCTGCCAAGGAGAATACAAAGAGGCGCATCTTGAGACCCTCATCCGTCACACCATTGAGTCTTGTAGTATCACAGATTTTGTCGAATGTGTCTAAGTGCTTCAATGGATCTTCTGAGGAAAGTCCATGGAATTGGTTGTTCTGCACCATATTCATTACCATGGCTCTGATTTCAAAGTTGTTATTGTTCACAGGTGGTGGAATGATACCCCGTCGAATAGCGTTGGTGTCGGGTGTATCGCCATCTCCAATGGCTCTGATAGGTCTCTCACGATGAGCCGGGATCCTGTGTCCCTGTGCATCTCTAGCATCCGCATCCTGTTGATGCTGTTCTTGGTGGCCCTGATGGCCTTGCTGGTCCTGATGACCTTGCTGGTCCTGATGACCCTCTAAATCCATAACTGGCTGCTCGTGAGGCTCAAGCAAAGGCTGAACTACTTCCTGTTCCAACCCGAGTCTCTCTAAGTGAACAGCTCTTTCTAGTGCCCTTCTCTCTCTTGCTAACTGTCTTTCTAGTGCTTTGATATCTGAAACCCGCGCAACCAAATCTGTAGGACCTCTGCTCCGCAAGTTCATGCACCTGACATCAAAGAGAAATGAAGAAGCAAAATTAGTAACCAAAACTTGATCTAAATAGGAAAGGAAATCGAATTGATCTATCCAAGTTCCCAAAATGGCAACGGCGCCAAATTGATAACAGAGATTTTGCTAATCTCTAAGGGTATCAATTCCCCATGCTTATCGTGTAGCAATGAGGGATCAATCCAATTTTGGGAGTGGATAATGACCAATTGAATACACCTAACCACAACAGCCAAGCAAATCAATTCAGATAAAAGTTCTAGCAGTTCTAAGCAAAACTAATCAAGATAGAGTAATTAAACAAGCAAGCAATCACTAATTAAGATTAAAGGAATATAATCAAATATAAAAGACAAGGCTTATGGGCTAAGGTCAATGATTAGAACCATCTAGAGCTAACAAGGATGCCTAATCAATCAATCAAGAAGCAAATCCCAAGCTAGGAACATTAACAATTGACTAATCCAATTTCTTGGCACTAATCACTTTCCCTAATCACATTTCAAGATCAAATTCTCATTTGTGAAATAAGACAAGGCAAGCATTAACAATCAAGTTCCATAAGCTAATAATCATTCTAAACATTCATTCTCATGAGCTAGAATATGAAAATTCCCTAGAAGACTCTAACTTGCATTTCATCAAACACTTGGTGTGCAACAAAAGCCTAAGGATCTAGATTAACTTGATCATGGATAATCTAGCACTAAGCACATCTAGAAGGGTGAGATCAATCATAAATAAGCTTTAAACATCCTTGATTCACTCTAAATGGTCCTAATCTACCTAACCCATAATCCTTGAATGAAACTACTCACAAATCATGCTTAGCCCAACAAAATCCATAAGAAAGATGTTAAGCATGATGATTTGTGTATGATTAAAGAGAAGAGATGAAGAATCAAAACAAAACAAGTCTTAGATTAAGAAAATATTAAACTTTTGTCTTACAAGAACTTAGAACCAAAAACAAGCTTCAGATCCCAAAAATAAGGGTTTTTGGCTTATAAATGAACAGTGTTTCGAACCGGGTCAACCCGGGACAAACCGGGTGTTGACCCGGATCCAATGGGTGAAATTGGTCAATGCTCGTCGGTCAACTGTTCTGGGAGGGGGCTCGCGGTTTGGGGCAAACCGCGAACCAAACCGCGATAATGCTCGGTCTGATTCGGTCGGTCCTCGCGATCTGCCCCTCACCGCGAGCTGGACCGCGAGTCTTCATGCTGGCGACTGGATGCTCTCGCGGTTTGGACTCCAGCCGCGAGCCAAACCGCGATGTTGTACGCACGGTTTAGAACCACTCTCGCGGTTTGTGTCACGCCGCGAGCCAAACCGCGATGTTGTACGCACGGTTTAGAACCACTCTCGCGGTTTGTGTCACGCCGCGAGCCAAACCGCGAGCAGCTCTTCCTCGATCATTCCTTGTGCTCCTCTTCTCCAAGCTGCTCCAAGTCAATCCTAGTAACTCTCCAAACACCTAGAAACAACCTAGAACACACCAAAACAAACCAAGACACAAATTCCTAGTCCTAGATGCCTAAACTCTAAATGCAACACAAAAGATCATGGAAAAGCTAGAAAAGAAAGCTAAATCAAACCAAAACATGAACTAAACAACTCCTTAAATGCATGAAAACATAGACATATCAAGTACAGAAGTATGAAACTGAGAAATATGAAGAAGCAAAACAAGCTAAAGTTCACTTCAAGAAATTCCAAAAGGTTTGAGGATGTTGAACAATGGTACAAATCAGTTGGACCATCTTCTCACCATTGAAAAAATTGACTGATGTGGTATTGGATTCAAGGGAGAATCTTCAAAAGTCGACCGTGTTTTTGTGTCTGGTGAAAAAAAGAAGTTTCATCAACATCTACTACACATGTTGTGTTAATCACTTCAGATATGGTGCAATGGGATTTCATCCTCAATTTGGAGGACGGTTCATGTGTTAATTTTTGACCATGATGTAACTTAAGAAGGAGGAGAACTGTGTTGTTGGTGTTAGGTGTTGCTAGTGACTAAGTCATTGAAGATAAGATTGTTGAGTTCATTTACATAGTCAAAAAGGGGAGAATGAAAGTGTATTTGATGTATCAGCGGCGTAGTACAAAGAGTAGTACAAAAGGTGATACATGACTGGATATGTTTGATTGTTGAGATATCAGTGAATCTTAATGATATGATTTAGTTTATTAGTTGTTTGCTGAGCTGGATGAAGATGTTAGAGAGAATATCGCAGCTTGAAATATTTAATTATTCTTAGGAAAAGATATAAGAAAAATAATATTTACAAAAGGATTTGTAAATATTATAACAAAAAGGATATTGTCTATATATTTATTTAGGTAAACTTTAAGAGTATGTTTAGCCTAATGTAAAGAAGAAATGTGTGGCATTATTAAGATGCAAGAGCTAAGAGAATAACAATTTAAGAGAGAAGTTTTGTGTTGTTGAGATCATTTAATCATTGAAGTCTAGACTCGGTGGGGTTTAGCTAGCCCTGGGATATAAAACCGAACCGAAATTATCGAACCGAAACCGAACTGAAGTTTTATGAACCGAAACCGAACCGAACCGAAGAAAAAAGCCGATTGGTAGTTTTTTAAAAAACAAAAAAACCGAAAAACCGAATAACCGAACCGAAGAACCGAAGTCCCTGGCTTATTATTCATTATTGTAGACTTGTAGCTATCGATCGGTTTTGATTTTCATAAAAGTTTCAATCTTCCAATATATATATACTTTTGTCAGTTTGTGTTTGTGTGTTTGATGTATATATATACATATAGATTTGGAATATAAAATCGAACCGAAATATCGAACCGAACTGAACCGAAGTTTTATGAACCGAAACCGAACCGAACCGAAGAAAAAAACCGATCGGTAAGTTTTCTAAAAACAAAAAAAAAACCCGAAAAACCGAGTAACCGAACCGTAACCGAACCGAAGAACCGAAGTCCCAGGCCTAGGTTTAGCTATGGTTATGGTTATGAACATAACAGTGTTTCAATAGGTTTTGATGTACATGTTTGCGATTGGTGTAACTATTTTCTTGTTCTAGTGAATTCGAAACTTGGAGTGGTCCCGAGAGTAGGAAACAACCTTGTTACAACGTTTTCTGTGTCGTTACTTTATTGCACTTTTTATCTTGCCTTAACTGCATTTTCACATGTGGCACCGTAACTAACCACATCGTCATTATGAGTTATTATTTGTCACATGCAAATTTTCTTCGCCTGAATCTGAATCTTTCTCATCGAAACATTTCCCGAACTGGGTCTCACCATTTTCTCCAAAAGATTTGAGTTTTTGTTGTTCCAGAGTAACCAATTGAGCTCTGTTTGCACTGTGGTGTATAGATTGTTGAGTAGATAAAGCCGGCGCATTTGGACGGCTAAATCCGCCGTAGATTCCGACAAAACGCCAGCCATTTTCTTCATAGATGACCACGTGTAAACGCTATGACTCTGCTTTCCCTCGGACCCATTGAACATCTAAAACAGGGCCGATGCTTTGTTCTTCTTCTTCTTCGTCTTCTTTAGCTTCTCGCTCCTGATCAGATTTAGGGTTTTCATGGATAATCTCAAGTTGATGATGATGATCGGAATCTGGTGATTCAGAGATCAATTCCATCACACTCTTCTCCAAGCAAGGTTTTATTGATGGAGATTATATTGGTAAATAAGGTTTTGAACGTGAGAAAATTATTCTTCTTTGATTTTGTTTATTCAAGCGAGGATTTTCTTTTAATCTTCTTCTTTGGTTTCTCTTTCTCCGTCTTCATTGTCGTCAACTCAATCGGATCCAAGTACAACTAGCTTTCAATCAAACCTGATAAGAATTGCCTCTCAAACGGAGCTGGCCCGTGATTTGATAAGATCCCCATTTGTTAACACCTGAAGATAACCATGGTTCTTAATCACCATTATTCAATTTATCTTTAAATACACTGCAAATGAAACATGATGAAAGAAGTTGAAGATTTGGTTCGTGGATTGCATTTTTATAATCAAAGGATGAAGAAAAACCATATTAAGTTTTAATACGCTGACTACTGGATTTTATCTAATTGGTTGATTATTTTTTGCTGATTAAGCTAAGAAATCTTTTCTTTTTACATAAAGGAGATATAAACGAAGAAATAGCGCGTTCACCCTAAGTGCGACTATTTTATTCTCTCAAAACTCAGTCTAGAAGTCTTTTCTCTGCCCGCGCGTAGCTGCCTCCCTGTCATCAGGATTTTTCCGGCGTCTAGGGAGAGTTCCCATCATTCTGTTTTCTTCCTCCTTACAGTGGTCGTGACTGGTTTTGTGCACCTGCCCATGAGTTGGAGTTTGCTAGGTATGAATGAGAGGCGTGTTGCCGGTTATGGCGGAGAGCTCAGGTTTTTCGGTGATTTGTGGCCTGACTCGAGCGCTTTTCGTCCGGTCTACTGTCGGTGTCGGCGGTAGCTATGGCGGCGCTAGGGTCTGGGTCTCTTCGCGGAGGCGTTACGGTCCATTGTCTTCTCTATTTTCGCGGCGGCTATGTTCTCTCAGTTTAGTGGGGCGACGGCGGTGCAAGGTCGTCAACGACGGTTGTTCGTCTTGTTACCGGTGAAGTCCCATCGGTCCGTTAGTCTCTCTCCGACAGTGGTTGATTCTTGTTTCTGGGGTCTGCTTCTCTCGGATTGTTGCCTCTCTCATGGCGGCTTACTTTTGCGGTGGTCCAGCGGTTGGTTTGTCACCGTAGACTTTAACTTTTCTCGCTTTCGTCGATTAAGGCCCTTGTGCTACTCGATCTAAAAATCACTAGTAAACGATTTGTGAATTGTCTTGTAATTCGTTTAGGTTAATAGAGGTTAGGCTCGGTTAATTCTTGTTAGTGAAGGTTTGGTTTTTGGTTAGGTATAACCCCGGATTTTTTTCTGTGGTTTGATTATTGAGTATAGGAGGAGGTAGTAAGGCTTCGGTTATGGTGATGCTTCGGCTATTAAGCCTTGATTGCTAGTGTAATCCCGTGTTTTGGACCGGATCCAGGAGTTTTCGAAAACGATCTTGAGATGTGGAGGAAAATCTAAGGTAGAGTGTCTCTAGACTTTGCTGTTGAATGGTCTCTCTCGGGTTGTCGGATGAAACAACTTCCTAAACTCCTTCAGTCTATTTGGACGTTCCCTCCTACCGTTGCCAACTGTGTCTTTCTAGGATTCTGAGAAGTTTATCGATTCTTTGTATGTCATGCTTTCGAGTTTAAACGACAAAGTATTGATTGTTATAGTTTCCATGTTGTTTTATCCTTTTTAGCGTGAGAGCTTCTTTTAGGTTTAATAATTTGGGTTTTTCAAATTGTAACACCTAACATTTTTTTTATTAATGATATTAACATTCATATAAAAAATAAAAAATAAATAATAAAAATAATAATAAAGGAGATATGATATGATTTGCATATGCCTCTCTTAAATATGTGCTAACAAACTTTTTTTAAGAGGTTATTATATTTTTTTAAACTTCTCTCTCTCTTCACTCTTCTCTCTTCCCTCTACTCTCTTCTCTCCCTTTTCTCTCCAATAGTCCGCCGCTTTACAAACTTTGGTTTTCTTCCGGCCACTGACTCTCGGCCTGCCGTGTCGGTGATCCGGTTGTACATACTTTTTGGCTTGCTGCGGAGATCGATCCACCAATAAACTTCAACGGATTCTCTACCTCTTTTCTCTATGTAATTTGTCTGATGGGAATCCGCCGATTCGGCGCTTCCGGGTTATCATCGGACTTCTCAGATTTTCTGTTCTCCTCCACTTTTAAACCGATTTATTCTATACACTTTTAATCGATTTTTCATCGTAGATTCGATCTATTTTCCCGTGGTTTATCTTTCTCAGAAACAGGCCAGTCACCTTCTTCAAGCTTTCGTCAGTGGAAACAGTCCTGGCTCCGTTGTCTCCTCACCACAGTTCGCGGCATGGCTTATGGGAGATAAATGTTCAGAACACTTTTACGGCCAATAAATTAGGCCTCGGAGGTACAACTGTCTTCATGAAGCTTTTAGAGGTTTGGGAATCGTGAGGGTTTCATTTGTTCTGATGGATTTTCGATTCTTCTGTTCCGAGATCTAGGTCGGTAGAGTTTCACTGCGGTTTCAAGGTCTCTGGTGTAGCCGGTGTACCGTAATTCTCCGGCACCGCCTTTGCATGACGGAGCTTCTTGGTGGGTGATGTATGCTAGTGAGTTGTACATACGTGGTTGTCGCAGCTATTTTCGAGTTGACTGGACCATTTATGGGCCACTATTTATGTTTGCGTTTTATCTACCTTGTAATCGTTAATTAAACTATGTATAAATTCTGTAACTCAGCTTATTTCGGACTCAATCAAACGAACTGCTTGCCGACAAAGAAAAATGAGGTTATTATAATTCAATATTTTATTTGTTGTTTTATTATATATTTATGAATGAAAGATTCGTATAGGAGACTCCTGTATTCATCGAGCTTATCACTGTTTCTTGTATATTGGGTCCGATTGGTGAACAAAAGCGGAACGGTTAGATTAGCGGTTAGCGGAAGTGGTAAGGGGTTGAATAGTGCAAAACTGTTGGTAAAAGCTGTTGGTGAAAGCTGTTAGCGAAAGCGGTAAGGAAAAGGTGAGAGTAACCGCTTTTACTGTAGCTTTTATAACGTTTTGGTGATTGGTAACAAACAAAGCGGTATACCTCTAACGTTTTTATAATCGTGTTACCAATCGTACCCATTATCTATGTTAAGATGAAAAATATATAAAAGTTTTTCGTAGTTTAGTGGTTCGCGCATTGGTATGTTGGCTCCCTTATCGCAGGTTCGAATTCAACAAGCGCAAATTGAAAGATTTTAGTTAAAATAATGAAAGGGCAAAGTGATATTTCTCAGTCATCTTCAACCTTCTTCCCACGACCAAAACCCTAAGTATGGCGGCTGGCTTTTTTTGACCAAAAAAAAGATGAAAAATATACAATTGAGTTTGTCATCTCCCTTTGTCTTCTCTGCTTCTTCTATAATGTGACAAGGGCCGATTCAGATGAAGGTAAGATCCAATTTGCCTTTGTAATGTTGAAACACCTGATTTGTAGAAGAAGCAGAGAAGACAAAGGGAGATGACAAACTCAATTGTATTTTACACCTGATTTGTAGAAGAAGCAGAGAAGACAAAGGGAGATGACAAACTCAATTGTATTTTTCCACTTTGCTAGCTTGGTGGATCAGTCATTAGATATGGGCCTAAAAACTGAATTACGAAAATATTAAATGAGGCCAGCTTGTTTGCGTTGAGATGCTAAAAATCTGGAGTTGGATATAGTAAATAGCCTTGTTTTAGGCTGACAGTACACAAACGTTTCGATTTGTCTAAATTGGTTAAATAAATGTTGATTGATTTTATGACTGTCTCTAAACTCATGTAATTTTATTTAATTATGTTTAAACCGTTTAATTCTTATCTAATTTTTTTTTTATTAATTTTTTTCTTGAAAAAGATTTTAAATCTAAAATTTAAAAATTTGAATTATGTTTACATTTTTAATAAAAACTATATATTTCATGTTCAAATATTTGCATTTATGTGTTAAATGCAATTTTAAATATAATATTATATCAAAATAATTAATTAATATATTTTAAGATATTAATTTTTTTTTTAAAGTAGACACTAAATAATTACCGCATTGTTTTTATTTTTGTTAAACGTTAGATTTCAACCCAAATTGTTTATGCGACGCTTAGCAAATTTCCCAACGATACAAAAGTTGGAGAAGCCAATAAGGGTCGGCACTGGCGAAATAAATTTCCCAACGATAGCATTTTCACATTGTGAAATAAATTTAAATACATACTAATGTATCAAACCAACGACGTATATCGGACTTCAATATTTGTATATAAGAAAATGCTAATCTTTTGATAATAATTTGGCCTCTGAGTAGAAATTTTCTCTCTATTTTATTTCATTAAAGATAATTTTTTAACAAAAAAACTTTCGCTTTTTAGATTTTTTTTTGTCGGAGAAGGCTCTTTCCATTTTATTTCCTTCTTAGCTCCGCTTTTCATCTGCAGATTTGGTTTTTCTAACGTTTGGTTTGGTGGCGGTGACCATCTTCGTCTCTTGCTGTAACGGCTCGTTGGTGTTTTTTGAGATGACACCGAAACTGTGGAGACAAGATCAGGTATGTGATGGCCTTCCTATATCGTCTTCTAATGACTTTCGTATGGACACTTTAGGTTTCATCGTGTTTAGGTTGTCTTTGATGGTGGTCCTTAGTCTCGTTGGAATGTTTAAACGGGTTGCGGCTTAACAGTGGTTTCAAGTGCATGTCACACTGGACTTCTCCTCTCTTCATGTCCGGCCCATTAACTTTTAATGCCTAAAACCAAAAATGAAATTTATGTCCACAGATAAAATCGAAATGTGCACTTGTAGAACATTATTAGAAGAACAAACCGTTGGACCATATTAAAATTTTCAAAATGATTCCCTATAAATTGTTAAAATATTTTGGCGCAAAGCATAAATTTCGTGGGCTTTAGCCCAGAGCCGGTCCTGCATCTCCCTCCTTATACTCGTTAAAGGACGGCGGCGTTTTCTGGGTGTGGCGATTCGTGGTGGGGTTCATAAACTGGCAATGGTTTTAGGAGTCTTTGGGTTGCTCTCGTAGACTTGGTCTTTCATGCTCTATTTCTATGCCTCATATCTTATTTTTCCTTCTGGTTCCCCTTTGTCTCCGATGTTATGGAGATCTCTCTATCTCCATCTATCTTGGTGACGATACGGATCTTGGCGGCGTGGGTTCTCGGCTCGTGTATAGCGGTTTCTTTTAGGCTGTGGTGATTTCTTTTAGGTTGTGGTGATTTCTTTCGTCAACTAGAGTTTTCGTTTACGGTGGTGGACGGTTCATGTTTTGCACGTGGTGATCTCGGCTACGATGGTGTCTGTCTTCCGTTGGTTCGTGCTGTTTGGATCTGTTGTACTATTCAGGCTGTTTGTCCGTGTCACCGGTGTCCTTCCTTTTCCGGCTCACAACGTGTGCCCGCGTTACGTAGATGTCTGTGATGTTGTGTTGCTGCAGGTTTTGGAGGTGGTTGGGGTCGGACCTTGTATCCTCTTCGTTACCTCATCTTGCAGTAAATCTACTCTCGTCAACCTGTTTTGCGTTAACGTCGTTGGGTTTTAGCGTGTCCTTGACTTAGGTTGGGATTATCATTCGATTATCAGTCGTTGTGTTTTAAAGTGGTGTGTCTCTTGTCGTATTTTCTACGTCTTGGGATTTGTTTTGCTTAGAGTGGTGTGTCTCTGGTCCTATTTTTTACGTCTTGGGTTTCTTTTCTTTCTTTTTTTTCTTTTTGTTTCTTTAGGGTGTGATTATCCTCTTTTTATTAATCTTCTTATCGATTTTTCATTTGGATCAAGCTACTGGAAAAATCCATATCTCTTTGATCTTTGGTAGGTTTGATGGCTTGATGTGTTTGGCCTTTCCTGGATTTGTGTGCACACTGTTACAATATTCATGGGTGGTATCTGTGTTTCAAACTTTCTCAATGAAAGTTGCAGAGAAACTACATACGGAAAAAGTTGAAAAAGACAATTGAAGAAGAAGATTTATCTTATTTTTGAGAAGTATCATTTTGGGTAAAAGATCTTGGAAGTCCGCCTGCTTGTGTAGGATCGGGAAAATCAAACTTTTATCTTGTTTCGGGAAACCTTTTGTGTATGTTATTGCTATTGTGTCATTGATAATTGTCTCATTTGTGTGTGAGAAAAGACCAATAGTTTTTGATGCTATTTCATATTTCTTCAATGATATAATATGTGTAAGTTAGAGAGATAAAGCTAGAAATGGAGAAACATTAGCTACTGAAAATGCATTTTCTCATTCATAGTCTCGAGATTACAGAGTTGATTTACTCTTATACTGAGTATTAGAGAGATCTAGAATACAATATGAGGATAAGGAGATAAGATTAGAGCCTAATGCCAGCTCATTTATTCAAATTACTCAGAGCGTTGAATCTGTTTGTAGACGTGTATTTGGCTGAGGAGGAACCCGTACAACTCTGCTTTTTGCTTTCTGTTGAGCTGCTGCTTCTAGCTGATGTAGACGTTGCTGCCTTGCGTTGATGGGCTCTTGTTTCCTGACCATTATTCAACTGGGCTTGAGCTGATGATGGACCAGTGTTAATACCCCCTCGCAAACTCGAGGTGGGAGGACTTTCCACACCGAGTTTGAACCTGAGATCACTAAAGGAATAATGTGGCAACGACTTGGTAAAGATGTCAGCTATCTGTTGTTCTGCAGGTACATGCATTACAATCAAGGAACCTGATGCAACCTTTTCTCCTGCATAATGGTAATGTGTCTCGAAATGCTTGGATCTCTTATGCAACACCGGATTTGCAGTGAGATGAACAACAGAGAGATTATCACAATAGATCTCAGCAGGTTTTAAGTTAGGTACCTTGAGATCCTTGAGAAGAGACTCTATCCAAGAGAGTTTTGCTGATGTATCTGAGAGAGCCCTGTACTCTGCCTCCGTAAATGATCTAGACACCATGGGCTGTCTTTTTGCGGACCATGAAATGATGTTTGATCCTAATTAGGTGCAGAATCCTCCAGTTGACCTCCTTGTTTCTCTGCAGCCAGCCCAATTACTGTCACAGTAGGCTCTTAACATTGAGTCTGTTTCTGAATTCAAGTAAAGACCCATTCTGATGGTTCTTTTTAGGTAGCGCAGTATTCTCTTTAGCAAATAGAAGTCTGACATTGTGGGCTGATGCATCTTCTGACGCACCAAATTAACAGCATACTAGATGTCAGGGAGAGTCAGAGTTAAGTATTGGAGCTTACCATTCAAGCTCCTGAAGTAGGTTGGATCGGGGAAGATCTCTTCCTGGTGTGGTACACGTTCTAGCTGCAGTGGTAGATGAGTGGGCATTGGTGCACAATCCAACATCCCAGCTGCTTGAAGTAAGTCTGAAGCATATTTTTCTTGATTCAAGAACAGACCTGTCTCAGTGAATATGGCCTGTATTCCAAGAAAATAGCTTAGGGATCCCATGTCTTTCATCCTGAACTTGTCATTGAGAGATTTCTGAAACTTCTGGATCTCTTGTTGATCATTCCCATTTAGAATCATGTCGTCGACATAGAGAAGAAGCAGTATGATCGTTTTCCCTTGTTGAAAAACAAACAAAGAAGGATCCCGGGCATTGCAGTGAAAGCCATACTCAGTCAAGTGGGAGCTAAATTTATCAAACCAGGCCCTGGGAGCCTATTTAAGGCCATATATAGCCTTGTGTAGTTGAAAGACATATTCTAGATGATCAGGATCTTCAAACCCTGGAGGCTGATGCATGAATACCACCTCCTGCAATTCTCCACGTAATAAAGCATGCTTAACATCAAGCTGTTTTATTTCCCACCTTTCAATCACGGCCAAATGCAAGATCATTCTCACTGTTGCAGTTCTAACAAAAGGACTATAGGTTTCCAGGAAGTCTATCCCCTCTTCTTGTTCGTATGCTTTCGCCACCAGTCTTGCTCTTAACTTATCCAAGGTTCCATCTGCTTTCAGTTTGGTTTTGAATATCCACCTGTAACCAAGAAGGTTCGTATCCTTTGCACTGGTGGCTCAATGTTATCTGTCTCCTGTGTTTCCAACGTTATTTCAGGAGTTGCATGTGATTCTGCATTTTCTGTGTGTACATCTTCGTTCACCATTGGTTCTGACACTGTGGAGGTAGTTGTTTTCCTTACAACCACAATCTCTTCTTCCACAAATGCTACGTGATCAGACTGATGTTCTTCTTCTTCTGCAGTTTCTAAATGCCACGCTTGTAGCAGTTTTGTTGCAGGTTGATAGATAAATCTTTTGTAAGTATCCATAAACGGGAAGTGATTCTCATTAAACAATACATGTCGACTGTGATACACTCTTCCTGTAGGTGGGTGAAGACACATGTGATAGGTGTAGTTTTAACCCTATTCTAACTGCAAGTGCACAGTGATGTAGTTGTAGTACTTAGGGTATCGAATCCACAGGGACTCTGGTCAATGATAGATGAAAACAGAAGTGATTAAACTAGGAGAAAGCAATATGGGAAAGCAGTAAATCAGACAGCAGAAAGTAAATCAAGCGAGTTGTGAGCAAGGAAGCGAAGCGTTAGGTTTCAGGAGTTCTCAGGAAATCAGGAACGCAAGCAATCAATCTATCTAGATCCAATCAATAACTATTCTAGAACTCAAACACTGATATAGAATTAACCAAATTCCTTTGCGATAATTCTCTAAGTCTAAGTGCAGCAAACCAAACTTCCGTTTGCGAGAACTAACAGATTAAACTAGCATTAACTCCAAGTTTGATATGTTCACAATTAACCTGAACCAAACTTCCGTTTGCGAACAGTTTAATTGCTTATCTAAATTCTTTCTAGTTAAATTAACCAACTTCCGCTGAATTAATCAACCTAACATCATAACTCTGATTAGCTACTTCAGATTAAGCATTAAGAACAACTTAGATAAAGAACTAGCAGATATAAATCTCTACAGATTGATTTAAACTATAATTCTCTGAAATCCCTAATGAGAATCCTTCAACCTAACAGGTAATCTACTCAGACATGTTCATCGAAACAGAAAACATCTTAAGTAGAAAACCAAATATCATAAAACAGAATAATCAACAGGGGTTCGAAATCCTCTCTCTTTCGAGAGCAAGATCAGCCCCCTAAGGCTCTCTGAAATAAAATAAGACTTAATGAAAGCGTAGCCTAAACAATGGCTTAAAAACCCTTATATAATAGCTAAAACACGTTTTGGGCTTCTGTGTAAATATCTGGGCTTTTCTGCAAAATCAGCATTCTTCATTAAATCGGCGAGTCTGGCCCATTCGCATATGCAACGATCGATGCAGGTGTGCAACGATCGACGCAGTCTTCAAAACTGGACAGTGAACTCTGTCTCTCGGACCAAATCTCCAAAATACACCAAACAGCTCCAAAATCTCCACTTCTGCTCCAAATGTGTCTAAACCTGTAAACATACTAAAAAGACTCCAAAACATAACATAAGACTCGATAAATAAGGCATATACCATGGTTAAAACCGGTAAAATCCATGGTATATCAACTCCCCCACACTTAGCTCTTGCTTGTCCTCAAGCAAGTAAAGAACCAAAGTATAAGCGAAGAGGTTTGAAAACACAGAAACTCATTTCGTCCTAGGAACTTTCACAATCACATTCACTTAGTAAGCCACTGAAAACTTCCCTACAGAACTCAAGACCACAATATACTTCCCCCACACTTAGCAACTGTCCTAAGTAAACTCCACAATCACATTCAAGCATTCAAATTCACCCTACTGACTTCTGCAAGTATTTAAGTGCGGTCTCACCTAAGGAGTATCGATCAAAGGGCACATGGATTCTTACCTCATCAGCTCTAGACCACCATACTATCTTTCTCTAGTCCCTTTCTTCTCTTTCCCTTCTTTAACAACTGATTTTTCCCCACTGGGTATCATTTTATTTTTTTTATCAGTGTTCTTCCCGTTATGGGGTATACTTTGGACACATTCCATGGATCACATGAGAGAAAATAGTGTTTGCTACCCTTCCCATGACCACTTCGGAGTTACTAACTCATCCTCAGTTTATTATTATTATTATTATTTTTTTTTTTTACTTTATAGAAGGGGAGAAGGGAACTAAATAGGATAGGTTGACAGGCTGTGTCAGAACTAACAAGGGAATCTGACACAAAGTATACCAAGCCCTTAGGTGAGAAATCTAAGTCAGTATTAAATTGAAGTCAGTAAAAGGATCCTCTGATACCTGAAGTGATGTGGGTGTTCCCAGTAGGTTGATCTGTGTCTGAGTTTTCTAATAGTCATAGAGGCTCTGCAAGTCTGTCCAATGGTCACTTAGTTCCTGTTCAAGCGAAAAGTTTCCTCGAAAAATCATAGTTTCATACAAATTTTGACTCAATAAAACAAATTTTGAAAAACTAAGAAAACAAAAGCGTGCGTCAGTAGCTTCCTCCCCCACACTTAAACTACACTGTCCCCAGTGTAATCGAAGCATGAGCTCGGTGAAAGAATAATCAAATTGAAGAACAAACCGAAAAGTTGCAGAATACTTACCTGTCGTCGCCCTGCGTCGATCGATGCCACAAGGGTGTCGATCGATGCAAGGCGAATATGCTCGCGGTTATGTAGATAACCGATGTCTGAACCGCAATCAATTAGTTAAATCGTAAATCGCGACTGCATCGACCGATGCACAATGTGTGTCGATCGATGCAATGCGATTGTTTCCCTCAGCTCTGAACACACTTAAACAGAAAAATTAAAATAGCAAAACCAAAATGAAAAACAAAAACAAAAACGAACCTAACAGTGGGTTGCCTCCCACTCAGCGCTTGTTTTTAGTCATTAGCTTGACTATTGGAAGAGATTTGATTCAAGGCGGTTTCAACAGAGACTTTGAGTGTCTCTGTGCATATCTCTTCATCCAAGGAGGTGTATAGGCATTATGATCATGAGGCTTCCCAAGGAAAGAGAAATCAGAATCAGGGCGGGAATGAAGCTTGGGCGGTCTACTGCGTTTCCCTGCATTCAAAACAATGCGGTCAGGAGGTTTAAGCTTATGTGATTTATATCTTACCTTTGGTGCAGATCTGATGTTTGGGGCTTTCTGCTTATGAGCAGTTGCAGGTACTGAAGATGTTAGAGCAGGTTCAAGAGGAACTGCCATCTTCTTCTTTCCACTATCAGATACTGTAGTTCCACCAATCTGAACTTCTTCTTTCAGATCACCTTCAGTGGAGATCATCTTCTTTGCATGAACTCGCAAAGTTTCAACTGGTGGTGTTTTATTCACCTTCTTATCCATCACTTTTATGCAGTTAACCACTTCTAGCTCTTGTCTGGAAGGTTTAGGAACCTTAGGATATGGCACTGGGGGCTTGTAAGCTTGTTCTGGTACTGTTGCAGGTTTCTGGACATGTGTGCGTTTTGTGTCGATCGTTGCATAATGTGTGTCGATCGATGCAAGGCGATTCTGTTTCTCGAAAGAACTCGAAATTGCCGTCAGAATGGCGTGTCGATCGTCACTAAGGGGGTGTCGATCGGTGCATGTATCAGGCAGACAATATTCATCCAGAAAATCCGAGATTATGCTCTCTTCTTCACCTAGCAACTCAATCTCATCCCTTATGTTCACAGCATTGATGTGCAGCTTCCGTTCAGCTCTCTTAGCTTCATTTTGCCTCTCTATCGCTGCATCCAGCTCCTCCATATGTGTGCTCAAAGATTCAAGCTTCTCATTCAAATCTTCATACAAAGCATCCATCTTTGAGTTGAAGGACCTATAGATCTGTTGTTGTCTCTCAAGGTACTGCTCTATCATGATTTCCATTCTGCTCTCATGAGCTGTAGGTGCAGGCGGTACTTGGTAAGAAGAAACGCTACAACTCCTTGAGAAGGCATTGCCCTGTTGCTGGAAAGGTCCCTGAAAAGCAGATTCCTGACTGTAGAATTCATTCCCTCCAACGTAGTTGATAGCTTCTTGCCCATACTTTTCAAGTACAAGACTATGCAGAGACTCTACTTTGCTCTTTAACCAAGTTATCTGCGAGTTGTCAATCCCTGGATTGAAGAAATCATACATCTTCCTTATGATATGTGTCGATCGATGCAGGAGAAGCGTCGATCGATGCAAGCGCGATGATGTGACGATCGACACACAGGACCGTGTCGATCGTTGCAGGGCGATTACAGGCGTACCTGAAACGCAAGAACAGAAAAAGAAAAAAAATTAGTAGCAAAAATTAAAAAAACGAAAATCCTAGTCTAAACCCTAAGTTCAAATCTATCGAGAACTCAAAAGAGTCCCCGGCAACGGCGCCAAAAACTTGATAGGTGTAGTTTTAACCCTATTCTAACTGCAAGTGCACAGTGATGTAGTTGTAGTACTTAGGGTATCGAATCCACAGGGACTCTGGTCAACGATAGATGAAAACAGAAGTGATTAAACTAGGAGAAAGCAATATGGGAAAGCAGTAAATCAGACAGCAGAAAGTAAATCAAGCGAGTTGTGAGCAAGGAAGCGAAGCGTTAGGTTTCAGGAGTTCTCAGGAAATCAGGAACGCAAGCAATCAATCTATCTAGATCCAATCAATAACTATTCTAGAACTCAAACACTGATATAGAATTAACCAAATTCCTTTGCGATAATTCTCTAAGTCTAAGTGCAGCAAACCAAACTTCCGTTTGCGAGAACTAACAGATTAAACTAGCATTAACTCCAAGTTTGATATGTTCACAATTAACCTGAACCAAACTTCCGTTTGCGAACAGTTTAATTGCTTATCTAAATTCTTTCTAGTTAAATTAACCAACTTCCGCTGAATTAATCAACCTAACATCATAACTCTGATTAGCTACTTCAGATTAAGCATTAAGAACAACTTAGATAAAGAACTAGCAGATATAAATCTCTACAGATTGATTTAAACTATAATTCTCTGAAATCCCTAATGAGAATCCTTCAACCTAACAGGTAATCTACTCAGACATGTTCATCGAAACAGAAAACATCTTAAGTAGAAAACCAAATATCATAAAACAGAATAATCAACAGGGGTTCGAAATCCTCTCTCTTTCGAGAGCAAGATCAGCCCCCTAAGGCTCTCTGAAATAAAATAAGACTTAATGAAAGCGTAGCCTAAACAATGGCTTAAAAACCCTTATATAATAGCTAAAACACGTTTTGGGCTTCTGTGTAAATATCTGGGCTTTTCTGCAAAATCAGCATTCTTCATTAAATCGGCGAGTCTGGCCCATTCGCATATGCAACGATCGATGCAGGTGTGCAACGATCGACGCAGTCTTCAAAACTGGACAGTGAACTCTGTCTCTCGGACCAAATCTCCAAAATACACCAAACAGCTCCAAAATCTCCACTTCTGCTCCAAATGTGTCTAAACCTGTAAACATACTAAAAAGACTCCAAAACATAACATAAGACTCGATAAATAAGGCATATACCATGGTTAAAACCGGTAAAATCCATGGTATATCAACATGTAGCCCTTATACTGTTCTGAGTAGCCTAAGAAGACAGAATGCATAGACTTGGGATCAAACTTATTCTCAGGGTAAGGCTTCAGATATGGATAGCAGCTTGAACCAAAGACCCTTAGAGCAGTATAAAGAGGCTCTTTCCCATGTAGCATTTCAAATGGACTGACCTGATCCTTGAGCACCGATGATGGAAGCAAGTTGATGAGGAAATTGGTTGTTAAGAAGGCATCGACCCATAAGTTGGATGGTAAATGCCCTTGAAACAACATAGATAATCCCAACTCAGTAATATGCATGTATTTCCTCTCAGCTTTTCCATTTTGCTCATGGGTATAAGGGCATGAAATGTAATGCTTGATTCCACTGTTTAGTAAGTGTTTTTGAAAATCTAGACTCATGAACTCTCCACCTCCATCAGTTTGCACTATTCTGATTTTTTCTTTGAACAAGGTTTCAGATTGTTGATGAAAGACTTTAAACTTGGAGAAAACTTCTGACTTTAATTTAAGGGGAAATATCCAGCTATATCTTGAATATTGATCAACTATTACAAGATAGAATCTGAATCCTTGAACTGACAAAACAGGGGCAGGCCCCCAAACATCACAATGTAATCTTTCTAGAGGCTTAGAAGCTAGTGACAATGACTGAGAGAAAGGAAACTTGTTGGACTTGCCTAAGCGACATGCTTCACAGAATGGTTGTTGTGCCTTATTGACTGTAATCGCTTTTATTGAAGATAGATGATGGACTACTTGCTGATGAGGATGCCCTAACCTTCTATGCCAAGTCTCTTCAGTAGCAGCTTGTTGCCTTGCTGAGTAAAAGGCTTGAAACTGAGGTACCTCTAAGCTGTACAGTCCCTTATTTTTGAGACCCTGACTGAGAACTTGCTTGGTTGCCATGTCCTTAACCTGACTCTGATACCATGTAAGTTAGAGAGATAAAGCTAGAAATGGAGAAACATTAGCTACTGAAAATGCATTTTCTCATTCATAGTCTCGAGATTACAGAGTTGATTTACTCTTATACTGAGTATTAGAGAGATCTAGAATACAATACGAGGATAAGGAGATAAGATTAGAGCCTAATGCCAGCTCATTCATTCAAATTACTCAGAGCGTTGAATCTGTTTGTAGACGTGTATTTGGCTGAGGAGGAACCCGTACAACTCTGCTTTTTTCTTTCTGTTGAGCTGCTGCTTTTAGCTGATGTAGCCGTTGCTGCCTTGCGTTGATGGGCTCTTGTTTCCTGACCATTATTCAACTGGGCTTGAGCTGATGCTGGACCAGTGTTAATAATATGTATCCAACTAAATAATAATAAAAACAGTGTTAAAAAAAGTTTCCGTTTGTGTGTTGAATCACTTTCTTTCTCCGATTTTTAAGTTTTGGACCAGTTTTCGGTTCTTATTAGAAAATTTCAGTTTGGATTTGAGTTTGTTAATTGTTTTTATTTCCTGTTTTATTTTATTTCTTTTCTTTATAACAAAAAAAATTAATATGAAAGCTATTTTAAAAAGAAAAGAATTATTAAAAAGAAAAAAATGTAGCAAGTAGCAAGCATCGGACGTTAGGCACCGATGGTGAATGAAACGTCGAATGTAACTTTAGTAAATCATTCAAAAAAAAAAATGTAGCAAGTAGCAAGCATCGAACGTTAGGAACTGATGGTGAATGGAAAGTCTAATGTAATCACCAACATTAGTAAATCATTCAAAAACGAAAAAGTTAGCAGCCATTAGACGATCGTGCATTTAGGTTTTAATAAATTTTAAAACAAGCCACAGTGGTCGGAGACATGTCTTTGAGTTGGCTAATTTGTTTATTATGTGTGTGTTTTTTTTAATTCACGTGGGTCTCAATTATTAACCCAAAATATCATCATTCGAACCATTAAATCAACAGCATATGATTCTCCAATATCATATGGATTTGTTTATTCTTATAATATTTGATTATGTCGAGAGAATCTTGAATTCTTGTTTTTCTATATCAACTTCGACTTGTGATTCAATATATCGAAATTATAGGAAGAAACCCAAATTTGTGTAATCATCCAAAAACATTACTCACATGTGGTGGGTACATGAAGACACACTTCATCATTGCATGCTTTGTTGCCAGATCTGAAATGAATTCATCACATTAATATCACATTTTAATGATTTTCAATTTAATACAGTTATTGGATGACTTTGAGGATTTTAGATGAATAAAAAAAATTCATTGATTTTTTCGCATTTTTAACCAAAACCATTTATTTTATTTTTTTCACTAGAAATTTTTTATTTTATCAAAATTGGATAGATTGATCAAATATAAATGATAAAAAAACCATTCTCTAGACCTGTATTATATATTACTTAAAAGCAATGTTTAAAAATATTTTCATAAAAAGAATGCACTTTGAAAATCATTAGCTCAATAATTTGTTATTTACATTCATCATAAAATACTATATTAATTTCAATAATAACAATAACGTTGCAGTTTTTCAATTTGTCAAAAAAGTGAGGCGAAAAAGATGTAGAAATGTGAGCATAGAAGAATTTGCAGGCACGTAAGATATGACTGATTGATACGTCTTCTTCGTTACATAAATAAAAAGGTCAACGTAGGCCCGAAATTATGTATGTGGTCGTCACATCCGAAAAATCTCCCACCTCTCTCTCTCTCATCTCACCAGAAAAGTTCGTTGCCCACATAATTAATTTTAATTAAAATGTTAATTTAAAAAAAAAGCTTTTAAAGTGTGTCGTCCCTTCCGGGAAAAAATGAGGAAACACAGAAACCTAAAAAGCTTTCACGTAGTATATTGCTTCTTCTTCTCTCTTTCTCTCCTTTCCTTTCATGGCCAATATGGAACCAATCAGCTTCTCTCTGGCCATCATCACATCTTCTTGAAGCTCCCTCCTTCTTCTTCTTTTTCTCGTTTCTATTTTTTTTTTTTTGAAAAAGTATCCGTTAGATTCTTATAATCAATCGAGAGAGAAAAGAGAAAGAAAATGGGTCAATCCTGCCTTAAAATCGTTCGAATCAATAATCTCAGGAACAGAGTGAACCGTCGGATATTGATTCTCCGTCGATTCACGCGGCTTCTCTGGAGCAGAATCGTCGCTTGCGCTCCTGGTAAATCACGGAGATATCTGTTGCTGTCACGCGCCGCCACTCCGTCTCCGGCTGTCTCCCGTCCTCAGCCTCCTCCGATCCCCGTGGTGGATGCCAGTAACGGTGAGTTCGTTCGCCGCACATCGGTACAGGACCACGATAACTGCCACCGGAGATCAGATTCCGATCTGGTTTCTCTGAAAATAAGCCTCTTAGGAGATCCCGAAATCGGGAAAACTTGCTTCCTGGTTAGTTTTACACACTACCAAATTAAAATCAGTTTACGTCTCTTTCAATTTTTGAAAAGTCATAATCATATCAAAAATTCAGATTCCGCCACAATCGTCTCAAATTATTGTGAGAAGACATAACATCTCTCAAGATATCAAACGATATTAACTATTTGATTTTTGATTATGAAGGCGAAATATGTTGGTGAAGAGAAGCAAGTTGAGATGAGAGAACTGGAGAAAGGGATCAATTGTACGGACAAGACGTTGTCTATGGGAGGTGCTCGCATCTCATACAGTATCTGGGAATTACAAGGTAACCTTCTTCTTCTTCTTCTTTAACAAATCAATTGCTCTTCCATATGCATAATTGAAGGATTAGTTAGCTTAATTAAACACATTTTGCAGGAGCTGAGAAATCACGGGATCAGATCCCCGTGGCTTGCAAGGACTCTGTAGCCATTCTCTTCATGTTCGATCTAACTAGTCGTTGCACACTTAACAGGTAATTTTACTGTTTTTAAATTATGAAAGCATTTGAGAATTTGGAGTTAATCTTTTCGTTTTGTCTTTATCATAATACAGTGTGATTAGCTGGTATCAACAAGCTAGAAAGTCTAATCAGGTGAGATTTTAAAAAACTCCACTCATTGTATGGAACCTGAATTACATAAAGGTCTAAAATTCAGAGTTTTGAATTCAAATCGAATTATAGAACCGAAGCTGATCTGTCTCAATGTCTTTTGTGTAAGATTCAAATGTTTACTTGTTGATGAGGCAAAACATTAATGTGTGTTTTATATAATGCAGACGGCGATTCCAGTTATGGTAGGAACCAAGTTTGATGAGTTTATTCAGCTTCCTATTGATCTGCAATGGACAATTGCTAGCCAGGCGAGAACCTACGCGAAGGCGCTAAACGCCACACTTTTCTTCTCGAGTGCTTCATACAACATAAACGTAAATAAGATCTTCAAGTTTGTGACGGCCAAGCTCTTCGACTTACCATGGACGGTGGAGCGAAATCTCACCATCGGAGAACCAATCATCGACTTCTAGCATCTTCCAAAACGTATTTGTAGATATATAAATATAAATATAAACGAAGCAAATCCGATGATAGCGTTTAAAAAAAAAAAATCATTCACCGCCTGCCCACCGCCGTGGGATTGATCGGACCACCGTTTCTAGCCGTCTTTAAAGCGAAATGGAGAGATGAGGCGGCGGAGATTTCGCCCGCTTTCTTCATTATTTATCTGTTTCTTTTTTTAAAAAAACAACAAAAATAAAGGGAAAAAAACAGAGAGAAAAATGGTATCGAGCAGGGAAAAAAAAAGAGGATATCGTGAAATTTTTCTTATTCTTTTTGTAATGTTTCCGCTTTCGATCACCACTGGAGAATTTTGGATCCAGTAAATTCTAAATAGTAAATACCATTTCGCTTTTGAGTTTTCTTAACCTGAGATCCAATGTTACTCCCATCTATAGACTTAAGAGAGTTCAAGCTATTTGACTAGCTTAAGAATGTGTGTTTCTTGAGGCATGATGTCAATTTATTTGAGGGATGGGGTGGGATTCGAAACGGAAATTAAAATTTCTCAAAAAATTATAAATAACTATAATTTGACTCTTACATTATCTTTTAATTATTATCTTTTAATCAAAACTTTTTATTCAAACAAAAAAAAAAACTTTTTTTTACAGAGAATGCAACTGTTTTTTACTTAAAAAATTTGAGCTATTTGAGTTACATGAAAAGATTAAGAGCAAAAACAATCCGATTGTTTTCTCTTCATATTGTTGTGTCATGGTGGTCGAGATGCAGACCACCTGCATAGACCGTCTTCATAAGCTTTGATCTTGCAATTTCTGAATTAAAGAACCGATTGAAAATGTTATCATTGGTGTACTTGATTAAGAAAAATTTATGAAGCAGAAGGTTTTCCATGACTTCGTCTATTTCGCTTTGGCCAGATGTGGTATAAAGATGCTTGAAAAGTGTACCTTAGCATGAACTATATACTTTTTTGAAATGAACCAAGTTTGAACAGTGGAGAAGAGCTATGACTTGGTCCATTCTATTTTAACAATGGAGGCGTACCTTATCTTGTTAATTATTAACACATAATTGATATATTTTTATCCCGAAAATTTATGTTTTTATTCTCAGCTTTAGGTTTTGAATGATAGTAGCAAGCCCTAATTTCGTCCAATTGTATAACTATTATGTCATTTTACTACTCCACTAACTATACCATTAAAATGGGTTAGTAAACAATGTTCCCCCCAATAAAAGTGCTCCATTTTGAAGCTGACAACAATCCGTCATGTAGATATTGTGTTTTTCATTACCGAACTCTCATTGTATTCCATTTTCACATGTTTCTTCACATCACACATACAATAGTTTCAACTTTTAAGTGTCATCATTCTGCAACGGCTAAATGATAAAAAAAACTGTCTACTTTATTTGAAGTAGTTGCCATTCTCACGCAACATCGAAGTGCTCAAGTTAAACGAACATAACACTAATTCCTTCTCCCCTTCTTTTTATTTTGGTTCGTATTAGGGTTTAAATTTAATAAAAGATACCTACACTAGCTAATCTTTTTTTTAAACCTACATCCAAAGAATTAATTACAAAACATTAATATTTTGGGTTCAACTTTTAAGTTTAATTTTTTTTTATCTACATAAAATTTCGCTTATAACAATTTGAGTTAACTATTTAATTATTCTATATTACGATTGCTCAGAATACTCTTTTTAGCTTTTAAAATCTATTTTTTAGTTCAAGATCTAACAATGATTTGAGTGACCTATAATTTTTTTTATAGTGATTGCAATCTAGTTATATGAATAATAGATTTTAAGGTGACAACGATCTCTGACCGTAAGGTGTTTCAAAAAATTTAGGGTAAAAAGAGGGGTGAATTGCACTGACTATATCTTTTTATATTTTTCCTTGCAATCTTGTGTCTTTTCAAATCTTTGTTCAATTTTGTATCTTTTTTCGTGGGTCCCGCCTGTCAAAAGACCATTTTGTCCTTCACAAATAGAAAAAAAAGAGAACATGAGCGTGGGTGGATGGGTTGATTCTATTTTATTATTTTTTTCTTTTATTTCCCCATCTTCTTTCTCTTTCTTACTTTTTTATTTTTTTCACCCCACATTTTTTGAACGAAGGATATGATGAATTGGATGTGGTTTCCGGATATATAGACCGCCGGAATGGAATTAGAAAATGTCGACCTATCAGAATTCAAAAAAAAAAAAAAAAATTCGGACGTAATACGAAAGTTGCGAATAGATAGTTGAGGCTAGTTGTCCATAAAATCCATCCATGTGGATACTACAATGATCATATCACATGCAAGACCACCTATTGTCCATCATAAATCATCTTGTTAAGCATTTGACCACCTATTATCCATCATAAAACGTTTACCTATGATAAGCATCATGTTAACAATTGTCCATCATAAGCGTTTCTCATGGTAATCATCTTGTTAAGCATCTTGTCCATCATATGTTAAACTATCTTGTTAAGCATGAGATGTGATCGTCCAACAACTCTTGATCACCTATTGTCCATCATAAACGTTTACCCATGGTAAGCACCTTGTTAACTATTGTCGATCATAAGCGTTCCATGTGGATACTACAATGATCATATCACATGCAAGACCACCTATTGTCCATCATAAACCATCTTGTTAAGCATTTGACCACCTATTGTCCATTATAAAATGTTTACCTATGATAAGCATCATGTTAACGATTGTCCATCATAAGCGTTTCTCATGGTAATCATCTTGTCCATCATATGTTAAACTATCTTGTTAAACATGAGATGTAATCGTCCAACAACTCTTGATCACCTATTATCCATCATAAACGTTTACCCATTGTAAGCATCTTGTTAAATATTGTCGATCATAAGTGTTCCATGTGGATACTACAATGATCATATCACATGCAAGACCACCTATTGTCCATCATAACCCATCTTGTTAAGCATTTGACCACATATTGTCCATCATAAAACGTTTACCTATGATAAGCATCATGTTAACAATTGTCCATCATAAGCGTTTCTCATGGTAATCATCTTGTTAGTGTCCACGAATAATCGACTCAACGTACTTTTGTGATGTGGATACTACAATGATTATATCACATGCAAGACCGCCCATTGTCCATCGTAAACCATCTTGTTAAGCATTTGACCACCTATTGTGATCGTCCAACAACTCTTGATCACCTATTGTCCATCATAAAACGTTTACCCATGATAAGCATCTTGTTAATGGATAGTGGTCTACACCTACTCTATGTCCACAAATTCACAATCATGTGAACTCTTAACCAACTTTTGTCCATTAGATCCGCACTTTGTGTCCATCATATGTTAAACCATCTTGTTAAGCATGAGATGTGATCGTCCAACATACTTTGTGTCCATAAATAATCATATGTTAAATCATCTTGTTAAGCATCTTGTCCATCATCATTCATGTTAAACTCATCTTGTTGAGTATCTTGTCCACGAATAATCATATGTTAAACGTTTACCCATGGTAAACATATTTTTGGATTCATCATTCATGTGATCGTCCAACATCATATGTTAAATCATCATGTTAAATATCTTGTCCATCATAAGTATACACGTGGATAGATGTTGTGGACATATACTCTAAACTATCCATTCGCAACTTTCATATTAAGTCCGATTTTTTTTTTTTTTTTGAATTCCGATAGATCGTCCCGTTCTAATACCATTCCGACAATCTACAAGTCCGAAAACCTCACCCAATTCATCCTATCTACAATTAAAAAAATTTGGGGTAAAAAATAATACATAAAGTAAGAAAGAGAGTGTAAGAGAAAAGAAAAGAATTAAAAAGAAAATGAAATTTGGATGGATAGTAGATAGATTTATGGATAGTTTATGTAATTAACTATCTATCACAAGAAGACAAAATGTAAGGTTAGAATGGTCTTTAACCGGCGCTAAAAGACAAAAAAAGATACAAAAATGCAATTGAATTTTGAAAGATATAACTTTGCTATTACTTTTCAAAAAAGATACACTGGGTGCAATTAATCTGTAAAAAGAGGTAGAGAAATCTCGAACCAATGTTCCAATACATCTAGGATCTGTCGATTATGTTATGGTCGAGTCTCACTCACTCATGGTGAACTAGTTAAATTAGGGGAAAAAATCAGATGGCCCACATCTGGAAACGTTTCATTTGTCACAACGAAATCAGCCGTTTAAATTACTTTTCACACTGAATTTAGAAAATTCGTTTTTGCATTCATCGTGGTAGTGTTGTTTTGTCTACGTTTGATTGGATCATCATAAAATATGTATACATAAATGTATAATATATACTACCATTATTATTTTCCCGTTACATATTTTTAACTTGCATAAATGCATTTGGTGGAAAGCAATGTCTCAACTAAATAAATAATTGCCTGCAAATCAACGATAGGTTGGGCCAAATCTCATCTAAGCTTATTAATGGGTTAAGACGATTGATATAAAACATCACTGAAAATAATAAAATCATACAAATCTTAACTTCAACAATATTGTTGGGACATCAGTCCAATCCCATCACATCAAAAGTTTAGATAAAAAGATTGTTTAGTATATAAGTTGTCCAACTGTAATTAGTATGGGTTTTTATAAGAAAAGAATCCAAAAAACCAATTCAGATGGGTTTTGTTTTTTGATCCAAAATAAACAATATCATATAATAAGGAGTTAAATATTATTGGGGTCGGAATCTCCTTTGACAAAATTAATAGTGGCAAATGGACTAAGTGATCAAACATAATTATGCTTCGTATAAATAACATTTCATATAAAACATACAAAACTATTTAGCCAAACTTCCGAGCGACTAAACTGTTCGAATGGATCACTTAGACATATATACCACTCAACAAAGCCAATGGACATGCTCGAATACTCAGATAGCCCAAGTTAACCAACTGATCAGATGACCCATGCTCTGAAAATCAAGTTGCTCGGATAGTCCGAGCATTACCAACTGCTCGGACGATCCAAATAGGACACACTGCTCAGACCAATTGCTCGAACGCTTGTCGATATCTTCCTCTGAATGCATGATTAGCCGTAACCCATCTTCATACCGAGAAATTATACATACTCGTAGCTACTAGCCGTTGACAGAATTTTCAAATAAGTTATATGAAACACGGACTTGGGCTATACTCGCAAGATTTGTATTTTATAGACTTTGGGCCGAACTAAGAAGACATATACTCAACAGAATCATATCGTTCTATTCGGACCATCCGGAAGATAAATCTAAGTTGCGGAAAGATAAATACGAAAATGGGAAGATAAGTCCGAAAGAAAAGAAGAAGAGAAATCCAAACAAAAGAGGGAAATAAGAGCTAAAAAGTAAATCTAAACGAAAACAGAAGATTCGATAACATGAAGATCTCTGGAATTCTTGCGGGCGAATCTCTTCCAACTGACTCGTTCCATCTATAAAAGAGAAGATACTTCCTACAATCAAGACACACTGAAAACCCTACCAGAAACACTTATACTTTTCTTTGCTCTTACACTTTTTGCACTCTATTTTTCCGTCAACAATCAATAAAACTATTATACGGATCTCTTTCCGTGTAGTTTACTTATAATCTTTTGTTCCCTAAATTATAAACTCTACAAAATTGACTGTGCGACTTCCGACTCTCATAGATTGGCGCCGTGTGTGGGGAATACGAAATTTCTTACACTTAAAGACTACCGATCAGCGGATCTGAAGAGATAGCCATTGACGAAGATGGAGACAGAATAGATCACCAACTGGCGATCGGCGATACAACAAACAACACCACAATAAACAACATCGCGAGAAACAACAACACATCATGAAACACCACGGCAGACAACGTTTCTACAAACGGAACTACAACAGACACAACATCCAACACGACTCTCACCGAGTTAAAGGAGATGATAGAAAAAATAATGCAGAAAACTCTAGATCAGGAGAAGGCAAATAACACGCTCACCAAGCAAGTGGAAAGGCTCATAACAAAAAATGAGCAAGGAACACCCGAGCGGTGAACTTTGGACCAACTGAACGTAGGTGACTTGAATTCTCAACGTCTAGCGCCTCAACGAGAAATCCAACACTACATTGAACACAACTCGCAAATGAGCGAACCCCTTCCAACGGTCAAATCCAACATAACATATCCCCCACCACTGATCCGACTGAGAAGGCTCGCAACGACTATCGACGTCGACAAAGAAGATTGCAGAGACAAAGATCGGACCTTAACCAAAAAACAAATTGAACAACAATTTGGCGATAAAGGAGAAAGGGTGAGAATTGATCGATTCACTCCTGCACGAAACAAAAATTAGCTCACAGAGGAAGAAGGAAACGTCTACAGGCTCAACAGAACAAATCATCTGAAGGGCTAAGAGTAACAAGCCGTGATAAACTCAACGAGCTTAGAGCAACACTAGTGCAAACTGCCGCATACATGAAAGTTGTACAATCACAAGTTCACAAGGAAATGAGTGCAGCACCTGATATTGATCATGTCTTGGAGGAAACACAAAAGACGCCATTCACGGCTCGAATCACTGAAACAAGGAGCTCAACTTTGGCCTCCAGGCCGCTAAGGCTCGAAAAGAAGAGCTTAAGGAAAAGCTTTTTGAGTACATAGAGTAGGAACCTCATATTATGCATCTCGAGAATGCAGAGGAGAATCTGAAGCCTAAGCTCAGTGTGTCCACCGATAAGATTTTTGAGGCCGAGCAAGCGAGGCAAAATGTGTTCGAGAAAGCGGCCCGGGATAAGGAGGAGAAAGACAAAACTCTTGAGGGCAAAGAGTTCGATAGTAATGTTACGGTTCACACCGCCAAGAAGGAGATGAATGAAAAGTAGTTCGAGATCCTAAAGAATATCAAGGTGAAGTTTGACCAGAAGAAGGTCGAGACCAGCACAAAGATTCGCCTACACGAGGCGCTTGCAAACATCGATCTCATTACCGAGTTTTCATCTGGTGTGCTCAACCTGGCTCAGGATATCCTTCGCTTGGCGAGAAGAAAAGGATCACAACTAAGGAGATGAACGTTGTAGTTATGTCTGACTTCTCCATTAGCAAGTTGAACCTGCCTGCCATGTCCGATGACTCTGTAATGCTGGTAGATCCTCATTCTCAAGCTGCTCCTAAGTTTGATCAGTAAGGATCGCATTTCCCGAAGAAGGTATGAGGTGGCTTGATGCAGAGCGAGGAGGTCCATGGATAGACGACCTATGGTGCAAAGGATGCAGATGGCGATGATCAGATGGCTAAGTAAGTGATGTGTTGTAAATTTGAGTGGATTTAATCATGTTTTAGAGTGTGTTTTAGCTTTAGGAAAAGCATTTAAGCATCATTAGGAGTGCATATGCTTTGTTTCTCTTTTTTTGTAGGTGGTGGAAGGCATGATGAAGCACCCAAATGATATAGAGGAAGTAGGGACTGAAAAACACCCAAAAAGGAGTGGAAAAACAGCTAAGGATCACGACCAGACCTCACAGCGGCATCCCACAACGGCCTACGAAGTCGTTGTGAAGAAATGCGAACAGACGAGAGCTCCAGCGGCCTCCACAGCGACCTCCCCAAGTCGATGTGGATCAAAAACCCTCACAGCGGCCTCTCACAGCGACCTCCCCCGGCCGCTGTGAAATTTACCTTTGAAAGATCGAGTCATATGAAGATCTTACGTTCATATTTAGCTTTGGACCTTCAAACCAAAGTTATAGGAAATTGAGTTAGTTTTCCAATGGAGGTGGTTTAAAGTCATTAAGAGCTATACACGAAGAGTTATGACCGATTTACTGGACACATATCAATAATGCCACTTTAAGACAACCTTTTGCTCACATGCAATTTTTTCTCTTTTTCTTTTGGCTTGTAGACTCTCCCATGTTCTGAGGTCGACCAAGACACTTTGTTTTCTATTATTTAAGACCTCTTGGTGTATGTGGAGAGGCATGATCTACTTCTTGATGCATTTATGGATCTAGATCATAACTTTATTTTTATTTTGAAGTTTGGTTTGATTTTCTTGTGTTGTTCTTGTTATTCATCTATTTCTCTCATCTTATATCATCTCAACCATGTATTTCTGTGTTTCTATGAATATTAGTGAGTAGTTCTTTATAATTTTCTGGGTTTGAGTAAGGTGAGGGTGATTTAGTGATGGTTTAGGATGTTTAAAACTTGGAAATATTGATTTCTTACTTGTTAGAATTTCTTAATGCTAGGATTGAAGTAGCTAATCAATTCCTTGATCTTAAATGTTGCTAGCATCGAGAGGTGTAGTTTATGTTTGAAACTCTATCAAGTGCTTGACATACTTAACCAATGAGAATTGATGTTTAAGGTGTTTAGTGGTAATAAGAACTTGTTCATAATGCATATCTATCTTGAAATTGCCAACGAGAGTTGATGTTAATGCTTGATAGGTGTAGGGCTATTATCATGAGAGTGGAGTAGCTTGATATGTTGTTCTTGGCCTAAGAAACCATTCTATTGTTCTTAAACACTTCTAGATTAATTGTTGATCACCCAAACCGAAGTCTCAACCCAAGGAACTTAGTCTTTTATCATCTCTGTTTTTACTCTGTTTTTGTGAATCTTAGTATCTTGTTTAGTGAATGGTTTGTTTTCTCTTTATTTCACTTTTGTTATCTGTATCATTTGTATATTAGTTTCTTTGCTTTCATCTCACTTAGGTTGTTAGTAAAAAAACCAAATCTCTTGTATTAACTTAGATTAAGGAACTTTGTGTGTTCTTGGTGTTATAGGTCACTAGCTCCCTGTGGATTCGATCCTAAAGTGTTACATCGACATACCATTCGATTGTGGTAGCGTGCACATTAAGTTTTAATTGGTGTGTAAAACGCAAACATCAATTTGGCGCCGTTGCCGGGGAGCTAGGCGATTTATCATTAGGATTTCAAATTTCCTTGAGACAACTCTTTTTTTGTTTTGTTTTTGTTTTGTTACTGATTTTCTTTCAAGTGTTTGCTCTTTTTGCAAGGCATAATCACAAGGGAGAAATTTCAAGAGAGAGGGATGGCTTGGAACCCTACAAGCTACCAAAGTTTTGAATGCTCATCCACTTATCAAGAAGATCTTGTTGGGAATCCGTGCCAATTCTACAGATTCGGAATTCTCGCGAGTTCCCGATAGCCTAGGATCTAGGGTCTAGTTAATTGAATCTGGATCTCACCTCGTGATTACCTGGTGTTTGGCAGCGGAAGATTGATCAGGTAGCACGAGATCTATTGCGCCTCAGATGCTGCGCCTCTATCGTAGTCCACACGCACACAAGCTGGAATCCGCCGGGTTGCTAGTACCGGGACTCGGATCTCCCTGGGAACTGAGTTTCTCTGAGGTTTCTGTGTTTTTCTCACTGAGACAACACTGTGGGCGGCGCAGAACCAACCACCTTAGGTCGAGATATAAAACGTGTTTATATACTGACCTCGAGGTGAACCGAAACATCAGTTTCGGTTTCGCCATTGTGTCGACCGACACACTTATTGGTGTCGATCGACACACGTTCTGTATCGACTGACGCACCCAATGGTGTCGATCGATACACCCCTTTGAAACTTATATTCGATCTGTATCCAATACATATCGATCAGACCATATGCCAATGATCAATTCCCATGCAGAGTATATCCAACTTGCTTAGGTGTGTGACCCTGTAGGTTCACACGATACTGGAAACGAGTTACAACTCATTTGTCATAATTGGTTTCTAGCAAAACATTATGATTACCCAGTATCACATGAATTGTCCGATCTCGACAATACAACTATCTCTAGAGTTCGTACAATGTGATTTCAGGACATAATCCCAACAATCTCCCACTTGTACTGGAATCACTTATTCCTATAATCCCTTCGTCTCTATATCTCGATATGGCATAAGGCAAGAGACTGTGTCATCCTTATTATAGCCAACATCATGTTCATCGAACTTCTGATCTATACTGATAAACAAACGACTGACAATCACCTCGTTTGAGCACGGCCATGCATTTTCTCAGTATCAAATCTTCGATGGGCCCTGAGATATTTATCTCCCGTTATACAGGAGGGACAAATCCCATTTTGTTCCATCCCTGTTTCTACACATACTTCATGATACGTCGAAACAATGCCGTTATAGCCGCCAGTTACGGAACGACGTTTGACAAGGTCAAAGCGCACCAATTCATATGCCAGAAAGCATGATGAACTCAGGTCTAAGGACTATACTCTATAGTAGTAATGAGAACCTCCCATGACACTTATATATAACTATCCTGTGGAGTTCTCATTAAGCGGGTCATGTCCGATCATATGTTCACCAACATATATCTATGTGACTGACTGTGATAATCATATCATTGAGTCCAACAGTCACCTCACATACTAGTCTGCGCGGTTGTTAGTGTCCCATTTTAACAACCTTGACTAGGGACAATCATAATTTATGTCATCTTTTACTTATAGGGTTTCATGATCAAGTCTTCAACTTGATGACCTATAAGATGACCATAAAGTACTTTGGGACCATTATTTAATTATCCAATAATTAAATAATACTGATGTCAGTTTTAACTTACACAAACACTGCCAAAGCATGTCTATGTAAAGTTTACAACATAACTAAAATAACTCCCACTAGAATCAAGATCATCTTTTCAGATATCTTATACCTACAGAAACAGAATAAATTCCGTGCTTAGGTTGTGGGAGAGAGTGCGGTGCTATTGCTTGAAACAATTTCAACGAATTACACCGCCATTCAGATAAAAGCACTATTCTACGGTCTACTGCTTGGAGCCTTTCCAACAGTTAGTACTGCTATTCAGACAAAGAGATATAACCAGGTGGGAACCGGGAATCGTCTTTGTCCGACTAACTACTTTCAACTGGTTCGTCACTTTATCAGTTCACCACGAACCTATCCTTAGTGTTTCTCAACACTTGGGATATTTCTGGTAACTATTCAGTGACTATTACCGGAGTACATTGGTATTTTCTCGTCATACTTTATGCTTAAGCTGCATCTAGACGAGCGCAAGATATGGCATTCATGATGGATTCTATTGCATCAGCATAAGTAATCACACTCATTAATACTAGTTCAGACAGTGTTCAAAACACTTCTTCTTGCTAATATCGTTACTAGCTCAGCCAGTGTCCAAGACACTGCATCTCGCTTGGATAATTGCCATAAGACCTTTGGTATGAAGCCATTCTTGGAATCAAGCACATTTGAACTGTCTAATACCTTATGAACATAAGGATTTTGACACGATCCAATTAGCCTACTTAATCTATGTCAATAGATTCTTATTCCAAGAATTCACTCGGCTATTCCCATGTCTTTTGTTTAAATTTGACTTCCGACCTAAATCTTGACAAGACTTTAGCGTCGGAACGTCGTTCATGAGATTCAAGTATGTTATCTACATACTGTGTGAGAATTGCCATTACGCTCCCACTAGTCTTCTTGTAAACGCATGGTTTCTTTTCTTTCTGATCAAGTCAAAACTTTTGACTACATTATCAGAATGTTGATTCCAACTCCAAGATGTTTGTTTCAACCCAGAAATGGATCGGTGAAACTAACATGCATACCCAGCCAATTTTCGGAGTTGGGGCTTACCACCGCTTCTTTGAATTTCGCATGCTCGTCACTTTTCAATGATCAATGGATCACGACAATTGGTTACGAGAAATCACTCTCGAGTTAGTGACGGATCCTTTCGGATCTGCGAATTTCAGGCTTCACAGTTGCAGATCCTACAGTACTTTGTAGATCTTACCGCTTCTTTCCCTTAACAGGTTGAACAGCTTACTGTGTTTATCGAATTTCTTCGATGTGTACTTTTACTCCCACTGTTCCTTTTGAAAGTATCACCTTTCTTAAAAGACACAGTTCTGGGCAACAAAAAGTACTAAGCCTTGGTTTCCTCAGGACAACCAGCGAGGTATCAGATACAGATTCAAGTTCGTTTGTTGACTACTGTCTTACACAAACCTTGCAATCCCAATTAATCAGAAAAACAGATTTGGAAATCACCCAGTCCACATCCAATGTGGTGTTTTTCACTGATTCTGATAGAAACCTTTTAGCGTAAACATAGACATTTCAGAACGTATTCTTAAATGGTTATGGAAGATTCATGTGATTCATCATTAATTGAATCATATCTCATAAGATCTGATTCATTCTTTCAGATGATCACTCAATTCTTGACTCTAGTATTTTCTTCAGCGATTCAATCGAGGATCTTAATACTTCTGTCAAATTGGTTCTACACTTCATCTTGGAACTCCCTTAAGGGATTCCAGCTTGTGTCTCATCAAATGAACACAGCCATTCTTATTGATGCCATCAATAAGGTAATGAAGTACATAATATTTCCTTTGACACTAATGCTCGTTTGGGCCGCATACATCAGTATGTATAAGGCCTAATAAGCTTCTGGCCCATTTCCTTCAGCTTTGCTTAAAGGGCCTTAGTCATTTGGTCTAGTGAACAGAATTCATATCTCAAATGATTAACAATCGAATGAGTCCAAAACTATGGAACCTTTG
Organism: Orychophragmus violaceus; assembly: GCA_030180135.1. Lineage (NCBI taxonomy): Eukaryota > Viridiplantae > Streptophyta > Magnoliopsida > Brassicales > Brassicaceae > Orychophragmus > Orychophragmus violaceus. The sequence continues at coordinate 80,334,023 of CM058234.1, read as the reverse complement.
AATTCGCTTCACTCTATGTGGTTAAACGACTATGCCAAAGAAAAGTCGAGTTCAAGTCATCAGACTTAAACCGTTTGGTATTTATGTTATATTCTAATTCTTGTTGGTTTGAGATATAAAACCCATTCCAAACGGGGTGCTACCATTAAATATTTCATTAAGATCAAAAGGACAAGACTTGTCTTTTATCAAAATGAAAAACATTCAAATTCTTTACAAGAAATTGAAAGACATTTTGCATATAGCAAGTACATGGTGGCAATTACTTAATTTCAAAAACCAAGTGGAAAGGCTCCCACAAGTGGAGAATCTCTACGGCTCATGCAGCAACCATTGCTTCAACCAGACACGCAGTTCCCCTTGTCTTTTCTTCAACGTTCTACTGTTGCTTAGGTCCTGCATATTTCAAAAATATCAGTACCACAACAAGTATCCAATACTTATGTAGAACTTGAATTAATAACACAATACCTGAAGAAGAAGTACCATACATCTTCTCCATCTCTTGTGAATCTTCCAAGAATTTTATGCAATCTCTCTTCCAATGCCCCAACTCATTACAGTAGAAGCACTTTCTGACACCAGATGGGCCTGACTTGGGCTTATAAGATGACACAGGCTTATCCTGATTCCAAATCTGGACGGCCCAGCCTCTACCCTTGCCAACACAAGATTCCTCAAATCTTTTACCCTTTATGATGTCATACTCTGCTGTTTTGAGCATACCATGCATCTCAGTCAACGTCTTCGTCAAGCCTTTCTTGATATAGTTCTTAACGAACTTGTCATAGCTTGACGGCAGTGACTGCAGAATGATGTTAGTGGCCAACTCTAAGCTGACAGGACATTCCAGTTTCCCCAGGTTATCAATGTAACCAATCAGTTTAATGACATGAGGACTTACTGGAGCATCCTCTGGTAGCTTGCACCCAGTGAGAGACTTCACCATCTGGAATCTCTCAACCCGTGCCAGATCCTGAAACTTCAGTTTCAGGCTGGTGATCATCTCTATTGGCGACTCCATGTTCTCGTATTGACTTTTCAATTCCGAGTTCATGGTGGCCAACATCAGACCACGCACATCTACCACATCAATATAATGCTTATTCCAAGCATTATATGCTGCATGCGAGCGATTGGTCTCAAGCCTTTCTGGAAGAGCCTTTTCAAGAACATAGTCCTTGCTCTCCTGCTGGAGAATGAATCTCAGATTCCGATACCAATCCAGGAAGTTCGATCCATTTAACTTGTCCTTCTCAAGGACGGATCGCAACGAGAAAGTAGTCATAGACATAAGCTGAAATCCAAGAAAAACAAAGATTTAGTTATGTATATGATGAGAAATCTTATCAAATAAGAAAACTCGCATTATATTCAAAAATGTTTCCTCAATGAACATAATGATCCAAGATCCATACTTCACCAAAATCTGAGTGGGCGACTCGCCATTACCCAAACTTTAGTTATCTAGGTAAGCAAATCATTGCTAATTGTACTCAGTACAACTCTTGGTTGTGGATGAGACAAACTATGTCTAATCCACTCTGATGTCTCTGGGCCCAGAACTTCTGATAGCCCAGTCAAGTAAAACCAATTTCTTCTGTCTTGTGATCATATGACAGTCGCACTGCAAGTCTGTCAATGACCACCTGCCAAAACCATGCTGTGGTGGATACCAAGGACTCCAAGACTATCCAACAAACAACACAAGTTTTCACAGTAGACAAAATTGGGCAAGACATCAAGGTCACTTGATATTTTGGTTGAGGAAACTAAACCCAAAAGTTTAGCAAATCAATCTTTTAGGTCATGTAATTGTTGATGTTTAGCACTGCATGTTCATCAACTCTACTACCTGCCTTACTCACGTAATTGTGGACACCAAGCTCTTGGCTAGATATCACACAACTAAATGAGTCTTGACAGTTGACCATATTGAAGCTAATCTTCGATCAATGTTTAAGTCTAGTTTGGTTTCTGCAAATTCAAGGTTCAATAACCAGAATTTCGAATACTGTGTCGATCGACGCAGACTATGTCTGTCGATCGACACTACCAAACAAAACCGGACTTCAATAACCGGTTAATTCAATTAACCCGGTTTATTGAACCAGTCATGTCGATCGACACAACCCATGTGTGATGTTCGACATAGACCTAAACCGAAGATAGTTTTGATAACCGGTCCAATCCAATTGAACCGACTTATCTGATCAAACTGATCTTAACCAATCGGTTTATACTAATTGGTATCATCAGTTCAATCCAATTGAACCAATCCATCCAATTTAAACCGTTTAAACCAGTTTCAACTGATTGCGATAACCGGTCCAATTCAATTGAACCGTATTATCCAATCAAACTGATTTAACCCACCGGTTCATGCTAATTGAGATAATCAGTTCAATCTAATTGAACCAATTTATCCAATTTAAACCGATCAATTCGGACTTAACCAAGCATGATAACTGGTCCAATCCAATTGAACCGATTAACCATTCGCTTGGTCTGTGTCGACCGACACTAACCTGTGTCGATCGATACGTGACCGAATCTGCTCTGTGTCGACCGACACTCAACCTGTGTCGATCGACACAGAAGGCTTTCAGTTTTTCTACGCGAAAAACCCTAGCCGCCGAATCTGTCGTTTTCGCTGTTCTGTGTCGACCGACACACCCAGTGTGTCGATCGACACCATGCGAAAACACAGACTCGTTTCTGATCGAACACGATCTAACCTGTTCTAACCAAACAACCTAGTTTGCGAATCTAAATCATCAAATTCGATTTAAACAGGTTTGATTCAATGATAAAACCCTAAGGCTCTGATACCACTGTTGGGAATCCGTGCCAATTCTACAGATTCAGAATTCTCGCGAGTTCCCGATAGCCTAGGATCTAGGGTCTAATTAATTGAATCTGGATCTCACCTCGTGATTACCTGGTGTTTGGCAGCGGAAGATTGATCAGGTAGCACAAGATCTATTGCGCCTCAGATGCTGCGCCTCTATCGTAGTCCACACGCACACAAGCTGGAATCCGCCGGGTTGCTAGTACCGGGACTCGGATCTCCCTGGGAACTGAGTTTCTCTGAGGTTTCTGTGTTTTTCTCACTGAGACAACACTGTGGGCGGCGCAGAACCAACCACCTTAGGTCGAGATATAAAACGTGTTTATATACTGACCTCGAGGTGAACCGAAACATCAGTTTCGGTTTCGCCATTGTGTCGACCGACACACTTATTGGTGTCGATCGACACACGTTCTGTATCGACCGACGCACCCAATGGTGTCGATCGATACACCCCTTTGAAACTTATATTCGATCTGTATCCAATACATATCGATCAGACCATATGCCAATGATCAATTCCCATGCAGAGTATATCCAACTTGCTTAGGTGTGTGACCCTGTAGGTTCACACGATACTGGAAACGAGTTACAACTCATTTGTCATAATTGGTTTCTAGCAAAACATTATGATTACCCAGTATCACATGAATTGTCCGATCTCGACAATACAACTATCTCTAGAGTTCGTACAATGTGATTTCAGGACATAATCCCAACAGATCTTTCACATGGAAACTTTGCTCAAGAATACCAATATGGAGATGCTGAGAGATACCAATCTTGGGACCCCACAAGCTACCAAAGGTTTGAAGGCTCACCCACTTATCAAGAAGATCCTCCATATGAAAACTTTGTTCAAGAGTACCACTATGGATATGGTGAAGGATGTCAATCTTGGGATCCTACAAGCCACAACGGTTTTGAAAGCTCACCCACCTATCAAGAATATATCTCATATGGAAACTATTCTCAAGAGTATCAATATAGACATGATGAGGTATATCAATCTTGGGACATGGAGTACGAGCATGGAATGGATTATTGATATATCATGGTTTTTACCGGTTTTATGCCATGATATGATTGTGTTTTAGTGTTCTTTTGTGTTCTTTTAGAGTCTTTTACAGGTATAATCAGGTTTGGAGCGGAATTGGAGATATTGGAGCATTTTGGTGATTTTTGGAGTGCTTGGCCGAGAGATTGAGCTCACTGTCCGATTTGAGATCATGCATCGATCGACACACCTTTGGTGTCGATCGACACACTAGCGAGATGGGCCGATTACGGCGGTTAATTGAAGATTCATGATTTTGCACTTTGGCCCAGAAGTTTCCAGTATTTACAAAGAAGCCCCAGCCGAGATTATGCCTATATAATTAGGATTTTGGTGTTTATTTTACATACGCTTTCATACTTAGAGCTAAGAGGTTTTTAGAGCTTTTGGGGCTGATCTATTCCTGTACTTCATCTATTTTGGAGAAGATTTCGAACCCCTTTATCTATTTAATTTCTTATATGCAATCTATTAATTCTATGATTTCTGTTTCATTAATCATGTCTGAGTAGATTCATAGTTAGGTTTAGGGTTTCTCATTAAGGATTTGATGACTTGCTAGACTTGTTTAATTCAGTTAAGGATTCACATGATTAGAATGTTCTTCGATCTAAATTGTGCTTAATGCTAGTTCTAACCTGATCAATTAGAATCTAGATCTTAGGTTGCTAAATACGACACGAGAGTGTGGTTTAGAATCTGAACTATTTAGGTTGAGCAATTAAATTATTCGCAAAGAGATTTGGCTTAGTTTAATTGTGAACATATCGAACTTGAAATTAATGCTGGTTTAATCTGTTAGTAATTGCAAAGAGATTTGGATTACTGCACTTAGACTTAGAGGATTTTCACAAAGAGATTTGGTTAATTCTATATCCGTGATTTGAGTTCTAGAACTGTGTTTAATTAGATCCTGACTGATTAACTTGTCTGTTTGTCTGATTTCCTGAGAATTCCCTAGACTTAACGCTTTTAGTTAACTGCTTTCACAACAATCTTGCTACTGATTTATTTTCTTGCCTTGCTTTTAATTCACTTCACATCTGCTTTCTTCTTAGTATTAATCTCTACGGTTCTTATTCTATCGAGACCAGAGTCTTTGTGGATTCGATACCCTATATACTACAATCACTTAACTGTGCACTTGCAGTAGAATAGGATTAAAACTTAGACCCTATCAATTATTACTCCCCAAATGAAGAAGAGATTCTCAACAATCAAGGTTTTTATCAAAACCAAGAAAACCAACATTTCCAAGATCAAGGGAGTTTTTCAAACCAACAATCCAAGGAGGACACAATGCAACAACTTCTGAAACAGTTTATGGAGACTACCAAAAAGATGATGAACAAATTGAATGCAAAATTGGACAGCCTAGTATCGGATCTTGCAACTCTCAAACAGCACTCCACACAAGGTGGGGAGATGGACTTTGAACCTGAGAAGGAAACCATTGATGAAGCTCTTGAGATAAGATATGAAGAACAAGTTTATGTTGGAACACTCATGATTCATCCAGCAAGGAGCACAAAGGAAGAAGAAGACATGGTGGTAAGGACTATTGAAGTACCTCATGAAGATGGCTTAGTTTTTGAATGCATGGAGAGCATAAAGGAAAGCTCAATGGATGATGAATTCTTAACCAAGGAAGAAAGGCATATACAAACCAATTCCAAGCAAGAGACAGAGAGTGAAAGGCCTAAGGAGAAACAAGGGAGTCTCATTGAAGAAATCTCCATGGATGGTGAAGAAAAAGAATTTCAAATGGCACAACCTTTTGACAAGCATCTTGGTATAACTTCCACAACAAGAATGAGCATTGATGGTCCAAGGAAGATCCTTTTTGAGGAGATTAGGATGAATGAGTTTAGGGGATGGTTCTATGATGAATATGACCCTGGTGATCCAAAGTTATGCACATTACCAACCAGAAAAAGTGAAGGGATAGTCAAGCTAGAGACTTTAAACAAGCTCACTTGGGAGGAAGTCCCATGGTATCCTTTGTACATATACTTTGATTTTCTATGTTTGATTTTCCTGATGTGTGTTTGTGTGAATTTTATGTTTGTTTTAGTTTTGTGTGTGTGTTTTCAGCATGTGGACAAGAGAGCAAGAGCTAAGTTTGGGGGGATTCTACCGAAGAGCAAACATGAGCGAACAAGAGCTAAGTTTGGGGGATTACACTATTACCTTCCACTTCATGTAACACCACCACCACCTTGTACATATATTTTTAGTTCTTTTATTTTTTACCGTCTTTCATGTTTTACTCTTATGATTGAGTCTTGCATTGTAAATAGATAAATTCTTGAAAAAAAATTTAAGAATTTGAAACATAAAAAGAAAGAACATGTAGCTTCATATTTGTTTCTCTTTTAGGATTGAGTCTAGTAGCATTATAGATTCAATTTACATTTGCATAGGAGACAATGATATAATTGCCTTGTAAGAAATCTAGATTTTAGAACTCAACATGATGCCCTTGATAATCATACTATGTTGCTTAAACAACTATTGAAACACTTGTACATTTCGAGCTTTGATTACACCACTCGAATCTATTTGTCTTGTTTGATACCCTCAACAAAGAAACCAACTCACCTATATGGGCTTAAATGAACTTAAATTTCTCACTTATGGGTATTTGATGCTTGATCATGGTCACCACATACACACTTGGATTATCTTTTACCACATTTTTACCACCCTTTGTTAATCCAAGTGGCCATTCTCACTCTTAGAATGGTTACCACACCATAGAACGACAACGATTAGCTCTCATAGGCTAGTCTAGGAGTTCACTATTGGATTAGCATTAGAGGTTAAAGCACTTGAAAATGGGATTGGGAATGTAAGTAAAAAAGAAAAAAAAAGAGTGAAATGGGGAGGAAAAGAAAGAAAGAACCAAAGGCTTGTGTGAGAGAAACACTTGGGGAGTTGATTTGATTAAAAGAAAAGTTCTAAGTTGTAATGAAAATGAAACATAAAGAAAGGAGTTTTAGAAAATATAAAGGATAACTTCTCAAGAACCAAAAAATGAAAAAAAAGTCAAATGGTTAAGTTTGGGAGAGAAGAGAGATTGGTTAAACTTGGGATGGGATTTGGAAACACATTTGAGTAAGGCAATGAGAGTTAAAAGTTGTATGCATAAATTGTTCTTGTCTTGCTACATTTTGCAATATGTCTAGCATTCCTCTTCCTTGAGAGTTAGCCACCAAATAAGAATTCATGACCTTCCTCTAAACACCATTTGAAGCCTTTTTATGTCAAGCCTATTGATTAAGATCAAATCCCCATTTGTGAGACTGCACTTTGATGAATAAATGAATTTAAGAGTTGGTTAAATGTTGAGTTGGTAGATTCTTGACAATGTGCTTAAGAGAATAAGATTTGGTGTGTTGATAAGCCTAGAGAAATTAGAGTGGATTAGATTGTTTGTTCATGCAACATACTATCATTTTCTAAGGACATCATGTTGATGGCTTGCTAAATTTCTTTGGTTATGAGTCTCCAACTTCAAACCTCTCCCCTTTGTTCTCATTGTCGATTGCTTGAGGACAAGCAAAGAAACAAGTTTGGGGAGTTGATGTGTTGTAAATTTGAGTGGATTTAATCATGTTTTAGAGTGTGTTTTAGCTTTAGGAAAAGCATTTAGGCATCATTAGGAGTGCATATGCTTTGTTTCTCTTTTTTGTAGGTGGTGGAAGGCATGATGAAGCACCCAAATGATATAGAAGAGGTAGGGACTAAAAAACACCCAAAAAGGAGTGGAAAAACAGCTAAGGATCACGACCAGACCTCACAGCGGCATCCCACAGCGGCCTACTGAAGTCGCTCCAGCGGCCTCCACAGCGACCTCCCCAAGTCGCTGTGGATCAAAAACCCTCACAGCGGCCTCTCATAGCGACTTCCCCCGGCCGCTGTGAAATTTACCTTTGAAAGATCGAGTCATATGAAGAGGTTACGTTCATATTTAGCTGTGGACCTTCAAACTAAAGTTATAGGGAATTGAGTTAGCTTTCCAATGGAGGTGGTTTGAAGTCATTAAGAGCTATACACGAAGAGTTATGACCGATTTACTGGACACATATCAATAATGCCACTTTAAGACCAACTTTTGCTCACATGCTACTTTTTCTCTTTTTCTTTTGGCTTATAGACCCTCCCATGTTCTGAGGTCGACCAAGACACTTTGTTTTCTATTATTTAAGACCTCTTGGTGTATGTGGAGAGGCATGATCTACTTCTTGATCCATTTATGGATCTAGATCATAACTTTATTTTTGTTTTGAAGTTTGGTTTGATTTTCTTGTGTTGTTCTTGTTGATTCATCTATTTCTCTCATCTTATATCATCTCAACCATGTATTTCTGTGTTTCTATGAATATTAGTGAGTAGTTCTTTATAAGTTTCTGGGTTTGAGTAAGGTGAGGGTGATTTGGTGATGGTTTAGGATGTTTAAAACTTGGAAATATTGATTTCTTACTTGTTAGAAGTTCTTAATGCTAGGATTGAAGTAGCTAATCAATTCCTTGATCTTAAATGTTGCTAGCATCGAGAGGTGTAGTTTATGTTTGAAACTCTATCAAGTGCTTGACATACTTAACCAATGAGAATTGATGTTTAAGGTGTTTAGTGGTAATAAGAACTTGTTCATAATGCATATCTATCTTGAAATTGCCAACGAGAGTTGATGTTAATGCTTGATAGGTGTAGGGCTATTATCATGAGAGTGGAGTAGCTTGATATGTTGTTCTTGGCCTAAGAAACCATTCTATTGTTCTTAAACACTTATAGATTAATTGTTGATCACCCAAACCGAAGTCTCAACCCAAGGAACTTAGTCTTTTATCATCTCTGTTTTTACTCTGTTTTTGTGAATCTTAGTATCTTGTTTAGTGAATGGTTTGTTTTCTCTTTATTTCACTTTTGTTATATGTATCATTTGCATATTAGTTTCTTTGCTTTCATCTAACTTAGGTTGTTAGTAAAAAAACCAAATCTCTTGTATTAGCTTAGATTAAGGAACTTTGTGTGTTCTTGGTGTTATAGGTCACTAGCTCCCTGTGGATTCGATCCTAAAGTGTTACATCGACATACCATTCGATTGTGATAGCGTGCACATTAGGTTTTAATTGGTGTGTAAAACGCAAACATCAGTAAGCCAGTGCCTTCGGTCCTAAGAAATATCTAAGTGTTTGGTGTTTTCCGATAGGGATTTTAATTTATTTTTGAATTTTGTGTCGCCCGGAAAGAGTTTTATTTTTAATAGTTTCGGTGTTTTTCCGAGAAGGGCTTTTGTACTTGGGAGGATTTTAATCCTCCTCTTTTTAATGTCGAATTGCTTTTTGTACTTTTTGCCTTTATTTATTTTAAAAACAACTGAGAAAGGTTGACTTCGTGGCTTAGTTCGATCGAGCAGCCTCGATCAAATTTAGTTTAATAGGACTTGTCCAAATTGAACATCAATTGAACTAATTTGGTTATGCCTAGAAAATTTTGGCCATGTCTTAGCAGATTTTGAGACCAATCCACTAAGCTCAACCAAAGTGATGAGGAAAGGATTAATTAAAAATGAAGGGATGAACCAAAACGAGTACTTTTTATTTATGAGAAGTTGAGTTGGTGTTTATAGTTCGGATTTGACTCTTTTTTTTTTTGTTTGTTGTCTTGGCAAAGTAAGGTGATGGGCGAACCAATTAGTTCGGTCCACTGTCAAATTAAAATTGTTAGCTGAATTTGACTGGGTTGATTTTGGGACGATTAATCAAACCGATTTTAATCGAGGTGGCTTGGCGAAGCCAAGCTGGAATGATATTTTCATCGAGTTCGATCAACGAGTGAAAAAGGTTTATATGATCCTTAGTGCAATTTTGTTGATAGGCTAAGTGGTGGCCAAATTTTTCAAGATCGTCAAGGGAATTTTGACTATGCGAGAGCTCGACTTGATTTTTGACCTTGGACAAAATTTGGTACTTGACCAGATGTGAGCTCATAGGTGTTGGACAAACCTATTTTTAGATCTCAAACTATTTTATTCATGCGGGGGGGGGGGGGGTCCCCTCAATTCTTCTAGCTGTGAATATTGAAGAATCAAGCTAAAGTTTTCGAGCAAGATCTTACCTTAGAGGTCGATATTTGTTGGAGGTCATTGTTTTGTGACTGTTGGATATATTGTTTTGGGATCATTTCAGATCGCTATATTTCAGCTATTTTTGGGATCATTTCATATAGCTATTTCTGAGATCATTTCAGATCGCTATTTTGGGATCATTTCAGATCACTTATTTTTGGGATCATTCCAGATCACTTATTTTTGGGATTATTCATATCGTTATAAATATAAAGCATTTTATTAAATAAAAGTGAAAATTTGTACAAAATAATAGTGACGAAATGTATAGTGGTCAACCTCAATTGAGTTGGAATAGGTTGGGCTATGTCAAGTATCTTGACATGATGCTTAGCCTGTATGGGATGAAGGATCGTTTAGGTTAATCCTGATTTAATTCCAGATTCAGATCATCCTAAACATGCGGATCTAGGTTCTCTTGAATAGAAACAATATCAGATCTCACCTTATACCTGTTTATGCAGCGGAAAGAGAGAAGGTATGGCTTGAGATCAGCAGAACCACCTAGAGATGGATCCTCCAAAGGCTCACACACGCTTCACAGGAAATGGCTGCTAGACCGAGCAGGAGAGGAGGCGCAGAGGGAGAGAGAGACTCACGGCTGGGGGCTAGGGTTAGGGAGAAAAAGATTTGGGTTTTAGTTTATAAAACCCTTCTCTTTCCCTTTTGGGCTTTTGGGCTCAAATACCAATCTGATTAAATCCCTTGGATTTAATCAGACCCATTAATCTCTCTCCAAGTACGACAAATGCCTGGCACTTTTACCGTACTTCTGCTAAGCCGTTCCTACACATTTTCCTGTTGGCTTAGGCGTGTGACCCATATGGGATCATATAATAAAGGCAATAAGTCCAAGACTTATAGATCATGAGCGGACTCTAGCAAGCCATCATGACCCCCAGTATTATATGACTTATGTCTGATCATTGACATACTCTTACTTTCTAGAGACAGTACCGAGATTACTGGACACAATTCCAACAATCTCCCACTTGTACTGGAATCTCTGTATTCATAATCCTTTTGTCTCAATATCTCGATTAGTCATAAGGCAAGATTAGTGTCATCCTTATAAAGCCTAATCTTGTTCATCGGACTCTGATTCGATACTGACAATCCAAACGACTCGGGACAGTCCGTTTGAGCATGGCCATGCATTTTCCAGTATTCAAATCTCCGATTGGCCTAGAGATATTCACTCCATTTATATTGGAGGGACAAATCCCGTCTTGTTCCATCACTGTAGACTACTCATTTCATAATGTACCCAAACAAGGTCCTTATAACTATCGCAGAACGATAGCGTTAGACAATGATCAAAGTGCATCAGTCCATGTGCAGTCACATGCATGCGAACTCAGGTCTAAGGACTATACTCTATAGTCGTAGTAAGAATCTCTTATGACACATATATAAATATCCTGAAGAGTTCTTATAATCGGGTCTTGTCCGGTCGTATGTTCCCAACATACACCTATGTATTGACTTTGATGCCGTGCATCTATGACACACTGAGACTTTGTCGTAAGTCACATACCAATCTAGTCTCACACGGTTGTTGGTGTTCCAATTTCAACAACCTTCGACTAGGGACATGATGATATAAGCCATCTATCAAATATAGGGTCTCATGATCAAGATAAATGACTTTGATAACTCAAGATCAAGTCACTTACTTCGATGACCTATAAAATGGTTCATATCACCTTGGAACGATTATTTCATCACAGTTAAAATAATCTTGAAATAATAATTTCAATAAACATCATAAAATGTTTTACAAGAACATATCAATAACTAAATAAAGCCCTTTATTAACTCCCACTGAAATTAAGACTATATCTTAATTTCACTTATCCTACAGCAACAGTCCGCGACTCGTGCTCAGGCCTAAGGAGTGGCTTCGTTAATAGATTAGCAACGTTCACATTTGTTGAAACTTGCTGATCTACTTAACATCTCTGTCATTTATCTTACGGAATAGGTTATACCTATCCTCAAGGTGTTTGGACCTCTGATGTGCAGCTAGTCTCATCTATGCTGGGAATCACATCAAGTTCAGTAACGAACTCTTCTTTCCAAACAACCTCTTTCGCCGCTTTCCAAGCTGCGAAATGTTCAGCTTAAGTCATGGAGTCAGCAACAGTGCCTTGCACTGCCAGACAGACACAAGATATAACCGGACTGTGACCGGAAATCATCTTTGTCTGTTGGAAACTTGCCTTTCAGACTCTACTGACTTGTAGCACCTCACTTTCTCCGTAAATCAAGAACTTATCCTTAGTATTCCTCAAATACTTTAGGACATTCTTTACGGCAATCCAGTGATTCTTTGCTGGATTTGACTGGTCTTTACTTGTCTTGCTTAACATTAAAGCAACATCAAACAAGTGCGTTTCATGGCATACATGATAGATCCAATTGCCAACGCATATGGAATCTTATCCATGCATTTAAGCTCAGCAGTTATCGTAGGACACTGTGTCCTGCTTAACGTAATGCCATGTGACATTGGCATAAAACCCTTCTTGGAATGCTGAAAACGTGTAGGACTTTGTCGGGATAAGAATCCTGACTTTGTCTTACCAGCTCTTTCGGATCTCTATCTTTAGATCCAAAATCCAAGAACATACGTGGCTTTACCCATGTCAATCATGAGAACAACTCCCAAGCCAGTCCTTTACTGACTGCAGCATTGGGACGTCATTTTTGAGAATCAGTATGTCATCGACATACAATATGAGAAATGCAATATCGCTCCCACTAATCTTTTAGTAAACACACAGTTCCGCTTCGTTCCTGTTCAAGTCAAAACCTTGACTACTTCAACAGAACGAAGATTCCAACTCCGATATGTTTGCTTCCATCCATGAATGGATCAATAAAGCTAACTTACACATAGTGTAATTTTTCGGAGTCCGGGCTCACTTTCGCTTCTTTGAATTTCGCAGATTCGTCGCTTTCAATGATCATCAGATCATGCGAACTTTCAATGATTATCTGCGAACTTCAGGCTCCACAGGTGCAGATTCTACAGAAATCTGTAAATCCTTCCGCTGCTCTCCCTCAACAGGTTAAGCAGCCTCCTGTATTTCTCGAATTTCTTCGAGTTATACTTTTACTCCCACTGTTCTTCTTGGAAAGTAACTTCCCTTCTTAGAAAACAGAATGGGCGTAAAAGTAACAAGCCTTGGTTTCCCTAGGATAACCAGCGAAGTAGCACAACTACAAATACTCAGTAAAGACGAATTTGGATCGATTCCAATCCACATTTACGTGGTGTCTTTCAACTGATATTGGTGGAACCTCTTCAGCGTAAACTTAGATATTTCTAGAGCGTTATTCTTAAATAATATCATGGAAGATTCGTGTGACTCATCTTTAATCATTTCTAATAAGATCTGATTCTTTCTCACAGAAACACCTTCAGGTTTTCAGGAGAAATGAGCTGTGAAACGATTTCACACTCATTCAGATGATCACACCATCAATAACTTAAGTATTCTCACTCGTGATCTGATCCAGAGTCTTAATACTTCTGTCATTCAGATCCTATACTTCATTCTGGAACTCTTTCGACCATGTCAAAGAATTCCGACTTGTGTCTCATCAAATAAACACAGTCTTACTCACTGAAGTAATCAGTAGAGACAATGAAGTACAGGAAATTTTTTCTCTGGCATTACTGCTCATTGGGCCACATACATGAGTATGTTCCAGGTCCAACAAGCCTTTGGGCCTTTCTCTAGCTCGGCTAAGATAGGCCCTTTGCCTTTTTGGTCCAGTAAGCAGAATTCAAGTCTCATAAGATATCGTATCAAATGAGCCCAACAGTCCATAACTATGGGATTTCTGAATCCGACTTACTCTATGTGATCAAGACTTTTATGCCAAGAAAAATCAGGTTTAATTCATCAGATTTAAACCAATTCGGTATTTATGTTACATTTAGGCACTCTTTGGTTTAAGATATAAGACCCATTCCTTGAATAGGGTGCTACAATTAATATTTCATTAAGATCAAAAGAACAAAACTTGTCTTTTATCAAAATGAAAAACATTCAAATTCTTACAAGAAAATGAAAGACAACTCTGCTTAAAGCAGGTACATTGTAGCAATTACTTAATAAAACCAAGCCTCGAAGGCATCTATAAGTGAAAATCCTACGGCTGAGGCAGCGTCCATAGCTCCTTCCAGACATGTAGATCCACTTGTCCTTCCTTCAACGTTCTACTGTTGCTTAGGCTCTGCATATTATCACAAATATCAGTGCCACAACCAGTATCCAATACCTTTAAGGTAGAACTTGAAGTAATAACATGAATACCTGAGGAAGTAGTCGCATACATCAACTTCAACTCCTCATCATCTTCCATGAATTTAATGTAATCTCTCTTCCAATTCCCTGTCTCCTTACAGTAGCAGCACTTACCAACGTAAGAGGTATCTGACTCGGGCTCAGAAGACACACGCTTGCCATGATTCAAAATCTGGACAACTTTGCCTTCACTCTTGTCAGCATTAGGTTTATTAAACCTACCCTTCTCTTTCATGAGATTATTCAGGGTACTCTTCACGTTTGGCTCAACTGTTTTGAGCATATCATGCAGTTCAGTCAGCGTCTTCGTTAAGCCTTTCTTGATATAGTTCCTTCTGAACTTATCATAGCTTGACGGCAGTGACTGCAGAATGATCTCAGTTGCCAATTCTTGGCTAACTGGATAATCCAGTTTCCTCAGGTTATCAATGTAACCCATCATTTTACTGACATGAGGACTCACTGGATGATCATTTGGTAGCTTGCAGCTAGTGAGAGACTTAACCAACTGGTATCTCTCCACTCTTATCTGCTCCTGAAATTTCAATTTCAGGCTGCTGATCATCTCTATTGGCGACTCCATGTTCTCATATTGTTTCCGCAAGTCTGAGTCCATGGTAGCCAATATCAGACCACGCACATCTACCGCATCATTATAATGCTTATTCCAAGCATCATATACTGCATGAGAAGCATTGGACCCGATCCTCACGGGGAGAGCTCTCTCAAGGACATAGTCCTTTCTCTCCTGTCTGAGAACTATTCTCAGGTTCCGCGACCAAGTCAAGAAATTTGATCCGTTCAGATTGTCCATCTCAAGGACAGACCGGATCGAGAAAGTGTTTTGATTGTTTGTGCTAGTCATAACTGAAAATTAAGATAAAAGGATTTTAGTTAATATGTTCAATATGATTAATCTCGCATTATACTTAATATGATTAATCACGCATTATATTCAATAACATAAGTTACCCTCAATAGAATATAATGATTCCAAGATCCACATATAACTAAGATCAAAGTGGGCCACTGGCCATCACCCAACCTTAGCTTATATCGGTAAGCCCTTTGTCGGCTAATTATATCCGTGATATAACTCTTGGTTGTGAATCTGGGCCCGAGGCCCAATCCACTCTGATGTCTCAAGGCCCGGGACTCCCGATGGCCCAGTCAAGAAAACCAGACTATACAGTCATGTAATCATTAATGTCTGGGACTCCCAATGACATTTATGAATCACAAACCGTCTTATCCACGCAAAAGTAGACACCCTCACACTGTAAGGCCATGAATACAATTGAATGGGCTTCGACAGCTGACATAGAATGGACAAGACATCCAACGCTTGATATTATTTGAGGTTCGTAGGTTTATTAAAATTTCATTCCCAAAATAGAAGATTACTATTTCGGGAAACTTTCTATTTTTGGAAACCTACTATTTTTGGAAACTTTCTAAAATTGGAAACTTTCTAAAACCGGAAACTTTCTAACTTTAGAAATTTCTTAAAATCCAAAACCCGCAAATCTAGAAACTTCTATTTTAAGAGACTTTCTAATTTCAAAATTTCGGAAACTTTAATTTAAAATCGACTTTATAATTTTATAAAATAAATTTCAAATTAATCTGAAGAAAAGACTCATATAATTGGCCCAATTGTTTTAACTTCTTGGCCCGAGGCCCAAGAATTGGTCCATGTCCAAGACATGACCCAATTGTCCAATTAAATGACATAACCGGTCTGGTTCATTAAAATTGGTCTAACCAAATTTTAATTACTACGATGACCACAATTGTCAACCGGTTATTTACTAAACCGGATTTTCTCAATTTATTTGGTCCAACCAAATCAAATTAGAAAATCCTGGTTTAGGCACAAAATCCAATAATTCTTTCGACATTGGATTTCTTATCCCGGTTTAACCAGAATTTAATAAAATTATTAAATCTGTTTATTAAACCGAGACGTTTGATTTTAATCAAGTTTTAAAACGAACCGAGCCAAATTGATCACGAACCGATCGCCAAATTGACCTAGCCGCAATCAAGACATCGGCCGGCCGCAAACAACGGACGCGACCGAGTCGTCGACACAAGCCAATCGCGCGATCGGGACGGGACGGTCGTGGGTGGATGGCGGGATGATCGCAGCTTCCGATCCAAGTGATCAGCTCGATCCATCCACACGACCGGGACGACGAGGCAACGGGACGGGACGATCGAGAGTTGCCGAGACGCGATGCGATCGCATCAGCCGATCGGACCAACTCTCTCGA
Organism: Orychophragmus violaceus; assembly: GCA_030180135.1. Taxonomy (NCBI): domain Eukaryota; kingdom Viridiplantae; phylum Streptophyta; class Magnoliopsida; order Brassicales; family Brassicaceae; genus Orychophragmus; species Orychophragmus violaceus. Next base: position 80,317,387 of record CM058234.1, on the reverse strand, counting down.
TCGGGACGACGAGGCAACCGGACGCTCACAGCCGATCCATGCTGTCGATCATGATGATCGATCCATGCGATCAACTCGCCCGATCCCGCGCCTCACGATCGTGCCGATGATCACGCGACTCGATCCTTTGGCGATCGGTCCGTGCATCATCAAACCAACGCATACCAAATCATATAGTTTGGTCATGCGATTTTCTTTAGTTTGTTTAGGTTTCAATTCTTGTTGCTTAAGTGATTTCTCTTATCAGTAGTTGATTCAAAACACTTTTAAACAAGAAAAACAATCCTAAACATGAATCTAAACAAGAAAAACCAGAACCAATGGCTCTGATACCACTGAAGGATCGTTTAGGTTAATCCTGATTTAATTCCAGATTCAGATCATCCTAAACATGCGGATCTAGGTTCTCTTGAATAGAAACAATATCAGATCTCACCTTATACCTGTTTATGCAGCGGAAAGAGAGAAGGTATGGCTTGAGATCAGCAGAACCACCTAGAGATGGATCCTCCAAAGGCTCACACACGCTTCACAGGAAATGGCTGCTAGACCGAGCAGGAGAGGAGGCGCAGAGGGAGAGAGAGACTCACGGCTGGGGGCTAGGGTTAGGGAGAAAAAGATTTGGGTTTTAGTTTATAAAACCCTTCTCTTTCCCTTTTGGGCTTTTGGGCCCAAATACCAATCTGATTAAATCCCTTGGATTTAATCAGACCCATTAATCTCTCTCCAAGTACGACAAATGCCTGGCACTTTTACCGTACTTCTGCTAAGCCGTTCCTACACATTTTCTGTTGGCTTAGGCGTGTGACCCATATGGGATCATATAATAAAGGCAATAAGTCCAAGACTTATAGATCATGAGCGGACTCTAGCAAGCCATCATGACCCCCAGTATTATATGACTTATGTCTGATCATTGACATACTCTTACTTTCTAGAGACAGTACCGAGATTACTGGACACAATTCCAACATGGGATCGTAGATCACGAAAGAAATTTGTTTTGGAGGGGCGGATGTGCTCGATGTCGTGCGCATTCTATTTGACGAATGCTGGAAACAAGGATTTCTGCTAGAACTACGGCATGGATGCCGTAGGCGAGAGAGAAAGGTGTTTCTCTATTTAAGAGGAGTAAGTCAATAAACCCAGAGTACACGTGAGAGCTTGTAGCTCCAATTTGACTTGCACTCGTCGAGCCTTTTCTTAAGGTTTTTCATGATTAATTTGTTGCCAATGTGCGATTAGCGATTTCATGGGTCCGGGTGTTGGCTTGTTGTTGCATGTTCGACTGACTAGATAGTTGAGCATCGAACGAATTTCAGCGAGATCATCCAGACTTTGTCTTGATGCGATATGAGTTTGTGGTGAGATGGATCGTAGTGTTCCAGATCCGCTTCTTGATGCCAAAGCAGTATCATATTTGATCCAGACCCAATTAATTGTTTGATCATTGACCCCTGGCGAGGTTTTCGTCGGGATCGGGCTCGTCGCCATTGTTTGAGCGACAGGGCCGGTTGGTGCCGATGTCGTAGGGATCGAAGCTAGACTCTTCCTTTCGTTGTCAAACTGACTTGTGGTATTGTTTACTCTGGTGGTGTCTTGTGGAATGACGCCGATCACTTGTTCGTGGTCGACTAGAGGTGGAGTTACAATAGTTTTGGGTAGACTTGGATTCATTTCGATCTATCGAATCCTATATCCAACTCTTGTGACAGAAAAATCTATGGTAGTCTCCACAAACTGTGCCAAATGTGAGATCAATAATTCACACCAAAAATTTTATGAGCGTTGGTTTGAATTTATATTGAAATAGTATAGATTTCCTATGAATCAAGGATGTATTTAGTATTGAATGTCGAAATAGAACTTCTACAATGATTTGATCGAATGTACATAAAGAGTGAGATCAAATATTTTTTGTCGAATAATTTGCAGGTCCCTTTCTCGAATGGCTTCTTCTTCTTTTATACTTCATTGTTCCGATCATTCTTTCGAATTCTGTTAGCAACAATCTCTCCACTCTCGTGATTCGCGGGATCTGTTTGAACCAATGAAGTCTCTGACTCGTTCATGACGATCTCAACTTTTAAGTTAATGAAGTCGAATTTCCATTCACTTGGGCTTCAATGACCCTTCATTCATTTAGTCCAAATGAATCAACGTTTTTAAGGACCAAATTTATTGGTTAAATTAAGCACAAACACCAACCCGCCCAAGAATCTAAATTTACCTAGCTATATGTATATACATGCAAATATTATTCTTTTCGGAAAAAAATGAACTTACATTTCATTTTACACAAAATTATGAGTTATGTTGGAACATATAACATATTTTCTAAAGATAGCTTAATGTCACACTTCTTCAGAAGTCCATCATTGGCTTTCGGTTCTCATAAATAATGTTGATCAACGCTTTGGGACCCATGTGATGACTACATCAAGATTCCGATTGTTATCTCTCCAATTAATTTTATTCTGCTTTTTTATATATATATATAAAATACCATGAAAATATAACGACCTTTATATATACATTCCCAACGCAACGCAACCACTTACGAATTATTCCATTTTACTTTGGGTTATTCCTCCTCTCACCACATGATGGATACATTCTCTTGTAATTCTTATGAACACAATCACGCCCCTTTCGACCATCATGATGATGCTGTTGATATTGATGATCATGATCATGATCATCATGATGGTGAACATCAAGAGGAGAGTGGATGGACAACTTATCTCGAAGATTTCTCAAATCAATACAGAACTCATCGTGAAGATAGCGATCATCAAGACAATAGTTCTTGTTCGCTTCTTGGCGTCTCTCCTTCTCTGGTCTCAGACGCCGCCACTGATGCCTTTTCCGGCAAGAGTTTTCCAGTTAATTATCCGGCGAGGTTAAAGTTTGGGAAAGCAAGAACCAAAAAGATATCTGAGGATGATTCTTTGGAGGACACGGCTAGTTCTCCGGTTAATAGCCCTAAGGTTAGATACTACTTAACATGATCCATAAATTTCCTTTATTTTTTCTTTTGGTGCATATTATAAATTAATTATAAGTTTTAATTTAGATTGATTAATATGATTGATTACCCCTCAATTACCTCCAATAGTTTAATTTGATTTTATATTAATCTCCCTTTATAGTATATCCATTTGTAGTAGTTAGAGCAAATGTGTAATTTTATATGAATGATATTGAACAGGTCAGTCAGTTTGAACATATCCAGACGCCTCCTAGAAAACATGAGGACTATGTCTCTTCTACTTTCGTTATGGTAATCTCTCCACTTTTCTTTCATAGATATAAATTTATGTGTCTATCTATCTATTTGAATTTAAATTATTTTATAACCCATACGGAAAAGAAAATGAAGTTGCATAATATTTTATTAAGACAGACTTGGTCCTGTACTATTACATAAACTCAAATTTTTTTGTCTGATTATAATTAAGGAAGGTTTAGTGATCTTTTAGTATATATTAATAATCCTTACATTATATTTGATGGATATAACACGTAAATATGTTTTATTTTATATGGTGTTAGAGAAATACGAGAGGCATGGAGGATCATCAAATCCAAATCCAAGAAGGTGATGAACAAAATATCACAATGATGAGGAATCCCAGAGAAGGAAACAACAACAATATGGACTTGAGGAGTAGAGGATTATGCATCGTCCCTATTTCCATGTTGGCTAACTTTAATGGTCGTTTCTGAATGATAATCAATTCTACTTAAAACATCCTTGTAAATTTGGTGGTGTTTATATATATCTTGTATATATTTGCTTGATGTGTGTACACCGTTGTGGGTATGTGCTTATTTACATTTGTATAGTTTGTTTACATCTATACAAGTGCATATCGGTGGGATATATGTTATGTATACAACGCATCTATATGTTTGTAAACGTTTCTAAGAGCTACCATCTCATAAAGCTTACGCCAGACACATGATTATTTATATCTCTAAAAAGTTTTGAGCAATTTATATCTAGGTTAATTAAGGTTATATATATGTATATATGTAGACAATGCGTACACTTTATGGCATAATAATTATATGGATGGTAAGCACAACTTAAATTTCGTTAAATGCAGCTATGATAAGTACATTATATATTCAAAATTATTTTACATATCAATTAAAAACTGACCAAATGTTTGGCACACTATATTATATGAACTCTTAGCCGTCCTAGCTCCAAACGTAATATGCTACTTGATATAATAAATCTATTCTGACGCTAATATATATGTTACAGAGTATTTAATAACCAGATCAAATTACATTATCCAAATATATGTTATGTATGCATATATCTCTCTATATTCCTTAAGATGGCTAGAGAACTTTCTTCCTTTTCAATTAAAAAAAATATCAAATTTTATATAGGTTAACGGCATCTCTATGTTTGCCTAAAAGAATTGAAGTCAAATTCAAATTTATTTTTACATTATATATTTCGTGCATCCGTTAGCCAAACTTCGTGTTAGGTGATCGAACAAGCTCTCACCAATCATTCTTTCATAAACTAATATAAAACACATGAAACCTAAAACAACACCCATCACAATATATGAATAAATCCGTTTTAGTCTTCTTTTTTTTTTGTAACAAGGGTAATCCGTTTTAGTCTTTAATCGAAGATATTTGATGTTTTTCGTTTGGTTTCGAAACGTGTTAGATGAAGCGTCTAATCAAATTAGTTATGACTACATGTAATATTAAATGCTGTTTAAATGAAATTATATATTCAATTGATTCCTTTCTATTTTGATCAAAAAGCTTTTAATTATAGTTTTGCATGTTAAAAAGGGCCTGTCGGAGTTGTTTTGAATCGAATGACCGTTGGAGGTCGTTGAAACCGGTTATGGATTCAATGTGTAATAACCGATTCAATTAGGTTCCGGTTTAAGAATCTATTGGGTGAAGAAGATCGGTTATGGCTCTTTAGTCAAGCGTCGTCGTTTTGGAGCTGGCCACTATCCAGCTAAAGTAAACATCGAGAGCTCGTCGAGTCAAAGAGAGCCGTTGAGGGTTGTTACCGGAGGCAGTTAGTCGGGTTCATGGGTTGTTGAGCTCGGGGAGTGCTATAATGTGTTTGGGTCGTCTTATTCTTGTTTGAGAGAGTTCAATTGGTGTAATTTCGGGTGAGAGATACACTGGTGAGAGAAAATAGAAAGAAGTGAGATTTCGGGTGAGAGATTTCGCGGTAGCTCTGTATTTTCCGGCGACGCTTGTACCTCCTTTGTTCTTAGTGAATTCCGAGCAAAGTCTCGGCCAGACGTAGGGTTGCGGTTTGTGCACCTGAACTGGATAACAAATTCTTGTGTTCTTTACTTTCTCGTTCTAAGGTTTCCGTCGATCGAATTCGTTTAGGTGTTCTTCATAATCCGATTAAGGTCTTTACGATATCGGTTGATCGTGTAGGATAAGATTGTTTCTCAAGAAGTGGTATTAGAGCTGAGGTTCATTCTAGCTCGATTTATCTCTATACGATCAAGGCGAAGGTTCTAAGATCATCCTCACGATGCGTTCAACCAAGATTGAAATCGAAAAGTTCGATGGCGAGATCGATTATAAAATGTGGAAGGAAAGGCTATTGGCGAATCTAGATCTTCTTGGTCTGACGGATGCTTTGATCAGCCAGGAAGAACAATATGAAGGAAAGGGAACGCCAACAGTGAAGCTTGAGGATCAGAAAGAGAAAGGAGGAGTGGAGACTGAAGTTTCAGATGCTAAGAAAGAAACTGATTCATCCCTGGCAGAGAAACAAAGAAAGGTACGAAGTACAATCGTTATGAGTGTAAATGATGCAATCCTAAGAAAGATCCTTAAGGAGAAGACTGCTGTGGGAATGCTGAGAATCTTAGATGCCAGATACATGTTGAAATCACTACCTAATAGAATGTATCTTAAGCAGCGACTGTATGGATTTAGGATGAGTGAATATGTGTCTATTGAGAAGAACATTGATGAGTTCTTGAGGATCATAACGGACCTTGCAAATGTTATGGTGGAAGTGTCTGATGAGGATCAGGCTATACTGCTTCTGATGTCGTTACCTAAGCAGTTTGATCATATGAGGGACACACTCAGGTATGGAAAGGAGACTGTTACTCTGGATGAGGTGATCAACACGATCCACTCTAAGCAGCTTGACATAAATGCAAATGGTAAGAGCAGTAAGTCTCAGGGAGAAGTGTTATTCTCAAACACGAACAACTCATGGAAGAAAGGTCAAAAGGGATCAGGGTCAAAGCAACAAAATCACAAGTCTAAGGGAAAAGCAAAGGAGAAGGCCACCACCATCTTGTTGGGAATGTCCTGAAATCTACCGTACTATCTCTAGAAAGTATGATAAGTGTCGAGATCAGACATAAGTCATAAATACTGGGTGATCATGATGGCTTGCTAGAGTCCGCTCTTGATCTATAAGTTTAGGACTTATTACCAGTATTGTATGATCCCGAAGGGTCACACACCATAGCTAACGGGAAAGTTAAATGGAATTAATACGGTAAGATGCAATGGCATTTACTGTATTGGATCAGAGAATTGGGCCAGAAAAAATGCAGGCTTTTGTCTGATTTGTGTCTTGGGCCCAAATAACAAATGAGCCATTAGTCATTAGACTTGGGCCCATTAGAGAGTTAATTAGGATGAAGAAATCGAAACCCTAAGCTAAGGGGCTTGCGATTTTTCTCCTTGCAGCCGCGAGCTCATCCCTCTCTCTAACCTCTCTCTCTGATCATCCATCTCTTTGGTCTAGCAGCCATCCCTTGCTTGTAAGAGTGTGGATACTCAAGGAGGAATAGGTGATTCATCTGTTCTAGACTGATCTTGTCATTACCATCAATCCGCTGTGCAATCAATAGGTAATGTTACAGGTTTGGTTTTATGATTCGTTTTACAAGAACCTAGATCTGTTAAGATTATGTGTTAGGTTGTAATACGAGAATTAAACCTTGAAAAACACCATAATCCATCAGTGGTATCAGAGCTAAGGCATTAGTTTCTTGTAATTTGGATCATAGGGCTGTTTAATGTGTTAGAGAATCAATTATGCTAAAATTGATTAAAACCTTAATGCCCTAATCGAATGATTTGGTCTCGGCCGTTTATTTAAACCCTAAATAGCCGAGTGATTTGGTCTCGGCATGCATATGGTCTCGGTAATTAATGTGATATTGCCGAGTGAAGAGATCGAGTGATCAAGGATCACTTTCGATCATGTGTGTGCGTGTGCCGTGTTGTGCCTCGTCTTGGTTGTGTTATCGACCGTGTGATAATGGTCGATCGATAACATGATGCCGAGAGATGGGCCGCGTGGAGTAGTTGGCCGAGATCGATCTCGCGATCGTGAGGCTAGCTTGGATCGTGATGCGTGTGCCGTGAGTGTGATCAGCCGTGTGACAAGCCATGCGATCGATAGCCATATGACCGATCGATGACCGATCGTGATGGCGAGTGGATCGATCGCTTGGCCAAGCGTGATCCGCAAGGCAGCCGCCTAAGTCACGGATGGATCATGGGCCACACATTGCGTTAATGGGCCGAGTTGGATCATGGATCCGATCATCTGGCCCATTAAAATTTTACGTCCCGCGAATAGTCAATCGGTTAAACCGAGCTTCGCGGTTCGTTGCCCAATACCACACCGATTTAACCGGTCCATTTAATTGGCGGTTAATTGTGTGTTTAAAGCCTTAAACCGCAAGTTAAATCAAATTGGCTAAAACATTAGGTGTTTCTTCCCGGTTTTGGATTTAACTGAACCGATCCAATTTAATTGGTGGTTCAAGCGGTTAACCCGAATCGCGGTTTGCTGGAAATTATTTAATTTCTGGTTAAACCGGATTGAAATTCAAAAAAAAAATTGAATTTTAACCTAAACCGAAGGCTGGTCTAAGTTTGATTTGGTTGGACCAAATAATTTAGAGCTGGTCTGGTTTAGTAAATAACCGATGGTTTTGATAGTTAATTTGGTCTTGGACCAGAATTAATAAACCGAATCGGTTATGTCAAATTATTGGGCCAGCTGGAATTCTATGGTCTTGGGCCAAGAATTGGGCCTATAATTTGTGACCCAACCCAAAATATTTAATAAAATATTAAATTAGAAATTTCTATTTTTAGTAAGTTGCTAAATTTAGAAAGTTTCTATAATAAGAAAGTTTCCAAAAATAGTAATCTTCTATTTTTGGAAATAAAACTTAAAAATCCTCAAAAACAATATCAAGCTTGGATGTCTTTCCAATCTTGTCAGCTACTTAACGCTTATTCGATTACAGATATGGCTTACAGTGTGAGGTGTCTGTTTTCGCATAAGTAAAGTAGTATATAGTCACTAATTTCATTGGGAGTCCCAGACTTTAGTGATTATTTGACTGTAAGAGATTGATTTCCTTGACTGGGCCATCGGGAGTCCCGGGCCTTGAGACATCTGGTGAATTTGGGCCTCGGGTCCAATTCACAACCGAGAGTTATATGAGATATAACTAGCTGTGTGTATGCTTACCAAGTAAAGCTAATTCCGGGTGACGGCCAGTGGCCCACTTTGGATTTAGCTGAACATGGGTCTCGGAATCATTGTATTCTTATGAGGTTAAACAAAGAAATTTTGAATACAATGCGAGTTTTCTTATAAGTTGTTAAGATTGCTCTTTTATGAACATAATAACTAAATCTCTATTGTCTCATATTTTCAGCTATGTCAAGCACAACAACACAAAACACTTTCTCGATCCGGTCTGCCCTTGAGAAGGACAAACTGAACGGATCAAACTTCCTGAACTGGTCTAGGAACCTGAGACTTGTGCTCAGGCAGGAGAAGAAGGCTTATGTCCTTGAAAGAGCTCTCTCTCCTAGACCTGCGAATAATGCCGCACAAGCTGTGAAGAATGCTTGGGATACGCATTCTTCAGATGCTAATGACGTGATTTGCCTGATGTTGGCGACAATGGCTCCCGAACTGCAGATGCAGTGGGAAGGCCTGACTTGTCCCATGGAGCTGATGGCAAATCTGAAAGCGTTGTTTCAGGAGCAGGCTCGTACAGAGAGATTCCAAACTGTTAAGAATCTCTTGGACTGTAAAATGGCTAAGGATGCAGCAGTGAGTCCACATGTTCTGAAAATGATGGGTTATCTCGATCATTTGACTAGGCTCGACTGTCCTATAAGCCAAGAGCTTGCTTGTGATATCGTTCTGCAGTCTCTTACTCCTGCATATGACCAGTTCATTTTGAACTATAATATGCATGGGTTGATAAAGACTTTGCCTGAGCTACATGGTATGCTCAAGACTGCAGAACCGAATCTGAAGAAGACCAAGGAGTCGTCTGTACTCATGGTTCAGAAGGGCAAGGGTTTCAAGAAATCCGCTGCAGACAAGGGAAAGGGCAAGGTAGTCAGCAATGAAAAGGCCAAGCCCAAGCCCGTGTCTAAAGCTGGGCCTTCTGATATCTGCCACTTTTGTAAAGAGGCAGGGCATTACCGCATGGACTGTAAGAAATACCAGGAAAGTCTGAAGAAGAAGAAGTCCTTGGAGACTAAATCTTCAGGTATTTTTGTTATTGAAGTAAATACTACTACTTCTGATAATACCACTTGGGTATTAGATACTGGATGTGGGGCTCATATTTGTACTAATATGCAGGCGCTCAGCAACAGTAGAAGGTTGAAGCAAGGGCAAGTAGAGTTGCGGGTTGGCAATGGAGCGAAGGTTCCAGCACTGGCCGTTGGCACTTACTTGTTGTCTTTACCTTCTGGATTGATTTTAGAACTTGAGAATTGTTATTTTGTACCTGCTATAAGCAGAAATATCATTTCAGTTTCATTGTTGGATTTGCAAGGATTTGATTTTTCTATTAAGAATAAATTGTGTTCCTTTAATCTCAATGATATGTTCTATGGCTGTGCCCCTCTTATAAATGGGCTGTACATGCTGGATCAATCTGCTCCAGTATATAACATAAATACAAAACGGTTCAAATCTAACGAAGAAAATGAAACGTTTCTCTGGCATTGTCGTTTGGGGCACATTAGTGAGAAACGCGTCAAGAGGCTCCATTCAAATGGACTCTTGGGCTCATTTGACTTTGAGTCTTGTGAGCAATGCGAATCTTGCCTAATGGGCAAAATGACACGGGCCCCTTTCAATAAACCCACAGAAAGGGCCAGTGAACTATTAGGCCTGATACATACTGACGTGTGTGGCCCAATGTCCACAAATGCTAGAGGAAACTTTCAGTACTTCATTACATTCACTGATGATTTCAGTAGATATGGATATGTCTACTTGATGAAACATAAGTCGGAAACCTTTGAAAAGTTCAAAGAATTCCAGAATGAAGTACAGAACCAGCTTGGTAAAAGTATTAAGGCTCTTCGGTCGGACCGAGGAGGAGAATACTTGAGCCAGGAATTTCGTGATCATCTGAGTGAGTGTGGGATTATCTCCCAACTCACACCTCCTGGAACACCTCAGTGGAATGGTGTGTCTGAGAGAAGGAATCGGACATTATTAGATATGGTCCGATCCATGATGAGTCACACAGACCTTCCTATATCCCTTTGGGGATATGCTTTGCTGACCGCAACGTTCACACTGAACAGAGTGCCATCAAAGGCAGTAGCAAAGACACCATATGAGATATGGACTGGAAAAGCTCCAGCTTTGTCTTTTCTCAGAATTTGGGGTTGTGAAGCCTATGTCAAAAGATTAATCTCAGACAAGCTTACACCAAAATCTGACAAATGCTACTTCATTGGTTATCCTAGGGATACCAAGGCTTATTACTTCTATCTGCGATCCGAGAACAAAATCTTTGTTGCTCGGGATTGTACTTTTCTTGAAAGGGAGTTTCTCTCTAGAAAAGATAATGGGAGTAAGGTACAACTTGATGAAATTCAAGAAGGACAGGAACCTGTTCAACCTAATGAGGAAGAACAGCAGGATGAATTACATGAAGTTGTAATAGAACCTGAACCTGCAGTACCTGAAGTTCGAAGATCCGGAAGGATCCGTCACGAACCTGATAGATATCAAGGATTCCTTGTGACTAATTGCCATGATCTTTTGATCATTGACGGTGATGAACCCTCGAACTTTGCAGAAGCCATGATGGGCCCTGACTCCTTAAAGTGGCGTGAAGCCACAGAATCCGAGATGGACTCCATGTCTATTAACCGAGTGTTTTCACTGGTTGATTTACCTGCTGGTGCAAAAGCCATCGAGTGTAAATGGATCTTCAAGAAGAAGATTGACATGGATGGAAATGTCCAGATTTACAAGGCCAGGTTGGTGGCAAAAGGTTTCAAGCAAATTCATGGTATAGACTATGATGAAACCTATTCACCAGTGGCCATGATGAAATCAATTCGGATTCTCCTAGCGACTGCCGCTTATTATGACTATGAGATTTGGCAGATGGATGTGAAAACCGCCTTCTTGAATGGAATCTTGGAGGAGGATGTGTATATGACACAACCTGACGGTTACATTGATCCTAAGAATGCTGGGAAAGTATGCAAGCTTCACAAATCCATTTATGGATTGAAGCAAGCATCGAGGAGTTGGAATCTTCGTTTTGATGAAGCAATAAAGAACTTTGACTTCATCAGAAACCAAGAGGAACAATGTGTGTATAAGAAAACTAGTGGGAGCAAAGTGGCGTTTCTTATCTTATATGTCGATGACATATTGCTTCTTGGAAATGATATTCCAATGCTGAAGTCTGTTAAAGACTGGCTGGGAAGTTGTTTTTCCATGAAGGACATGGGTGAAGCCGCGTATGTTCTTGGAATCCGAATCTTTAGAGACAGATCTAAAAAGCTGATTGGACTTTGTCAAGATGCTTATATAGATAAAGTCCTGCATCGATTCGGAATGGATAAATCCAAGAAGGGGTTCACGCCAATGATACATGGTGCTACACTAAGCAAGGATCAGTGTCCTAAAACACCTGATGAGCTTAAGCGCATGAGTAGGATTCCTTATGCTTCGGCTATAGGATCTATCATGTATGCCATGATCTGTACTCGTCCTGATGTTGCTTATGCACTAAGCATGACGAGTAGGTACCAGTCTAATCCAGGTGAGAGTCACTGGATTGCCGTAAAGAACATCCTGAAGTATTTGAGGAATACTAAGGATAAGTTCTTGGTTTACGGAGGAAGTGAAGTGCTTGAAATCAGTGGATTCACAGATGCAAGTTTTCAGACAGATAAGGATGATTTCCGGTCACAGTCTGGCTACATCTTCTGTCTGAATGGCGGTGCAGTAAGTTGGAAGAGTTCCAAGCAGAGCACCGTGGCAGATTCCACAACTGAAGCTGAATACATCGCTGCTTCGGAAGCTGCGAAGGAAGGAGTTTGGATAAGGAACTTCTTGATTGAACTCGGTGTATTCCCAAATGCCACTGAGCCTCTAGCACTGTATTGTGACAACAATGGTGCAATTGCTCAAGCCAAGGAACCGAGACATCATCAGAAATCCAAACACATTATGAGAATGTATCACCTGATTCGTGATATAGTAAATAGAGGTGAAGTGATGGTCAGCAGAGTTCCCACTGATGAGAACGTGGCTGACCCGTTGACAAAGCCACTCCCGAGACCTAAGCACGAGTTGCATACTGCTGCTGTAGGAATTAGAGATATTCAAATGTAATCTCTTTTTGAGTGAGAGTTGTGAGGGCTTTGTTTTAGTTATTTTGATTGGTTCATGTAAACATTTTAAATGTTAATGAAATTTTATTTCTGGATTATTTTTAACTGTGATCTAAAATAATCGTTCCAAAATGATTCATGTCATTATATATGGGTCATCGAAGTACATGAGTTGACTTGATCCTGAAACCCCATATTTAACGAAGTGACATAAATCATAGTGTCCATAGTCGAAGGTTGTTGAATTGGAACACCAACAACCACTTGAGACTAGATTGTGTTGAGACTTATGACCAAGTTTCGAGGGGTCATAGATGTGCGGCATCAAAGTCGACACATAGGTATATGTAGGGGAGCATATGACCGGACATGGCCCGCTGATGAGAACTCTACAAGATATTAATATCTGTGTCATAAGAGGTTCTCATATACGACTATAGAGTATAGTTCTTAGACCTGAGTTCGCATGCATGTGGCTGCACATGGAGTAATACGCTTTGATCATTGTCTAACGCTGTTTCGTAACTGGGAGCTATACGGACCTTGGTTGGGTGTATTATGAATTGTGTAGTTCATAGTGATGGAACAAGATGGGATTTGTCCCTGCCGTTTAACGGAGGTAATATCTCTAGGCCAATCGGAGATTTGATAGCTGGTAAGAGAATGGCCATTCCCAAACGGACTTGCCCAAGTCGTTTGAATTGTCAGTATCAAATATGTTCCGATAAACATGGTCTGGCTATATAAGGATGACACGCATCTTGCCTTATGCCAGATCGAGATATTAAGACAAAAGGACTAGGGAATGTAGGATTCTAGTACAATCGGGAGATTGTTGGGAATGTCCTGTGTAGGATTCCAGTACAAGTGGGAGATTGTTGGGAATGTCCTGAAATCTACCGTACTATCTCTAGAAAGTATGATAAGTGTCGAGATCAGACATAAGTCATAAATACTGGGTGATCATGATGGCTTGCTAGAGTCCGCTCTTGATCTATAAGTTTAGGACTTATTACCAGTATTGTATGATCCCGAAGGGTCACACACCATAGCTAACGGGAAAGTTAAATGGAATTAATACGGTAAGATGCAATGGCATTTACTGTATTGGATCAGAGAATTGGGCCAGACAAAATGCAGGCTTTTGTCTGATTTGTGTCTTGGGCCCAAATAACAAATGAGCCATTAGTCATTAGACTTGGGCCCATTAGAGAGTTAATTAGGATGAAGAAATCGAAACCCTAAGCTAAGGGGCTTGCGATTTTTCTCCTTGCAGCCGCGAGCTCATCCCTCTCTCTAACCTCTCTCTCTGATCATCCATCTCTTTGGTCTAGCAGCCATCCCTTGCTTGTAAGAGTGTGGATACTCAAGGAGGAATAGGTGATTCATCTGTTCTAGACTGATCTTGTCATTACCATCAATCCGCTGTGCAATCAATAGGTAATGTTACAGGTTTGGTTTTATGATTCGTTTTACAAGAACCTAGATCTGTTAAGATTATGTGTTAGGTTGTAATACGAGAATTAAACCTTGAAAAACACCATAATCCATCACATCTCCTGCTGGACTTGTGGAGCAGAGGGTCATTTCAAAAGAAATTGTCCTAAGAGAAATGGACAGAAAGAAAAGGGGCCTAAGTCTGGAGAATCATCTGCTGTAACAGGAGTTGAGTATGTGGAATCTCTAACTGTGTCTGAGGTGAATGTGGCTGAGACTATAGATTTTAATGAGATCTGGATTCTAGATACAGGGTGCTCATTCCATATGACACCAAGACGAGATTGGTTCATTGACTTAGAAGAAGCTAACTCGGGCTCTGTGAGAATGGCAAATGAAACTACCTCTAAAGTCATGGGAATTGGCACCATTCATCTAAGAACCAATGAAGGTAACCTGGTCCAAGTAAAGAATGTGAGGTATGTTCCAGAGTTCTCCAGAAATTTGCTGTCTCTAGGAACCTTTGAAGATCAGGGATGTTCTTTCTCATCTAAAGATGGTTTGCTTGAGGTTATTAAGTCAGGGAAGTCTATCTTAAAAGCTAGAAGAGAAAGCAAACTCTACTTCCTTCTGGGAAAATGTATCAGAGTAAGAAGCTTGTTGAGTGAGTCTGGTCTTCCAAAGGTGTTTTGGGCTGAGGCAGTAAATACCTCAGTGTACCTAATCAACAGATCTCCATCATCAGCTATTCAAGGAAAGGTCCCAGAGGAGGTTTGGTCAAAAGTCGCTCCAAGGTATGATCACCTGAGAAAGTTTGGTTGTTTATCTTATTACCATACTGATGATGGCAAGCTCAAGCCAAGAGCAAAGAAGGGAATTTTCATAGGATATCCCTCAGGAGTAAAAGGGTATAAAGTTTGGTCCTTTGAAGAAAGAACCTACATCATTAGCAGAAATGTTATATTCAAGGAAGATGAATGCTATAAGGACTTACTGGGTAAATCTGCTGGACCAAGAGAAGAAAATACCTTGTTTCTGGATGTTGAAATGAGTTCAAGAGATTTGGGCTCAGGTGGAGAAACTCAGGAGCTTAAGGAAAACTCTGAGTTAGAAACAGTTCAACTGGATTCAGAAGATGAAAGTGATTCACTTCAACCAGAAGAGGAAGAAGAGAATCCTGGTAGTTATCATCTTGTCAGGGACATGGAAAGAAGAGAACATAAGTTTCCAAAGAGATTTGAAGACTATGTTCACATGGCTTTACTAGCCTCTGAAGATGGCGACCCCCCAGAACCAAGAGATTTCAAAGAAGCTCTCAAGGACCCTCATAAGAAAATGTGGTCTCTGGCTGCAGATGAGGAAATGACTTCTTTAAAGAAGAACGATACTTGGATTCTGGTTCCTAAACCCAAAGGTAGAAAGATTATTGAATGTAGATGGATTTTCAAACGAAAACCAGGGATTCAAGGGGTGGAAGAACCAAGGTTTAAGGCTCGGTTAGTCGCCAAGGGATATGCTCAGAAAGAGGGAGTGGACTACAACGAGATCTTCTCTCCGGTCGTCAAACATGTCTCCATTAGGTACCTGATGTCTATTGTGGTTCAAGAGAATCTTGAACTTGAACAACTTGATGTGAAAACCGCGTTTCTCCACGGTGAGTTGGATGAGGAAATTTTCATGGATCAGCCTGAAGGTTATGTTGAAAAAGGTAAAGAAGATCATGTGTGTTCTCTGAGAAAGTCTCTGTATGGTTTGAAACAAAGCCCCAAGAAGTGGAATCAAAAGTTTAACAACTTCATGCTGGAAAATGGATACAAGAGAAGTGTTCATGATCAATGCGTCAATATCAAGAATGTCTCAGGTGTGTACATATATCTTCTATTGTATGTGGATGATATGTTGGTAGCAAGCAGAGATATGAAGCTGATCAAGGTCTTGAAGAGTAAACTGAGTTCTGAGTTCGAGATGAAAGACCTTGGAGCAGCTAAAAGGATATTGGACATTGACATCACAAGAAACAGAAATCAAGGGTACTTGAAACTATCTCAAGAAGCTTATTTGGAGAAGGTTCTCAAAACCTACAACATGGATAAAGCAAAACCTGTTAACACTCCTATGGGTGTTCATTTCAAGATTGCTGCAGCAATAAAACAAGAAGAAAAGGATGATGCAGAGTTCATGAAATCAGTTCCTTATTGTAATGTTGTTGGGAGTTTGATGTATGGAATGATAGGTTCCAGACCAGATCTTGAATATCTTGTTGGATTGATCAGTAGGTTCATGAGCAACCCTACCAAAAATCACTGGAATGCAATGAAATGGTCTTGAGGTACGTAAGAGGTTCAGCAAAGTTGAGTCTGGTGTATGAGAAGTCTGATGATTTCAAGATTGTTGGTTTCTGTGATTCTGATTATGGAGCTGACTTGGATCGAAGAAGGTCTATCTCAGGTTACACATTCTTGTCAGGAGGCTGTGCTATCAGTTGGAAGTCAAGCTTGCAGAAAGTTGTTGCTTTGTCAACAACAGAATCAGAGTACATTTCTCTGACAGAAGCTGCAAAAGAAGCAGTTTGGCTTCGAGGTTTGAGCAGAGAATTTGGCTATGATCAAGAAAATGTTGAGATCTTCTGTGATTCGCAAAGTGCGATAGCATTAGCCAGAAACAATGTTCATCATGAACGCACCAAGCATATGGCGGTCAAGTTAAGCTTTGTGCGTGAACGTGTTGAAGAAGATGAGGTACAAGTGCTGAAGGTCCATACGGATGATAATCATGCGGATATCTTCACAAAGGTGTTACCAACAAGCAAGTTCAATAAACTGTTGAGCTTGCTTGGTGTCTCTGAGTAATCAAGGAAAAGAAATCGAGATTCGGGATTCGCTAAGAACAGGTTCAGGGTCATTCATTCAAGGTGGAGTTTATCGAGTTGTTTTGAATCAAATGACCGTTGGAGGTCAATGAAACCGGTTATGGATTCAATGTGTAATAACCGATTCAATTAGGTTCCGGTTTAGGAATCTATTGGGTGAAGAAGATCGGTTATGGCTCTTTAGTCAAGCGTCGTCGTTTTGGAGCTGGCCTCTATCCAGCTAAATTAAACATCGAGAGTTCGTCGGGTCAAAGAGAGCCGTTGAGGGTTGTTACCGGAGGCAGTTAGTCGGGTTCAGGGGTTGTTGAGCTCGGGAGGTGCTATAATGTATTTGGGTCGTCTTATTCTTGTTTGAGAGAGTTCAATTGGTGTAATTTCGGGTGAGAGATACACTGGTGAGAGAAAATAGAAAGAAGTGAGATTTCGGGTGAGAGATTTCGCGGTGGCTCTGTATTTTCCGGCGACGCTTGTACCTCCTTTGTTCTTAGTGAATTCCGAGCAAAGTCTCGGCCAGACGTAGAGTTGCGGTTTGTGCACCTGAACTGGATAACAAATTCTTGTGTTCTTTACTTTTTCGTTCTAAGGTTTCCGTCGATCAAATTCGTTTAGGTGTTCTTCATAATTCGTTAAGGTCTTTACAATATCGGTTGATCGTTTAGGATAAGATCGTTTCTCAAAAGGGCCTTTTTGAGTTTTCATCATCAAAAAAAAATTGTTCAATGTTCAATGGATTCGATAATTTCTCAGCTGCTCAACATGCTCCAAGAGCTCGATCTATGACCGTCTAAAGTTGATGATACATCACTTAAAATTAGTTCTAAATTTTTATTAAAGGTAAAAGATCAATTATATGAGGGGTGTATGATTAACTGGAAATTCCCACACTTCCAATAAATTATTTACGAACTATTATTGGATAAAGCAACCTTAAATCCCATCTATAAGAACAATTCTTGGGTTCATCCCTAGAGGTGAACCCATTTGTTCACCTCATGATGTCTAAGCCAATCAAAATGCCACGTAAGATTTAGTTAAACAGAAAAAAGATTAATAAACATAACAATTGTTGAATTAAAAAACGTTATTATCAACCAAAAAATAGAAAAAAAACTGACGTGAGTTAGACGCCGTTGAAGGTCTCGAAGCTCCATTTCTGTGAAATCTCAAAGAGAGATTATCAATGAAAAATTAGGGTTTCTTATCTTCTTCTTCTTCTTCTTCTTCCTCCATAGCTGAGTTCTCGAGGTTTTAATTTTCTTATGTTTTAATGTTTCTCATTTGTTTTTGTTCAGATTTTCAATTTCGATGGGAATTGCTACGATTTGCTTCCCCGGGTAAATTTCTAGTTGTTTCTAATTACTAAATTCGCTTCAGTTCTTTTCTCATTTCTTATTTCTGAAATCTTATTCAATTGCAGTGGTTAGAAGAGGAGTTGTTTTGTAGTTAATTCCAAACAAAATTCGGAATTATGTGTCTCAGGTTTTTCGCCTGGCAACTCCCATGGATTTTGAATCAAAGGATCCTGAGGTGAGTAACGTGAGTTATATTGTGAACTTTCTGAATCTCACATCTTCTGCCCTACAAGATTTGTTGATTGAGTTTGTTTGAATCATAAGGAAGTTATAAAATTGACAGTGAATGTATTGTTGGGGATAATGAAAGCATGTGTTAAATCGATTGACAGAGTCTCTGCAACATGCCGCATGATAGAATGGACGAGCTTGATCTTATTATACTTCTCTTCACAAGTCTGAATATCCTCCTCGCTGACCCTACGTTTGCTCAGATCAATGTACCCCTTCTCTTTGTCCACACGCAGAACCATGACAGGAGAGCTCGGATAAAAGGATCATACCTTCGATGTTGTTGTACTCCAGCAGTGAAACATAAGCTCCCATATCTGCGATGTTCTTGACCTGAATCATCACCGCCATATCCACCTCTGGATACTTTGTCTGCTGGAATGGTTAATGTCGAGGAACATAAGAAAAATGTAAGTGATGAAAACGATTGGAGTGATCAATTGTCCCTTTTCAAAAACCAGAGACCAATTGTCTGCTCTGATTGATATGTAAAATCTTCTGGCAGAGAGGATTGTTCTGAGCAGGCTTCATCATCAGCAAGCAATGGCATTAGTGCTATAGAAAAGCTGAAGGCAATGGAGCAAACATTGGTCAAAGGCAGGAGATCCAATATGACTGTTCCACAGTGGTTAAGAAGAAGCTACGTGCAATGCTCCATTTCCTGCGTCATCGTCGTCGTCTCGGCAAAATCGCCACCACTTGCAGCGTCGATGCGGCTCAGCCAAATTCGAAGTAGGACGCTTCCTATGGTTGCGTCTTGTTGCGTTGGAGCTGGAAGCTCGTGAGACTGTGACGGAGGGAGACACATAGCGGTGAGAAGAAGCTCTGAATGGCATCATCGGCATGGTTGTTGTGAAACTAAATCCCATAAGCGTTCCCAGTGTGATGCTTCTATCATGGAAGAAGGATCATGTAGACTAATATCCCTCATCACCAATAAAAAAATAAAACCAATCAACACACCAAATTTTGGTTTTGGTTTTCCTTTTTTCTTTTACTCTTACGAAGAGATAAAAAGAGATTACAAGATTTGGTGATTATCTCTTTGTTTTAATCCAATTTTTTTTATTGTTATTCCTCTATAAAATAGGATTGAGAACCTCTTGTATAAAGTAGCTACCTGTTTTGATTACTAAAATTTACAGAGCCTTATATTCTTCTTTGATCTCGAACAACAAGACGCAACAAAACTACAGAAGTTAGGTATGTTTTTCTTGTTCTTAGTTTTTTATTCCTATAAAACGATCTTTGTATTAGGTCATAAAACAATCTAATTGTCAGTGGTTTTGACCCTCAGCAAAAAGTTCTATTTGAGTGAAACTTTTCAATAATGTACGACATATAATTCTCTTTTGGTCAATTGTGATATAATTCAAAAACTATCTTTTATGCTTTACGACTTATACTTCATCCTTTGTTCATGATTTTTTTTTGTAGATCTAAAATATCAAAAGAGTATATTGCTAACAAATCTTCTACTTGCATTAACATGGATGTCAAAAACAATGAAACTGTTGATGTTGATCAGTATGGATCCAGTTTGTTAAATCATAATTTGACTGATTTTTTAGCTGAGGAAAAAGATGATTCAATAAGTGAAGACGAAATTTTAATCAGTGAATTCGAAGAAGAAGAAGATGATGATGATACAGACAACAAAGATGATTATATTGAAACAGAAGAGGTTGTTGTTTTGAAAGCGAATGAGAAGAAAGATGAACTGTGTATTGGAATGGAGTTTTGTTCTGATGAGACTGCATATCTAGCTTATAAAACGTATGGTGGCAAACATGGTTTCGATGTAAGGAAACAACGGAGGACGAAACTAAAAGGTAAGGTAGTAAGGCTTGTTTATGTTTGCTCAAAAGAGGGGTATAGAAAGGAATCAAAGATAAAGAAATCTTATTCACAACCAATCACAAGGTGTGGATGTCCAGCTCATATGACCTGCTACATTCAGAGTACCGGAAAATACAAGATTGTGTCTTTCGAGCCGAACCATAACCATGATTTAGTGCATACACCTATGAAGCATTTGTTGAAGGGTAATCGGACAGTCTCGATCGCTCAAACACAACATGCTGATGATGCTGAGATGTCAGGAATTTCAGCAAAAGCAACCGTTCAAATGATGAGTAGGGAAGTTGGTGGGAGAGAAAATCTAGGTTTTATGGAGAAAGACTATCGAAATTACATACACCGCAAGAGAATGAAAAAAATGGAAAAAGGAGATGCTGGAGCAGTTTTGCAATACTTCCAAAAGAAGAAAGAGGAGGATTCATCTTTTTTTATTCAATGCAACTTGATGAGGACGATATGATCACTAATATCTTCTGGGCAGATGATCGGTCTATAAGTGATTACAATCTTTTTGGAGATGTCGTTTGCTTTGACACAACTTATAAGACCAATGAATATGATAGACCATTTGCTCCATTTGTCGGGGTTAATCATCATAAGCAAACGATTTTGTTTGGTGCTGCTCTCTTATATGATGAAACAATTGAGTCATTTAAGTGGCTTTTTGAGACTTTCCTTGGAGCAATGTCTGCAAAACAACCAGAAACAATTCTCACAGACCAGTCTGCAGCAATGGCGAGTGCAATAGTGAAGGTGTTCCCTGATACAACACATAGGTTATGTGTTTGGCATATTTACCAAAATGCTGCAAAGAACTTGAGTCATGTATTTCATGGTCCAGGACAGTTTGCCACATACTTTGGCAAGTGTGTATATGACCATGAGGAAGAAGAAGATTGGTTATTGGCATGGAATGATATGCTCAAGAAGCATAATTTGACAGAGAATAAATGGTTGAAAAATGTGTTTGAGTTGAGAGAAAAATGGGCAATGGTATATGGACGTCATACATTTACAGCAGACATGGTGAGCACACAACGTAGTGAAAGTATGAATAATATTTTAAAGGGATATTTGAAGCGTAGTTTTAACATGTTATCTTTCTTTGAACACTATGAGAGAGTGTTGGAAGATCGGCGATATAATGAACTAACTGCTGACTTCAGAATGATGCATACCTTGCCGGTATTATTTGCCACCGTAGAGATATTGGAACATGCAATGGAAGTGTATACACCTGAAGTTTTTATCTTGTTCCAGAAGCAGCACGCAGTTATCGGTGATTATGTTGCCAAAAAGATAAGTAAGTCTGAGATGGTGTATGAATACAAAGTATCTTATCGTGGCGAAGCACGAGAGCATTTGGTTAAATATGATGCTACAAACCAAATGATACATTGTAGTTGCATGAAGTATTCTTTTGCTGGGATCTTATGTCGCCATGCGTTGAAAGTGTTGGATAAGAAGAATGTTAGAAAAATTCCATCTAACTACATTCTAAATAGATGGAGTAAAGATGCAAAAGCACGAAGCGTATCTTCTTATCGTTCAGAGAAACCTAATGAAACAGAGAAGCAGTCTATTGGAAAGCGATATAGCCATTTATGTCGCAATTTTCGAGAGATTGCATCTGTTGCTGCTGAACATAAAGATTTGACTTTGTATGCAAATGAAGTTGCTTCTCAGTTGCTTAAAACATTGGAAGAAAAGAAAAAGGAACTGGTGAAAACTAATGCATGGATGCTCCCAGCTTCCGATGTTAAAAAAGTGGAAGAAGAAGAAGGCGAAGAAGTTCCAAATGCACGTGGAATTAAAAGAAAAAATTCTGTTGGCCGTCCAAAGAACCAAAAAACTGGGCCACATGGTCGATATTTGAGTGTTCTTGAAAAGAAAAAATATGGAACATCAAAATCATCAAGTACTGCTAAAGCAAAGAAGAAATTATCATTTCAGGTATTTTTAATTTTTCTTTTTCGTTTATGTCTAATTTTTATTGAAACGTAACTTAATCAATATATGTATCAATATATATTATATTAATTACAATATATAAAATAAATGTTTTAGGACTCAGTTCTTACATCGGACACCCAATTATCTCCTTTGGACACTCAGTTATCTGTTGATATCACCAGTCCGGATTTACGTAATGAATCATTTTTCTCACAGGTAAATGTTTTATTTTTACTAGTTATATTTATACTTGAGCTATCTCTCAATTTTTAAATAACTTAAAAAATTATATATTTTGTAGGACATTGAAAAGAGTTGTGACGATACATCCTAAAAGCTCTATTACTTTGAAGAGAGATTTTGAAGTTGAACTATAGTTGTTACATGTTACACTTTTTAATAAGATTTTTTACTTGCATGTTAAACTTTAGTTGATAAGAGGATTTTCTTTACATTATTAAGTTATGAATAAGAGGATTTCTTTACATTGTTAAGTTATGAATCGAAGAAATTGACACACAACATTGTATGCTCGAACCAATTCCAGCCACTTTATGCTTGAACCAACGTCAAATGATCACTGTAATCACTGGTAGAGAACTTGGACTTTGCTGATTCTGATATCGCGTCATTCATTGAAGTCTTTTGTTTCATGAACAAAGTGAAACCTCTTTTCAGATCTTGAGCATACCTTGATGCCAGGTTACATCATTGACCCATGAATCATGCAGAGAAGACCTTCCAGACCTAATAACAGTGCGGAGAGTTTACTTAAGCTGGGTACAAATGGTTTATGAGAAACAATCAGGTTTAAAAACAACAAAAGGACACAAATACCTGCTAAGACTAGATAAAGAGAAACCTTGTCTCAATGCCTCCTTGCATATATGAGAACCTACATAACCATTTCCTCCCAAAACCAATATCTGTATTCAACACCAAAGTAAACAATCTTAAAACCAATGTAATAGGTTCAGAGAGTAGAGAGAGAGGCAGTTTGTGAACATTTTTTTTTTATTTCAACCAAAGGATATCTCTAATTGAGAAACAAACACAAAAAGAGTAAATCAAAGAGCACTCACAACTCTCCACAAGCCCAGAGTCTTCCCAACAATTACAAACATGAGTCTAACTCTTGTTTCAAGTGAATCTCTCATCAAACTTATGAGCAATAAAAAAAGGTATGGTCTTTTACCTTATCTTTCGAATGTGAACCAGCAGCTTCAGACAAAAGTCCATATCAATCAGAAGCAGACAATTGGTCTCTGGTTTCTGAAAGGGACAATTGATAACTCCATTCGTTTATGTTCCTCGAGATTAACCGTTCCAGCAGACGAAGTAAACACGATTCGTCGTACGGTCATCGATTTAACACATGCTTTCATTATCCCCAACAATACATTCACTGTCAATTTTATAACTTCCTTATGATTCAAACAAACTCAATCAACAAATCTTGTAGGGCAGAAGATGTGAGATTCAGAAAGTTCACAATATAACTCACGTTACTCACCTCAGGATCCTTTGATTCAAAATCCATGGGAGTTGCCACGCGAAAAACCTGAGACACATAATTCCGAATTTTGTTTGGAATTAACTACAAAACAACTCCTCTTCTAACCACTGCAATTGAATAAGATTTCAGAAATAAGAAATGAGAAAAGAACTGAAGCGAATTTAGTAATTAGAAACAACTAGAAATTTACCCGGGGAAGCAAATCGTAGCAATTCCCATCGAAATTGAAAATCTGAACAAAAACAAATGAGAAACATTAAAACATAAGAAAATTAAAACCTCGAGAACTCAGCTATGGAGGAAGAAGAAGAAGAAGAAGAAGATAAGAAACCCTAATTTTTCATTGATAATCTCTCTTTGAGATTTCACAGAAATGGAGCTTCGAGACCTTCAACGGCGTCTAACTCACGTCAGTTTTTTTTCTATTTTTTGGTTGATAATAACGTTTTTTAATTCAACAATTGTTATGTTTATTAATCTTTTCTCTGTTTAACTAAATCTTACGTGGCATTTTGATTGGCTTAGACATCATGAGGTGAACAAATGGGTTCACCTCTAGGGGTGAACCCAAGAATTGTTCCATCTATAATGTCAAATCATATCCTTTGAGAATCTCATCAACGATTCTTTTTTTTTTTTTTTGTCAACTGGTAGGATTATATTGATGAAACTGAAACACAAAGTTTAATACAAAGCCCAAAAGACAGGCAACAAAGCCCAAACCACAGGCAGCAAAAGCCCACAAAACAGGCAACAAAAGCCTACAACAGAGGCAACACAAGCCCATAAAGGGTCGCTAAACGTACAACTAAAGGAAACATAAACAAGCAAATCCAACTCAACTCATCGCAACTCAAACTTGAAACAAGATAGCAGCAATCGCAAAGAACAAAAGAGCGAGATAAATCGTCGTAGCCCGCGGCACACCGAACGATAACATCAACCACCTGGAGACACTCAGAGAGACACTCTCTCCCCAACCCAAAACCAAGAACAAGAACTTCATAACCCGACAAGAAAGAACCTAAGAAAGTTCTCACAAACCACTTTCGGATGCGGAAAAGACGCACTCATAAACGTCTAACTTAAACCTAGATAGAAGTCCTAAACACAACCCAAGTCTCCAACGAAGCCTAAGCAATCCAAAACCCAAAAAACCTTAAAAACATGATTGAAAAGCACTCACAAGGCAAACGACGACTAACCACCAAGAAACAAGTTGAGATACTAGAACCAAGTTAGAACACCAAGTTTCCAAAAGAAGAGGTAATTGAAAATAAGCTTCTAA
Organism: Orychophragmus violaceus; assembly: GCA_030180135.1. Lineage (NCBI taxonomy): Eukaryota > Viridiplantae > Streptophyta > Magnoliopsida > Brassicales > Brassicaceae > Orychophragmus > Orychophragmus violaceus. Next base: position 80,292,194 of record CM058234.1, on the reverse strand, counting down.
CACCGATAAATCCACATCGCATAAAAACCACACGGACCAAAATCCGGACAGCAACAATCCAACCTAGACCAACCCTAAACCAACACCCAAAAACCACAGATCTGCTCCTAAACTACCAAAACCAGACCACAGCCATACGAAGAATAAGAAGCACGACCGATATCTCTTACCCCATCTGCAACCAGCACTCACCGAGGAGATGAAATGGCGACGGAGACATGAGGACACGGCGCCAGACGCGAGCAGCTGAGGTAACCAGCAAAGCAGCGACGACCAGAGAGATGCGGAGGCGACGGCCGATGGGAAAAGCGGAGGTAGATGCGCCGGAAAACCGTTGAAAGAGGGCCGAGGGACGGAGGAGCGAAAAATAACTAAGCAGAGGAGAAAGAGGAGGTGACGAGCCGTCGAGACGCGCCGGCGGTGAAGCCAGGCGGTGACGACGGCTCACCACGGCGACGGCGGCGCTTACTAAAACCTAGGTCGAGCTGTTTGGGTCGAGAGAGAGAACGTTGGGTATTTTAATTATCGAGTCGCTCCCAGCTTTTTTGTTGATCTCATCAACGATTCATTGATTTCTTCTTTTCTTTTTGTCTTTAATGATAAAATGATTCGCCATTTAGGGTTTTTGATGGGAGATATAGCTTGCATTATTCCAGGGTAATTATAAATAAATAAAATTATACTACTAGTGTGATATATGCTATATTCAATGGAATCGAAAACAGATATATACAAACGAAACATTTGGGAATACGGAAACAAAGGTTTTTTTAAAAATTATAAAACGAATACGTTTTGGAAACATATATGTATACACATATAATAATAACTAAAACATATAATAAAACATCAAACATCGGAAATTCAAAACGATATTAAAAAAATGTTTGAAACCATTTTCTTATTCCACTAAATCATATATATACCTTTTTAATAACAAGGGGTAATTTGGGCCGAGGCGCGACTCATTTTCATGGCTGAGTGATACCATCGAGTAGTCTATTCACCAAGTTTTCTAATAGGTCTAGAACGTGTCACTATCTTCGACTCGCCAACTTACATATAAACACTAACAATAAACACTTGGATTTAGGCCTTGTCGCTGTCGCTAGTCGCTAGCGACTGTCGCCGAATTTTTTTCTTAAATCATTATTAAAATCAGCGACTGAGTTTTGAGTCGCTAATCGCTATTTTGGATTCGTTGTCGCCAACGACTGTCAAACGAATATGTTTAGAGTCGCTGTCACCAACGAATGTCAAACGAACAAGACCTTAGTATTTGATTCTTGATAACTAGTTGACTTTTGGAGAAATATATCTCGTAACTTTCGTTTTCTTCGATACTTTTTTTTTTCTTCAGAACTTCATGTGTTCTTATGAGTAATTTTGTAAAGTACAATTATCAATTTAGAGAAATTGATTCATATTCTTCATAGTAGTTATCTTAAAGAAAAAAATTATGAAATATCAATTATACCCATACATGTCTAATCTATTTTAAATTTTTGTTTACCAATACAACAAAATAAGTTTCCAATCACGTTTTCAAAACCGTTTCCAAAAATGGAATTGACGATTCTATCTCGTTTTCAAATCATTATTTTTAGGAATTTCGTTTTCATCACGTTTTTACTGCGTTTCCGTGTCTGAAACATTTCCGAAATGGAAAACGGTCATCGAACAGAGTTTCTAAACAATGTATGATATATGTATATATGAGATTATGTTTATGAAGGATGCATGATTCTTAGAATGAATATGTCCTGAATTTTGATCCAATAGCTATTGGAGAAGTTGCTTCTGGGAAGGAACCTCCCTTGTCAATGACAATCGTGTTGCATATTTTAAGACACGTCATTAACTTGCCGGCTTCATGTCTAAAAATACTTTTATTATCTATAGGATTCTTGATAGCACTAAACCCCATATATATATATTTGGAAAATAAGTTTCCGGCCGTAACAAATCTCGTTTTTTATGGGTTAGGACTTCCCAGCGACACTGTATTAGAAATAAGGTCCGGCCTTTTATATATGTTGAATCAACGATAAGGACCGTCATTCAAAACTAGACCAGTAACAATGACTTGCAAACCAACAATAACAATTGACCGTTGTTCCTAGTTAATAGTTATCTAGTGATGAGTAAAGATTTACCGTTTGGTGGATTATAATCATTGACCGTTAATGGTAATCCAATATTAGTGAGGACCAGCCATTAGTGTGTAGCCAATAATAATAACTGACCGTCAATTATTAGCTAATAGATCGACCAAGATCCAACGGTTAATATTAAAGAAATTATCATTATATGTAATTTACTATTTGTAGATTAGGTTTGAATTAGATTAATTTTATCACTATATAAATCGATGCATTTTGTACTTTGTTTCCATGAAAATATAATAATATTTCTTTTTACGCATTTCTTGTTCTTACTTTCATTAGTTTATCCTCAATGGTTAGCAAATAATAATGACGACTTGTCGAAGCTCTTGTGGTCAAGTGGTTGGGGACGGGTCTTGGACGCTAACACGTTCCGGGTTCGATCCTCCTTCCATGCGAAACTAAGTCACATTTGTTTAAGGACACCCACATGGATATGGGCTTTGCTTTAGGGGCCCATTTGAATATCCGGAGAGAGGGTCTATCCATGGGCTGCACCTCCGCTTGGGGATTAGTCTGAGCCCTTCCATAGGTTCAGGATACCCCCAGGTTAATCAAAAAAAAAAATAATAATAATAATAATGACTAACAGTTACAAGAATTTATCACCAATGGTAAATCAATGTTAAAGATTGTGTCAGATGTTCATGCCTTTTGCCGGTGGTAAATGACTTGTCATCACTTAAAAGCTTTGATACAGCTCAAGTTTTAATCCAAATGCGATATTGCTAGTGCATAACGAAATCATAATATGTAGAAAAAATGCGATGGAATTTAAAGGAAACAAAGTCGCACAATTAATCTAAATAATCGAAGTTAGCTCAGACGAAAGATGAATTGTTGAAAGAAACTAAATGAGAACTCAATAGCTAAAAGCATTGGACGTAATTCACATGAATTCATGAATGCAAACTAAAATAAATTATCATAAAAAGTATTAAGATCCATTGTTGAACTTAACGCAGAAAATTAGATACTTTTTCAAAGCAGTAATATTAATCAGCACCTATTAGGATTAATGGTTTAGGTTGGTTAAGTTTGGTTCAGCTGGTTAAGACTTCAGATTAATGATCGTTGATTAGGCTTCCTTTTACCTATTCAATTGGTTGTTAATTCAGTTAATTAAGGTGTTAATCACCGTTTGTATATACAAGTGTAAAACACTTCTTCTTCTTCATTCAGTTCAATATATCAAAATTCTCATCTCTGCACTCTCTCCTTGATACGTCGATTCTCTCTATAATCATCTTCTTGAGCCATTGTTAATAGCACCTAGAATCTGGGAATTCTTTCATCCAAAAAAAAAAAAATCTTGAAATTCTAAATTGTGGTTTGAATTCAAGAAAGTTAAACAAGCATTAGTTCAGGTTTGATTAGTTCACAATTTTTTTTTTTTACTAACTTCCATTTCCATTAGCTATTGAATAATTGGTAATAGTTTTTTTCTTGGAAATTTAAACAAACATTTACACTTTTTGATGTGTTAATTAACTAACCTTATATCTCGAATTAGGTAATTGATTAAGTTTCATCGCTAATAATTTAAATAAATAAACCAGTTTGAAATTTTCTAAATCAACATCTTAATCAATTTAACTCTAAAATTTCTTTGAAAATCATGAAACATACCTAAGAAACTACTCAAACATACAAAAGAAAATAAAAATAAAAAGGGGAAAGACATCCTAAAATTGAATAAAGTAGATATTTTGAGAGAATTAAAAAAAAAAATCTTTACTAGAAAGAATGTAGAATCAGATATGTGTTATCTTATGTTTATAATCCAAATTTTAAATCATAAAATGAATAGAATGAAAGATAGATATCTCAAAAACGAAAATAAAGTATTAAAACAATAAATTCAAATTGGATGGTGTTTGGAGTAAAAACGACGTATAGGCCCAAAACTTTCAAGTTTGGAACTGCATCGATCAATCTTGTTCTTTTGTAGACAATTCTTGCGTTTTCATAATATAATTACCAAATGGACATATTTTCACAAAATAAAACTGAGTTTACTAAAAATGCGTATAGAACTGTCAAATAGTCTATCCAACATAATCAACATTATCTATTTTGATTGTATACAAACAGTGAACAGTGAGCATGTCCACAAACGAACATGTATATTAAATGTGCATGTCCATTAACGATATGTCCAAATAGACCGTCTATGGTTGTTAATGGATAATTCATTATCATTTTCCAAAATTTAACAAAAACACGGAATCACATTTTGGCAGAAAACACGTTTTTGGAGAAAAGGAGATGCAGAATCACGTTTTTGGCAGAAAAATACATAAGCATAATTTTGGCGGAAAAATACGAAATAACATTTTCGCAGAAACACGAAATCACGTTTTTGTGAGAGAAAAAATCACATTTTGGTGAGAAAACGCAGCATTACGTTTTTGACAGAAAAACACATAATCACATTTTGGCTAGAAAACACATAATCAGATTTTGGCGGGAATATGCAGAATCACAATTTTAATAGGAAAATATTGAATCACATTATCTTCGAAAAACTACAGAATCACATTTTTTGAGAAAACGCAAAATCACATATTTGGTGAAAACGCAGAATCATGTTTTTGGTAGAAAACGCAAAATCGTGTTTTGGTCGAAAAGTGCAGAATCATGTTTTGGCAGAAAAAACGCGGAATCGTGTTTTTGGCGAGAAAATACATAATCACGTTTTTGGCGAAAACATCTTTTTTTTTTTTGCGAACCGATATTATAGATAGAAAAATGTAGTGTCTACACCCCAAAAACAGGGGAGGACGAAATAGAGGAGAGAGCCATCTTGGCCAAGTTATTTGTGTACAAATTTTCCGACCGTGATAAAAAAAGGAGATAGAGTCAAAGGAGTTGATGTCGAAGAGTATGCTCTTAAGCTCCTTGGAAGATCCATTTGAGTTGAGAAGAGAGACAAGGCTGCAAGAATCCGATAAGAAATCCATTAAGGTGAAACTCAGTTCAAATGCCATTGAGAGTGCACCCTTCAAAGCCTAGGCTTCTGCCACTAGGGCTGAAGAAATAAAACGACGAGAGCTTGATTTTTGAGCAAAAATCTGCTTGTTTCCTTCAAGAAAGACCCAACCGAAGCCGTTATTTCCTAGACTATTAATCCAAGCAGCATCCACAAAACAACAAGTAGAATTAGTTGTGAGTGGAGAAGCGGAGATAATCTTACCAATGGTGGCAGGTTTAGTCGAGAGTGATTGGGCGAGGTGCAATTCATATTGAACTGCTTTACTTGCCACTTCCATCTCGGAATATATCAAATATCAACAAGTTACGATCTTTCCAAAGGTTACAATAAATCCACAAAAGAGTGGAGAATCCGCTAATCCCGTTGGCGGGATATTGACAAGCTTTGCACATCCTTGGAGAAGGGATTTGAAGAGACATGCCATTATTCAGAGATTGAAAATGGAGGAGAGGGGAGAGTTGCCAGACTTTGGTCACGAATGGGTAGAAGAAGAGGACATGAATATTATCTTCATTGCCACCACATCACCTGCATTTTAAGTCACAAACCATACCTCACGATTCTAGAGGTGTCCCGAAGTGAAGATCTTGTGAAGTAACGCTCCCGATGAAGTTCTTTAGCTTGGGGGCGGTTTTGATTTTCAAGATTAGTTTTCTTCAATTAAAATTAGGAGAAGCGGGTGCTAAGGATGAAGAGCGGATGAGGTTATAGCCTGACTTTGATGAATAATTGCCATAGTTTGCGTGAGCCAAATCCATGAATTTTTAGCTAAGGTAGAGCTTGGAATAATCCTACAAATAAATCCTCATATTGAGGTAGATGCTGTAGGAAAGCTTTGATGTTCCATTCATATGAATCATCGAGTAACATGTATTTGTATTTGACTTTGAGAGAGGATTTTCCTTTAGTTGGCAGACCTATAGGGGCCATCGGAGCATCCAAAGACAGCCAAGAAGAACGCCAAACCTCTATATCAACTCCATTACCCCCCGACCAGCCAATGCCTTGGCGGATGATGTCTAATCCGGCCAAGATGCCTCTCCACAGCTTACTGAGCTAATGGCGTAGAAGTAAGTGGAGTTAAGACAGCTCGTAACAGTATCTACATGAGATGCTGAGTGTGGGGCGGTGGCTTGGAGAAAGGAGGAAGACGTGCAATAATTTTCAAGTAAAACACAGATCAAGAGTGAGTTAGGGTTTTGGAGGATTCGCCAACTGATTTTTAGCAAGAAGAGACCACCCTTGAACTTTGGGAGAGTGAGTTTCTCCCAAGAGACTGAGTTTACTTGCAAAGTGAAATCGGAAGTTTAAAGCACGACATTGTATAATTGGGCATCGCCATCAAGATGAATTGTTTGAGCATTTTATTTCCTGCCTGAGAGAGAAATCTGGATGTCCACTTGTGCGCCTTTTAGCAAATACTGTCAAGAATGGAGGTAAATATATCTCTCTTTTTATGTCCGCATTTTTTTGGGAGGTCTAAGTATTTCCTGATGTCCCCTTCCTTTTCAATGAGAAGTTATCTTTGCACTCTTTGTTTTATCTCCATCAGATTCTTGGCCGAGAAGGTGATCAAAGACTAATCCAGATTTATACTTTGACCTAAAGCGTGCCCATACTTTGCTAAGATGGAAGAGAGGGCTTGACGCTACCGGGGTTAGATTTGCAGTAGAACATAATGTCGTCCGCGAAAAAGAGGTTATTAATGGCTGGTGATCCTCTCGCTACCTTAATGCCTGGTAAGAGTCTAGTGTCTTGAGATTTGGAGCAAAGTCTCGAAAGAAATTTGGTACAGAGAATTAACAAGTATGGCGATAGAGGATCACTTTGCCGGAGTCCCCGAGATGGAGTTACAGATCCTTACGGAGTTCCATTTACCAGAAAGGCATAGGAAACCGTTCTAATGAACTCATTCTCCATCCAATCCATGTCTCATGGAAACCTAATCCTGCAAGAACACTTTGAACAAATCCTCATTCAAATCTATCATAAGCCTTACTCATATCGATTTTAATCGCCTTTGAGCAGAACTTTTGGCTTTTGAATTACAAAGTAACTGGAGGATTTCATGGGTGACCAACACATTATCCGACTGGAAGCTCGAGATGAGGGATGGAAGTTGTGTCTGCAGGCGTTTGGTAAGGATCTTAGCAATGATTTTGTATCGAACATTGCAAAGGGCAATCATCGGTAGTCAAAAAATTTCTTCGGTGCATAACCCTTTGGAATGAGCCTTACATGTATTTCGTTGTGTCTTGGTAAGAGGGTAGTAGTCTCGAAAAAGCTTGGATCTCCCGGTATATGTTAGGTCCGATGATTTCCCAAAAGAAGTGAAAGAAAGCCGTCGAGAAGCCGTCCAGACCGGGGGCTTTCTCGGATTGGATTGATCGGATAACTTCTTTTTATCTCTTGGTCATCCGAGATTCTAATCAGTTCCTCGTTGGTTGCCAGAGAGATTTTAGGGGAGAGAGCTTCCAAGATGATGTTGAATTCCTCATGTCCATTTACCGTGAAGATCCCATGATAGAATTTCGAGATGATGCAGACAATTTTCGGCTCCTCCAATGCCGCAATGCCTTGCGAGTCTTCAGTGAATGAAAGATAATTAATGAAATTTATGTTGTGGGTAATAGCGTGAAAGAAAGAGGAGTTACGGTCTCGAAAACTTAACTAGAGAATCTGGCTGCAATGTTTCCAGAAATGTTCTTCCTCTTTATATGCTTTCTGAAAAACTTCTGAATGGAAATTAATGAGGGTAGTGTCAGGGTTATGAGATGATACATATGCATATAACTCCTTTTGCGCTGACTGAATAACTCTGAGGCTGTTCATGTTTTTCTCCTTGGACCATTCAATAAGGTCTCTGACTACTATCAAGTTTAGCTAAGACCGATTCGGCGCGGGGAGGGTCCCAAGACTTTGCTACAAGATCTCTGATTTCTGGAAGCTCCCTGTGTCTTCTATCAAACCTGAATGGTCGTTTCTTCTTCCCATCTAAAATGTTAAATTAGGTGACAATCGGTTTATAATCTGACACTTCAAAATGGAGGTATCGACACCTAACAGCCGGGTATAGTTCAGCCCATGAGAAATTTGAAATCGCCCTTTGAAACTGGGAGGAGATGAAGTGGGAGTGACGAGTAACTTTCCAAGAGAGAGAGGGAGAGTTGCCGGAGTGCTTTAAATCATAGAGTACTTTTTGTGCTAGAAAACTTCAAAATTTATTAAGGAAGCTTCCCAACGTGGGGGGCCACCAAATTTTTTCGAGTTGTCGATAATTTCATTGAAGTCCCCAGTTAGAAGCAACCCACATTTCTTCCCGCCCCTAGTTCTGAGATGTGTGACCAAAAGGCAGCTCAATTTTATGTTTGAGCTCCATAGATAAACATAGCGAAGGAGGAATTAAGCTTGGAAGTGAGTTTTGTACCGATGTGGTTATGAGACGATGTACGGACTTCAAGCTGAACATTGTTGTTCAGCAAGAGGGCAAGACCACCTTCTGTACCATCCGGGGAGACCAAGAAATGATTAGGATAACCAAAACATGGTAAATATTATATAACAAAACATCACAGTTTTTAGTTTCTGTAAGATTACAAATTTTCGGGTTTAAAATTATTTCTTAGGTCCTTTAGTCGGGGAACTGTCAAGTCGCCTCCCAAACCTTGACATTTCCAAGCATATACCACTACGAAATAAGATTTCGAGGGAGACAAAAATCTGCCACCTCTGAGTTATCACCTAGTATAGGCACCAAATTTGAGCATGCTGGTACAATCGAGCTTGTTCCTTCACCATCATCTTGTGCTGAAGCAGGCGGCATTGGACAAAGGCGGTCAATCAGGAGGCCTTTCTTTGCTGGAACTGTTCCTTTTGAAGTAACACTATACTTTAGTTTTAAACTTGGAAGAGGTCTACGACTAATCATATTATTTGTCAGGACTCTGTGTTTAGTCGTTTGAGTTGAGGTCTATGATTTAGCAGCTATTGCTTTGAGCTTGGTTTATCGCATGGTAGGAGGGGAGGTACTAAGGCATAAAGATGCTGGTAGTCTCTTCCCTTGTGGTGGTGAGTAATCTGGATCGGATGAAGGACGTATTAATAAGTTGTTCCTGAACCTCCTCCTCAACAAAAATCACTTCAATCTCTTTGTGGTAGAATCACTTTTTGGAGAAAAAAACGCGGAATCGTGTTTTTGGCGAGAAAAAGCATAATCGCGTTTTTAGCGGAAAAGTCCATAATCTTCTTTTTGGCGAAAAAACGCAATTACAAGTTTGGCAGTAAAACACATAATCATGTTTTGTTGGAAAACTAGGAATCACACTTTTGTGAGAAAATTGATCAACCTAAGAATTAAATGTATTGGGTTGTCCATGTTCAAACTCATCCAGTGCATTTTGCTCGTTGACAATACTGGTTTAGTTCGTTTAAAATATGGGATTGTCTATAACAAGTCCACAATGCATTGCACATAGACGGTTATGAACAATCTACTAATTTTGACACAATATATATAACCCATTACCACTTAATAAATAAATATATGTAATATGAGACTGGGACAAATTTGAGATATATGAAAATAACCTATATAGTTAGAAGTAATGACTCTCATATTCTTGTACCAACTATAGACTTGGAGCAGTTAGATACTTAGATGTATGCAAATATCTCTACTTACAAACTCAATTTAAAATACAATAAAAGTCATAAATGCGAATTGGATTCATCTTGTTCAATATAATAACAAGTAACAATGAATGAACCAACCAAGTGGTTCTAGACTAATAGTTCTCACTTGGTGGACGAATCGTCATATTGGTCTAGGCCAGTGATCGATTTCTTTCATATGTGAAATTATCTAACTATTTCCACTTGTCAATCTCTAGATGCTTTCAGTGATAAGAAAACTCTGATTCTTATAGGTATTGGGATTAGTCTGAGTTTCAGCTTAAGATGACCCATATTATCAGAAAAAACAAAAAACTATGTTGCATAAAAACAGAAACAAGTACGCGGAATCGGAACGTTTGGAAAAGCAAAAACGATTTTTGAAAAATAAATAGAAAACAAATACGCTTTGGAAATGTATATATATATATATATATATTTATAAGAATAACAAAAATATGATAAAAAACCAAGTATAACAAACAAAGTTCGACATAATATTTAAAACAACATAAACCCAACAATATTTAAAAATAAATAAATAAATAACAAATTCAATGCATAAATATTAAATAGTTTAAACAAATATAAAATTTGTAACACTCAAAATTCATCGTTTTCATTTTCATTCTCACCGGTTTTACCAAACAAAATTGTCTATCGTCTTTTTTTTTGCATTTTCGAAACAATCGACTTTAATAGGAAAGAATATTTGTAAAATCATCTTCTTCTATGCGTTTTTATTAGCTTTTTAGATATGATTATGATTTAGACAACACATTTTATATTTTTCTAGTAGTTATGTATTTTCTTAAACAAAGTTTCTTGAAAAAAAAGAATCGACGTTTCTTAAACAATGTTGTTTCCATTGCATTTCCATACTGAAATATTTAAAAATTGTGTTTTTATCTGGTTTCCAGACGTTTACATCATGTTTCCATTCCCGAAACAGAAAACGGTTTTTATATAGGGTTTCCATGCAACATTTTGCATGAACCCTTATTCCAGAAAAACAACAATGCATGAATCCAAATATGGGTCAATTGCACTATTTGTATCTTTTGAATGTTTTTGTTGCAGGTTTGTATCATTTGAAAACTGTGTGCATTTTTGTATCTTATTTTAGGGGAGAGAGAGAGAATGAAAGACCAAAATGACCCTAGATTAATTGAATTGAACAATAACTGAACTTGCTAACTAAAAATCTATTGTTTGGGGGGGGGGGGTTGGGCGGTTTCTTTATGTTTTTTAAAGAATTAGTAAATGTAGATCTGTGTAAAAAAAAAAAACTTAAAACCGGTTTGTTTGTCTCATCAAGAAAGACTACACATTTACGTTACCGAAAGCAAAACTCTGAATCTGTTTAGGGTTCTTGCCCGAGTTCATCACGGATAGGTAAGGTTTTCAAACTCAAAATTTTTCTGGTTGCGAGTATTGTTCGTAAAACGTTTCAGTTACTGTTTATTGTTGCAGACGATGGAAGATTTAAACCTACCTATTAGGTTGTATAAGATAGATAAATACCGTGATGGCCGCCTGAATATTTATTCGAAACCGAAAATCCTAAACAAAGTGTGGAAGAAGATCAAGCACACGCAGGAATGGGAGAGAATTCAAGATTCTTCATTTGAAGAGTTGTTTAAGCTTCCCGTGAAGCAGTGTTCAATTTCTGGGAAAATGATTCATGCCCTTTTGGGCAGGCAACTGGTAACAAAAAAAAAGTACGATTTGATATTAGTTTTTGCGGGGCAACCTCTGAGATTCTCGTTGGAAGTGTTTGGGTTGATAACATGATTAAACTGTTGTGAGTTCCCCGAACCAGAAGAGATAGAGGAGAAGCAGATGGTCCCCGAAGGATTAACCCCAGTATGGGAAGAGCTGTTTGGGAATATGAGTAAAGGTAGGAGAAAAGGTGACCAAGGTGTTAAGATTAACGATATACTGAAGATGTTTGATGATCCATAACTGGATGGTTCTAAAAGGTTAAAACTTGCTCTAATATGTATCGTGGATCGAGTGCTTATCAGTAGCAACCATGAGGCGAAGGTGACGCCGGGGTATGTTGAGATGCTTAGTGATGTAGATTACTTTCTAAACTATCCTTGGTGACAAGAGTATTTTCTTAAGAAGATTAACTCTATGAAACCTGGTCCGAAATCTGGCAAACTGATATATCAAGGTTTTTACTAGTTTTAGGCCATGATATAGTTGTGTTTTAGTGTCTTTTGTATTCTTTTAGAGTCTTTTACAGGTATAATCAGGTTTGGAGCTAAATTGGAGATAATAGAGCTTTTTGGAGATTTTTGGAGTGATTGGCCGAGAGATAGAGTTCACTGTCCGAAACAGAGAAAGGTGTCGATCGTTGCACACTAGCATCGATCGATGCACCAGCGAGATGGGCCAAAACTCGGCGGTTTAGAAGAATCAAGATATTGCACTTTGATCCAGAAGTTCCTGATATTTACAAAAAGCCCCTGGCCGAGATTATGCATATATAATAGAGTTTTTAGAGTTTTAATTAGATACGCTTTATACGCTTTACAATACACTTTCATAATTAAGAGCAGAGGATTTTTAGAGCTTTTGGGGCTGATCTGAACCTATTATTTCATCTGTATTTGGAGAAGATTTCGAACCCCTTTTACTCTTATTCTTTTATGCAATTTATTCATCATATGATCATGTTTTTATTATCTATGTCTGAGTAGATTCCTTGTTAGGTTTAGGGTTTCTCACATAGGATTTCATGACTTGTTAGACTTGTTCAAATTCAGTTAAGGATTCAAACTATATATGTTCTTCAATTTAATTGTGCTTAAAGCTAGTTCTAACCTGATCAATTAGAATCTAGATCTTAGGTTGCTAAATACGTCACGGAAGTGGGGTTTAGGAATCTGAACTAATTAAATTGGGCAATTAAACTTTGCGCAAACGGAAGTTTGGTTTAGGATAATTGTGAACATATCAAACTTGGGATTAATGCTAGTTTAATCTGTTAGTTCTCGCAAACGAAAGTTTGGTTTGCTGCACTTAGACTTAGAGAATTATCGCAAAGGAATTTGGTTAATTCTATATCTGTGTTTTGAGTTCTAGAACTGTGCTTAATTAGATCCTTGCTGAATGAACTGTCTGCTTGTCTGATTTCCTGAGAATACCCTAGGCTTGACGCTTTTAGTTTATTGCTTCCACAACCGTTAATCTCTGCTACTGATTTACTTTCTCGCACCGCTTTTAATTCAATTACATTGCTTTCTTTCTAGTATTAGTCTCTACTGTTCTGATCTATTGAGACCAAGTGTCCCTGTGGATTCGATAACCCTATATACTACTTTGACATTGCTGTTCACTTGCAGTTTAGAATAGGGTAAAACTTAGAACCTATCAAGTTTTTGGCGCCGTTGCCGGGGACTCTTAGAGTCTTCGATAGGACCGAACTTAGGGTTTTTACTAGAAATTTTTCTTTTTGTTTTTGCTTTTTCGTTTTGTTTTTATATTTTGCTAACTTTTTCTCTGTTTCTTTCTGTCGCAGGTACCAATTTCGCACTGCGTCGATCGTTGCACCCTTGCATCGTTCGACACTAGGCGATTTGAGACTGAACCGATCGTTGCACTGATAGCATCGATCGTTGCTGGACGATTACAGACAGTTTATGCCAACGCAGAAAACTCGAAGTAATCCGAACTCGAGCTTGCTTAATCTCGGACTAGAGGAACTTGGACGTCTAGAAAGGACTATCAGAAGAGAAAAGAGAGAGAGAATGGTACGAGAACGTCTGATCTTGATACCAGACGCTGAAGGTACCCTGAGGGACCGAGATAACAACCCGTACAATGCTGCTGGGCATCGGGTTGATGCTGAAGGGAATGTCATCCCTGATCCTCCTGAGCAACATCAACAGGATCTGAACCAAAACCAGGGTCAAGGACAAGCCCAAGGTAGAGAGATGGTGGTTCATGAGAGGACACTAGCTGACTACAACAGACCTGATGAGTTTCATGCAAACCGAGCAGCTCTAGTGCTTCCTGCTTTTGAGAGGAATGATTTTGAGGTAAAGACCATCTACTACCAGCTGATGAGGCAGATTGCTTTTCATGGTCATCAAGCAGAGCAGCCTATGGATCACATTGACAAGTTTGAGGACATAGTCACTGGCATGAAGTATGAACGAGTATGCCCGGACTATCTGTTCCTTAAGCTATTTCCGCACAGTCTTGCTGGAGACGCTAGTGCATGGCTAAGACAACTGGCACCTGGTCAGTATACTACTTGGGCAGCCTTAAAGAGTGAGTTCCTGCGTCATTTTTATGATGATGCGCGCTCGGATCAGTCCAGACAGGACATACTCACTTTTTCCCAAGGAGCTGTGGAGCCCTTGAAGACTGCCTGGATGAGATTTAAGCAGTATCAGCGTGACTGTCCACACCATGGATTCACAGAAGTACAGCTGATTGGTATCTTCTTCAGAGGCATAGATCTCCCTTATCAGACTGCGCTGGATAATTCCAGTAATGCTAATTTCAACACCAGGACTCCTACACAAGCTAAGCAGTTGATTGAGAACCTGATTGGCAGCAACAGTTGCAAGACAATGGATGAAAGGAGGAAGAAATCTGGTGGAACTGTAGAGAATTCTGATATAGCTAATATAAGATCCAGATTGGACACAGTTTACAATCTCCTGACAAGTAAGAAAGCTGTCCACTTTGCCCAAGATGTAGAGGTGATTCAAACTGAGGAGGACACTCAGGAAGAAGATGTGAATTTCATAGGAGGTTCTGGTTTCCAAGGTAATAGATTTAGCAATCAACAGGGGAACATATTCTCCAATGGAGGACAGACTGGTGGTTTTCAGAAGACCTATGGACAAGGTACTCAGAGAACCTATGGATCTACATCCTATCAGACTCCTCCTGCACCTACAGCCCATGAGAGCAAAATGGAGGCTATGATGGAACAACTGATTGAGAGTCAGACCAAGATTTCTGTGGACTGCAACAAGAAGTTGGACGCTGTCTATGAAGACCTCAATGGGAAGTTTGAGTCTATGAGCACTCACTTGAAGCAGTTGGACACTCAGGTGAACCAGATGTCCAGCTCACTGAAGGGAAAAGGAGTGGCAGACACTCACGTTAAGGCCTGGTCTGTGTACATTAATGATGGATCTCACCTAGGTGAAAGATTTGAGCTAAGTACAGCTGAGTTGGTGACAGAACAAGAATTTTCGGATATCTGTGAAAAACTCTCGGGTGAAATCTGCTGCAGTGCGTCGATCGATGCAACATCTGTGCCGATCGATACACCAGTCGGGATGGCAACGATCGACACACCCTTAGTGTCGGTCGTTGCATGGCGTGAACAGACAGATCTGTCGGATGATAATGGCATAGATGCTGACTTGGAGCTTGATCGCCTATTCAATGGAGCCTCTGAGATTACTCAACAGGAGATCTACGAACAGATTTTCAGACAGCACTCCTCTGTGTCTGAAGTGATTAGGCAAGAGATTGAAGAACTGAAGAAACTAGAGGAGATTGGTGAAGAATTGGAAGAATTTCCAACTTCTGATGATCCACCTTATCATCCATGTGTGCAGAGGTACTTAAACAAGATGTTGCCCCTGGATGATGATCTGAAAGACTGGGTGATAATAGTTCCTCGGCATATTAGTGATGTTCTGCTAACTAAGGTCCCGAAGAAGCTGCCTGATCCTGGAGTTTTTGTGCTGGATTGTTCTATCTTTGAGGATAGCTTTAGGCGTTCTCTGTGTGATTTAGGAGCTGCTGGAAGTTTAATGCCATACTCTGTGGCAGAGAAGCTGGGTATGTTGGATTTTACTCCTACTAGGACTTCTCTTGTCCTAGCTGATCAGTCCATACGAGTTCCTGAAGGACTCCTTATGGACATTCCGGTGAGAGTTGGAAACTACTTAGTTCCAACAGACTTCCTTGTGCTGAGATATGACTGTGATCCGGATGAAGCATTATTGCTTGGGAGACCCTTTTTGGCTACAGCAGGAGCATTGATTGATGTTAGGAACAGCTTGATAGACCTCCATCTGGGAGATGAACCGCTGCACTATGAGATGGATAAGCTGCGAAAGCCACTGATAGATGGGCAGACATTCACCATAAGGGACGCAGATTTTGAGCAACCTGATAATACTATGGTTATAGATCCTGGAGAACATTTCACTCCATCTTTTCTTGGACATGAGCATTCCGCAACAGCCTACTCACCACCTTGGATGAGGAGACTTGAACAGAGACAGAAAAAGTCTCTGTCAGGACCTCCTGGTACCTGAAAATTCCCATCCGTCCGGTCAAGCTATTGACCTTAAACAAGCGCTGGGTGGGAGGCAACCCACCATTAGGTACTGGTGTTTTTCTACTTAATTTTTGGTGTTTTTGTTAGGATTTTACGTTTGTTTTTGTTTCTGGTGAGTTTATGTTTGCAGGTCTCGGACAAATCGCAGTGCAACGATCGACGCACTTCTGTGTCGATCGTCACAACACGAAAGGAATCGCATTGCAGCGATCGTTGCGGTCCTGAGCAACGATCGACCATACACGAAAATCGCCAAGTAACGGTCGATGCACTTAGTGCAACGATCGATGCATGAGCGACAGAGGTAAACCCGACAGAACTCAACAGAACTTTAACAATTTGTCTTTCTTTTTACCAATCCTTCGCTGGACACTACTGGGGACAGTGTGTCTTAAGTGTGGGGGAGGTGCTACTGACTTTTGTTTTCTGTTTTCTTAAGAGACAGTCCGTTTTTCAAAATTTTTTGTTTTATTGAGTCAAAACTGTTTAAGTAAGAAACTATGATTTTCTGAGAAGATTTACAAGACTTGCAGGAACTTAAGTAACCATTGGGATGAAGTTGCAGGATCTATCTCTGACTATTAGAAAACCCCATCACAGATCAACCTACTGGGAACACCCACATCACTTCAGGTATCAGAGGATCCTTTTACTGACTTCAACTTAATACTGACTTAGATTTCTCACCTAAGGGCTTGGTATACTTTGTGTCGGATTCCCTTGTTAGTTCTGACACAGCCTGTCAACCTCTCCTATTTAGTTCCCTTCTCCCCTTCTATAAAGTAAAAAAAAAATAATAATAATAATAAACTGAGGATGAGTTAGTAATTCCGAAGTGGTCATGGGAATGGTAGCAAACACTATTTTCTCTCATGTGATCCATGGAATGTGTCCAAAGTACACCCCATAACGGGAAGAACACTGATAAAAAAATAAAATGATACCCAGTGGGGAAAAATCAGTTGTTAAAGAAGGGAAAGAGAAGAAAGGGACTAGAAAAAGATAGTATGGTGGTCTAGAGCTGATAAGGTAAGAATCCATGTGCCCTTTGATCGATACTCCTTAGGTGAGACCGCACTTAAATACTTGCAGAAGTCAGTAGGGAGAATTTGAATGCTTGAATGTGATTGTGGAGTTTACCTAGGACAGTTGCTAAGTGTGGGGGAAGTACATGTTGGTCTTGATATCCTGTGATTGATTCTTTCAGTGGTTTACTAAGGGGAATCTGAGTATTGTAGCTTCTAGGATGAAATGAGTTTCTGAAGAGTTTTCAAACCTCTTCACCATGTTTTAGTTCTCTGTTTTGCTTGAGGGCAAGCAAAGGCTAAGTGTGGGGGAGTTGATATATCATGGTTTTTACTAGTTTTAGGCCATGATATAGTTGTGTTTTAGTGTCTTTTGTGTTCTTTTAGAGTCTTTTACAGGTATAATCAGGTTTGGAGCTAAATTGGAGATAATAGAGCTTTTTGGAGATTTTTGGAGTGATTGGCCGAGAGATAGAGTTCACTGTCCGAAACAGAGAAAGGTGTCGATCGTTGCACACTAGCATCGATCGATGCACCAGCGAGATGGGCCAAAACTCGGCGGTTTAGAAGAATCAAGATATTGCACTTTGATCCAGAAGTTCCTGATATTTACAAAAAAGCCCCTAGCCGAGATTATGCATATATAATAGAGTTTTTAGAGTTTTAATTAGATACGCTTTATACGCTTTACAATACACTTTCATAATTAAGAGCAGAGGATTTTTAGAGCTTTTGGGGCTGATCTGAACCTATTATTTCATCTGTATTTGGAGAAGATTTCGAACCCCTTTTACTCTTATTCTTTTATGCAATTTATTCATCATATGATCATGTTTTTATTATCTATGTCTGAGTAGATTCCTTGTTAGGTTTAGGGTTTCTCACATAGGATTTCATGACTTGCTAGACTTGTTCAAATTCAGTTAAGGATTCAAACTATATATGTTCTTCAATTTAATTGTGCTTAAAGCTAGTTCTAACCTGATCAATTAGAATCTAGATCTTAGGTTGCTAAATACGTCACGGAAGTGGGGTTTAGGAATCTGAACTAAATAAATTGGGCAATTAAACTTTGCGCAAACGGAAGTTTGGTTTAGGATAATTGTGAACATATCAAACTTGGGATTAATGCTAGTTTAATCTGTTAGTTCTCGCAAACGAAAGTTTGGTTTGCTGCACTTAGACTTAGAGAATTATCGCAAAGGAATTTGGTTAATTCTATATCTGTGTTTTGAGTTCTAGAACTGTGCTTAATTAGATCCTTGCTGAATGAACTGTCTGCTTGTCTGATTTCCTGAGAATACCCTAGGCTTGACGCTTTTAGTTTATTGCTTCCACAACCGTTAATCTCTGCTACTGATTTACTTTCTCGCACCGCTTTTAATTCAATTACATTGCTTTCTTTCTAGTATTAGTCTCTACTGTTCTGATCTATTGAGACCAAGTGTCCCTGTGGATTCGATAACCCTATATACTACTTTGACATTGCTGTTCACTTGCAGTTTAGAATAGGGTAAAACTTAGAACCTATCACAAACCTGGTGATGATCCTGTAAAGACATTTAGAACGCAATTGCAGCAACAGACGAAGGTCGTGTATGGATTCCCACTTGCCTATCAACTGCTTGTTTTCCGTTGTAAACCAGGTTTTTTTTGCAGAGGATGCCTGACCATGAGTCGACTATAAACTTCATGGATAGTTCATTCGATAAGATACCCAAAAACAACTGGATTAGCAGTGATATTGTACTAGACATAGAGTTTGGCCCTGAGGTATGTATATATTCGTTTGTCATTGTATAAACTTATTTCCTTCTATCCATTAAGATGCATTTTTTTGTTTGAGCAGGTGAAAGTCGTTCCTTATCCAAAACCCGAAATCAAGCCAGTGGGTGAAGGCTGGGGAGAATGGATAGACGAGATAAAATATAAGAAGGTGATCTATCTTGACAATCTCGTGGATATTCAACACAAGTTTATGAAGCAAGAGTGGCATGGGGGTGATTCCTCTCAAAGGCTAATTGAGCACATCTCGAAGCCATTTGTGGAGAATAAAAAGAAGATAAAGGCGACTGCTTCAACCGAAGATGGGACAAGTAGTGAGGCTGATAGTATTAATGAGAAGTTTAAGAGTTGGGTGAAGGATGTAATTAAAGATTTTAGAAAGCAGGTGACATCGACAGAGCGTAAACATGAAGCAGAGATCGGGTCGTTGAAGCGTATATTGGCGGACAGGGCTTATCTGGTGCCTGAGAATGATAATACTGGAGTTGGAGATCAAAATTCCGGAAGGCAAACCACCAAGCAGGAGCCAAGTTTGAAAAATGTGAATTTTGTTATTCCTCAAGTTAACAACTATGTTGATGAATCTTTTTTCGATCAGCAAAATTTGGGATCCGAATTTAACATTGGAAACTTTTTGACTCAGCTGAATGACACGAGTGTCACGAAAACAAGTGATGAAACAATAGTGGGTAAGGAGTTACAGGAAAACAAGGAAACCGTGGTACAGACCACAGAGGCAGGGGTGAAGATGAGTCGAATGATGTTATGTATCCGGGTGAAGATGGTGGGGTTTTGCTACCTCTAAACCAGGTGAGCCAGTGATACACTTGAAGGTTTTTTGGTTTTTTGAGGGTTATCATATAGGTTATGGTGATTAACGGATATTTGGTATTTTTTTGTTCCATATTGCCAAATGGTGTATATAAATGGTTAACAATTGAAAATTAATTGTTGAGATCTAGCATGTCCAGAATGAAAAAGGGAACCAGTGTGAAAGAAAGCCTGATGAACTATCCACGGATGGTGTAGTGGATACTACTACTTTAGAAGAGGTGATTGATGAATCTATTGTGTGATTGGGTTTCCATGCACAATAGCTTAGATATATTTTTTAAAATGGGATATATGGTGTATAAGTAATTGTCATCGATTTGGGCTAGGAAACAAACGGGGGTTCATGTGAAAGAAAGACTGATGGCCTATCCATAGAAAGAGAAAAGGAACATGTCGTGGAATAGTCGAAGGTAATTTATTTATAATTTCTAAATGCATAAGGCAAATATATTATGCTTTCTATACGTACTTATCGGTATTTATTTGGGTAGAGTAACCAAGGGACTCCATGTAAAGAGAAGGGGGATGAAATGTGGATAGAAAGCAAAGAGGAGACTGAAGTAGGTCAGAATAAAGCTGGAGATGGGGACGAAGATTTAACGGAAGGGAAACAACTGAAGGTAATTTTTCATATTTGTCAAAAGGGTTTTAAAATAGATTAAGTGATTTGAAAGTGAATATGATCAATATATTATGGCTCCAATTGGTGACCACTAAAATGAACCAAATGAATTGGACAAAATGTCATTTGAGGAATTGAATTAACAAAAAAATAGGAATGTAGAGGAATTTTTATTCATATTTTATTCCTCATCAAATTTGCAGGGGAATTTTTTTGTTCATTCATTCCTTAAACATGAGGAAAAATATGAAATATTGTGGGACCCATATGTCTGAATTTTGACAAAAAATTCCTTTTAATTGGTAAAAATTTTGAGGAATTAAAATTTCATCATAATTCTTTTCCTAAACTATGGTCACCAATTGGAGCCTATGTGTTCCCGGATGCAGACAATTTAGGTTCAGGTGTGGTTGGGGAAGATGGGAGAAGGTTACGCTAAGAGAACTGTGAAAAGGACGAATGAAATGAGAAATGAAAATTTGAAAGCTGGGAAGGGAGAGCCCAAAAAAAGGAAGCGAGTTTCTTTGAAAGAACTTGTTGTAAACAGTGAAGAGAGGGTGGATTTAAGTGATTCTTCTCCACCGCCAAAAAGTGTTAAACTAAGCCAAGCAGTGAAGAGGTGGATCTTGCTAGGACGTTTGCGGGGCTAAGTGAGAGGGAGGTTATGTTCCTGGAACATAAGAACGCGTGGCAAGAAATGCTAAAACTCTATCCTACCAGGTAAGAACGATGTGGTTTAGGTAAAGTTAAATATGATTGATGTGCTTCTTATTTTGCATATATCCGTGCGGGGAGTACATGCTAAAGCACTTGATATATGGAGTGGTGGACATAAGGAACAATTTCTTACTTGAAATTGTGGAGCCCATGAAATGTTTGAACACAACGGTTAGTATGATGAAAATTTATACTATACGTTGAAAGATTCTTTGAACTTATAGGTTATTTGGGAACTTCAGCATATGCAGGTGCTTGCCGAGTTAATCTACATGAAACATGCTACGTACTACGCTTATGAGAGGATAGTTTTCCTCCCGCCTTGGTTTTCAAAATATTTGCAAGGGCGGCATAGGAGCTTCTACTCGTCCAAAGATAAGCGAGGGTACCACTGGTGTGATCGCATCAAGGAGTCTGTATATGGTGAGTGGACTCACGGGCGAGTAAAGGCCATATGGTTTGAAGATGTGGGAAGATTATACATGCCGATGCATTGGAATTGAGATCACTGGGTTGAAGTGGTTATTGACATTGAAATGGGGGCTATTGAAGTACTAGACCCGTTACCGATCCATACTCAGGAAAATAAAGCTGCTGAAGAAATTGCTCAAATTCTACAAATGATGCCTTACATTGTGAATGCATTTTTCAAGGTCGATCCGGAGACTAAAGCCAGGAAGCCAAATGAGGCAATGAAAACAGGAACTGAACGAGATTCAACCGACATATACATGGACTCGCTTATATAGTTGGTACTAGAATGATAAAGCAGGATACTGCGGACCCGTTTCAATGAAGTTTCTTGAGCTGCATGCACTATCCAAATCATATGGAATGGAGTCGATGACAGATGCATTGATGGACCAGTTTAGGCAGGAATACGCGATGGACATTTATAAGCTTTGTTGTCCCTAAGATTCTTAAATAAGGTTACACAACTCGATATTGTTTGTTTGTTTGGCATTTGAAACTTTAAAAACCGTTTGTATTTTACTATTTGGTATTTGGATAGCACATTTTATGACATATCGCAGTAGAGATACCCTGCTTATCTAGTAGTTTGTGGATAGTTGAACTGTCTAAAAGAATGCTACAATGATGTATAGAGCTAAAATCCAGTTTTATAATGATGGCGTAGGATTATGTTGACTGTGGATAGTAGATAAGTGTAGAAATTAGACAAATGATAGTCCCGGGATAAGGAATGTCCGGTTTAGCATAAAAAGTGGATGGCTTAGTCAAAATCGATAAGAAATAGTACAAACTAATATTGAAATGGCTTATTAGACGCTATCGAGGGGACACATATGAAGCAACCTGACTTGGCAGAAAATACGATTAGACAATTTTCAAAAAACTAATTAGTAATTTGAGAGGTTGGAAAAAAACTGATCTGAATGTACATTTATGCCAAGCATGTTTGTGTAAATCAATGCGGGGATGGAAAATAAAGGATAGTCGATAGGCATCCATGGAACAAGTGGGAATGAGTTTATTAAATGAAAATTCGATGAGTAGACATCTGTAATACGATTTAACGATGGGATTGGGATATATAAAGTATGATTTGACGCTAAACCCTATTGAACGTCGTAGGTGGGGACACACATCGAATGTTGTGCGATTGTAGAATTTAGTTGAAGTAGCTGGCATTTGCGTTTTAGTAAATATAGTAGGTGGATAGCTGGAGTGGATAGGATGAATATGATTGTCTTGATATGCAAAACTGTAGTTGATTAGATGCTGGATAGTTATAAGAAATCTTAGTATCCGCGACAATAAATCTAATGTAAATAAGATATCCCAATTATTGTTGTCAGTAGGACTAAGTACAATGATTTGACAGGCTACAAGGTCTGGGATATCTGTGCATGTAGAAATACAGATGTTGGGTGGATACTTTTAGTGGATAGTAAATATATTAATGTTAGGAAATGGAGGCAATGTGAAATGGTCAACGATGAGCCTATGGATAGTTTTAATATTAGTATTTGTGAGGATTAAATTAATTTAATTATGATATCTCTAGCTTTATTAATGTTGACATACGCGTATGGAAATAAAGTATCGATAAGTAAGCATCCAGATAACAAGTACTTTTAAGGACTGGTATATATGTGCATTTTGTAGTAGAGATGATGGGTAGAAAGTTTGAGTAGATAGTATACACATTATTGTAAGTCAGGAAATGGGGGCAATGTGAAATGGTTCTCACTGAAGTCTCGATTGCCCAGAAACACAAATCACACATACCGCAGCCTTTAACGTTTTCGTGGAGTAAGTCAAGCCAATAACGATGAACGGCGCAAGGGCAGGATGCAAGTCTTCCGGGGTTGACAGAGTCGGATATGGTCGTGAGACCGGGCGAGATGTTCATAGGCTAAGTGATTCGCTGAAATTCTCTGACATGGCGTCTAAGCGAACGAAAATCAACACGAGAGAGAATAAGAATGGTTGAAGCAGAATCCAGGTTAGGAGAAACGGAACGGCGAATGACTTCGTAGCAATACACGCCGGGCTTGATTCCAGCGAGGGCGCAGTGTTTGAGGCAGGCAAAGGCGTCAACTCTTTCTTTTGTGTACATGGAATCCGAAACTGCTTTCAAGAATACTGCTGTTGGATTTTGGGCATCTAGACAGGCACGTTCTAGCTGGAATATCCTTTGATAATCGTGGTGAGTCTTTATAAGGTCAACCTGGAATAACGTATCCATGTGATCAGCATCATGACGAAGAGTCTTGCATACATCTCTGATTTTGAAGTGCTCTAGAATGTTTTCGCTTGCATTTTTTGGCCAGATTTAGTCTCCTAAGTGCAGCTGGAAAGTCAAGAAGATGGAGAGAATAAATGAGGACGGGATTGGGATTTACAGAACTCATCTTTTGTCAGGTGACTGGTATGTGTGGACAGAGGGTTAACGTTGACATATATTATTTATAGATTGCTCAAGAGGTGATGTAGACTTTAGAAAATTAAATTTTATAAAATTTAATTAGATGAGTGAAATACATGCATTGTAAAAATGAAAAGACTACCATCCATGACACAAAGAACTAATAATCGGCGTAAATAAAAGAAAGGAGCTATAACTAGTTATATTTCGTAATACAATCAACATGATTCCGGAGCCTTCATAATGCAATTGTATTTGATGAACTATAAGCTCTGTCTATGTCGAGATATAGATGACAAACTGGATAGGTATCCATGGAATAGTGAGCATAGAGAGCATATGTTTTTCGACCTTTCAGCATCTAAACTGAGCAAAATTTGTGTGGGAATTCAAGCAATAGCAAAAGTTAGAGCTGAAAGGTGGAACGAAGGAGGCTAATAATAGAACCACCAAACGAACAAAAGGATGATATATTGAGCTACGTTATTCAAACATAAATGATTGCCTTTAACTGTCCAAACGTTCAAGCGGCTGCAAAGGAAGAAACAATCACAATCCAAACAAGCTGCATCGTGTTGAACTTCTCCAGCACATGCCTTTTATTACAACAAGCGTTTTTGTTTTTGGCGAGTTCCAACGATATTTTCCTTGCCATCTTAATATATAATTCCTCTTTAACAGAGTTTGACCACTTCCCCAGAACTCTAATGTCTTCTTGTATTTTATTGACAACTTGTGAAACTCTATCTATCTCTTTCATAATTGCGTCATCCACCCACTCGCATAAGTGACCTTCCCTTGGGTACTGGGCGTAAAAATGACAGAGTAACCTAAAACAAATAGCAGTTAAAGAAGAGTAGAAGGGACAACGGAAACTGAATAAAAGTGTCTTTATCTAACCCGGTTAGCTTCCGGACATTTGAACCACCTCCGATGAAGGTTGGAATGAGTTGTACCATATCCTGATCCAATGCGTTTTCCACACCAACACATTGTAGG
Source organism: Orychophragmus violaceus (assembly GCA_030180135.1). Classification (NCBI taxonomy): domain Eukaryota; kingdom Viridiplantae; phylum Streptophyta; class Magnoliopsida; order Brassicales; family Brassicaceae; genus Orychophragmus; species Orychophragmus violaceus. The sequence continues at coordinate 80,267,163 of CM058234.1, read as the reverse complement.
CGCTGCTAGTCCGAACGACCTACAAGGAAAGGGTTGGTCAAAAGTGGGAGCAGTTGAGATAGACGATAAACTCATTTTAGTGAAAAATGTATTCGGGGGAATAGTTGTTCATCTGATTGCTCTAACTTACAACACGGTAAATATATAACAATAACGATCCAACAAAGATACAATATATGGACAGATTCTATACGTTCCAGATTCATACGTAACGTTTTACAAGGTCTTCTAAGGAATGCATTACATTTTCGTACCAAAGCAAAAAGCTGTGGATGAATGCGTAAGATAATAGCAAATGAAAGGCCATATAACGACTATTCGAATGGGTGGACAAACCGTATCCATCGTAAACAACTTTCACAAAAACCGATTTGACTTCGTGAGGATACATTAGCAAACGAAAAGTCGGGCATAGCAGGAAATCGTGTACAACTGATAGTTGTATAGCATAGCTAGTAGATAGTTGTATATTCTGTATATATTTTTTTTGGGCGGCAAAGCAATTTCATTAAAGCCCAAATGGGCGAAAAACAGGCCCAATGACAAGTGCAGGATCGATAAGTAAAACAGACAAAGGGCAATTAGGCCCAATACATACAAAACCGAAAAACAGGTGGAAACCATAGGCTGAGTCAGTGCCACGCGTCGCTCGTAGGAGCAGTGGAAGCATGCACCACGCCGACAAAGTTTTCCGGTCGCTGTTCGATGTCGTCACCGTTGCACCAGCTGCGCCTGCCGATCAACTCCAAAAATCAATCGCATCCACCGAAGATGAAACTCGTCACTTATCTGGATTCTTCAAGCCACCGGTAGATCTGCGCTTTTATCAAGACATCCGGGATGAAGAAATCACCGGGAAGGAGAAGTACATGACGTGCCCGGACAACTCGTGCGGGAACTAGACCCAACGTCAGGGAGCGCTTGGTAACGGAGAAGAAAGGATATGGATTTCACGACGTTGAAACGGCATCGCAGAGGGGAGAGGATCGATAACCCGGAGTTACCCGGGGAGAAAAGTCAACACATATCGGGAATAGCCGACGATACCAGATCTCTCTCTAAAGACAAAGAAAAACGGAGAGAAGATCGGAGAAACTAAAGAAACAAAAGATTACAAAAGTAACTCGACCATCGGCTTGGCGATTCGCCGCCACCGATGACCGGAAACGAGATGAAGATGAGCGACGCCGCTAGAGAGAAAGGAGAGAAGGAAGGAAATAAAGAGAAGCGTTAGCATGCACCTTGTATATTTTGTATATAATATATAAAGTTATTACAAAATTGATTCAACTAAATTAGTTAGTAAGAAACCAAAAACCTAAAACTTATTATAACTAAATACATTAATTAGAGTGAAAAGAAACTAAACTTAACAAACTATTAAAAACTAAATGATTTGAAGGTTAGAGATATTTGAGTTTTTTTATCGTATTAAAAGACAAAAACATATAAAATTGCAATAATTTTTAGGAAAATACTTTCCAAAAAGTGCAATAAATTCATCAAAATATAGATAAATAACTAAATAAGTAATAAAAATAAAATCAGAGAAAAAGGAATGAAAGGGAGAAAGAAAATGCGTGATTGCCGGGCGGGGAATTTAGTTGAGATTACGATGGTCCGATGAATGGGACCCACTGCTTTGCAATTAAAACTAAGTTAATTAATCTTTTTAATTATGTTAGTTAATCCCATGTGCAAAGTGCCCAACTCCTTGTTTTATTGTCAAAGGTTGATTCCGTTTACATTCGACAAATTAATGTGTCCCCATATTGCATTGAAGTTTTTGTATGGTTGTTACAATTATTTCCAAATCAAAAGTTATAACAAGATGAATGAATCGGTACAATTTCGACTCACGGTTTTTTCCTATGTCAATATAACAACCGACTATATATATAGCTATATCTACATCTACTTTTGACGTTTAGATTTCGATAATTCAAAGCTCATCATTATTTAAATCAACCTGTAGAGTTTAAACAGTAAAGTGAATCGAGATCGAAGATAAAATGAAAGATAGAAAAAAATTGTTTGTGGAGTTCACAACGGCACTATGTTTGGAGGAGCTCTCCAAGCTTCACTAAAAGTTTTACCGGAAAGAACCTTTACAAGTTCCGATTTGATCGATAACTTCTCTCTCTCTCTCTCTCTCTCTCTCTCTCTCTCTCTCTCTCTCTCTCTCTCTCTCTCTCTCTCTCTCTCTCTCTCTCTCTCTCTCTCTCTCTCTCTCTAACTTACTTACAATGTTGACTTAGAGAAAGAGGACAAAGAAGAGAAGATATACAAAGGATACCTACTTCTCTCTATCTTAGAATCAGACTTCTTCAGTTAACCATCGCAACAAACTTGGCTAGCTGTGGGAAGACGACGTTGACTTCTTCTTATAGTCAATCTCATAAACATCGTTGCTTCTCGGTTATGGCTTTATGCTAAGCTAATAAATTGGCCCATTACGACTTGCCCAATAAGCTTGTATGAAAACACTTAATCCACAAACTCCACCTTTTCTTCAACGGTCGACAAATTTAAAACCGAGTCCCTTTTAACCACTTCTTTGCTTTAGTCTAACACAACTCGTTCTTGCATGTTGATGTTGCACGACCCTTATCATTGCCTCTCCTTGCCTAGGTTCAAATCATCCTAGATCATCATTCAAATACTTTCATCTACTCAACCTGGAAACCTATGAAGAACTTTTTACTAGCCTTCATATAAAAACCAAAGACATAGTTAAGATAATACAAGTGAGAGAAATAGATGAATCAATAAGAAGAACACAAGAAAATCAAACTAAATTTCATAAAAGATGAGAGGAAAAAAAATTGTGATCTATAACCATAATAGGATCAAGAATGGCTCTCCTTACACACCAAGAGGCCAATAATAAAGAAAAATAATTTGTCTTTGTCGACCAGACGGGTTATTGAGGTCGCTGCATAAGGCTGCTCCGGGTTTGTTTCTCCACAGCGGCCTTCTGAACCCTCTCCGGAGGTCGTTGATGCTCACGGATTTTCTGAAAATTTTCTTCCACAGCGGGATGGTGATCCCTCTGTATGATCTCGCTCCACGTCTTCCCATTTCTTGGATGCTTTCTTTTCGTGGCAGGGTTGATATGTGTCCAGTAAATTGATCATAACTCTTGCAATACTGCTCCAAATGACTTGAGCCACCTCCATTGGAAAGATAACTCAATTACCTACAACGTTTATTTGAAGTTCCAAAGCTAAATATGCAAAGTAAGGTCTTCATATAACTCGATCCTTCAAGAGTAAAATTTTGGATTATGCATATCATCATGTATATAAAGTCTTATGATTTGTTTTTTTCATGATTCTTGACTTAGAACCGCTTAAGTAGCTTTAAAAACACCAAAGTAGCGAGTCCAAGACCTGATATAGACAAATTCAAGTATATACATTCCTAATGATGCCTAAATGCAAGTTTAAGGCTAAAATATGCTAAAAACATAAGGTTTAAATTATAAAAAAACACAATATATCAACTCTATATCAACTCCTCCAAACTTATCATTTGCTTATCCACGAGCAAAGAAACTAAGGAAACTAAGAAGAAGAGGTTTAAAGGTGGAGATTCAAAACCAAAAGAACCTAACAAAGCCTTCAAAATGACATCCTTAGAAATTGATAACATATTGCATGAAAACACTCTTTATTATGTATACTCTAATTTTCCTAGGCTTATTGCAATCCAAATCTTTTTCTTTGCACACAATGTCAAGAATTGGCATGCTCAAGTATCCACCAACTCTCACATTCATTTTTTTCTCATAGTGTGGTCTCACAAATGAGAACTTGATATCAACCAATTCGCTTGGTAAAAAAAAAAGATTCAAAGAATGTATGAAAAATGATCAAATTTTCTTTTCTGGTGGCTAACTCTCAAGAAAAAAAAGAATGATATACATTATGAAAAATTTAGCAAGACAAGAAAAACTGATGCATACAATTTTAACTCTCATTGTCTTACCCTTCGTAAATGCATTCTATTTTCTCAATCAAGTCAACCAATTTTCTTCTTTCATCCCAAATCTAACCTCTAATCCATTTTCACTTTTTTACCCAAGTTTTGTGTTTCTAATAAATAATTTATTTATTTCCTTTGTGATGTTTACATATGAACTTAGAGATTTAAAAAAAAAAAAATCACTACTTCCCAAATTTCTTTCTTTTTTATGTACTCAAGCCTTTGATTTGTCATTTTTTTCCTCCCCACTTCACTCTTTTCTTTTCCTCTGATTCCCCATTCTCATGATGTATCCCTCCTAAACCTACCCATATAATGAATTCCTATATTAGCCTAATGAAAGTTAATCATTGTCGTTCTCATACTATTAAGATTTTGCACATGTTAGCATCATAAAAAACATGTCTCACTCAAATAAAAATTGAAGGTCTAAAGGGAAAGATAAGTGTTTAAGGTGTGAGAACCATCCTAAGAGTGAGAATGGCTACATGTGTTAACAAAAATGGTGAAAATGAGGAAAGATAACCTAAGTTTGTATTTGGTGCCATGATCATGTATCAAGAGCCCATTAGTGATAGAAATTAAAGTTCATTATACTCAAGTATAAGTAGCTGGTTTCAAATTCAAGACAAGCATCAAACAATACAATGGATTTCAAGTGTGGAGAGATCAAAGCAAAAAATGTAAAATGTTTTAAAGAGATGTTCAAGCAACATATTATTATTAATGACATTATGTTGAGTTCTAAGCATTAAATCCTTTAGAAGGCATTTATATCGTTATCCCCTATAAATATGCAAATCATCCTATATATAGTAAGAGAAGGGGGGGGGGGCTCTCTCAAGCTGACACATCAGCCCCCCTTTGATTGGTCAATTTAAATTAAAAGTTTCCACATCATCATCTAAACTAAAAATAGATATAATATTTAATGTAAAATCATTTAATTTAAATTTAATTAGTTAAAATTGAAACATAAATCTAAATTTAAATTTAAATTTAAATTGAGAACATAAGAAATAAAATAAAATAAATGATATATATATAAATTAAAGAAATCTAAAATAACAACTAAAAATATTAAAATATAGAAATAATAATTATTAATAATAGATAGAAAATGTTACAAAATGAGATAAAATGATAATAAAAAAAAGAAATTATATAAAATATTTAATAACATATAAAAGAAAACAAAATAAATGAAATATATATAAAATAACAAATTCTAAAATGTTAACTAAAACTATTAAAATATTATGAATGAAAACTAAACATTTAAGAGTTTGATGAATGAAAAAATGTATAAATAGCAAGTATATATATTTTTAAATAGTTTATAAAAGCTATATATAATGAGAGAAGGGGGGACTCTCTCAAGCTGACACATTAGCCCCCCTTGATTGGTCAATTTAAATTAAAAATTTTCACATCATCATCTAAACTAAAAATAGATATACTATTTAATGTAAAATCATTTAATTTAAATTTAATTAGTTAAAATTGAAACATAAATCTAAATTTAAATTTAAATTGAAAACATAAGGAATAAAATAAAATAAATGAAATATATATAAATTAAAGAAATCTAAAATAACAACTAAAAATATTAAAATATAGAAATAATAATTATTAACAATAGATAAAAATGTTATAAAATGAGATAAAATGATAATAAAAAAAGAAATTATATAAAATATTTAATAACATAGAAAAGAAAACAAAATCTATGAAATATATATAAAATAAGAAATTTTAAAATGATAACTAAAACTATTAAAATATTATGAATGAAAACTAAACATTTAAGAGTTTGATGAATGAAAAAGTATAAATAGCAAGTATATATATTTTTAAATATTTTATAAAAATAAAAGGATGATAAAAAGGTTGGAGAAAATAAAAGTTTATAAAAAACTTATTTAAAATTTGATAATTAAAAAAATTATTTATAAAACAAATTAAATAAATAATTGTATCTTAGCGCATATTCTCTCCTAAAAATCATTATAATCATAAAAAAGAAGAAAATGCAAATTTGTATATTAAAACATATAAAATATTAATATTCAAAATAAATATTAAAATATATTAAATATTTACAAATTTAAGCAATATCCGCGCATTTGCATGGATTCTCTTCTAATATATATAATTAGAGAGTTTTTTCTCTCCTTCTGAGAGTGGCACATCAGCACTCACTTAAAGCTCACGTGGATGTGCCCAAATTTTTTTTTATAGATCGACAACCTTTAAGGGCCACTTATTATTTGTATTGTCAATTGTAATGTTGTACGTTGAGAAGCCCATCACCACCCAATTAAAAATAATGTAATGTTATCCCTACCAGCCCAAACAAATAACCAGACACCCCTCTCGACTCAGAACTCATCCTTAACCTCCCACAGGACCTTGCTCATCCGAAACCCCAATCTCTTCAGCTCCGATCTGGTAGACGAAAGATTAGCCGTTTTCAATCCCTTCACTCATTCTCTCACATTCAACAGCCATGAAAATTAACCCCTCTGCTAATTGAGCATTGAATTTCGAAACGGCCCTCCTCACTTCGCTTCGTCAGATCAACCGTCTGTCCTTCATCTATAAATTCGCCACACACACGAACAGGTAATCGCCTCTCCTTCCTTTGCCATCACGTTCTGTTTTTCCTTACTCTTTTCTATCTCAAACAATCCCATCTCCTAAAATGTCAAACTTTCATGCCGTTGTCGTACCTGCTTCTTCGGAATACTCGACTTTCCGTGATCTCCAGATGGGGCGTCCACAAAAACAGGTCCTCGGGGTTCGTAACCTGCTAGCCGAGCCGAAACTACCGTGAGGCGCTGAGAGAAAGACCTATAGGGGACTTGGTTGTTGGGCTTAAGCAGCTTGGTGCAGATGTTGAATGTACTCTTGGAACTAACTACCCTACTGGTCGTGTCAACGCTAATGGTGGTCTTCCCAGTGGAAAGGTGAATATGTAATCTCCACTTTTACTTTTAGTTTGTTGTTAACAAATGATTATTAAACGGAATTGAATCTGGTGTGAAATTGATTGTTTTTGTTTGTAGGAATTAGATTTCTTTCTCGATTAACATTTTCCTGGTATGGTTTATTGATTAACACATTAGCATGTTTTGCATTTTCAGGTGAGGTTTGCTTGGTCAATCAGTAGTCAATACTTGACAGCTCTCCAAATGGTAGCTCCCTTAGCTCTTGGAGACGTCGAGTTGAGATCATTGATAAATTAATTTATGTCCCATATGTTGAAATGACACTGAAGTTGATGGAACGTTCTGGTGTTAGTCCCAAGCATAGACAGCTAGGATCGTTTCTTTGTCAAGGGCGCTCAGAAATACAATTATGAGTTATTTCTTCTTCCTTTTCTGAAATCACATACCTTAGAATTAGATTGACAGAAGAATGACTACGAAAAAATTGATTCACTCACTTCCATTTTGTTAAGCTTTTAAACATGATGCACAAACCTTTGTCATTACCTGATTTGGTATTACCACTGTATCAGCCATAATGTTAATTGTTTCTCACAATTCTATAGGAATGTAACAATCTGTGTCTCTTTGTGAGACGATCCCGCCACAACTTTAAGGGCTCATCCGTCATCACAGAACAATATCAGAAGCGTGATCATGGTTCCATGATGTTCACGATTCCACTTTCGTAGTATTTGACATTGAAACGACAAAGCTCACCTCCAAACCTGCAGCAACCTTCATCCTTGAGGTAGAATTTCAGCAGTACATCTCTAATAGAACATGCACATAAACTAACAAAAACTTACTTTGAAATAGGCTGCAGGAAATGAAGAGCTTGAGCTGCCACCATGTTTGAGAGCTCTTGCAGGAAGGCATTTCATATTCCAGCTGAGAGTCAGCCCCTACAATTTCACCCCCAAAACACACAACATATATTGTGTCAAAGATGATTTAAACGCCCATGGAAGATTGGACTATGCGGTAAGTGATAATGTTTGTTAATAGCTACTGAGAAACTCATACAATTGTCAACTACTTTGCAAACTTAATGTCTCTCAACTCAACAAACACTCAACGCAGGTGGGAGGTGACCTACCACCTCCGGGGAACCCACCGTCCACTTCAGGCAGAAGTGAGGCACCCAACTCTGCACAAATGCATAAGAACAACGCAAAATTTATGTCAAGCACTGATGTGATGAAGAATCGAAAACGTGGCTATGAGTAGTCATACAATCTTTTGAAAAGAGTCTTCCGTTTGTTTTTGGTTATTGTCTTAGTGTTTATTGACAAAAACTGGTTTCATTTCCTTTTAATTTTTGCATTTCTATCTTTGTATTATTGGTGGACTTCTAAGTGAACCACTCTTTTTATATAGTATATATATATATAAGTAGTTAAGGACGACATAATTTTCCAATGTAAAATTTGAAAATAGCAGGGGACATGTATACCACCCGAACATTCTCACAACTTAGGCAACAAGCCATCAACTAATATAAGAATGTCTCATGAAAAATTCGTGGAAACTACTAACAATAAACAACAGAAAGCAGTTAAAGAATAATCACACATGAGGAGACATACTCGCGTGTAGTGTTACAAAAACAGAAACACAAGCAACACGTATAGAAACATATTGTTTGCCTGTTCTTTTTCAATCCATATATAGTAGGTAAATCTGATTATCGTTCACTGTTTAACTTCAATAATAAATTATGCACTTAGCACCTACAATATGGACGAAGCCACATTATTTACATTTAGAGAAATAGCTTAGCCAACAAGTAGTTTGGATCCGCAGCATATAGACATATAAAGTTCCTTCAAACCAATCAATGGGACTTTAGACAAACCGAAGATTAAGTTTACTCTCTTTATACTGAACTTAGTTGATCCAATCACATTTCTCAGGCCATATCACTTGTAACCCAAACGATAAGATTTAGAATAGCAAAAAGATATGTTTTCCTGTCCCTAAAAAATTTGGGTCCAAAACAAAATTTCAAATGCTAGATACAAGTTTAGATTTCATGGACAAACATTCCTTACAAACATTGTAAAACCATTGAACAGCGGATAAAAAAATATGGCATGACGCCTGTACTGGAGGTAAGAGAGGGGCGAAGCAATTAAAGTCCGTAGATTTTGTTTAAACAAATAAAAAAAACAAGGACACATAAGAAAAGGTCTCACAGCTTGCTTAAAGTTTTTAACACTTCTAATATACTGACAAAATAAAGTAGTGTCTAGAAAATATTAAGAAACACTACTGAATAGATAATCAAATAACTACAGGTAACAACAACTCTTAAATTTTTTTTTCGAAAGATTGGGAAAATAATAACCGTGACAGAAAAATAGAAAAAAAAAAACAATATCGATAAAGAAAAGAGAGGCATGACAAAGCTGGGTGTGTAATCAATAGTTGAGAAAGACATATTAATGAACACACACAAAGGAGTACCATATTTGCAAACGACCACTACACAACTAAAATACACAAGCAGAAACACCTAGTGGAATATAATATGAAACTAGACTCAATTTAAAAAGCAAAAACAAGCACGAAACTAGATGAATTTATTTTTTTATTTTTCACAATTTTTAGCCTATGAGACTTAAAGAGGTGAAAATAGGATCATAGAAAACATGATTAGCTATTGGTTCATTTACCAAAACTTAAATCACATAGTCTCTTCTCTAATAGAAGATTGAAAAGAAAGACCTTAAAACAAAAGGAAAAAATGCAAAGATCAACAGAACATAACATTATGTACAATATGAAGTGGTACCTAAATCTGGATGGATGATGTATTTAGAAGTTCATTAAGCTGCCTTGTAGCTTCCCCAAACTGATTTTCTGGCCAAAAACACACACAAAAACAAAACAAAGCAAAACAAATAAAAGTATATACAAAGGATACCATGAAACTTCTTCCCAGTGAGCTTGTTTTAATTCTCTAGTGTGGCTATCCCTTTACTTTTTTGGTTGGAAATGTGGCATGACTTTGGGTCACCAGGATCATATTCACCATAGAACCATCCTCTAAACTCATTCATCATAATCTCCTCAAAAGGGATCTTCCTTGGACCATTAAGGCTCATTGTTGTGGTGGAGATTATTCCAAATGATTGTCAAAGAGTTGTGTCATTTGAGATTCTTCTTCTTCTTTATCATCTTTGTATATTTCTTCAATGAGTCTCTCTTGTTTTTCCTTAGGCATTTCACTCTCTGTGTGTTGCTTGGAATTGGGTTGCATATGCATTTCTTCCTTGATTGAGAATTCATTCTCCATTGAGCTCTCCTCTATGTTTTATATGTATTCAACAACCAAACCAACTTCATAAGGGTCTTCAATAGTTCTTACCACCATGTCTACTTCTTCTTTGTTTCACTTTGTTGAATGACTCATGAGCGTCCCAAGGTAAACTTGTTCTGCATATCTTATCACAAGATCTTTATCAATAGTGCAACCAAGAAATAGTTCAAATTCTCTTACATACATTTCAGCTTTTTGTAATAACTTATCATTCATTTGGGAATCCCCTCTGATATATTGTTTCAACAACCCTTGCATTTGAGACACTTTGTTGACTAAGGATGACAAGTGAAAGGATAAGTTCTCAATCTTTTTATTCAGCTCGTTGTTTACCCCGTCCAATTTAGCATTGATCTCATTGATGTATTTTTGAGGTCTTGAGTATTTCTATCATTACTCTCAAAAGTTTTTTTAGAATTTGTTGTGTGTTGCGTCCTCCTTGGATAGTTGGTTAGAAGAACTCCCTTGCCCTTGAAACTATTGGTTTTCTTGGTTTTGGTAGAAACCTTGATTGTTTAGGGTCACTTCTTCAATAGAGCTTGGTGAAGAATAAGCTATTCCATGCCAGTAGTTCATGTCCCAAGATTTATATTTCTCATCATATCCATATTGATAGTCTTGAGAATAGTTTCGATATGAAACATATTCTTGATAAGTGAGTGAGATTTCAAAATGTGGTGGCTTATTGGGTTCCAAGATTGACATCCCTCACCATATCCATATTGGTACTCTTGAGACAAAGTTTCCATATGAAATATCTTCTTGATAAGTGGATGAGCATTCAAAACTAGGTAACTTGTAAGGTTCCAAGCCATCCCTCTTTCTTGAACTTTCTCCCTTGTGGTTATTCCCTACAAAATGAGCAAACGCTTGAAACAAAATCAGTAACCAAAGGCGCCAAATTGATGTTTGCGTATCACACCAATTAAAATCTAATGTGCACACTACCACAATCAAAACGTATTTCGATGTAACACTTCATGAACGAATCCACATGGAGATAGTGATCTATTACACCAATAATACACAAGTTACTTAATATAAGCTAATAGAAGATATATGGTTTTATACTAACTGTTGGTGCTGGATTTCCATTTAGGCTCATAATCATGAGCCCGGTTCGTAATTCAATAAGCAAGCTCGATTAAGGCTTCATGGTCCATTCTACTATAAGGAAACGAAGGCCCAAAAGACCGGAGACATAAGATGAACGAGCTCGTTAGAAGACGATGTCAGGAAAAAATGACCAGGTCACCCTCAGTCAGAACGATCTCCGCGAATATAGGAGATCGTTGCTAACAGAAAACCGAAAGATCGGAGTCGGGAGATCGAGGATCTGCGGCTATTTAAGGAGAAGTGGATATTCGTTCAAGGCATTCCGACCCTAATCAAGAACACTTCGAATAGATAGCTCGAAAACCTCTCTTTGTACTCTCTTTTCGATTGTGTTAGTTCGATCTCGACAGTCAATCTTAATAACATCTTTGATTCATAGGAAATCAATATCAATTTATATACAAAAGTCCAAATCCACGATTACCAATCCTTGGTGTGAATCTTCGATCTCATATTTGGCGCCGACTGTGGGGACAATCTGTAGTTTTCCTATCTTAAGAATCAGATCTAGGATTCGATATAGCGAGATGAATCCCGACCAATCTGGCTCTCCCAAAGCCACTCCACCAGTTGACCACCCTCAGATGGTCGGCAACGTTCCTCAGAACACCGTCGGGGTAAGTATCACGGGTCTGACCGAAGGCGTGTTGGTGATCTCAGCCTCTATCTCCACGACTTCGGCACCAGCCGACTCGGTCGCTCAAACAATCGCGACGAGTCAGACTCTGGCAGACGTTTTGTCAGTAACCAATGATCCGAGCAGGAGCTGGGTATGGATGAGAAGTGATTTGACTCCTGCCTCAGCATCAGGAGGCGGATTTGGAACGCTCAGGCCTAGCCTACCACAACCTCCTGCTCCGCCGTGACAGAGTCCGGACGACCTCGCTAAAATCCGTTCAATGCTTACCCTATTGGTAAGTCGAACGAGAAGTAACGAGGCAAATGCCCGGGCCCAAGAGATCGCAAATCGCGCCTTGGCCGCACAGCTCAATGAACAGGAACGGCCCATCAGTGCTCGTTTCGAAGAGCTCGCTAATCAAAACTAAGGAGATCGATCACTATGTGATCAACGACCTCCACTAATTCCTCTACCCCGGACGCGTCTAAACTTTTCTCCAGTGATAACACCTCCGGGAACGTCGGGAAATATCGCTGGCATGTTAAATAGCGGATTTCTTGCTATAACGACCCCTACGGTGACACGGACCCCGTTCAGCTCGAGTTCCATGCTCACGGATCCAAATGGGTCAGGAAACCGGCCACTACCTGGACCACCTCCCTTGCCGAATAATTCCGGTATTAGGCAGAGGCAGCTTGGGGCTCAGCCTTTGCTTCGAGCTCTGGATATCCCCTCGAATCAAGTCCGATACCATTCCAGACGCCTCAAAACGACAAGACAAGACCGATTTCAACGATCGACCTAATTGACCCGATCTTTCCGGGTCAACCATCAACTCAACCACAAACATAGTTCGCATCCATAGCGGGTGACAAACATGATATGCTAAGACAATATATTGAGCAGGCCAACACTCAGTTCATGAGCCTGAACTCGAAAGTTCATATGGCCACAAGCGCAGCACTTGACATCGATCGAGTGATCGAAGAAACACGCCAAACACCATTTACATATCAAATTGCTTTCACGAGAATTCGAGAGATCAAGAAAACAAAATTTCCAGAATTCTCGGGAAAATCGGACCCCAAAGCAGGGCATTCAGACTAGCGATGTCTAGGGTATACCTCACCGACGAGGAAAGAGAACCTGCTTTCTGCAGACGCTTCGCCGAAAACCTATCGGGCTCAGCCCTAGAGTGGTTCGCCGGATTGGAAGAAAAATCTATTGATAACTTTACCTAGTTCATGACGGCTTTCCTCAAACAGTATTCCATCTTTATCGAGGTCAAAACAACCGAGGAAGCCCTATTTGGCGTATCTCAACGACCTGATGAAATGCTTCGTTCATACATCGACCGATTCAAGGAGATAAAATCCAAAATCGTGAACTCAAATGAGTAAGTAGCCATAGAAGCACTAAGACGCGGACTGTGGTACTCAACCAAATTCCGTGAGGAAATAACAGTCCGCGAACCGCTCAAAATTGATGATGCTCTTCATCGCGCGTCGGCTTTCGCTCGCCTCGAGGACGAACTATGGCCCTCAGATAGAAACACCGAAAGGAAAAGAACCAGTCGGCTCACAGAACTCAAATTCCAATAAGGATTCCCAAAAATCCGGGAACATTAACGCAGTTGAGAGCCCGAAGAGCTCGAGAAAATTTGAGTTCGACAAAGACAAATTCTGCGACTTTAACAACAAAAAGGACATTCGACCGAAGAGTGATATACTCGAGCTAAAGTCGAAGCCCAAAAACGAGAATCCGAAAATAATCATGAATCCGAAGTCGAAGAGGAAACTCCTTCTGACAAAAAGAAAACCAAATCGACCAAAGAATCAAACTCTAAAAAGCCTTCTCAGAACAAATGAGAACGATCTAAGGAGTTACGGTCTCCCGAAGCTCTCCCTCAGGGATCGCGAAAACGAGTCGAGGTTATTCTTGGTGAACTCAGTATATGTGGCACCCGAGAGGCTCGGCACTATCCCCGCCTCCAGCTCCTATCAAAATCTTACGCTCATGAATCAATCTCCCTCGTCTCTGCGCGGGGGGTGGGGGGTGTGCGGGTTATACCTCCTAAATGAGTCGATTTCATCTTTGGTGGCTCCTAGCTATGCCAAGACTCGATCAACTCGATTAAAGCCCTTCAAAGAAGAGCCGAGACCGACAAACAGGTGAAGATCCCAATGCAAGGTCCAGACCACGAGATCACCTTCTACGAGAGCGAGACACTCGACCTTGACAAGCCGCATGACGATGCGTTCCTCGTGTGATTAGTAGTCGGGGATGTCGAGCTCTCGAGAATAATGATCGATACATGAAGTTCAGTAGACGTCCCCTTCTACTACGCATTCAAAAAGATGGATTTCGAAGACTCCGAGATCGTCGAAGGACAGACACCCCTAGTAGGGTTCGCTGGCGAAAAAACATACTCAATTGGCTCTGTCTTCGCCCCAGTAGTAGCTGGAGGAGTTCAAAGAATGACAGAGTTCGTCATAGTAGATCGACCAGTTCCCTACAATGCCATTCTAGGTAGACCTTTGATATATGATATGAAAGCCGTGCCATCGACCTACCATCAATGCGTAAAGTTTCCAACTCCAAAAGGGGTAAAAACTGTTTACGGAAGCCGAAAAACTTGCAGAAATTGCTACATGAAGGGGTACAAGAAGATCGAAAAATCCCACGCATAGCTATTACAGAAAGAGGAAGAGCTCGCCAAAATGCGAACTAAAGGGTTGAATGACACTAGTCAAAGAGGACCCCTAAAGGACCTCACAACTCAGGTTTGCATAGACGATGCTCATCCCGAAAGACTTGTCGGCATCGGAATCGACCTGTCGGAGTCAATTAAAAATGAACTTATCTCTTTCTCAAACAGAACGTCGAATCCTTTGCCTGGTCCTCAGCGAATATGAAAGGAATCAATATCGACGTAACTAGTCACGGTCAGACAAAAGCGTCGTAAACTTGGCCCAGAGCGAGCCCAAGCCGTCAATGACGAAGTCAACCGCCTGCTAAAAATTGGGTCGATCAGGGAGGTGAAATACCCAGACTGGCTCGCGAACCCCGTAGTGGTCAAGAAAAAGAATGGGAAATGGAGAGTCTGCGTTGACTTTACAGACCTCAACAAAGCATGCCCAAAAGACAGTTTCCCGCTCCCGCACATCGACCAATTGGTCGAAGCCACTGCTGGTCACCAACTGTTGTCCTTTATGGATGCTTTCTCTGGGTATAATCAGATACTGATGAACCCCGAAGATCAAGAAAAGACTTCCTTCATAACTGATCAAGGCATGTACTGCTACAAATTCATGCCTTTCGGACTAAAGAACGCAGGAGCTACCTACTAGCGCCTCGTCAACAAGATGTTCTCAGGACTACTTGGTAAAACCATGGAAGTCTACATCGACGATATGCTGGTCAAATCTTCCAGGTGTGAGGACCACATCCCCCAACTAAAAGAATGCTTCTGTTGGGATTGTGTCCTGAAATCACATTGTACTTACTCTAAAGATAGTTGTATTGTCGAGATCGGACAATTCATGTGATACTGGGTAGTCATAATGTTTTGCTAGAAACCGCTTATGACAAATGAGATGAAACTCATTTCTAGTATCGTTTGAACCTACAGGGTCACACACCTAAGCAAGCTGGATACACTTTGTATGGGATTGATCATTGGCATATGATCCGATCAATGTGTATTGGATATGCATTGAATTGAGTTTAGAAGAGTTGTGTCGATCGATGCAATGAGTGTGTCGATCGACGCAGGTTTTTGAAAGGGTATGTCGATCGATACAGTAAGTGTATCGATCGATGCACATTGGGCCTCGAGACTGACGTTTCGAGTTGATGACTTAAATGAGTCGGGTTTGATCCGACAGTCGTTAGGTCATCCCAGGTCGATATATAAAGTCTTATATGATCGACCTGAACCCCAGCCGTCAGTGTTGCTTCTCAGAGAGAAGTCAGAAACACAGAAACTCACAGCATCCCATGAGATCCGATCACCGGTACCAGCATCCCGACGGATTCTAGCTTGTGTGCGTGTGGAATACGGTAGAGGCGCAGCATCTGAGGCGCTCTCGATCTCAATGACCTGATCTTCATTCCGCTGCCAATCTCCAGGTAATCACGAGGTCAGTTCTTAGATTCAATCACCTAGACCGAGGATCCTAGGGATTCCTACAGTGGTATCAGAGCCATAGGTTTTAACTATTGAATCTAAAGCATGGAATTCGATTAAAATTGCATTTGATTGAATTGATGATAGGTAGTTTTCGTTTTGATAAATATAATCTCGGATTTATTAGTATCGAAAACGAAGAACTGTGTTTTCGCACAGTGTCGATCGACACAAGTTTGTGTCGATCGACACAAGTTTGTGTCGGTCGACACACCGCGAGAACGATGAAAACATTTTAGGGTTTTCGCACTGTGTCGATCGACGCACTGGGTGCATCGATCGACACACCGCGAAATGCAAAAGAATTTGTGTTTTCGCATTGCGTCGATCGACACAAGTTTGTGTCGGTCGATGCACCGCGAATTCGCCTATTAAAAACATTGAGTTTCGATTTAGAAATCGCACTATGTCGATCGACACACTGGGTGCATTGATCGACACAGGCTGTGCGAAAGGATAGATCAGTTCAATTGGATTGAACCGGTTATCTCGCATGGTTATGTCGGTTTAATTCGATTAAAATACCCTCATACCCCACTGTGTCGATCGACACAGGTTAAGTGTCGGTCGACACAGGCCTTGCGATTGGTTGATCAGTTCAATTGAATTGAACTGGTTATCATGCTTGGTTAAGGTAGATCAGATCGGTTAAAATTGGATGAATTGATTCAATTGGATATCTCTATTAGTATAAATCGATTTAATTGGTTAAGATCAGTTTGATTGGATAAGTTGGTTCAATTGGATTGGACCAGTTATCGCGATTAGTTAAAACTGATTGAATCGGTTCAATTGGATGGACCGGTTGAATTGGATTTGACCGATATCTAAATTGGTCTAAAACCGGTTCATTTGGTCATTTACCGGCTCAATAGGCTTGACCGGTTATAGGGTTGTTTAAGGTTACATTTCAAGTGTCGACCAAGTGTGTCAGTCGATGCATATGGTGACGATGCGAACCGTAATCGTTTGGTTATTGAACCAAATGATTGAGAAACCGAACCAAATGACCTAACCCACTTATTAGAACAACTAAAACTCAATTAAAATAGAAGTTAAACATGTTCTAAACTCATAAGAATACACATTGGATGTGTGTTTAGATCAAAGATTAGTATTCAATATGGTCAGCTGTCAAGACTCATTTCGTTGTTGTGATACTCTTGTCTAGAGCTTGGTGTCCACAATTACATGAGTAAGGCAGGTAGTTGTGTTGATGGTCTTGCAGTGCTTGACATCAACAATTACATGACCTAAGAGATTGATTTACTAACCCTTTAAAGTTCCGTTTCCTCAACTAAATATCAAGTGACCTTGATGTCTTGCCCAAATCTTGTCTACTGTCAAGACTCATTTCGTTGTCGGATAGTCTTGGAGTCCTTGGTATCCACAATTACATGAGTAAGGCAGGTGATCATTGATAGACTTGCAGTACGACTGTCAATGATCACAAGACTGAAGAGATTGATTTACTTTACTGGGCTATCAGAAGTTCTGGGCCCAGAGACATCAGAGTGGATGAGACATGGATTGTCTTATCTGCGACCAAGAGTTGTACTGGGTACAATTAGCAATGGTTTGCTTACCTAGATAACTAAACTCTGGGTGATGACGAGTCGTCCACTCAGATTTTAGTGATGTATGGGTCTTGGATCATTATATTCATAGAGGAAACATTGTTTGAATATAATGCGAGTTTTCTTATTAGATAAGATTTCTCATTTCCTGAGCTTCATAACTAAAATTTTCTTTTATTAAAATTTCAGCCTATGTCTAAAACTACTTTCTCGTTACGATCCGTCCTTGAGAAGGACAAGTTAAATTCATCAAATTTCCTGGATTGGTATCGTAATTTGAGATTAATCCTCAAGCAGGAGAGCAAAGACTATGTCCTTGAAAGCTCTTCCAGAAAGGCTTGGGACCAATCGCTCGAATGCAGTATATGATGCTTGGAATAAGCATTATATTGATGTGGTAGATGTGTGTGGTCTGATGTTGGCTACCATGAACTCGGACTTGAAGAGTCAATACGAGAACATGGAGTCGCCAATAGAGATGATCACCAGCCTGAAACTGAAGTTTCAGGATCTGGCACGAGTTGAGAGATTCCAGATGGTGAAGTCTCTCACTGGGTGCAAGCTACCAAAGGATGCTCCAGTGAGTCCTCATGTCATTAAAATGATGGGTTACATTGATAACCTGGGAAAACTGGAATGTCCTGTCAGCTTAGAGTTGGTCACTGACATCATTCTGCAGTCACTGCCGTCTAGTTATGATAAGTTTATCAAAAGCTATATCAAGAATAACTTGACGAAGACGTTGACTGAGCTGCATGGGATGCTCAAAACAGCAGAGCAAGACATCATAAAGGGTAAAAGATTTGAGAACTCTTGTGTTGACAAGGGTAGAGGCAGGGCCGTCCAGATTTGGAATCAGGATAAGCCTGTGTCATCTAATAAGCCCAAGTCCAGCCCATCTAATGTTAGCAAGTGCTTCTACTGTGATGAGTCAGAGCATTGGAAGAGAGATTGCATAAAATTCTTGGAAGATTCACAAGAGATGAAGGAGATGTATGGTACTTCTTCTTCAGGTATTGTGTTATTAATTCAAGTTCTACGTATGTATTGGATACTAGTTGTGGTACTGATATTTTGGAAATATGCAGGGCCCAAGCTACAGTAGAACGTTGAAGAAAGGACAAGTGAAACTGCGAGTCTGGTATGGAGCAATGGTTGCTACATGAGCCGTAGAGATTCTCCACTTGTAGGAGCTTTTCAATCTTGGTTTTTGAATTAAGTAATTGCTGCTATGTACCTGCTTTAAGCAGAGATGTCTTTCATTTTCTTGTAAGAATTTGGATGTTTTTCATTCTGATAAAAGACAAGTTTTGCTCTTTTGATCTTAATGAAATATTATATGGTAGCACCCCTTTTGATAATGGGTTTTATATCTTAAACCAATGTACGCTTGTACATATAACATAAATACCAAACAGTTTAAGTCTGATGACTTGAAATCGACTTTTCCTTAGCATAGTCGTTTTGACCAAATAGAGTGAAGCGGATTCAGAAATTCCATTGTTATGGGCTTTAAGCTCATTTGATTATAAATCATTTGAGATATGAATTCTGCTTGCTGGGCCAAATGACTAAGGCTTCTTTAGCAGAGCTAAAGAAAAGGGCCAGAGGCTTATTGGGCCTTACACGTACTGATGTATGTGGCCCGATGAGCATAAATGCCAAAGGAAATCTTCAGTACTTCATTAACTTATTGATGACATCAGTAAGTATGGATGTGTTCTTTTGATGAGACACGAGTAGGAATCCTTTTAGGAGTTCCAAAATGAAGTATAGAACCGATTTGACAGAAGTATTGAGATCCTCGATTAGATCGCGGAGGAAAATACTTGAGTCAAGAATTGGATGATCATCTAAGTGAGTGTGAAGTCATATCACAGCTCTTTTCTCCTGGAAAGCCTAATTGGTGTTTCTGAGAGAACGAATCGGACCTTATTAGATATGCTCCGATTAATGATGAGTCACATGAATCTTCCATCATCCTCTTAAAATACGCTATAAAATGAATATGTTTACGCACATTAGTTTTCTATCAGAATCAGTTGAAAGACACCACATTGGATGTGGACTGGGTGATTTCCAAGTATGTTTTTCTGATTAATTGGGATTGCAAGATTTGTGTAAGACAGTTGTCAACAAACAAACTTGAATCCAAATCTGATAAGGGCTGCTTCGCTGGTTGTCCTAGGGAAACCAAGGCTTAGTACTTTTGCAACCAATCCGAAAACAAATTTTGGTTGTTCAGAACTCTGTTTTTCCAAGAAGAACAGTGGGAGTAAAAGTACAGCTCGAGGAAATTCGAGAAACACAGGAGGCTGTTCAACATGTTGAGGGAGAGCAGCGGTTGGATCTACAGAGTGCTGTAGGATCTACACCTGCGGAGCCTGAAGTTCGCTGATCCTAATGGATCCGTCACTAAGCCGAGGGTGATTCCTCATGACCAATTGCCGTGATCTGTTGATCATTGAAAAGTGACGAGCCTGCGAAATTCAAAGAAGCGAAGGTGAGCCCCAACTCTGAAAATTTACAAGTAAACTAAAGGGAGCGTAGTTGCAATTCTCACACCGTATGTTTATAACATACTTATCATAAACGACGTTCCGACGCTAAAGTCTTGTCAAGATTTGGGTCGGAAGTCAAATATAGCGATGGACATGGGAGAAGCCGCGAAAGTTCTTGGAATAAGGATCCATTGAAATGGTTTGAAAGGCTGATTGGATAGTGTCAGAATCCTTATGTTGATAAGGTATTGGACAGTTCAAATGTGCTTGATTCCAAGAATGGCTTCACACCAAAGGTCTTATGGCAATAATCTTAGCAAGATGGAGTGTCTTTGACACTGGCTGAGCTAGTATCGATCTTAGAAAGATGAAGTGTCTTGGACACTGGCTGAGCTAGTATCTATGAGTGTGATTCCATTTGCTTATGCAATAGAATCCATCATGAATGCCATATTTTGCACTCGTCTAGATGCAGCTGACGCATAAAGCATGACGAGAAGATACCAATTTGTTCCGGTAAAAGTCACTGGACAGTTGTAAGGAATATCCCCAAGTGTTTGAGAAACACTAAGGATAGTTCTTGTTCAACTGAGAAAAATGACGAATCTGTTGTGAGTAGTTAGACGGACAAAGATGATTCCCGGTTCCCACCTGGTTATGTCTCTTTGTCTGTATAGCGGCGCTGTCTGTTGGAGAGGTCACCAAGCAGTGGACCGTAGAATAGTGGTTATTAAAGAATAGCGGTGTGGTTTGTTGGAATGGTTCCAAGCAAGAACACCGTAGCTTCTCTCACAACCTAAGCATGAGTTTCGTACTGTTGCTGTAGGTACTAGATATCTGAAGACGTGGTCTTGATTCTAGTGGGAGTTATGTTAGTTATGATGTTCAGTGAGACATGATATGGTCATGTTTGTGAAAAACTGACATCAGCATTATTTGATTATTGGATAATTAAATAATGGTCCCAAAGTATTTTATGTTCATTTTATAGGTCATCAAGTTGAGGACTTGATCATGGAACCCTATAAGCAAAAGATGGCATAAAATTATCTTTGTCCCTAGTCGAGGTTGTAAAATTGGGACACTAACAACCGCGAGAGACTAGCATGTAAGGTAACTGTTGGACTAAGTTCATGGAGTCAATGATATGATTATCACAGTCAATCACATAGATATATGTTGGTGAACATATGATCGGACATGACCCGCTAATGAGAACGCTACAGGATAGTTATATCTGTGTCATGAGAGGTTCTCATTACGACTATAGAGTATAGTCCTTAGACCTGAGTTCATCATGCTTTCTAGCATATGAATTGGTGCACTTTGACCTTGTCAAACGTCGATCCGTAAATGGCGGCTATAAAGGCATTGCTCAGGCGTATCATGAAGTATGTGTAGAAACAGGGATGGAACGAGAAGGGATTTGTCCCTCCTATATAACAGGAGATAAATATCTCAGGGCCCATCGAAGATTTGATACTGAGAAAATGCATGGCCGTGCTCAAACGAGGTGATTGTTAGTCGTTTGTTTTATCAGTATAGATCAGGAGTTCGATGAACATGATGTTGGCTATAATAAGGATGACACATTTTCTTGCCTTATGCCATATCGAGATATAGCGACAAAGGGATTATAGGAATGGATGATTCCAGTACAAGTGGGAGATTGTTGGGATTGTGTCCTGAAATCACATTGTACTTACTCTAAAGATAGTTGTATTGTCAAGATCGGACAATTCATGTGATACTGGGTAGTCATAATGTTTTGCTAGAAACCGCTTATGACAAATGAGATGAAACTCATTTCTAGTATCGTGTGAACCTACAGGGTCACACACCTAAGCAAGATGGATACACTTTGTATGGGATTGATCATTGGCATATGATCCGATCAATGTGTATTGGATACGCATTGAATTGAGTTTAGAAGAGTTGTGTCGATCGATGCAATGAGTGTGTCGATCGACGCAGGTTTTCGAAAGGGTGTGTCGATCGATACAGTAAGTGTATCGATCGATGCACATTGGGCCTCGAGACTGACGTTTCGAGTTGATGACTTAAATGAGTCGGGTTTGATCCGACAGTCGTTAGGTCATCCCAGGTCGATATATAAAGTCTTATATGATCGACCTGAACCCCAGCCGTCAGTGTTGCTTCTCAGAGAGAAGTCAGAAACACATAAACTCACAGCATCCCATGAGATCCGATCACCGGTACTAGCATCCCGGCGGATTCTAGCTTGTGTGCGTGTGGACTACGGTAGAGGCGCAGCATCTGAGGCGCTCTCGATCTCAATTACCTGATCTTCATTCCACTGCCAATCTCCAGGTAATCACGAGGTCAGTTCTTAGATTCAATCACCTAGACCCAGGATCCTAGGGATTCCTACAGCTTCATCATTCTCAACAAATACGGGATGAAACTCAACCCAGCAAAATGCACCTTTGGGTCCCTTCAGGAGAATTCCTGGGTTACTTAGTAACCGAAAAGGGGATCGAAGCAAACCCCAAACAGATCGCGACGTTCTTAGAGATGCAATCACCCAAAACGACGTGAGAAATCCAATGTCTAACTGGCAAAATAGCTGCTCTGAATCGCTTCAAATCGAGGTCGACAGAAAAATGCCTACCCTTCTACCACCTACTCAAAGCAAAAAAAAAGTTCCTTTGGGACGAGAAGTGCGAAGAGGCATTCGCCCAACTCAAAACATATCTAAGCGAACCACTGATACTGGCGAAGCCAGTAGAAGGAGGACCCCTTTACCTCTACTTAGCTGTCTCTACGGCAGCGGTAAGCAGAGTTTTGGTTCGTGAGGAACAAAAAGACCAACGACCGGTGTATTACATCAGCAAAACTCTAATCGATGCTGAGACAAGATACCCTGCGATGGAAAAACTCGCATTAGTGATATATCATGGTTTTTACCGGTTTTAGGCCATGATATAGTTGTGTTTTTAGTGTCTTTTGTGTTCTTTTAGAGTCTTTTACAGGTATAATCAGGTTTGGAGCTGAATTGGAGATAATGGAGCATTTTGGAGATTTTTGGAGTGATTGGCCGAGAGATAGAGTTCACTGTCCGAAACAGAGAAAGGTGTCGATCGTTGCATACCTAGCATCGGTCGATGCACCAGCGAGATGGGCCAAAACTCGGCGGTTTAGAAGAATCAAGATATTGCACTTTGATCCAGATGTTCCTGATATTTACAAAGAAGCCCCTGGCCGAGATTAGACCTATATAATAGAGTTTTTAGTGTTTTAATTAGATACACTTTACATTACGCTTTCATAATTAAGAGCAGAGGATTTTTAGAGCTTTTGGGGCTGATCTGAACCTGTTACATCATCTGTATTTGGAGAAGATTTCGAACCCCTTTTACTCTTATTCTTTTATGCAATTTATTCATCATATGATTATGTTTTCATTATCTATGTCTGAGTAGATTCCTTGTTAGGTTTAGGGTTTCTCACATAGGATTTCATGACCTGCTAGACTTGTTCAATTTCAGTTAAGGATTCATAACTATATCTGTTCTTCAATTTAATTGTGCTTAAAGCTAGTTCTAACCTGATCAATTAGAATCTAGATCTTAGGTTGCTAAATACGTCACGAAAGTGGGGTTTAGGAATCTGAACTAATTAAATTGGGCAATTAAACTTTGCGCAAACGGAAGTTTGGTTTAGGATAATTGTGAACATATCAAACTTGGAATTAATGCTAGTTTAATCTGTTAGTTCTCGCAAACGAAAGTTTGGTTTGCTGCACTTAGACTTAGAGAATTATCGCAAAGGAATTTGGTTAATTCTATATCTGTGTTTTGAGTTCTAGAACTGTGCTTAATTAGATCCTTGCTGAATGAACTGTCTGCTTGTCTGATTTCCTGAGAACGCCCTAGACTTAGCGCTTTTAATTACTTGCTTTCACAACCGTTAATCTCTGCTACTGATTTACTTTCTTGCATTGCTTTTAATTCAATTACATTGCTTTCTTCCTAGTTAAATTCCTGTTCTTGAGCTATTGAATACCAGAGTCTCTGTGGATTTCGATACCCTATATACTACATTGATATTGCTGTGCACTTGCAGTTTAGTATAGGGATTAAAACTCTGACCCTATCAAGTTTTTGGCGCCGTTGCCGGGGACTCTTTGAGTCTTCGATAGCTTCGAGCCTAGGGTTTTACTAGGATTTTTCGTTTTCTTTTCGTTTTTATTTTTGTTTTTTTTAGTTACTGACTTTCTCGGTTTTTCTCTCTGTCGCAGGTACCGATTTCGCACTGCGTCGATCGTTGCACCCTTGCATCGTTCGACACTAGGCGATTTGAGATTGAACCGATCGTTGCACTGATAGCATCGATCGTTGCTGGACGATTACAGACAGTTTATGCCAACGCAGAAAACTAGAAGTAATCCGAACTCGAGCTTGGTTAATCTCGATCTTGAGGAGCTTGGACGTTTAGAGAGAGCTAACAGAAGAGAAAGAAGAGAGAGAATGGTACGAGAACGTCTGATCTTGATACGAGATGCTGAAGGTGTCCTGAGGGATCCAGAAAACAATCCTTACAATGCTGCTGGGCAGAGGATTGATGCTGATGGACGAGTGATCCCTGACCCTCCTGAGCAACAGGAGCAGAACCAAAACCAGGGTCAGGAACGGGCCCAAGGTAGAGAGATGGTGGTTCATGAGAGGACACTAGCTGACTACAACAGACCTGATGAGTTTCATGCAAACCGAGCAGCTCTAGTGCTTCCTGCTTTTGAGAGGAATGATTTTGAAGTCAAGACCATCTACTACCAGCTGATGAGGCAGATTGCTTTTCATGGTCTTCAAGCAGAGCAGCCTATGGATCACATTGACAAGTTTGAGGACATAGTCACTGGCATGAAGTATGAAGGAGTATGCCCGGACTATCTGTTCCTTAAGCTATTTCCGCACAGTCTTGCTGGAGACGCTAGTGCATGGCTGAGACAACTGGCACCTGGTCAGTATACTACTTGGGCAGCCTTAAAGAGTGAGTTCCTGCGTCACTTTTATGATGATGCGCGCTCAGATCAGTCCAGACAGGACATACTCACTTTTTCCCAAGGAGCTGTGGAGCCCTTGAAGACTGCTTGGATGAGATTTAAGCAATATCAGCGTGACTGTCCACACCATGGATTCACAGAAGTACAGCTGATTGGTATCTTCTTCAGAGGCATAAATCTCCCTTATCAGACAGCGCTGGATAATTCCAGTAATGCTAATTTCAACACCAGGACTCCTACACAAGCTAAGCAGTTGATTGAGAATCTGATTGGCAGCAACAGTTGCAAGACAATGGATGAAAGGAGGAAGAAATCTGGTGGAACTGTAGAGAATTCTGATATAGCTAATATAAGATCCAGATTGGACACAGTTTACAATCTCCTGACAAGTAAGAAAGCTGTCCACTTTGCCCAAGATGTAGAGGTGATTCAAACTGAGGAGGACACTCAGGAAGAAGATGTGAATTTCATAGGAGGTTCTGGTTTCCAAGGTAATAGATTTAGTAATCAACAGGGGAACATATTCTCCAATGGAGGACAGACTGGTGGTTTTCAGAAGACCTATGGACAAGGTACTCAGAGAACCTATGGATCTACATCCTATCAGACTCCTCCTGCACCTACAGCCCATGAGAGCAAAATGGAGGCTATGATGGAACAACTGATTGAGAGTCAGACCAAGATTTCTGTGGACTGCAACAAGAAGTTGGACCCTGTCTATGAAGACCTCAATGGGAAGTTTGAGTCTCTGAGCACTCACATGAAGCAGTTGGACACTCAGGTGAACCAGATGTCCAGCTCACTGAAGGGAAAAGGAGTGGCAGACACTCATGTTAAGGCCTGGTCTGTGTACATTAATGATGGATCTCACATAGGTGAAAGATTTGAGCTAAGTACAGCTGAGTTGGTGACAGAACAAGAATTTTCGGATATTTGTGAAAAACTCTCGGGTGAAATCTGCTGCAGTGCGTCGATCGATGCAACATCTGTACCGATCGATACACCAGTCGGGATGGCAACGATCGACACACCCTTAGTGTCGGTCGTTGCAGGGCGTGAACAGACAGATCTGTCGGATGGTAATGGCATAGATGCTGACTTGAAGCTTGATCGCCTATTCAATGGAGCCTCTGAGATTACTCAACAGGAGATCTACGAACAGATTGTTAGACAACACTCCTCAGTGTCTGAAGTGATTAGGCAAGAGATTGAAGAGCTGAAGAAACTAGAGGAGATTGGTGAAGAATTGGAAGAAATTCCAACTTCTGATGATCAACCTTATTATCCTTGTGTGCAGAGGTACTTAAACAAGATGTTGCCTCTGGATGATGATCTGAGAGACTGGGTGATAATAGTTCCTCAGCATATTAGTGATGTTCTGCTAACTAAGATCCCGAAGAAGCTGCCTGATCCTGGAGTCTTTGTGCTGGATTGTTCTATCTTTGAGGATAGCTTTAGGCGTTCTCTGTGTGATTTAGGAGCTGCTGGAAGTTTAATGCCTTACTCTGTGGCAGAGAAGCTGGGTATGTTGGATTTTACTCCTACTAGGACTTCTCTTGTTCTAGCTGATCAGTCCATACGAGTTCCTGAAGGACTCCTTATGGACATTCCGGTGAGAGTTGGAAACTACTTAGTTCCAACAGACTTCCTTGTGCTGAGATATGACTGTGATCCGGATGAAGCATTATTGCTTGGGAGACCCTTTTTGGCTACAGCAGGAGCGTTGATTGATGTTAGGAACAGCTTGATAGACCTCCATCTGGGAGATGAACCACTGCACTAGGAGATGGATAAGCTGCGAAAGCCACTGATAGATGGGCAGACATTCACAATCATGGATGCAGATGATGAGCAGCCGGATAATACCATGGTTATAGATCCTGGAGCACATTTCACTCCATCTTTTCTTGGACATGAGCATTCCGCAACAGCCTACTCACCACCTTGGATGAGGAGACTTGAACAGAGACAGAAAAAGTCTTTGTCAGGACCTCCTGGTACTTGAAAATTCCCATCCGTGCGGTCAAACTATTGACCTTAAACAAGCGCTGGGTGGGAGGCAACCCACCATTAGGTACTGGTATTTTTCTACTTAATTTTTGGTGTTTTTGTTAGGATTTTACGTTTGTTTTTGTTTTTGGTGCAGTTATGTTTGCAGGTCTCAGACAAAATCGCAGTGCAACGATCGACTCACTTCTGTGTCGATCGTCACAACACGAAAGGAATCGCATTGCAGCGATCGTTGCGCTCTTGAGCAACGATCGACTATACACGAAAATCTCCAAGTAACGGTTGATGCACTTAGTGCAACGGTCGATGCCTGAGCGACAGAGGTAACCCGACAGACATAATTTCACCTTTTCAATTTTTTTTTATTTTCTTTTTACCGATCCTTCGCTGGACACTACTGGGGACAGTGTGTCTTAAGTGCGGGGGAGGTGCTACTGACTTTTGTTTTCTGTTTTCTTAAGAGTCAGTCCGTTTTAAAATTTTTTTTTTGTTTTATTGAGTCAAAATTGTTTAAGTAAGAAACTATGATTTTCTGAGAAGATTTACAAGACTTGCAGGAACTTAAGTAACCATTGGGATGAAGTTGCAGGATCTATCTCTGACTATTAGAAAACCCCATCACAGATCAACCTACTGGGAACACCCACATCACTTCAGGTATCAGAGGATCCTTTTACTGACTTCAATTTAATACTGACTTAGATTTCTCATCTAAGGGCTTGGTATACTTTGTGTCGGATTCCCTTGTTAGTTCTGACACAGCCTGTCAACCTATCCTATTTAGTTCCCTTATCCCCTTCTATAAAGTAAAAAAAAAAGATAATAAACTGAGGATGAGTTAGTAACTCCGAAGTGGTCATGGGAATGGTAGCAAACACTATTTTCTCTCATGTGATCCATGGAATGTGTCCAAAGTACACCCCATAACGGGAAGAACACTGATAAAAAAAATAAAATGATACCCAGTGGGGAAAAATCAGTTGTTAAAGAAGGGAAAGAGAAGCAAGGGACTAGAGAAAGATAGTATGGTGGTCTAGAGCTGATAAGGTAAGAATCCATGTGCCCTTTGATCGATACTCCTTAGGTGAGACCGCACTTAAATACTTGCAGAAGTCAGTAGGGAGAATTTGAATGCTTGAATGTGATTGTGGAGTTTACCTAGGAATAGTTGCTAAGTGTAGGGGAAGTACATATTGGTCTTGATATCCTGTGATTGATTCTTTCAGTGGTTTACTAAGGGGAATCTGAGTATTGTAGCTTCTAGGATGAAATGAGTTTCTGAAAAGTTTTCAAACCTCTTCACCAAGCTTTAGTTCTATGTTTTGCTTGAGGGCAAGCAAAGGCTAAGTGTGGGGGAGTTGATATATCATGGTTTTTACCGGTTTTAGGCCATGATATAGTTGTGTTTTTAGTGTCTTTTGTGTTCTTTTAGAGTCTTTTACAGGTATAATCAGGTTTGGAGCTGAATTGGAGATAATGGAGCATTTTGGAGATTTTTGGAGTGATTGGCCGAGAGATAGAGTTCACTGTCCGAAACAGAGAAAGGTGTCGATCGTTGCATACCTAGCATCGGTCGATGCACCAGCGAGATGGGCCAAAACTCGGCGGTTTAGAAGAATCAAGATATTGCACTTTGATCCAGAAGTTCTTGATATTTACAAAGAAGCCCCTGGCCGAGATTAGACCTATATAATAGAGTTTTTAGTGTTTTAATTAGATACGCTTTACATTACGCTTTCATAATTAAGAGCAGAGGATTTTTAGAGCTTTTGGGGCTGATCTGAACCTGTTACATCATCTGTATTTGGAGAAGATTTCGAACCCCTTTTACTCTTATTCTTTTATGCAATTTATTCATCATATGATTATGTTTTCATTATCTATGTCTGAGTAGATTCCTTGTTAGGTTTAGGGTTTCTCACATAGGATTTCATGACCTGCTAGACTTGTTCAATTTCAGTTAAGGATTCATAACTATATCTGTTCTTCAATTTAATTGTGCTTAAAGCTAGTTCTAACCTGATCAATTAGAATCTAGATCTTAGGTTGCTAAATACGTCACGAAAGTGGGGTTTAGGAATCTGAACTAATTAAATTGGGCAATTAAACTTTGCGCAAACGGAAGTTTGGTTTAGGATAATTGTGAACATATCAAACTTGGAATTAATGCTAGTTTAATCTGTTAGTTCTCGCAAACGAAAGTTTGGTTTGCTGCACTTAGACTTAGAGAATTATCGCAAAGGAATTTGGTTAATTCTATATCTGTGTTTTGAGTTCTAGAACTGTGCTTAATTAGATCCTTGCTGAATGAACTGTCTGCTTGTCTGATTTCCTGAGAACGCCCTAGACTTAGCGCTTTTAATTACTTACTTTCACAACCGTTAATCTCTGCTACTGATTTACTTTCTTGCATTGCTTTTAATTCAATTACATTGATTTCTTCCTAGTTAAATTCCTGTTCTTGAGCTATTGAATACCGGAGTCTCTGTGGATTTCGATACCCTATATACTACATTGATATTGCTGTGCACTTGCAGTTTAGTATAGGGATTAAAACTCTGACCCTATCAATTAGCATTGGTCACATCGGCTCGAAAGTTTCGACCATACTTCCAATCGCATTCAATCATAGTCATGACCTCCCAACCACTAAGAACCATTCTTCATAGTCCAAGCCAGTCATGTCGACTAGTTAAATGGGCTATCGAACTCAGCGAATACGACATTGAGTTCAAAACTCAAAATGCTTAAAAGCGCAAGTGTTGACTGACTTCATAATCGAACTCTCACCTACCATCGATCTCGACCCAGCTTCTGCCAAAAGATGGAAGCTTCATGTCGACAGCGCCTCTTCAAGGCAAGGATCGGGGGTCGGGGTAAAACTATTATCCCCCACGGGAGAGGTACTGGAGCAATCATCCAGGCTAGGCTTCGCCGCGTCAAGCAACGAAGCTGAATATGAAGCGTTGATAGTCGGGCTCAGACTAGCAATAGCGATAGGAGCTCGAGAAGTGGACACTTTTAGTGATTCCCAACTGGTCACAAGCCAATACCATGGTGACTACGAAGCCAAAGACGAACGCATGGAAGCATACCTGCGAGTAGTTCATAGACTCGCCGATCAGATCGAGTTCTTCGATCTAACGCGAATCCCACGAGGCGAGAACACTGCAGCCGATGCCCTCGCCGCACTGGCATCGACATCAGATCCTAACCTCAAAAAGATCATAGCAGTCGAAGGGATCGAAAAACCAAGTATTGACATAGCCCTGAAAGCTCTATCCTTAAAAGGGAATGAGTCCACAAAAAAAGACAACGTCGAACAGCAGGCACAACACGGTAAAGCACGTCGCGATGTCGACATCGATCCCAGAAACGCTGTTTACATAGCGAATGTGCCTGACAGACATATCCAAACCGCATACGCTAGTCAGGGATCCGAACCCGATGCTGGAAAAGATTGGAGAACCCCGATCATTCAGTACATAACCAATGGCGAGGTCCATGGCAACAAATGGGAAGCACGAAAACTCAAAGCACAAAGTGCGAGGTACTGCATCACACAAGGAGAACTTTTCAAAAGGAGTCTCTCCGGACCCTACCTCAAATGCCTCGATGGCAAGCAAGCTCGAACCGTGATCACACAAGCCTATGAGGGATCATGCGGAAGTCACTCCGGAGGACGAGCCCTGGCCATACGGATCAAAAGGCAAGGCTTCTTTTGGCCGACCATGGCCGCCGAATGCGAGTCTTTTTCCAACAAATGTGACAAGTCCCAAAAACACGCCCCGATCATCCATCAACCTTCAGAGAAACTCTCTTCGATCTCGTCGCCCTATCCTTTCATGCGATGGGGAATGGATATCGTGGGACCCTTGGTCGAGTCGGGAAAAAAGAAAGCTATGAACCTATTGGTCATGACGGACTATTTTACCAAATGGATCAAAGCAGAGTCATACCAACAAATCAAAGACGCTCACGTAAAGGAGTTCGTCTGGCGTAACATAATATGCCGCCATGGACTACCTCATGAGATCGTCACCGATAACGGACCTCAGTTCATATCGAACACATTCAAAGCGTTCTGCAGAACTTGGAACATCAAACTGACTTACTCAATGCTCCGATATCCTCAAGGAAACGGCCTGGCGGAAGCAGACAGCAAGTCGATCATGAACAATCTAAAGAAAAGACTCGACGAGTGCAAATCAAGCTGGAGCGACGAGCTCCCAGCTGTACTCTGGGCTTACCGGAATACTCCTCGCAAATCCACTAGCGAAACTCCCTTCTCGCTAGCTTATGGTATAGAGGCAGTAGTACCAGCAGAGATCCTCGTGTCCAGCATTCGCCGAAACTTATGCCCACAACAAGAGGAAGTCAACAATATCGCACTAGCCCGAATCCAGAACTACCAACAAGCCGCAGCTCGCTACTATGATTCTAGGATCAAAACCCGAAGGTTTCAAGTAGGAGATATCGTCTTACGGAAGGTGTTCGACCATAAAAAGGAAGAACATGCTGGGAAGTTAGTTGCGAAGTGGGAAGGTCCCTACCAGGTCACCGATATTGTGAAGGACGGGGTCTATCGACTCAAGTCGGTGGAAACCCAGAAACCCGAACTACGACCTTGGAATATCATCAACCTCAAAAAGTACTTTGACTAAAAGTGCGCCCCATAATCGAACTACGAAATGGCTTGATCCCCCTCAAAAGGGTACGTAGGCAGCTCGACCTCGAGCGCAGCCTCCCCTTAAACAGAACTCTTATCGAGTTCGACAGTCTCGAGCACAGTCACAAAAGCCTATCCAAGTTATCACTCGAGATCGATTCTTCATTTTTCTTTTGTAAAAATAAAATTATCTAAATAAAATTCTCTGTCTACTTTCATCTTGTCGAATGACCTAAAATGGTCTCTTCAGATCAAGCGACCTGAAACAGTCTCTTCAAAATCGAACGACCTGAAATGATCGTCCCAAAAAGAGCGACCTAAAATGGGCTCTTCAAAAACAAGTAATCTGAAATGATTCTTTTAAAATAAAAAGCGATCTGAAATGATCTCTTCTAATCAAGCGAGCTGAAATGGTATCTTAAAAAAAAAAAAAAAATCTGAAATGATCTCTTCTAACCAAGCGACATGAAATGGTCTCGTCAAGTTTAGGCGATCTGAAATGATTTCCTCGAGAGAAGAGCGATCTAGACGATCTCCTCTCTCGGAACTTAAGAGCTCAATGCTCTCCCTAACTCTAAAAATTCTCCAACCCTATACAGATTAGAAGAATTCGGGGGCCACCTCCCCCTCTTAAGCAAAGCAACGAAATCGAATCTAAGTAAGTCTACCTCGATCCATCTTACTCGGAAAAATATATTTTGACTTGTCGCCTAGTTCGAGCTAAGCGATATCTTGAAGGACTTACGCCTCGAGTTATCTCTGATATTTAGCTCGAGTTCGATATTCGCGAATGATATTTGCAAGTATCCCCAAATCGAATCCAAGTAAGTCCACTTCGATTCATCATACTTAGAAAACTCTACTTTGATCCATCAACGGGATCTAGCTAGACGACCAACAACACGATATCTCAAAGGATTTATGCCTCGAGCAATTCTTATGTTTCAGCTCCTGGTTTGATATTTTTTTACTTAGGAAATAACTTCCAAATTTCCTAAGGCAATTCAAGCCAAGCTGCTTACCTCGACCCATATAAAGGCTCGAGCTATCATACCAATCGATTTTATGCAAAAAACGACTAAGGCATAAAAGAAAACAAAGACAGTGCATAAAAGAAAGGACGCAATGTCCTCAAATCCATTCAAAGCCCTTAAAGGGCAAACACCAATATAAAAAAGCCCTCTTGGTCAACGAAGGTTCAAAAAAGGAATTAAAAACCCTTTCAGGCAACAACAAAAGACATAAAATGTTATGAAGAGGCCTCGCCCCGATCAACCGCCTGGTCGTCTGTCGCCTCCCCCGCAAATTGGCCTTCGACCTCATCACTCTCCCTCGAACTGATCCCAGTTGGGAGATTCGACCCATACTGATCGAGGCGAGGAGCATCCTGCACTGGCGGATTCGCCAGAATCACCGAGTCATCGGACATCGCCGGCAGATTAAGCTTGCTGATGCTGAAATCAGACACCGCAGTTGCGTTCATTTCTTCCATTGCCACCCGCTTCTTCTCGTCCATCTTCAGCACCTCCTGAGTTAGGTCCAGCTCGCCAGAAGCTAACTCGGCGATGAGCTCGATGTTCGCTAAGGCCTCCTGAAGGCGGATCTCAGTGCTAGTCTCGACCTTCCGCCCTTCGCACTTCTCCTTTATCCCCTTAAGGATCTCCAGCATCTTGCCGTTCAGCTCCTTCCTCGCCTCATGGACTGCGACCTTAAGGTCGAACTCCTTCCCCGCGAGGACCTTCTCCAAATCGGCTCGATCCTGAGCAGCTTGCGCGGCAGTCGCCCGACTTGCCTCTTTAGCAGCCAGGGTCCGATTTACGGCTACATTAAGCTTCACCATAATATCCTCCTCTTGACTCTCGTGCTGCATCAAGCGAGCCTCCATGCCAGCGAACTCGGCAACCTTCTTCTTCAGCGCCTCCTCTCGAGCCAAGGACTCCTGCAGCTTGGCATTCAGGTCGCTCACCGTCTTCTTAGCGGTTTCAAGCTCGCTAGCCTACGGGACATCGCGTAGTTCGCGCTCACACTTAGCCACGAACTTGTTTGTAGCTTCCAGAGACTACATCATAAAAAATCCTAAGTCAAACAAAGTTTGTTGCGATCAAATAAAAACAAAGGAGCAAAACCATTACCTTCCTGATGGCCGTCATCATCTCGGTGTAGGCCTCCCTAAGGGCCAGATCCCCGACAGCTGGGAGTTGAACGCCTGCGGGCTTGAAGTGCCTCAGCAGGTAGGCCACACCCTTCAGATCATCCGCGATCGGACATTCCTTCTAGTGCCTAAAGCGCCAGTTGAAGGTCCCAACAGACCCAGAAGAGGCAGGCCTCACCTCGATATTATGGCTCGACCTCCTCGAGCTAACCTCCACGTCGGTCCTCTGACGCTTTGACGTGAGAGGAAGAGAGTCTCCCTGACTCCTGCCATTCGACCTCCTGGAGCCGTTCGAGTGAGAGTCACGCAAAGCAAGCTCTCTGGATCAAACCAGAACTATCTCCTGCTCGGCTGGAGGGGGAGGCAAGTTCTCAACCTCCACAATCACCTCCTCAGACCCCGGAGCCATAGGAAGGGAGGCCTGAGCAGGATGGGGAGAGCGAGCTGGAGGAGGAAGAGGGGCTTCGAAGAGAGCAAAAAGGATGGCGTTGCTCAGGTCGCCGACCTTCATCTTGTTGGCCAGATCGATCGGATCCTTCCCATTCTGACGGGAGCTTGATCTTCGAGACATCTTCTCGTGAGGGGGTGTGCTAGCGGTAGAACTGTCGTCCGAGATAGGTCGATCTGCAAAAGATCGAACCAAGTCAGCCCGACATAAGCATATATAACAACAATAAAAAAGAGTAATCTCTATACAAATTAAATAAATAAGCTACTTACTTTCTCCAGTCCGCTCGATGATACGAAGCGGAGGCTGATTTATTCGGGCTGGATGAGCCTGAGGGAGAGATCGTGGGAGTGGTACACCTCGAGGGATTTGAGGTCGACCCTGCGAAGTTCGTTGGTGCTCGACTCTTAGAGCGGCTTGTATGCGCTCTATTGTAAAGCTATTCCAATTGACTTCGCCTCTTCCCAATCGAGCTATCAAACCCTCTGTTATTGGGTTTAGAGAAAGCGACTCGGGAGCTTCTACAAAATAAAACAAAAAGAGGTTAGAAGTAGCTCGACATCCGCAAAAAGGAATATCAATCACCAAACCCTAAAATCAAACCAATGTTGGTGGCCCATTGCGTCGGGATAACAAAATAGTCGAAGTCCTCGACCGAGTGTCGTTTTATCTTTAAAAGTGATAAGAAATAAATCATCAGTTCCTCTTCACTCACTTCAGTTGCAAGTATAAAACCTAGTCATTCCAAATATGATTACTGAATAAAAATACAATTCACAAGTAAATAAAACAGGGTAAGAACAGAGCAAGATGGTTGTTAAGACAATTGATTAAAACTATGTTCCTTGGGTTGAGTCTTCGGTTCGGGTGATCAATTATTAGTACAAAAACATTTAGCAAACAAGGGATGATTTCTTAGGCTAAGGACAACAATTCAAGTTACTCCACTCTCATGATAATAACCATATATCTATCAAGCATTAACATCAACTCTCGTTAGCAATTTGAAGATAGATATGCATTATGAACAAGTTCTTATTACCACTAAACACCTTAAACATCAACTCTCATTGGTTAAGTATGTAAAGCACTTGATTAGAGATTCAAACATTAACTACACTTCTCAGTGCTAGCAACATTCAAGTTCAAGGAATTGATTAGCTACTTCAATCCTAGCATTAAGAACTTCTAACAAGTAAGAGATCAATAATCCCAAGTTCTAAACAACCTAAACCATTTCTAGATCAGCCTTACCTTAACTCAAACCCAGAAACTTAAAGAGAACTACTCACTAGCCATAGCAATAACAAAGCAAGACATGTTTAAAGAAAGCAAGAATTAAAGAAATAGAAGAACAAGAAGATGAACTCAAGAACAACTAGAATTGCGTAAAAAGATCTTAATAAAACTTAAATGTTTGAAGTAGATGTTTACAAGAAGTGATATGGCTCTCTAAACACACCAAGAGCTCTTAAATAGAAGATAAAAGAGTGTAATGGTCGACAACACTCATGTGGAGGGGCTACAAGCCGAAAGCAAAAAGGAAAAGAGCATGTGGGAAAAAGTTGGTCGTGAAACTACGCCAGGACCCAGCTGTGGGACGTCGCTGTGGAGATTCTTGATCCACAGCGACGTCAGGACCCAGCTGTGGGACGTCGATGTGGAGATTCTTGATCTACAGCTACGTCAGGACCCAGCTGTGGGACGTCGCTGTGGCTCCCGCATATTAAGTCACATTTGTACAGCGACGTTCAGACCCAGCTGTACGATGTCGCTGTGCATCTCCTGCGTCCACAGCTACGTTGGGACCCCGCTGTAGCACCCAGCTGTAGCTTCCTGGTCCGATCCTTAGCTGTTTTGTTTGAGTGTTCTTTTGGTCCCTTTCTCCTCCTTTGTACATTGGTGCATCATCATGTCATCCACCACCTACAAAAGAGAAAAACAATGCATATGCACTCCTAATAATGCCTAAATGCTTTTCCTAAAGCTAAAACACACTCTCAAACATGATTAAATCCACTCAAATTTACAACACATCAACTCCCCCAAACTTGTTTCTTTGCTTGTCCTCAAGCAATCAACAATGAGAACAAAGGGGAGAGGTTTGAAGTTGGAGATTCATAACCAAAGAAATTTAGCAAGCCCTCAACTTTATGTCCTTAGAAATGATAGTATGTTGCATGAACAAACAATCTAATCCACTCTAATTTCTCTAGGCTTATCAACACACCAAATCTTATTCTCTTAAGCACATTGTCAAGAATCAACTAACTCAACATTTAATCAACTCTTAAATTCATTTATTCATCAAAGTGCAGTCTCACAAATGGGGATTTGATCTCAATAAATTGGCTTGGTATAAAAAGTTTCAAATGGTGTTTAGAGGAGGGTCTTGTTTTCTTTTTTTTGGTGGCTAACTCTCAAGGAAAAGGAATGCTAGACATTATGTAAAATATGGCAAGACAAGAACAATTTATGCATACAATTCTTAACTCCCATTGCCTTACCCAATTGTGATTCCAAATCCTATCACTAACCAATCTCCCTTTCTTTCCCAAACTCAACCATTTGACTTTTTTCATTTTTGGGTCTTGAGAAGTTATTCTTTTCATAAGACTCTTTTTCTTTTGATCTCTTTTTATTTTAAACTTAGAGTTTTCCAATTTTTATATCAACTTCCCAAGTGTTTCCCTTCACAAGCCCTTTGGTTCTTTCTTTTTTTTACTCCCCATTTCACTCATTCTTTTATTTCACTCCCAATCCCATTTTCAAGTCCTTATACCCCAAATGCCAATCAAAAAGTGAACTCCTAGACTAGCCTATGAGAGCTAATCATTGTCATTCTTATACTTTTAACCTTTTACACATGTTAGCATTATCAAAAAAGGCCTCAATCAATCAAACAAATGAAGGCTTAAAAGGAAAGGGAAGAGTTCTATGGTGTGGAAACCATTCTAAGAGTGAGAATGGCCACTTGGATTAACAAAGGGTGGTAAAAATGTGGTAAAAGATAATTCAAGTGTGTATGTGGTGACCATGATCAAGCATCAAATACCCATAAGTGAGAAATTTAAGTTCATTTAAGTCCATATAGGTGAGTTGGTGTCAATGTTGAGGGTATCAAACAAGACAAATAGATTCGAGTGGTATGATCAAAGCTCGAAATGTACAAGTGTTTCAATAGTTGTTTAAGCAGCATACTATGATTAACAAGGGCATCATGTTGAGCTCTAAATCTAGATTTCTTACAAGGCAATTATATCATTGTCTCCTATGCAAATTCAACCTATAATGCTACTAGACTCGATCCTAAAAGTGAAACAAATATGAAGCTACATGTTCTTTTTTTTATGTTTCAAAATTTTCAATTTTTTTTGGTTTTTTGAAATCTTATCTATTTACAATGCAATACACAAATGCAAAAACTCAATCACAAGGACAAAACAGAAAGGATGGTCAAATGATCACTCCCAAACTTACTTCACACTATCTCGGTGTGAGAGCAAATAAAGGAGGATTGAAGATGGTAAAATAAAAATAAAAATAACTAAAAACACTGTTGAAGGTGGTGGTAATGTTACCTGAAGCGGAATGTAATAGTGTAATCCCCCAAACTTAGCTCTTGTTAGCTCATGTTTGCTCTTCGGTGGAATTCCCCAAACTTAGCTCTTTCTCTCTTGTCCACATGCTGAAAACACACACACAAAACTAAAACAAACATAAAACTCAAACACACATCAAGCAAATCAAAGATAGAAAATCAAAGTATATTTACAAAGGATACCATGGGACTTCCTCCCAAGTGAGCTTGTTTAAAGTCTCTAGCTTGACTTTCTTCTCACTTGCTAGTGATGATTGGATTGTGGCCTGCCTTCCATAGTGATGGTCAGGACTTGAGATAGCAGCTCTTGAAGCTTCACTTGATCTCCTTGATACTGAGGGCTGATGATGGCTTTCACAACTGAGAATGGTGACTTTCCGCTGCACCTACCCTTGTATTCGATGCTTCCATCTTTAAGCCTTAATGGGTGTAAGTTCAGAATGTTGGGAGATGGAGTTAAGTTGGGAGGGTGGGGTGCATTCATCTTCTTCTTCTCTTCATCATGAGCTCTCTTAGCTCTACTAAACCCCCCTTCTTTGGCAGTTTTGACGTGCTCTTCAAACAAACTTGGTAAACTTTCAGAATCCAAGATTTCCTCCTCACATTCTTCAAGCTTTGTAGACTTGCATTTCAAGTTCCTCACAGCCTTCTCCTTTTCAGCTTGGTCCTCTTTGATATTTAGCTCTCTATTGTTAATTGTTCCATAATAATAAGGTGTAGAGGTTTGTATGGGGTAGGAAACCTTTTTGTTGACATGTTGGAGAGTCACCTTCTTATTTGGGAAGTCAATTGTTGCTCCAACTGTGTTGAGGAATGGTCTTCCAAGGATCAAGGGAACTTTCTTGTTATCAACCATATCCATAACAGTGAGGTCTATTGGAATTGTGCATTCTCCAATCTTGATAGGATATTTTTCAATGACACCATGTGGATACTTTGAAGAAGCATCCCCAAACATTAGAGAAGAAGGTTGAGCTTTCATGTCGAGGACCCCCAGACTCTTCACCATCTCTAAGGAGATAACATTCACACTTGCACCAGAATCAACAAGAGAATCATCAAGTTTTAAATCACCAAGAGAACAAGGTATAGTAAACTTCCCTTGATCTTCAAGCTTGGATAGTGATGTTGGTGTGGTAAAGGGCTCATTTGGTGATGTAGAGAGTCCCATCAGCTCTTCTACCTTCTCCTTGTTGGCTAGAATGTCTTTAATGAGCATCATTTGGAGATGAGCCTCATGCATAGTCCCCATATTAGGCAGCTGAATACCAATTTCCTTCATATCATTCTTGAACTTGGAGATTGCTTTCTTTTGAGCCTTGGTGAGGAATCTACCTGGAAATGGGAGGTCAGACTCATAAGGATGATCTTCGATTTCAAGGTTTGTTTCCTTTTCGACATTGTTGGAGCATTCCTCATTCTCCTTTATCATTTCTTCATTGTCCTTTTTCTTCATAACAACCTTTGAGCTTTCATCAAAGAAGATGGCATTACAGTACTCCTTTGGGTTTGTTTCTGGTTTTCCAGGGAAAAAACCTGGTGGTCTATTTGATGATGATCCCGCTTGCTGTGATTGTTTAAGGCTTGCAAACTCAGTTGCTAGGCTGTCGTATTTTGCATTCATCTCGCTCATCATCTTTCTGGTGCTCTCCATTAGCTGTTTCATCATTTGTTGTGTTGGGTCTTCTTGTCTCTGTTGGTTGGATGAGCTTCCTTGTCCTTGGTACTGTTGGTTCCCTTGATAGAGCCCTTGGTTGTTGTTGTAAGGTTGCCTTTGCTGAAAGTTTCCATTGTTGTTGAATGCTGGTTTTGTTGGAAAGTTTTCTTGAAGAGTGGTATGTCCTTGAGGTTTGTATGGTGGATATGTCTGGTCTTGGGGATTCTCCACATTATTGTTTCTATAGGAAAAGTTGGGATGGTTCCTATAGTTTTGGTTGAAGCCGCTGTTGAATCCTTGACCTCCAATGTAGTTCATTTCAGCATGTCCATCAAAACTCATCTCAGCATCATCTTCCATGTATCCTTGGTTTTGATCAAACTCTCCCAAAAAGTTGACATTCCTCTGGTTTGCTTTGAGAAACTTGTCCAGCTTCTCACTAATGGCTTTGATCTCTCTTCTTTGGTCATCTCTATCTCCACCTTCTCGGTATGTGCGGTTATAGTCTTCTCCGTAGTTTGTGTCACTGACTGCCAAATTCTCCACCAGTTTCATGGCCTCTCTTTCATCTTTTTGCAATAAATTGCAATTGCTAGCAGTGTCTAGCCTCATCCGGTATTTCGGCAGTATGCCACGATATAGTGTGCTGAGAAGACTCTCCTTAGTGAAGCCATGGTGTGGACATTGGTTTGTGTAGCCTTTGAATCTTTCCCAAGCTTCCCCAAAGTTTTTTGTGGCTTTTTGTTTAAAGCTTGAAATCTCAATCCTCAATCTTGTTGTTCTTGATTTGGAGAAGAACTTGGATAAGAAGGCTCTTTTGCATTCATCCCAGGAGGTGATTGAGTTGGGTGGAAGGTTCTTCTCCCAAAGGTGGGCTTTATCTCCAAGAGAGAATGGAAATAATATCATCTTCATTGCATCTTCAGAAATCCCATTGATGCGCACTGTGCGACATAGCTTGTCAAAGTTGTCAAGATGGTCTAGTGGATCTTCCATTGGCATCCCATGGAACTTGCTTCCTTGCACCATGTTCATGATGCTTGCCTTGATTTCGTAGTTGTTGTTTTCCACCGCAGGTGCTATGATTCCAGAATGGTAGTCGTTGATGCTCGGTTCGTCATATGCTACAATGGCTCTGTGTGCCCTTGGTGGATGGTTTGGTCGATTTCCTTCACCACCATCTTCTTGTTGTTGCTGCTGGTCAGCCATGTTGTTTTGTACTCTTGGTAACCTTTGTTGATGTCTTCTCTTCCTTGAAATTTCCCTTTCGTGAGCTTTTATGTCTTCAACTCTTGGTACAAGGTTTGTTGGTCCCCTGCTCCTCTAGTTCATTCACCTGCAAAACAAAGGGAAAGAAGGTAGAAAAGATTAGTATCTTTGTAACCGAAAGACTTAGTCTCAAGCAAACACCAAATCCTAATGGCTTAATTAACACCTAAGATGGCAACGGCGCCAAACTTCATAAGCAATAAATCATCAGTTCCTCTTCACTCACTTCAGTTGCAAGTATACAACCTAGTCATTGTAGTTTTGAGGTGTCAATCCACTTGGGTGATTAAACACACTAGTAATACAAGTGTTTTCTTAATCTAAGTGCAACCAAATTTGTTTGTGGGTTTTATATCTAACAACTAACAAGATAACCAAATTCCAAATATGATTACTGAATAAAAATACAATTCACAAGTACATAAAACAAAGTAAAAACAGAGCAAGATGGTTATTAAGGCAATTGATTAAAACTAAGTTCCTTGGGTTGAGTCTTCGGTTCGGGTGATCAATTATTAGTTCAGAAACATTTAGAAAACAAGGGATGATTTCTTACGCTAAGGACAACAATTCAAGTTACTCCACTCTCATGATAATAACCCTATATCTATCAAGCATTAACACCAACTCTCGTTGGCAATTTCAAGATAGATAGGCATTATGAACAAGTTCTTATTACCACTAAACACCTTAAACATCAACTCTCATTGGTTAAGTATGTAAAACACTTGATTAGAGATTCAAACATTAACTACACTTCTTAGTGCTAGCAACATTCAAGTTCAAGGAATTGATTAGCTACTTAAATCCTAGCATTAAAAACTTCTAACAAGTAAGATATCAATATTCCCAAGTTCTAAACAACCTAAACCATTTCTAGATCACCCTTACCTTAACTCAAACCCAGAAACTTAAAGAGAACTACTCACTAGACATAGCAAT
Organism: Orychophragmus violaceus; assembly: GCA_030180135.1. Lineage (NCBI taxonomy): Eukaryota > Viridiplantae > Streptophyta > Magnoliopsida > Brassicales > Brassicaceae > Orychophragmus > Orychophragmus violaceus. The sequence goes on along the minus strand of CM058234.1, from coordinate 80,225,088 downwards.
AACAAAGCAAGACATGTTTAAAGAAAGCAAGAATGAAAGAAATAGAAGAACAAGAAGATGAACTCAAGAACAACTAGAATTGCATAAAAAGATCTTAGTAAAACTCAAATGTTTGAAGTAGATGTTTACAAGAAGTGATATGGCTCTCTAAACACACCAAGAGCTCTTAAATAGAAGATAAAAGAGTGTAATGGTCGACAACACTCATGTGGAGGGACTACAAGCCGAAAGCAAAAAGAAAAAGAGCATGTGGGAAAAAGTTGGTCGTTAAACTACGTCAGGACCCAGCTGTGGGACGTCGCTGTGGAGATTCTTGATCCACAGCGACGTCAGGACCCAGCTGTGGCACGTCGCTGTGGAGATTCTTGATCCACAGCTACGGACGTCGTTGTGGCTCCCGCATATTAAGTCACATTTGTACAGCGACGTTCAGACCCAGCTGTACGATGTCGCTGTGCATCTCATGCGTCCACAGCTACGTTGGGACCCCGCTGTAGCACCCAGCTGTAGCTTCCTGGTCCAATCCTTAGCTGTTTTTCCACTTTGTTTGAGTGTTCTTTTGGTCCCTTTCTCCTCCTTTGTCCCTTGGTGCATCATCATGTCATACACCACCTACAAAAGAGAAAAACAATGCATATGCACTCCTAATAATGACTAAATGCTTTTCCTAAAGCTAAAACGGACTCTAAAACATGATTAAATCCACTCAAATTTACAACACATCAAAAAGAAATACCGGTCTTTCCACACATCTCTCCCCGCAATCTCATCGAGAATCTTCCCGAAATGGGGAGAGAGGTAGTACGTCCCCGGAAAAAGAGTGTTGTGCTTCCTTGAGAAAACCGACATAAGCTCCTCGACCCCGAATTCGATTCCTTCCTCGGCGGCCCTAACTCCAAGTCCGATGACATACCGAACGAAATTTGGCGTCATTTGATGAAACGCCAATTGGAGTTGGGCCAAGACTGATAGGTCTCGAGTTTTACCCTATACTAACTGCAAGTGCACAGTATATCAATTGAAGTACTTAGGGATCGAATCCACGAGGACTCTAGGCAACGATAGGATTTGAGCTAAAGAGATTAAAACTAGGAGAAATTAAAAAGCAAATTGTATTCGATTAACTAAAAGCAAGCAAGAAAGTAAACAAGTAGCAAGTTGTTGTTGTAGGCAATAAACTAAAGGCGCTAAGTCTAGGGCGTTCTCAGGAAATCAGACAAGCAGATAAATCAATCAGTCAGGATCTAATTAAACACAGTTCTAGAACTCAAAACACAGATATAGAATTAACCAAATTCCTTTGCGAGAATTCTCTAAGTCTAAGTGCAGCAATCCAAATTCCTTTGCAATTACTAACAGTTTAAACCAGCTTTAATTCCAAGTTCGATATGTTCACAATCAAATTAAACCAAATTCCTTTGCGAGTAATTAAATTGCTCAAGCTAAATAGTTCAGATTCTAAACCACACTGTCGTGTCGTATTTAGCAACCTAAGATCTAGATTCTAATTGATCAGGTTAGAACTAGCATTAAACACAATTTAGCTTGAAGAACATCTATTGATGTGAATCTTTAACTGAATTAATTATATCTAGCAAGTCATGAAATCCCTATGAGAAACCCTAAACCTAACTATGAAACTACTCAGACATAGATGATGTAAACATAATCAATGAATTAATAGAAATCATAAAAGAGATTAGAATAATAAATGGGTTCGAAAACTTCTCCAAAACGAATGTAGTACATGATCAGATCAGCCCCCAAAGCTCTAAAAACTCTCTGCTCTAAGTTATGATAGCGTAATTAAAACTGAAGCTAAAAACCTAATTAAATAGCTAAAACACAACTTGGGGCTTCTGTGTAAATATCTGGAACTTCTGGGCATCTTCCGCAATATTGGCATACTTCATTAAACCGCCGAGAGTCTGGCCCAACACGCTATGCATCGATCGATGCAGGTGTGCAACGATCGACGCAGTCATCAAATCTGGACAGTGAACACAACCTCTCGGGTCAAATCTCCAAAGTGCTCCAATTAGCTCCATAATCTCCACTTTTTCTCCAAACGTACGTGTACCTAATAAAACCTGCAAAGGACTCTAAAAGAACACCAAAAGACACTAAAACAGACTTATATCATGGCATAAAACCGGTAAAAACCATGATATATCAACTCCCCCACACTTAGCCTTTGCTTGCCCTCAAGCAAAACAGAGAACTAAAACATGGTGAAGAGGTTTGAAAACTTTCAGAAACTCTTTTTGTCCTAGAAGCAACAACACTCAGATTCCCCTTAGTAAACCACTGAAAGAATCACCTGCAAGACATCAAGACCAACATATACTTCCCCCACACTTAGCAACTGTCCTAAGTAAACTCCACAATCACATTCACGCATTCAAATTCTCCCTACTGACTTCTGCAAGTATTTAAGTGCGGTCTCACCTAAGGAGTATCGATCAAAGGCACATGGACTCTTACCTTGTCAGCTCTAGACCACCATACTATCTTTATTTGGTCCCTTTCTTCTCTTTTCCCTTCCTTAGCATTCTGATTTTTCCCCATTGGGTATCATTTTTTTTTTTTTTTATCAGTGCTCTTCCCGTTAAGGGGTGTACTTTGGACACATTCCATGGATGCACATGATATGATAGTTGTAGCTACCACTCCCATAGACCACTTCGGAGTTACTAACTCATCCTCAGTTTATCATTCTTTTTTTTTTATGGAAGGGGAGAAGGGAACCAAATAGGACAGGTTTACAGGCTGTGTAAGAACTAACAAGGGAATCCGACATAAGGTATACCAAGCCCTTAGGTGAGAAAATTAAGTCAGTATTAAGGTGAAGTCAGTAAAAGGATCCTCTGATACCTGAAGTGATGTGGGTGTTCTCAGTAGGTTGATCTGTGATGGGGTTTTCTAATAGTCATAGATAGATCATGCAAATCGGGCAGTGAGTTAAACTCTCGGCCAAAATGCTCCAAAAGTCCCAAAATATTCCAATTATCTCCAATTAGCTCCAAACCTGATTAAACCTGTAAAAGACTCTAAAATAACACAAAAGACACTAAAAACACATTATATCATGGCATAAAATGGGTAAAAACCATGATATATCAACTCCCCCACACTTAGCCTTTGCTTGCCCTCAAGCAAAACAGAGAACTAAAATGCAGTGAAGAGGTTTGAAAACTCTTCAGAAACTCTTTTCATCCTAGAAGCAGCAACACTCAGATTCCCCTTAGTAAACCACATGAAAGAATCAACCTGCAGACATCAAGACCAACATATACTTCCCCCACACTTAGCAACTGTCCTAAGTAAACTCCACAATCACATTCACGCATTCAAATTCACCCTACTGACTTCTGTAAGTATTTAAGTGCGGTCTCACCTAAGGAGTATCGATCAAAGGCACATGGATTCTTACCTTATCAGCTCTAGACCACCATACTATCTTTCTCTAGTCCCTTTCTTCTCTTTCCCTTCCTTAGCATTCTGATTTTTCCCCATTGAGTATCATTTTATTTTATTTTATCAGTGCTCTTCCCGTTAAGGGGTGTACTTTGGACACATTCCATGGATGCATAGGATATGAGAGTTTTAGCTACCATTCCCATGACCATTTCGGAGTTACTAACTCATCCTCAGTTTATTATCTTTTTTTTTTTTTTTATGGAAGGGGAGAAGGGAACTAGATAGGACAGGTTTACAGGCTGTGTCAGAACTAACAAGGGAATCCGACACAAAGTATACCAAGCCCTTAGGTGAGAAATCTAAGTCAGTATTAGGGTGAAGTCAGTAAAAGGATCCTTTGATACCTGAAGTGATGTGGGTGTCCTCAGTAGGTTGATCCATGTCAGGGTTTTCTAATAGTCATATATAATCTGCAGCTTCATCCCAATGGTTACTTAAGTTCCTGTAAGATATTGTTAATTTCTCCAAAATTCATTGTTTCCTACTTAAACTGGTTTTGACTCAATAAAACAAAAATTTTGAAAAACTGGACTGACTCTAAGAAAACAGAAAGATAAAGTCAGTAGCACCTCCCCCACACTTAAAACACACTGTCCCCAGTAGTGTCAAGCTAAGGATTGGTAAAAAGAAAAGAAAAATGTTAATGAATGTGTTGAGTTCTGTCTGATTTTTACCTCTGTCGCACAGGCATCGATCGTTGCATAAATGCATCGACCGTTGCTAGGCAATTTTTCGTCGTGTGTCGATCGTTGCTAAGGACCGCAACGATCGCTGCAATGCGATTTCTTTCGTGTTGTGACGATCGACACAAGGTGTGTCGATCGACGCACTGCGATTTTGGCCGAGACCTGCAGACAAAACTCACCAAAAACAGAAACAAAACATAAAATACTATAAAAATACCAAAAATCAAAATGCAAAAATGAAACAGTGGGTTGCCTCCCACTCAGCGCTCTTTTAACGTCAATAGCTTGACGTTTCAGCTGATCTAGGCAGAGGGTGCATCATCCAGAGGCAGAATTTGTCCTACTGGAATCTCGGCCTTAGCCCAATAGTGTTTCACCCTTTGTCCATTCACAGTGAATTCATTACCTTCCTTACTGATTAGAACAATAGCTCCGTAGGGACGCACCTCTTTGATCTTGAAAGGACCAGACAACCTTGATTTCAGCTTACCTGGAAACAAATGCAAACTTTAGTTATACAAAAGTACCTGATCATTTGGTGCAAACTGTCTGGAGACAATCTTTTTGTCATGATAGGCCTTAGTCCTCTCTTTGTACAGCTTTGAGTTCTCATAGCCAAGATGTCTAATCTCATCTAACTCATTAAGATGCACCAATCTCCTCTCTGCAGCAGACTTAAGATCAAAGTTCATCTGTTTTACAGCCCATGCTGCTTTGTGCTCAAGCTCCACTGGCAGATGCCATGCTTTTCCATATAGAAGATGGAATGGAGTGGTTCCAAGAGGTGTCTTAAATGCAGTCCGGTAAGCCCATAGTGCATCATCTAGCCTTGCTACCCAATCCTTCCTTGTCTTCCCAACTGTCTTTATTAAGATTTCCTTGATCTGTCTATTAGAGACCTCAACTTGTCCACTAGTCTGAGGGTGATAAGGAGTAGCAACTCGGTGATGAACTCCATGCTTTCTTAGGAGCTTCTCGAAGACCTTATTAATAAAGTTGGATCCTCCATCACTAATCACAATCCGAGGTACTCCAAATCTAGGAAATATGATGGTCTTAAACAGCTTAATGACCACCGAAGAATCATTGGTTGGACTAGCTATTGCTTCTACCCACTTAGACACATAGTCCACAGCAACCAAGATAAAATTATTCCCATAGGATGAGGGAAAAGGACCCATAAAGTCTATGCCCTAGCAATCAAAAACCTCAACCTCAAGAATAAAATTCTGAGGCATCTCATGTCTCTTACTGATTTTCCCTCTCCTTTGACAGACATCACATTGAGATACAAAAGAGTGTGTGTCTTTAAACATTGTAGGCCACCAGAAACCGGCTTGCAGAACCTTAGAAACTGTCTTGAAAGTAGCAAAATGTCCAGCATAATCTGATCCATGACAGTGGAATAGGATGTCTGGAACCTCTGATTCAGCAACGCATCTCCTGTAAAGGCCATCTGAGCAGTGTTTGTAGAGATAAGGCTCATCCCAGTAGTATCGTCTGAGCTCCCTAAAGAACTTCTTCTTTGCATATCCCTTTAAATCATCTGGTTCAGCCTCTGCGGCTAGATAATTAGCTATATCCGCGTACCAGGGTCGATCAGTGGTTGCGACAGCACCTACCTCAAAGACATAGTCTCCAATTTGAACCGTGAAAGGTTCTGGTTCTGTTTCCGCATTGCAACGATCGTCGCATAAGGTGGCATCGATCGTCGCATCCTCGACACCTGCATCGATCGTCACAAATGTGGCATCGATCGACGCAGTGCGATTTATCCGACAGTTTTGCAGATTTTTTCCCAAATCCGCCTGAAACACTGTCCTGACCATATTGACGTTTTCCTCGGGCAAGTAATCATTAATGGGCACGTCTTCCTCAACCAGCATCCTTGAAAGATGATCAGCGACTCCATTCTCAACCCCCTTCTTGTCCCTCACTTCAATGTCAAACTCCTGGAGCAGCATAATCCATCTCAACAATCTTGGCTTAGCATCCTTTTTCTGCATCAGATACTTCAGGGCTGAATGATCAGTGTGTACAATCACCTTGGAGCCAACAAGATAGGGGCGGAACTTCTCAAATGCAAAGACAACAGCCAACAGCTCCTTTTATGTGGTGGCATAGTTTCTCTGCGCATCATCTAGTGTCCTACTAGCATAATAGATAGCATGAAGATTTCTATCCTTCTTCTGCCCCAGAACAGCTCCTACAACATAGTCACTTGCATCACACATAACCTCAAAAGGTAGATCCCAATCCGGTGGCTTAACTATTGGAGCGCTCACTAAAGCCTGCTTAATATGCTCAAATGCAGTCTGACAATCTGCTTTGAACTCAAATTTGGTATCCTTACACAGCAAAGCAGTTAGTGGCCTAGCAATCTTATTAAAGTCTTTGATGAACCGTCTATAGAACCCAGCATGTCCAAGAAAGCTTCTTATAGACTTGACAGAATCAGGCGCCTGAAGGTTGGTCATTACCTCAATCTTAGCGCGGTCTACTTCAATCCCTGCTTCAGACACTTTATGTCCAAGTACAATGCCATCTCTGACCATGAAATGACACTTTTCCCAATTAAGAACTAAGTGCTTCTCTTCGCATCTAGTCAGTACCTTGCACAGATTGTCTAAGCACCCATTATAAGATGACCCATAGACTGAGAAGTCATCCATAAATACCTCCATAAAGTCCTCAATCATATCAGTGAATATGGACATCATGCATCTCTGGAAAGTAGCTGGTGCGTTGCAAAGTCCAAAAGGCATCATACGGTAAGCAAATGTACCATATGGACAAGTGAAGGTGGTCTTTCCCTGATCCTCTGGGTGGATAGGAATCTGAAAGAAACCTGAGTATCCATCGAGGAAGCAATAGTAGGGGTGATTTGCTAACCTCTCCAGCATCTGATCAATGAAGGGTAAAGGTAAATGATCCTTCCTTGTTGCAGCATTAAGTTTCCTGTAATCTATGCACATCCTGTGTCCAGTCACAGTCCTAGTAGGGATCAGCTCATTCTTCTCATTTTTCACAACTGTAACTCCGCCTTTCTTAGGCACCACATGGACTGGACTCACCCAATCACTGTCTGAAATAGGATAGATGATCCCAGCATCTAGGAGTTTCATAATCTCATTCTTAACCACTTCCTGTAGATTAGGATTGAGCCTTCTCTGGTGCTCAACAGATGTCTTAGACTCGTCCTCGAGATGTATCCGATGCATGCATAGCTCCGGAGAGATACCTGAAATGTCATCAAGAGAATAGCCAAGAGCTTTGCGATGCTTGTGTAGCTTGCTTAGCAGTAAAGTGAGCTATGCGTTGTTCAAACTAGCGTTAACGATCACTGGATAAGTTGAATTAGGTCCAAGAAACGCGTACCTTAGCCCCGACAGAAGTTGTTTCAGTTCAATTTTCGGACCCTTTTCCTCTGCCCAATCTCTGTCGACTTGCAACGATCGTTGCTTAGTCTGTGTCGATCGATGCAAGGTCGCGGGAGACACTTCTAACTTCATCACTTGCTCAGCAGAATCCATCAGTTTTGCATAGCAGATTGCAGGCTCGTCATGCAGGTGTTCCAGCTCCATTATAGAGCTCAGTAAAGCTCTTTCTAGTGGATCTTCAGCATGTGACTTGTGAAAGTACTCTGCAGCCAAATCACCCAGTGTGTCCACATAGAAGGTCTGTCCGTCGATGGTTGGTCTCTTCACCAGTTTATCTATATCAAAACTCATCTTCAGATCACCCACATTCAGAATTATTCTACCTCCTTGGCAGTCAATCATCACACCAGCAGTAGCTAAGAAAGGCCTGCCCAAAATCAGTGGATCCTTCGGTTCCTCTCCATACTGCAGAACCACAAAATCAGTAGGTATCACACATTTACCAATCATTATAGGCACGTCTTCTAGTACTCCTTCAGGGATTCTAATTATTCTGTCTGCCAAGACTAGTGAGATCCTAGTTGGCAAGAAATCAGTCATTCCAAGTCTCTTAGCTACATAGAAGGGCATAAGATTCACACTAGAACCAAGATCACATAAGGATCTTTCAAATCTTTCCCTGTAGATGGCACAATCCAACACAAATCTCCCTGGATCTTTCAGCTTCTCAGGAATTCTGCCCTGAACTACCGCACTACATACCTCAGTGATCATCATCACACTCTCCTCATCAGACCACTTACCAACAAGCAAGTCCTTAAGACATCGCCTCATCACAGGAGAAGCCTCCATAGAGTCAATCAAAGGCACTTCGACTTTCACCTTTTTAATGATTCCTTGCATTTGGTATATTGTCTATCGTTCCTAGCTTTCCTGGAATTTTTGGGAAAACACACTTTAGGTTTGTAAACCCTTTCACTCGATTGTTTCAGCTTCTCTAGTTTTGAACTCTCTGCAGTCGCCTTGCGTCGATCGTCACTGGTGTTGTGTCGATCGTTGTTGGGCGACTTTGTTACGACAGGTTCTCTGTTTTCGCTTTGCAACGATCGTTGCTGAGTAGCGTCGATCGATGCATTGCGAATATCACGGATCCCATCTTCTAATTCTTCAATTTCTACGAGTTCTTCAACACTCAACTGCTTTTTCTGGCCAGGAGACAGCTCCTTACCACTTCTCAATGTTACTGCATTGCATTGATACTTGGGATTAGCATCAGTTCGTCCTGGGAGATATCCATCTTCCCTCTGAACATACCCAGCAGTTCTTGCAACTTTAGCATCAAGCTCCTTCATATTAGCGCTCAAGTATTCAAATTTCTCGTCCAGATCCTCATAGACAGTACCTATCTTCTTGTCGAGGTCTGCAGCATTCTTAGTTTGACCTTTCAACAGCTGTTCCAACATAGCCTCCATCTTACTTTCATGGGTAGTAGCTACAGGAGGTGCTTGGTAAGAGGAAGATCCATAAGTTCTCTGATTACCTTGTTGGAAAGGTTTCTGAAATCCACTCTTCTGTCCTCCATTGAAAAACCTATTACCAGACTGATTACCAAACCTGTTTCCCTGGAAACCAGATCCTACGATGTAATTCACATCCTCTTCCTGCTCTTCTCCTTCATCATTGATCATCTCAATATCTTGAGAAAAGTGGACAGCTTTCTTCCCAGCTAGAAGATTACAAACTGTGTCCAACTTAGATCTAATATCAGCTATCTCAGAATTCTCAATCTTTCCACCGGACTTCTTCCTTCTCTCATCAGTGGTCTTGCAGCTATTACTACTTACCAGATTGTCTATCAACTGCTTAGCTTGAGCAGGAGTCCTAGTGTTAAAGTTGGCATTGCTAGAATTGTCCAGCGCAGTCTGATATGGAAGATATATTCCTCTAAAGAAGATGCCTAAAAGTGTTACATCAGTGAATCCATGGTGCGGGCAGTCACGTTGGTATTTCTTGAATCTCATCCAGGCTGTCTTAAGAGGCTCTGTAGGACCTTGGGTGAAGGTGAGAATGTCCTGCCTGGACTGGTCTGAGCGAGCATCATCATAGAAGTGACGCAGGAACTCACTCTTCAGAGCTTCCCAAGTAACAAACGTTCCAGGTGGAAGTTGCCTAAGCCAGGCCGCAGCATCTCCAGCCAGAGAGTAGGGGAAAAGCTTGAGGAACAGATAGTCGTAGTTAACTCCATTGTACTTTATTCCAGTGACTATGCCCTCAAACTCATCTATGTGATCCATCGGCTGCTCACTTGCAGAGCCATGGAAGGCTTTCTGCCTCAGGAGAGAATAGTAGACGGTTTTTATTTCAAAATCATTCCTCTCAAATTTAGGAAGTACAAGAGCTGACCGGTTAGCATGGAACTCATCCGGACGGTTATAGTCAGCTAAAGTCCTCTCATGGACAACCATCTATCTACCTTGGGCCTGTCCTTGGCCTTGGTTCTGCTCCTTTTGCGGCTGCTCAGGAGGATCATGGATAACATTCCCTTCAGCATCTATCGGTTCTCCAGCAGCATTGTAAGGATTGTTGTGTCAGTCCCTCAGGACACCTTGAGCATCAGGCAATATGATCACACGTTCAACAACCATCCTTTCTCTTTGAACTCTTCTGTTTGTCCTCTCTAGTCTAGCAAGCTCTTCAAGTTGGAGGTTTACGAGATTAGGGTTCGGATTACTTCTGGTATCACGCGTCTGCATAAACCGTATGTTATCGCCAAGCAACGATCGATGCTAACAGTGCAACGATCGATTCAACTCCAATCGCCTAGTGTCGATCGACACAAGAAGTGCAACGGTCGATGCTATGCGATTATGAAACCTGCGACAGAGAGAAAATAGAGAAAAATAAAAAAAAATCAGTAAACAAAAAATAAAAATAAAAATCCTAGTAAAAATCCTAAGTTCGAAGCTATCGAAGACTCTAAGAGTCCCCGGCAACGGCGCCAAAAACTTGATAGGTCTCGAGTTTTACCCTATACTAACTGCAAGTACACAGTATATCAATTGAAGTACTTAGGGATCGAATCCACGAGGACTCTAGGCAACGATAGGATTAGAACTAAAGAGATTAAAACTAGGAGAAATTAAAAAGCAAATTGTATTCGATTAACTAAAAGCAAGCAGGAAAGTAAACAAGTAGCAGGTTGTTGTTGTAGGCAATAAACTAAAGGCGCTAAGTCTAGGGCGTTCACAGGAAATCAGACAAGCAGATAAATCAATCAGTTAGGATCTAATTAAACACAGTTCTAGAACTCAAAACACAGATATAGAATTAACCAAATTCCTTTGCGAGAATTCTCTAAGTCTAAGTGCAGCAATCCAAATTCCTTTGCAATTACTAACAGTTTAAACCAGCTTTAATTCCAAGTTCGATATGTTCACAATCTAATTAAACCAAATTCCTTTGCGAGTAATTAAATTGCTCAAGCTAAATAATTCAGATTCTAAACCACACTGTCGTGTCGTATTTAGCAACCTAAGATCTAGATTCTAATTGATCAGGTTAGAACTAGCATTAAACACAATTTAGCTTGAAGAACATCTATTGATGTGAATCCTTAACTGAATTAATTATATCTAGCAAGTCATGAAATCCCTATGATAAACCCTAAACCTAACTATGAAACTACTCAGGCATAGATGATGTAAACATAATCAATGAATTAATAGAAATCATAAAAGAGATTAGAATAATAAAGGTGTTCAAAAACTTCTCCAAAACGAATTTAGTACAGGATCAGATCAGCCCCAAAAGCTCTAAAAACTCTCTGCTCTAAGTTATGATAGCGTAATTAAAACTGAAGCTAAAAACCTAATTAAATAGCTAAAACACGACTTGGGGCTTCTGTGTAAATATCTGGAACTTCTGGGCATCTTCTGCAATATTGGCATACTTCATTAAACCGCCGAGAGTCTGGCCCAACACGCTATGCATCGATCAATGCAGGTGTGCAACGATCGACGCAGTCATCAAATCTGGACAGTGAACACAACTTATCGGGTCAAATCTCCAAAGTGCTCCAATTAGCTTCATAATCTCCACTTTTGCTCCAAACGTACGTGTACCTAATAAAACCTGCAAAGGACTCTAAAAGAACACCAAAAGACACTAAAACAGACTTATATCATGGCATAAAACCGGTAAAAACCATGATATATCAAAGACCCAAGATACGAAGCGGGGGATCGGGAAGAAAAGCCCGCACTTATCAAAGTACGTATAAGAGGCGCAACAATAGCCTTCTCTGACGTTTTTCGGTGACTCCGTCGATAATGGAACTACCATCTCCACTCCCGGCGGGATCTGGCACTTCGTCCTTAGCCGTTGGAGATGGCCCGCATTTAAGGTGGATGGCGGATGCGGACCAAACTGTCCCGCTGACGAGCTAGTACTCGCTCCCGCAGTATTTCTTGGAGCCATAAGAGGCGGAGTACCGAAATAAAGAAAGAGGACGAAGAAGAAGAAGTTATAGAGAGAAGGATTCGAAAACTCGGAATCTAAAAAAAACTAGAGCGAGAAAAAGAATAGCTGAAATGAGAAGGAGAGAAGTTACCTTTGCCGATATGTAAAATGACCGCAGGGTAACTTCCCTTTAAAGCTAACTCGTGCTTCTTCTATCTCGAGATCGAGAATATCTTTCATATCCTAAGATCCCAACCGCTCTATTTTGAATCTACAATGATTGTTATTGCTCGCGAAGAGATCGAGATATCGAAGATCTTTCGTATTCTCGCAATCTCAGCCATCAGTTTGAGATCGAACAAGCGGCTGATAATCAAGTCACATCAGCACAAATAGAGTTCGATAAAGATCTATCGTGTTCTTAAAATCTCAACCGTTAACAATCGACCAGATCGACGGTAGATAGTAATGTTTGTTGAGTAATTACTTCCCGTAGCCGTCAACGCGCTACGAGTAGATCGAGTCGATCCATGCGCTCCTTTTCAGCCGCTCGATCAAAACAAGATCTACGGTTGAGGCGAAAGTAATCGTTAGGGCTTCGACGCCCGAGGCACGCACGTGCTTTCCCAAATACGTCCACCGCCCATTAACCTCGACTCGTCGAATTAATGGGCTGGGGGGCTATTGTTGGTGCTGGATTTCCCTCTAGGAAATCCGGCCCATAAACTATCAAATTAAAGGCTCATAATCATGAGCTCAGTTCGTAATTAAACAAGCAAGCTCGATTAAGGCTTCAGGGCCCATTCGACTATAAGGAAACGAATGCCCAAAAGACCCTAGACATAAGATGAACGAGCTTGAGCTCGTTAGAAGACGATGTCAGGAGAAAACGACCAGGTCACCCTTAGTCAGAACGATCTCCGCGAATATAGTAAATTGTTGCTAATAGAAGACCGAAAGATCGGAGTCAGGAGATCGAGGATCTGCGGCTATTTGAGGAGAAGTGGATATTCGTTCATGGCATTCCGACCCTAATCAAGAACACTTCGATTAGATAGCTCGAAAACCTCTCTTTGTACTCTCTTTTCGATTGTGTTAGTTCGATCTCGACATTCAATCTTAATAACATCTTTGATTCATAGGAAATCTTTATCATTATATATACAAAAGTCCAAATCAACGATTACAAATACTTGGTGAGAATCTTCGATCTCACACTAACCACCTAAACGAAATGAAAGCAAAAAAATAATATGCGAATGAAATAGATAACAAAAGTGCAAGAAAAAAAACATAAAAACAGTTCACTAAACAAGATACTAAAGTTCACAAAACAGCAATGTTCGAAAACGCGCTAGGCGTTAGTCGGGCGGTGAGGGTGGGCCTAGCGCCTAACCAAAAAATCGGGGATTAATTGGGAATTAAGTGGGGCGTAATTTTCAGACTTTTATCAAATACATATAGTTATATAATAGTTGGGTGACGATATAACAAAGTTTTAAGACAGCTCAGACGGCAATGCATTGGTTTACTGCGCTGAGGTTCACGGTTCGAGTCTAGGTTAGCGCAAGATTTTTTTTTTACGCGTTTTACTTTAATGAAGGGCAAATACGTAATTTTATCTTTATCTTCTTCTTCCTAACTCGATTCTGAAACCCTAATGCGGCCATAGATCTTTTTCTGACGATGAAAAGCTCAGGTTTTCTCCTTATTTCGAGTTCTTTGTATGAAAATCATCGAGATCCAGCATACATCATCCGACTTCAAGTATAAAATAGCAAAAATATTGAGTTTTTTTTTGTTTTAACCAAGTTTTGCTCCGATTTTGGCTTAGTCGCGGCGGCTCCCGGCCACCGAGCGCCTCGCCGGCGATTCAGCGGCCGCGGAGACCGCATTTTAGAACACTGCAAAACAGAGTAAAAATAGAGATATAAGCACTTTAAGCAATAGATAAAACAACTAGTTCTTGGTTTGGGATTATCGACTTGAGTGATCGAATACTAATCTAAGAATGATAAAGAACACAAAAATGATTCTCAGGCTAAGAAAAACATCTCAAGCTACTTCATTCTCATGATAATAGTATACACCTATCAAGCATTAACATCAACTCTCATTGAAAATTATAAGACAAATATGTAATAGGAACAAGTTCTTACCACCACTAAACACCTTAAACATCAACTATCAACTCTCATTGTTAAGTATGTAAATAACTTATATGATTTGATCCAACATTTATACAAACACTTCTCAGTGAAAGAAACATATAAGCTTTAGAGATTGATTAGCTACTTCAATCCTAGCCAAGGAAAGAGCCGGATGCTTCCTTTTCACATGAGGGTTGATATATGTCTAGTAAATCGGTCATAAATCTTGGAATACAGCTCAAAATGACTTGAAATCATATTCATTTAAAAAAATAACTCAATTCCCTACAACTTTCATTTTAAGCTCCAAAGCTAAATATGAAACTAAGGTCTTCAGATGACTCGATCTTTCAACGGTAACGTTTGGATTATGCATTCTTGGCTCGAAACCACTCTAGTAGCATCACATGCACCGATCGTTGCACCCCGAAAGGAACCGGTTTCGCTCATATCTCAGGGACCTGCTAAGGAAAGAACCTACAAACCTCCATTACCATTCCCGAAAGCTCCCGTTAAGCCCAAAGATGTGGTTCAGTGCACAGTGGTGGTTGACAAGAAGATGGTGGTTCCACAAGAGCCTATTCTAACATCTTCAAGGCCTAAAACTACTCATAAACAGAAGGCTCCGAACATCAAATCTTTGCCAAAGGTAAAACATAAATCCTCTAAGTTTAAACCTCCTGACTCCACTGTTTTGAATGCAGGAAAGAGCGTTAAAACACCCAAGTGTCAATCTCACCCTACATTCCTCCCGACGTTCCTTGGACGACATCATGCTGCTACTGCTTACACACCACCATGGATGATAAGGCATTCACAGAGACACTCGAAGTCTCTGTTGAAACCTCCATGATTCTGACCTCATTTCCAAAAGTCAAGCTAATGACTTAAAACAAGCGCTGAGTGGGAGGCAACCCACTGCTAGGTTTAACTATTTTTCCTTTTCATTTTTGATGTTTTTCTTAGGATTTCACGTTTTTGTTTTTGTTAGTTTTTAGATACAGAACACAAGTCTGGAGATGTGTGACGATCGTTGCTCATATGTGCAACGGTCGTTGCAATTGGTTCAAACCGAAAATTAAGGTATGCGCTAAACCGGTTCAATTTGACTTGACCAGCATCGATCGTTGCCCCTAAAGCAACGATCGTTGCACCCACGACCAAGGTAAGTTACCTTAAACCCTATTTTCTCTTCTTCTTCTCCATTTCCTTTGGTCGACACACCGAGAACCCAAACCGAAAATCCCATTTCTTCATCGATTTCTTTGATTCTAAGCACTATTTCACTTATTTTTACATCCCCAATCTGTTTCCCCAACCCATTTCTCACGAAATCAAGGTAATGTACTTCTATTTTCGATTTTTCGGATTTCACTTTTAGGGTTTTAGAAATTGGAGATTTTAGATGGAATTGATGAATGCATGTTGACATGATTATGCTTTAGGTTGTTTAAGTGATGGATTGTTGTTGATTTTGTGGTTGATAACACAATTTTGAACTGATTTTTGATGATCTGGTTGCGGCAAAATCGCCTTGCAACGGTCGTTGCTCTCGAGCAACGGTCGTTGCTTTGCGATTTTGGGAAATGTTCGATACAACGAAATCGCCTTGCAACGATCGATGCCTTAGATGCAACGGTCGATGCTTCGCGATTTCACAGTGAAATTTTGCCGAGACTTATAAATGTTTGAACTCTGTTTTTGCAGATGGCGTCTCAAAGGCAACCCCGCAAGAAGCGAGCCACAGCTTCCACAGCAACACGACACTACACCCCACCGCCTCAATGGTTCAGCAGAGAGTCAGAGCCACCCGCACCATACAACAGATACGGGCCGCCAGTTGCTTTACCTTGGCCCAGAGAGGATGCCACACCGATTCAGACGACCAGACAGTGGCCGGAGGACCTTATACGCTTCTTCAAGTCTGCTGAGTTCACCGAGCGGCCATTGCTCAGTCGATGGGACGAGTATGACTCGCTTCTCTATAGTGGTTGGTGTGGGATGATCATCAAGCCGACCAAGTTCGCTGACTACTCCACCTGCAGGATTCTGGGGATCGATGAGCAGGTACTCACTGTATGCAGAGGCATTGGTCTAGGGACAATGCCGATGCGACACTATGATCTCTATCCTGAGCTGGTCAGGCAGTTATTGGCCACTTGCAGAGTGGTTTACTCGGATCCAGACCACAGGAGCGCTACAGTGGGTGCATTCACCTTCATGAGTTGGGGAGTCAGGTATCGGATTCCTCTACTTGATCTCTGCAGGATCTACGGGTTCAGTACTGAGCCGAGGCGCATCGCCATGCCACTCGAGTGGGATCCGGTTGAGGCTCGCACATTCTGGGAGAGTATTGGAAGCGGTCGATACAACTCCAGGACCACACCGGTAGTGCAGATGAGACATCCGGTGCTGCGATATGTCTCGCGTATCTTGTGCTGGAGCTTGCTTTGCAAGTTTGAGGCCAACAAGATGCGCAAACTTGAGATGGAGTTGCTGTTTATGGGGCTGAGAGATCAGTTTAGAGGCTCTGGCGTGAGAGATCCTACTGCGGGTCTCAACTTGGGAGCTATTTTCGCACATCATTTAGTTGATCTGCAGCTGAAGCCGTTTGATGGAGCTGGTACTGAGACGGTAGGGAGTTTACTTACTCCCATTTTTGAGTATTGTGGGATTCCTCTTCATGGCACAGAGCGTGATACAGCTCGGGAGTTCCTGGATCTCAGCCATTTGCAGAGCGCTACCTGGCTCAAGGAGGGGCGCATTTGGGTTTACACTGATCCGACCACTGGGAGGACTGGTATCGAGCTTCCTGCTGCCAGATGGACACATATTGACACATTAGAGGCACTGAGATTTCAGCCTCCTGAGTCTGCGCAGCGTGGGATTCCGACTATGGCTCATCCGTTGGGAGAGCCTTCCTCACGAGCTTCGACTTCTTCTGCCCCTGCTCCTGCGCCAGCACCTGCCCCAGTCGACATTGTGGGTCCCTTTCCAGAGCCTGCAATGGCTTACGGTGCATACTCTGAGGCAGAGTGGAGAGAGAGATCAGATGGTATGTTTCGAGTTCTTTGGAACTTCGTGCGTACTTGCAGCTGCAGGAGGCCACCACAGATCCATCAGCCCGTACCTGACCGACGTCGTCGACAGCGATCTCCGACTGATACTGATCCCGCACCCGAGGCAGCCGATGATGATGCACTGTATGGTGGGATAGACGATGAGAGCGAGTGAGAGTGATCTCCATATTCAGACTTTCGGTTCTGTATTCTGACTTTTTCTTTTCTTTTGCACTTTTCTTCTTTTGATTTTTAGGACTCTACTATGTTTGGATGATTTGTACTTTATTTGGTACATCTTTTGCTTCGGTTTTACTCCGTTTCTAGTGTTTTCAGTTTGCAGGGATCAAAATTGACAAAAACAGACGGACTAACCTGCTAACTTGCTGACTGTTCGTGAAAACGCAGTGCGTCGATCGACACACCATTGTGTCGATCGTCACAAATACGAAAGAATCGCACAGCAACGGTCGGTGCACCTAGTGCAACGATCGGTGCTTGAGCGACAGAGGTAAAACCCGACAGAACTAAAACATCCATTAACAATTTGTTTTCCTTATTTTTACCAATCCTTCGCATGACACTACTGGGGACAGTGTGTCTTAAGTGTGGGGGAGGTGCTACTGACTTTTGTTTTCTGTTTTCTTAAGAGTCAGTCCGTTTTTCAAAAAAAAATTTGTTTTATTGAGTCAAAATTGTTTAAGTAAGAAACTATGATTTTCTGAGAAGATTTACAAGACTTGCAGGAACTTAAGTAACCATTGGGGATGAAGTTGCAGGATCTATCTCTGACTATTAGAAAACCCCATCACAGATCAACCTACTGGGAACACCCACATCACTTCAGGTATCAGAGGATCCTTTTACTGACTTCAATTTAATACTGACTTAGATTTCTCACCTAAGGGCTTGGTATACTTTGTGTCGGATTCCCTTGTTAGTTCTGACACAGCCTGTCAACCTATCCTATTTAGTTCCCTTCTCCCCTTCTGTAAAGTAAAAAAAAAAAAAAGGATAATAAACTGAGGATGAGTTAGTAACTCCGAAGTGGTCATGGGAAGGGTAGCAAACACTATTTTCTCTCATGTGATCCATGGAATGTGTCCAAAGTACACCCCATAACGGGAAGAACACTGATAAAAAAAATAAAATGATACCCAGTGGGGAAAAATCAGTTGTTAAAGAAGGGAAAGAGAAGAAAGGGACTAGAGAAAGATAGTATGGTGGTCTAGAGCTGATAAGGTAAGAATCCATGTGCCCTTTGATCGATACTCCTTAGGTGAGACCGCACTTAAATACATGCAGAAGTCAGTAGGGAGAATTTGAATGCTTGAATGTGATTGTGGAGTTTACCTAGGACAGTTGCTAAGTGTGGGGGAAGTATATGTTGGTCTTGATATCCTGTAATTGATTCTTTCAGTGGTTTACTAAGGGGAATCTGAGTATTGTAGCTTCTAGGATGAAATGAGTTTCTGAAGAGTTTTCAAACCTCTTGACTACATTTAGTTCTTTGTCTTGCTTGAGGACAAGCAAGAGCTAAGTGTGGGGGAGTTGATATACCATGGATTTCAGGGATTTTAACCATGGTATATGTGTTATTTATCGAGTCTTTTACTATATTTTAGAGTCTTTTCAGGTATTTATTAGGTACAAGCACATTTGGAGCATATTTGGTGATTTTGGCACTTTCTGGAGCTAATTGGAGTATTTGGCCGAGAGATAAAGTTCACTGTTGATATTTCCGAGCTGCAACGATCGTCACACTTATGGCATCGATCGATGCACCAGCGAGATGGGCCAAACGACGGTTTGATGAAGAATGATGACATTGCAATTCTGCCCAAGAGTTCCTGATATTTACAAAGAAGCCCCAATTCGTGTTTTAGGTTATAAATAGAGTTTTTGAGCCATTGTTTAGGCGAATGCTTCATAACTAAGTTTTATTCTCTTAGGAGATTTTAGGGGCTGGTTTTGTTCTCGGAAGAGACTTGATTTTGAACCCCAGTTCTTATTTGATTATATGATATTTGGTTTTCTACTTATGATATCTTCTGTCTCGATGAATATGTCTGAGTAGATCTCCTGTTAGGTTGAAGGATTCTCATTAAGGATTTCAGAGAATTATAGTTTAATTAATCTGTAGAGATTCATATCTGCTAGTTCTTTATCTAAGTTGTTCTTAATGCTAAATCTGAAGTAGCTAATCAGAGTTATGATGTTAGGTTGATTAATTCAGCGGAAGTTGGTTAGTTTAACTGGAAAGGACTTAGATAAGCAATTAAACTGTTCGCAAACAGAAGTTTGGTTCAGGTTAATTGTGAACATATCAAACTTGGAATTAATGCTAGTTTAATCTGTTAGTTCTCGCAAACGAAAGTTTGGTTTGCTGCACTTAGACTTAGAGGATTATCGCAAAGGAATTTGGTTAATTCTATATCAGTGTTTGAGTTCTAGAATAGTTATTGATTAGATCTAGATAGATTGATTGCTTGCGTTCCTGATTTCCTGAGAACTCCTGAAACCTAACGCTTCGCCTTCTTGCTTACAAACTCACTTGATTTACTTGCTATTTCGTTTACTGTTTTCACATCTGCTTCGCTTAATTTTATCTGAACTACTAATAATCTATTGTGTGACTGAGAGTCCTCGTGGGATTCGATACCTTATATACTATGATTGCATTAACTGTGCACTTGCAGTAGAATAGGGAAAACTATACACCTATCAGCCCGCTGTGAAGGACGATGTCAAACGCAAAGAGTGTCCCGGAGACACTAGTAGCGACATCATCGAGATTGATGATGATCTCGATCCTAGAAACACCGTATACGTCGCGAATGTCCCCGACGGACCAATTCAAACCGCATCCACTAGTCAGGGACCTGAGCCTAACAACGACAAAGATTGGAGAACTCCGATCATTCGATACATCACAAACGGCGAAGTTCCCGACGGAAAATGGGTGGCGCGGAAACTTAAAACACAGAGTGCAAGGTACTGTGTCACACAAGGAGAGCTCTTTAAAAGGAGCCTCTCCGGACCTTACCTTAAATGCCTTGACAAAAAGCAAGCCCTAGCCGTGATTACACAAACACATGACGGATCCTGCGGAAGCCATTCCGGAGGACGAGCATTGGCCGTGCGAATCAAAAGGCAAGGCTACTATTGGACGAGAATGGCCACCGAATGCGAATCTTTCTCTAACAAGTGCGATAAATGCCAAAAGCATGCCCCAATTATCCACCAAGCTTCGGAGAAACTCTCCTCTATCTCATCACCATACCCATTCATGCGGTGGGGAATGGACATCGTGGGACCGCTGGTCGCATCTGGCAAAAAGAAAGCCACACACCTGTTGGTGATGACAGACTACTTCACCAAGTGGATTGAAGCAGAGTCATACCAGAAAATTAAGGACGTTCACGTTAAGGAGTTCGTCTGGCGAAAAATCGTTTGCCGACATGGACTACCCCACGAGATCGTCACCGATAACGGATCTCAGTTCATATCGAACACGTTCAAAGAGTTCTGCAGAACTTGGAACATAAAGCTGACTTACTCAACGCCACGCTACCCCCAAGGGAACGGGCTAGCAGAAGCAGCTAACAAAGCGATTATGAACGGTCTCAAGAAAAGGCTCAACGAGTGCAAAACAACCTGGAGTGACGAACTCCCAGCCGTACTCTGGGCCTACCGGACTGATGGATTATGAGGTTTTTCCATGGTTCAATTCCCAGATTGCAACCTAACGCATAATCTTAAACAAGGATCTAGGTTCTTGTAATCGAATCATAAAACAAACCTGGACATTACCTTTGCAGCGGAATTTGGTGGTAATGACGAGATCAACGAACAGATGAAGACCTGTTCCTCCTTTGGTATCCACACGCTTACAAGCACGGATGGCTGCTAGACCGGATGGATGAACAACAGAGAGAGAGGGTTATGAGAGAGAGAGAGCCGCGGCCACTCCTTCTCCAAAATCGCAGACTAACTAGAATTCTAGGGTTTCAGAATCCTTGTTATAGTCTTATTTCACTGATGGGCCCAAGTTTAATTAATTAATTAATTAAACTAATGGCTCATTAGTCTTTTGGGCCCAAGACACAAATCAGACAAAAGCCCATTTGTTGTCTGCCCAACTCTCTGTTCAAATACAGTAAATGCCTTAGCATCTTACCGTATTAGTTCCATCTTAACTTTCCCGTTAGCTATGGTGTGTGACCCTTAGGGATCATACAATACTGGTAATAAGTCCTAAACTTATAGATCAAGAGCGGACTCTAGCAAGCCATCATGATCACCCAGTATTTATGACTTATGTCTGATCTCGACACTTATCATACTTTCTAGAGATAGTACGGTAGATTTCAGGACATTCCCAACAATCTCCCACTTGTACTGGAATCCTACACAGGACATTCCCAACAATCTCCCGATTGTACTGGAATCCTACATTCCCTAATCCTTTTGTCTCAATATCTCGATCTGGCATAAGGCAAGATGCGTGTCATCCTTATATAGCCAGACCATGTTTATCGGAACAGATTTGATACTGACAATGCAAACGACTTGGGCAAGTCCGTTTGGGAGTGGCCACTCTCTTACCAGCTATCAAGTCTCCGATTGGCCTAGAGATATTTCCTCCGTTATACGGCAGGGACAAATCCCATCTTGTTCCATCACTATGAACTACACAATTCATAATATACCCAACCAAGGTCCGTATAGCTCCCAGTTACGAAACATCGTTAGACAATGATCAAAGTGCATCAATCCATGTGCAGCCACATGCATGCGAACTCAGGTCTAAGGACTATACTCTATAGTCGTATATGAGAACTTCTCATGACACAGATATTAATATCTTGTAGAGTTCTCATCAGCGGGCCATGTCCGGTCATATGCTCCCCTACATATACCTATGTGTCGACTTTGATGCCGCGCATCTATGACCCCTCGAAACTTGGTCATAAGTCTCAACACAATCTAGTCTCAAGTGGTTGTTGGTGTTCCAATTTCAACAACCTTCGACTATGGACACTATGATTTATGTCATTTCGTTAAATATGGGGTTTCAGGATCAAGTCTACTCATGTACTTCGATGGCCCATATATAATGACATGAATCATTTTGGAACGATTATTTATATCACAGTTAAAATAATCCAGAAATCATAGATTTCATAAACATAAAATATTATGTTTACATGAACCTTTCAAAACAACTAAGTAAAGCCCTTTACAAACTCCCACTGAAATTGAGACTACATCTTAATTTCACTCATCCTACAGCTACAGTCCGCGACTCGTGCTTAGGCATAAGGAGTGGCTTCGTTAATAGATTAGCAACGTTCTCATTCGATGAAATTTGCTTATCTACTTAACACCTCTGTCATTTATCTCACGGAATAGGTTATACCTACCCTCAAGGTGTTTGGACCTCTGATGTGCAGCTAGTCTCATCTATGCTGGGAATCACATCAAGTTCAGTGATGAACTCTTCTTTCAAACAACCTCTTTCGCCGCTACTCAAGCTGCGAAATGTTCAGCTTAAGTCATGGAGTCAGCAACAGTGCCTTGCACCGCCAGACAGACACAAGATATAGCCGGACTGTGACCGGGAATTATCTTTGTCTATTGGAAACTTGCCTTTCAGACTCTATCGACTTGTAGCACCTCACTTTCTCCGTAAATCAAGAATTTATCCTTGGTATTCCTTGAATACTTTAGGATGTTCTTTACGGCAATCCAGTGATTCTTTGCTGGATTTGACTGGTCTTTACTTGTCTTGCTTAACATTAAAGCAACATCAAAACAAGTACGTGTCATGGCATACATGATAGATCCAATTGCCGACGCATATGAAATCTCATCCATGCATTCAAGCTCAGCAGATATCGTAGGATACTGTTTCTTGCTTAACATATTGCCATGTGACATTGGCATAAAACCCTTCTTGGAGTGCTGAAAACGTGTAGGACTTTGTCAATTTAAGAATCCTGACTTTGTCCTACCAGCTCTTTTGAATCTCTATCTTTAGATCCAAAATCCAAGAACATACGTGGCTTTACCCATGTCGATACCAACTCCCAAGCCAGTCCTTTACCGACTGCAGTATTGGGACGTTATTTCCGAGAATCAGTATGTCATCGACATACATTATGAGAAATGCAATATCGCTCCCACTAATCTATTAGTAAACGCACAGTTCCGCTTCGTTCCTGTTCAAGTCAAAACCTTGACTACTTCAACAGAACGAAGATTCCAACTCCGATATGTTTGCTTCCATCCATGAATGGATCAATGAAGCTAACTTACACATAGTGTAATTTTCGGAGTCCGGGCTCACATTCGCTTCCTTGAATTTCGCAGGTTCGTCGCTTTCAATGATCATCAGATCATGCGAACTTTCAATGACCATCAGGTTCAACTAATGACGAGAAATCACTCTCGGATTAGTGACTGATTCATTCAGATCTGCGAACTTCAGGCTATACAGGTGTAGATTCTACAGAAATCTGTAAATCCATCCGCTGCTCTCCCTCAAAAGGTTGAGCAGCCTCCTGTAATTCTCGAATTTCTTCGAGTTACACTTTTACTCCCACTGTTCTTCTTGGAAATTAACTTCCCCTCTTAGAAAACAGAATGGACGTAAAAAGGGTAACAAGCCTTGGTTTCCCTAGGAAAACCAGCGAAGTAGCACAACTACAAATACTCAGTAAAGACGAATTTGGATCGATTCCAATCCACATTTACGTGGTGTCTTTCAACTGATATTGGTGGAACTATTTCAGCGTAAACTTAGATATTTTAGAGCGTTATTCTTAAAGAATATCATGGAAGATTCGTGTGACTCATCTTTAATCATTTCTAATAAGATCTGATTCTTTCTCACAGAAACACCTCCAGGTTTTCAGGAGAAATGAGCTGTGAAACGACTTCACACTCATTCAGATGATCTCACAATCAATGACTTAAGTATTCTCACTCGTGATCTAATCCAGAGTCTCAATACTTCTGTCACTCAGATTCTATACCTCATTCTGGAACTCTTTCGACCATTTCAAAGAATTCTGACTCGTGTCTCATCAAATGAACACAGTCATACTCACTGAAGTAATCAGTAAAGATAATGAAGTACAGGAAATTTTCTCTGGCATTACTGCTCATCGGGCCACATACATGAGTATGTTCAAGGTCCAATAAGCCTTTGGGCCTTTCTCTAGCTCGGCTAAGATGGGCCCTTTGTCTTTTGGTCCAGTAAGCAGAATTCAAGTCTCATAAGATATCCAATCAAATGAGCCCAAGAGTCCATAACTATGGGATTTCTGAATCTGACTCACTCTATGTGACCAAAAGATTTATGCCAAGAAAAATCAGGTTTAATTCATCAGATTTAAACCAATTGCGGTATTTATGTTACATTTTAGGCACTCTTTGGTTTAAGATATAAAACCCATTCCTTGAATAGGGTGCTACAATTAATATTTCATTAAGATCAAAAGAACAAAACTTGTCTTTTATCAAAATGAAAAACATTCAAATTCTTACAAGAAAATGAAAGACAACTCTGCTTAAAGCAGGTACATTGTAGCAATTACTTAATACAAAACCAAGCCTCAAAGGCATCTACAAGTGAAAACCCTACGGCTGAGACAGCATCAATAGCTCCTTCCAGACACGCAGTTCCACTTGCCCTTCCTTCAACGTTTTACTGTTGCTCAGGCTCTGCATATTATAACAAATATCAGTGCCACAACCAGTATTCAATACCTATAAGGTATAACTTGAAGTAATAACATGAATACCTGAGGAAGTAGTCTCATACATCGACTTCAACTCCTCATAATCTTCCATGAATTTAATGCAATCTCTCTTCCAATGACCAGTCTCTTTACAGTAGCAGCACTTATCAACGTAAGAGGTATCTGACTCGGGCTCAGAAGACACACGCTTGCCATGATTCAAAATCTGGACAACTTTGTCTTCACCCTTGTCAGCATTAGGTTTAGTAAACCTACCCTTCTCCTTCATGAGAATGTACAGGGTACTCTTCACGTTTGGCTCAACTGTCTTGAGCATATCATGCAGTTCAGTCAGCGTCTTCGTTAAGCCTTTCTTGATATAGTTCCTACTGAACTTATCATAGCTTGACGGCAGTGACTGCAGAATGATCTCAGTTGCCAATTCTTGGCTAACTGGATAATCCAGTTTCCTCAGGTTATCAATGTAACCCATCATTTTACTGACATGAGGACTTACTGGATGATCATTTGGTAGCTTGCAGCTAGTGAGAGATTTAACCAACTGGTATCTCTCCACTCTTACCTGCTCCTGAAATTTCAATTTCAGGCTGCTGATCATCTCTATTGGCGACTCCATGTTCTCATATTGCTTCAGCAAATCTGAGTCCATGGTAGCCAATATCAGACCACGCACATCTACCGCATCATTATAATGCTTATTCCAAGCATCATATACTGCATGAGAGGCATTGGACCCGATCCTCACGGGGAGAGCTCTCTCAAGGACATAGTCCTTTCTCTCCTGCCTGAGGACTAGCCTCAGGTTCCGCGACCAAGTCAAGAAATTTGATCCGTTCAGTTTGTCCATCTCAAGGACAGACCGGATCGAGAAAGTGTTTTGATTGTTTGTGCTAGTCATAGCTGAAATTTAGAGATAAATAGAGTTTTAGTTATTTAGTTCATAAAAGAGTAATCTTAATAACTTATAAGAAAGCTCGCATTGCATTCAAAATTTATTTGTTTAACCTCATAAGAATGCAATGATTCCGAGACCCATGTTCAGCTAAATCCAAAGTGGGCCACTGGCCGTCACCCGGAATTAGCTTTACTTGGTAAGCATACACACAGCTAGTTATATCCATACAACTCTCGGTTGTGGATTGGGCCCAAGGCCCAATACACCATATGTCTCAAGGCCCGGGACTCCCGATGGCCCAGTCAAGGAAACCAATCTCTTACAGCCAAATAATCACTAAAGTCTGGGACTCCCAATGAAATTAGTGACTATATACTACTTTACTTATGCGAAAACAGACACCTCACACTGTAAGCCATATCTGTAATCGAATAAGCGTTAAGTAGCTGACAAGATTGGAAAGACATCCAAGCTTGATATTGTTTTTGAGGATTTCAAGTTTTATTTCCAAAAATAGAAGATTACTATTTTGGGAAACTTACTTCTTTTAGAAACTTTCTAAATTTAGTAACATACTAAAAATAGAAATTTCTAATTTAATATTTTATAAATATTTTGGGATTGGGTCACAAATTATAGGCCCAATTCTTAGCCCAAGACCATAGAATTCCAATTGGCCCAATAATTTGACATAACCGAGTCGGTTTATTAATTCTGGTCCAAGACCAAATTAACTATCAAAACCATCGGTTATTTACTAAACCAGACCAGCTCTAAATTATTTGGTCCAACCAAATCAAACTTAGACCAGCCTTCGGTTTAGGTTAAAATTCAATTTTGAATTTCAATCCGGTTTAACCAGAAATTAAATAATACCAATTGTATTAAATAATTTCCAGCAAACCGCGATTTGGGTTAACCGCTTAAACCATACAATAATTAAATAATTAATCATTAATTCATACGATTATGAATCATTAAGCAAACAAGCGATTTTGATTAATTGAATGACAAGGTCAATAAGCGAATTATTAACCTACCAATTCGTTTCATATAACCCACAAGAAGACAAAACCATCAAACCCTAACAAAACGATTTGACATTTTTCCAAACGAAATCGTTCAGGTACACTTAAACAAACCTAACTCGTTTGTTAACAAGCCGTGATAATTAATTTCACTTAAGTCAATATCGATCCTGACATTACCAATTCGATTTAATGCTTTTAACGCGCTAAATCAACAAAATCAAAAGCCAAAAACGATTCAATAATTAATTCGTATCACTTGAAGACAAAACTAATTAAGCGAAGGTTAACAAACCTAGGTCAACATCACGTGATGAACAATCGACTTTTATGAACAAAACCGATTCAACATTAATTATCAAAGAATGATCGAATTCTAACCAATTCAATTATTGCTCCTTTAACAAAACTATCAAATCGATTTCACGCTTAAATCACATATGAAAAAATCATACACACGATCAATTCAACAAAGTTAACAATCGATCTATACCAAATCATCATCCGATTTATACCAAAACGATTTTAACATCGGATTCTTAATTCAATAATGGATTTTTCATACGATCCAAATTACAAGAATCTAATTACATATGCTCTGATACCACTGATGGATTATGAGGTTTTTCCATGGTTCAATTCCCAGATTGCAACCTAACGCATAATCTTAAACAAGGATCTAGGTTCTTGTAATCGAATCATAAAACAAACCTGGACATTACCTTTGCAGCGGAATTTGGTGGTAATGACGAGATCAACGAACAGATGAAGACCTGTTCCTCCTTTGGTATCCACACGCTTACAAGAACGGATGGCTGCTAGACCGGATGGATGAACAACAGAGAGAGAGGGTTATGAGAGAGAGAGAGCCGCGGCCACTCCTTCTCCAAAATCGCAGACTAACTAGAATTCTAGGGTTTCAGAATCCTTGTTATAGTCTTATTTCACTGATGGGCCCAAGTTTAATTAATTAATTAATTAAACTAATGGCTCATTAGTCTTTTGGGCCCAAGACACAAATCAGACAAAAGCCCATTTGTTGTCTGCCCAACTCTCTGTTCAAATACAGTAAATGCCTTAGCATCTTACCGTATTAGTTCCATCTTAACTTTCCCGTTAGCTATGGTGTGTGACCCTTAGGGATCATACAATACTGGTAATAAGTCCTAAACTTATAGATCAAGAGCGGACTCTAGCAAGCCATCATGATCACCCAGTATTTATGACTTATGTCTGATCTCGACACTTATCATACTTTCTAGAGATAGTACGGTAGATTTCAGGACATTCCCAACACGGACTACCCCCCGCAAATCCACTGGCGAGACTCCCTTCTCGCTGGCTTACGGAATCGAGGCGGTAGTACCAGCTGAAATTCTCGTGTCAAGCATTCGCAAGGAAGAATGCCCACGACAAGAGGAACTCAATAACAAGATGATAACTGACGAGCTCGACCTCGTCGACGAAAGGAGGAACCTCGCATTAGCTCGACTCCAGAATTACCAACAAGCCGCAACTCGCTACTATGATTCCCGAATCAAAACTCGAAGGTTTCAAGTAGGAGAGCTCGTCTTGCGGAAAGTGTTCGACCATAAAAAGGAAGAACACGCTGGAAAATTAGGAGCGAAGTGGGAAGGTCCTTACCAGGTCACCGACGTCGTAAAGGACGGGGTCTACCGACTCAAGTCAGTAGAAACCCAGAAGCCCGAACTACGACCTTGGAACATCATCAACCTCAAAAAGTATTTCCACTAGAAGTACATCAACATAATCGAACTACGAAATGGCTTGATCCCCTTAAAAAGGGTACGTAGGCAGCTCGACTTCGAGCGCAGCCGCCCCCCAAAAAACAAAGCTCACGCCGAGCTCAACAGCTTCTGACGAAGTTACACCGACTTATCTTTGTGAAATCAAAATAAGTCCCTTAATCCAATGTTTCTTTCTGTCGCAAAAGTTAGAATCATTGCGAAGTACCTTGTCATAACATTCCCAAAACAAAAGATATGAAATTATCTCTTCCGAAACGAAAGATATGAAATTATCTCTTCTAAATCAAAGTGATATGAAAGTATCCCTTCCGAGCGACCCGAAACGGCCTCTCCAAAAGCTAAAGCGATATGAAATTATCTCTCCTAAAATCAAGCGATATGAAATTATCCTTTCCAAGAGACCTCAGAGGGTCTCCCCCAAAATCAAAGTGATATGAAATTATCCCTTCAAACAAGTGACCTAGAACGGTCCTCCCGCTTCGAACGAACTAAAATGATCGTCCCAAAAACAAGCGACCTAGAACGGTCCTCCCGCTTCGAACGAACTGAAATGATCGTCCCAAAAACAAGCGACCTAGAACGGTCCTCCCGCTTCGAACGAACTGAAATGATCGTCCCAAAGAAAGAGATCCAGAATGATCTCTCCAAAAATATACAATTCTTCTAAAACCTCATACGGATTAAAAGAATCGGGGGGCTACCCCACCCCTCAAGCGAAATAACGAGGTCAAGACAGCCATTCAAGCATGCAACCTCTACACACACTCCAAATCGGATCTTTGTAAGTTTACTTCGATTCGTTTCCGTACTTAATACTTCTCTTTTCGATTCAGCGATTAAGCTTGAACCTTACATTACGAAGTAGTCACGCCCCAAACCATTCTTGGCAAGGAGCTCGACCTCAAATGCAACTGACTTAAAAGTTCGCAACGAACCTTCTAAGGCAACACGACGAGTTATCTGCTCGGTTCCTCTAGAGAGGTTCGAACCGCCACAATGGCTCAAATTTTATGTTAAGGCATAAAAACAATGAAATCTATGCTAAGGCATGAAAGATTTAAAAAGCCATTCATAAAAACAGTAAAGGACATGATGTCCTCGAGTTCGAACAAAAAGCCCCCTTGGGCAACCAAAGTCTGAAAAAGAAATTAAAAGCCCCCTCGGGCAACGAAAAGTCTGAATTAAAAAGCCCTCTCGGGCGGAAACAGATGAAAAGGACTAGAACTGCTTGGAAGGAGAGGAAGCCTCGTCTTGATCCCCTGTCTGACCATCGGTCACCCTGTCCTCCTCGAGTTGACCCTCGACCTCATCGCTAACTCGCGAATTAACTTCGGTCGGGAGGTTCGACCCATACTGATCAAGACGAGTAGCCGCCTGGCTTAGAGGGCGCGCAAGGATCACGGAGTCGTCCGACATCACCAGCAAATTAAGCTTGCTGATACTGAAGTCCGACACCGCCGCAGTGTTCATCTCCTCCGTGGCCAATATCTTCTTCTCGGCCAAGTCCATCACCTCCTTGGTCAGGTCCAATTCGCCAGAGGCGAACTCGGCGATAAGCGCGATATTAGCTAAGGCCTCCTGGAGCCTCATCTCAGCGCTCACGGCAACCTTCCTCCGGCTCTCTTTCGCTGTGATCCCCTCGAGAATCTTGAGATATTCACCGTTTAGCCCTTTCTTCGCCTCATGGGCTGCCACCTTAACATCAAACTCTCGGTCGGCGAAAACCTTATCCAGATCAGCCTGGCATTGCGCAGCCCGCACGTCCGCAACACGACCTGTCTCAATGGCCGTTCGGCTCGCCTCCTCCGCAACCGAAACCCGAGCCAGAGCACCCTGTAACTGCCCATCCAGGTCGCCCGCCTTCTTCCTTAGCTCCTCTTCCCGAGCCAAGGCCCCCTGCAGCTGCGCTCTCAGGTCACTGACCGTTTTCTTAACGGTGTCGAGCTCGCTCACCTGCGGTATCTCTCGCAGCTCGCGCTCGGCCCTAGCCGCAAACCTGTTCGCAGCCTCCAAGGCCTACAAAGAAAGAGGGGGTGTGTGAAGAAAGTTAAGCACGAAACAAAACGAAGGGAAGAAATCATTACCTTCCCATAAGCCGCCATCATCTCGGTATAAGTATCACCAAGAGCCATATCCCCAAAAGCCAGGAGCTGAACACCTGCCGGCTTAAAATGCCTTAGCAGATAGGCGACACCCGTCGGGTCATCCGCAATCGGGCATTCCTTCTGGTGCCTAAAGCGCCAGTTGAAAGACCCCGAGGACCCAGAAGAAACAGGCCTCGCCTCGACACTCTGGCCCGATCTTCTCGAGCTCACCTCTGCGTCAGTCCTTCGACCCTTCGCCGCCGGAGGAGGACCGCCTCGGCTCCGGCCGTTCGACCCTCTCGAACCATTCGACCGAGAGTTGTGCAAGGCAGGCTCTTCAGACGGGGCCCGAACCGGTTCCTCGCTGGCCGGAATAGGAGGTAAATCCTCCGCCCCCACGTTTGCCTCTCCGGACCCTGCGACCACGGGAGAAACCCGAACAGGGTTAGGAGGAGGGATCGAAGGAGGAGGAGGAGGCCCCTCGTCCATGGCAAAAAGGAGGGCGTTGCTCAAGTCGCCAGCCTTCATTTTCTTTGCCAAATCAACGGGATCTTTCCCGTTCCGACGGCTGCTAGATCTTCGCGACATCTTTTCAAGAGAAGGGGTGCTTGCAGTAGAACTATCGTCCGAAACAGGTCGATCTGCAAACGAAACAAATTCGGGTCAGCCCGGCAAACGAAGGGCATATTGCGCGATGACCCCCAGAAAGACTAACCGGAACACTTACTCTCTCCGGTCTGCTCGATAATCCGAAGCGGAGCCTGAACGATTCGAGTCGGAGCGGGTTGGTGAAGGAGGCGTGATTCGTCTCACAAAAGACGAGGTTGGTATAGAGGAGGTTGTCGAGCAGCAGGACCTAAAGCAGCTCGGATTCGCTGATCCGTGAAGTTACACCAACGAATATCCCCTCTCCGTAGGCGAGCTATCAAACTCGATGTAGTCGGGTCCAAAGGTAATGACTCAGGAGCCTCTGCAATGAAACCAAAAAGGTCATTAGCAAACAGCTCGATATCAATAAAGGACACCGCGGCAACTAGAGAAACTAGTAAACCCTATAAACCAACGTTAGCCGCCCATCTTGTCGGGATAACCGAGTAATCAAAATCCTCGACCGAGTGATGGTTGATCCTGAAGTAGAAGTATTTACTCTTCCACACATCCCTCGTCGGGATCTCATCAAGGATCTTCCCATGGCGAGGAGAGAGGTAGTAGGTTCCGGGAAAACGAGTGTTATGTTTTACCGAACAAACCCTCATCAACTCCTTGACTCCAAAATCGATGCCTTCCTCGACGGCTCTGACCCCGAGCCCGACGACATACCGAACGAAATTTGGAGTCATCTGGTGAAAGGCCAGTTGGAGCTGAGCTAAAACCCATGAGATAATGCGAGGGATTGGAAAAAACAATCCGCATTTATAGAAATAGGTATAAGAAGCGCAACAATGGCCTTCAACGACAGTTTCCGGGGACATGTCCGACGATGGGATAAGTATCTCCACCTCCGACGGAATCTGGCACCTCGCCCGCAACCTCCGTATTTGGTCAACAGTCAAACTGGACGGTGGATAAGGACCAACCGGACCAGCCGCCACAGTAGGACCAGCCCTGGCTGTACTCTTTCGAACCATGATAGTTCGGAATATCGATATATTCTTTCAAGGAAAGAGGGAAAACGAAATCTCCAGAGAGAGAAAATCTCGAAAAAAACGAAAAAGAGAATATGAGCGAGAGGCAAGAAGAGGATATAATGGAGGATAAGAAGTTACCTTGACGATTTGCAGTGTGAGCAGTAATGGGAATCGTGCTAGGTAACTTCCCCTTTTAAACTACCTCGTGCTCGAGATCCTTGGGATTTTTGGTATCCCACAATCCCAACCGCTCGATTCGAAATTTGTAAATAATCACGAAAAAAGATCGAGGCAGTTGTGATCCTTCGGTCCAGTGCGATCTCAACCGTCGATATAAGATCTATGGATGGGAAGAAAATAATCATTGGATTTGTCACATCCGAGGCACGCGCCTTTTCCCGAGAACGTCCACCGCCCATTAACCTCGACTTCTCGAATTCAATGGGCTGGGGGGCTATTGTTGGTACTGGATTTCCCTCTAGGAAATCCGGCCCATTAACAGACAAGACAGAGGCCCGTAATTGCGAGCCCATTCCAGAATCAAAGACAGACAAAAAAGCCGACTCCTTCGATGGGCCCAAGCGAAACAAACGCCCCGGCAAAGCCCAGACGATGCCGAAGCCGGAGACAATCGAGCTCGATCTCGGCAGAAGATGACGTAGAGATAGAGCGACTCGGTCTTCGCCAGTTCAACTGATCCGCATAAATCTCGGAGATCGTTACAACGACGAGGCCGAAATATCGGGACGAAGAGATCAGAGTCGAGACTATTTAAGAAGACAAGTGGCAACTCATTAAAGATATTCCAACCTAGGCTAAGAACACTTCGATTAGATAGCCTGATTTTATAATTTGTACTCTCTTCTCGACTGTGTTTGTTCTATCTCGACGATCAATCTCAATAAAGTCTTTGATTCATAGGAAACTATACCATTTCTATATCCTAAAGTCCAAATCCACGAATACAAATTCTTAGTGTGAATCCCGGATCTCACACTTACCAACGCCTTGTCAACAAGATGTTTTCAGGACTCCTGGGTAAAACCATGGAAGTCTACATCGATGATATGTTGGTCAAATCTTCCAAGTACGAAGACCATATCCCCCAGCTAAAAGAATGCTTTATCATTCTCAACAAATATGGGATGAAACTCAACCCAGCAAAGTGCACCTTCGGGGTCCCCTCAGGAGAATTCCTAGGTTACCTAGTGACCGAAAGAGGGATCGAAGCGAACCCCAAACAGATCGCAATATTTATAGAGATGAAATCTCCAAGAACAACGCGAGATGTCCAGCGCCTGACTGGCAAAATAGCTGCTTTGAACCGCTTCATCTCGAGGTCGACTGATAAATATCTACCCTTCTATTACTTTCTCAAAACGAACAAAAAGTTCCTCTGGGACGAAAAGTGCGAAGAAGCGTTCGCCCAGCTCAAGTCTTATCTAAGAGAACCACCTATACTGGCGAAACCAGTAGAAGGGGAACCCCTCTACCTCTACCTAGCTGTTTCCATGGCAGCAGTAAGTGGAGTCCTGGTTCGCGAAGAACAAAACCAACAACGGCCAGTGTATTACATCAGTAAGACCTTAATCGATGCTGAAACCAGGTACCCCGCCATGGAAAAACTCGCTTTGGCACTGGTCACATCGGCTCGGAAACTCCGACCATACTTCCAATCGCACTCAATCATAGTAATGACCTCTCAACCGCTGAGAACCATCCTTCACAGTCCAAGCCAGTCTGGTCGACTGGTCAAATGGGCTATCGAACTTAGCGAGTATGACAGAGAGTACAGGGCTTGGACGTGCCTAAAAGCGCAAGTGCTGGCCGATTTCATAATTGAACTCCCTGCGACCATCGAACTCGACCCGACCTCCGCCTAGAGATGGAAACTCTACGTCGATGGAGCTTCCTCGAGGCAAGGATCCGGAGTCGGAGTAAAACTTGTCTCCCCCACGGGCGAAGTATTAGAACAGTCATTCAAACTAGTCTTTGCCGCATCAAATAACGAAGCAGAATACGAAGCGTTGATAGCCGGGCTCAGACTAGCAATAGCGATAGCGGCCCGAGAAGTAGACGCCTTCAGTGACTCCCAATTGGTCACGAGCTAATATTATGGCGACTACGAGGCCAAAGACGAACGGATGGAAGCGTACCTACGGGTAGTCTATACGCTCGCTGAACATATCGAATTCTTTGATCTA
Source organism: Orychophragmus violaceus (assembly GCA_030180135.1). Classification (NCBI taxonomy): domain Eukaryota; kingdom Viridiplantae; phylum Streptophyta; class Magnoliopsida; order Brassicales; family Brassicaceae; genus Orychophragmus; species Orychophragmus violaceus. The sequence goes on along the minus strand of CM058234.1, from coordinate 80,190,498 downwards.
ACACGGATCCCTCGAGGGGAAAAAATCGCAGCCGATGCCCTAGCCGCGTTAGCATCGACATCAGATTCTAACCTCAAAAGGATCATACCAGTTGAGGGGATCAAAAAACCAAGTATCGACATAGCCCTAAAAGCTCTATCCTTAAAAGAGGAAGAGCCCACCAGAAAGGAGGACGTCGAACACAAGGAACATCCCAAGGACACTAGTCGCGACATCATTAAGATCGATGATGATCTTGACCCAAGAAATGCCGTGTACGTCACGAACGTTCCCGATGGACCAATCCAAGTTGCATCCACTAGTCAAGGACTTGAGCCTAACGATGACGAAGATTGAAGAACCCCGATCATTCGATACATTACAAATGGCGAAGTCCCCGACGATAAATGGGAGGCGCGGAAACTCAAGACGCAAAGTGCAAGGTACTGCGTCACGCAAGGAGAGCTCTTTAAAAGAAGTCTCTCCGGACCTTACCTCAAATGCCTCGATAAAAAGCAAGCTCTGGCCGTGATCACGCAGGCCCATGACGGATCCTGCGGAAGCCATTCCGGAGGACGAGCCCTGGCCGTACGAATCAAAAGGCAAGGCTACTTCTGGCCAACAATGGCCACCGAATGCGAATCTTTTTCCAGCAAATGCGACAAATGCCAAAAACATGCCCCGATTATCCACCAAGCATCGGAGAAACTCTCCTCTATCTCATCGCCATATCCATTCATGCGATGGGGAATGGACATCGTGGGACCTTTAGTCGCATCCGGCAAAAAGAAAGCTACACACCTATTAGTGATGACAGACTACTTCACTAAGTGGATTGAAGCGGAATCATACCAAAAGGTAAAAGACGTTCACGTTAAGGAGTTCGTCTGGCGAAACATCGTTTACCGACACGGATTACCCCACGAGATCGTCACCGATAACGGGCCTCAGTTCATATCAAACGCGTTCAAAGAGTTCTGTAGAACCTGGAACATAAAGCTGACTTACTCAACGCCCCGCTATCCTCAAGGGAACGGACTGGCAGAAGCAGCTAACAAGGCAATCATGAATAGCCTCAAGAAAAGACTCAATGAGTGCAAAACGAGCTGGAGCGACGAGCTCCCAGTCGTACTCTGGGCTTACCGGACTACCCCCCGCAAATTGATAGGTCAAGAATTAATCCCTATACTAAACTGCAAGTGAACAGCAATGTCAAAGTAGTATATAGGGTTATCGAATCCACAGGGACACTTGGTCTCAAGAGAATCAAACTGTAGGGAATGAATACTAGAAGTAGGCAATGTGATTGTATTGAAAACAGTGCAAGAAAGTAAATCAGTAGCAGAGATTATTGGTTGTGAAAGCAAGTAATTAAAAGCGTCAAACCTAGGGTATTCTCAGGAAATCAGACTAGCAGACAGTTCATTCAGCAAGGATCTAATTAAGCACAGTTCTAGAACTCAAAACACAGATATAGAATTAACCAAATTCCTTTGCGATAATTCTCTAAGTCTAAGTGCAGCAAACCAAACTTCCGTTTGCGAGAACTAACAGATTAAACTAGCAATAAGTCCAAGTTTGATATGTTCACAATTATCCTAAACCAAACTTCCGTTTGCGCAAAGTTTAATTGCCCAATTTAATTAGTTCTGGTTCCTAAACCCCACTTCCGTGACGTATTGAGCAACCTAAGATCTAGATTCTAATTGATCAGGTTAGAACTAGCTTTAAGCACAATTAAATTGAAGAACAGATATAGTTTGAATCCTTAACTGAAATTGAACAAGTCTAGCAAGTCATGAAATCCTATGTGAGAAACCCTAAGCCTAACTAGGAATCTACTCAGACATAGATAATGAAAACATGATCATATGATAAGTAAATTGCATAAAAGAATAAGAGTAAAAGGGGTTCGAAATCTTCTCCAAATACAGATGATGAATCAGGTTCAGATCAGCCCCAAAAGCTCTAAAAATCCTCTGCTCTTAATTATGAAAGCCAACTATAAAGCGTATGTCAAAACTTATAATAAAAACTCTAAAAACTCTATTATATAGGCATAATCTCGGATGGGGTTTCTGTGTAAATACTGGAACTATCTTGGGCTTCTTTGTAAATCTTCAATACTTGTCAAACCGACGTGTACGGCCCATTTCGCGACTGCATCGATCGATGCTTTGAGTGCAACGATCGATGCATGATCAATTATACGAACAGTGAGTTAAGCTCTCGGCCAAAACGTCCCAAAAGTCCCAAAATGCTCCAAATATCTCCAATTAGCTCCAATCCTGATTTAACCTGTAAAAGACTCTAAACAAAGACAAAAGACACTAAAACACATCTATATCATGGTCTAAAATGGGTAAAAACCATGATATATCAACTCCCCCACACTTAGCTTTTGCTTGCCCTCAAGCAAAACATAGAACTAAAACATGGTGAAGAGGTTTGAAAACTCTTCAGAAACTCATTTCATCTTAGAAGCTACAATACTCAGATTCCCCTTAGTAAACCACTGAAAGAATCAATCACAGGATATCAAGACCAACATGTACTTCCCCCACACTTAGCAACTGTCCTAGGTAAACTCCACAATCACATTCAAGCATTCAAATTCTCCCTACTGACTTCTGCAAGTATTTAAGTGCGGTCTCACCTAAGGAGTATCGATCTAAAGGCACATGGATTCTTACCTAATCAGCTCTAGACCACCATACTATCTTTCTCTAGTCCCTTTCTTCTCTTTCCCTTCTTTAACAACTGATTTTTCCCACATTGGGTATCATTTTATTTTTTTTATCAGTGTTCTTCCCGTTATGGGGTGTACTTTGGACACATTCCATGGATGCACAGGAAGTAATAGTTTTAGATACCACTCCCATGACCACTTCGGAGTTACTAACTCATCCTCAGTTTATTATCTTTTTTTTTTTTTACTTTATAGAAGGGGAGAAGGGGACTAAATAGGACAGGTTTACAGGCTGTGTCAGAACTAACAGGGAATCCGACATAAAGTATACCAAGCCCTTAGGTGAGAAAATCTAAGTCAGTATTAGGGGTGAAGTCAGTAAAGGATCCTCTGGTACCTGAAGTGATATGGGTGTTCCCAGTAGGTTGATCTGTGATGGGGTTTTCTAATAGTCATAGATAGATCCTGCAACTTCATCCCAATGGTTACTTAAGTTCCTGCAAGTCTTGTAAATCTTCTCAGAAAATCATAGTTTCTTACTTAAACAATTTGACTCAATAAAACAAAAATTTTTGAAAAACGGACTGACTCTTAAGAAAACAGAAAGATAAACGTCAGTAGCACCTCCCCCACACTTAAGACACACTGTCCCCAGTAGTGTCCAGCGAAGGATCGGTAAAAAGAAAATATATATAAAAAAAAAAAATTGAAAAGGTGAGTTTATGTCTGTCGGGTTACCTCTGTCGCACAGCATCGATCGGTGCATTAGATGCATCGACCGTTACTTGGCGACTTTCTTGTATGATCGATCGTTGCTCAGGACCGCAACGATCGCTGCAATGCGATTCCTTTCGTGTTGTGACGATCGATGCAGAAATGCATCGATCGCTGCACTGCGATTTAATCCGAGACCTGCAAACATGACTGCACCAGAAACAGAAACAAACGTAAAATCCTAACAAAAACACCAAAAATTAAAAAGAAAAACACTAGTACCTATCGGTGGGTTGCCTCCCACCCAGCGCTTGTTTAAGGTCAATAGCTTGACCGGACGCGCAAGATCTTTCAGGCTCCGGAAGATCCTGACAGAGACTTTTTCTGTCTCTGTTCAAGTCTCCTCATCCATGGCGGAGAATAGGCTGTTGCAGAATGCTTCAGTCCAAGAAAAGATGGAGTAAAATGCGCTCCAGGATCTATTACCACAGTCTCATTCAGCTGCTCATCATCTGCTTCCAAGATCTTGAAAGTCTGTCCATCTATCAGTGGCTTCCGCAGCTTCTCCATCTCATATCGCAGTGTCTCATCTCCCAGGTGGAGGTCTATTAGACTCTGTCTAACATCAATCACAGCTCCTGCTGTAGCCAAGAATGGTCTCCCAAGCAATAAAGCTTCATCCGGATCGCATGCATATTTCAGCACAAGGAAGTCCGTTGGAACTAAGTAGTTTCCAACTCTTACCGGAATATCAATAAGGAGCCCTTCAGGAACTCGCATGGACTGATCAGCTAGGATAAGACGTGTCCTAGTAGGAGCAAAATCCAACATACCCAGCTTCTCTGCCACAGAGTAAGGCATTATGCTCCCAGCAGCTCCTAAATCACACAGAGAACGCCTAAAACTATCTTCAAAGATAGAACAATCAAGTACAAAGACTCCAGGATCAGGCAGTTTCTTTGGGACCTTAGTTAACAGAACATCACTAATATGCTGAGGAACTACTATCACCCATTCTCTCAGCTCTTCATCTAATGGCAACATCTTGTTCAAATATTTCTGAACACATGGATGATAAGGTGGATCATCAGATGATGGAATTTCTTCCAAGTCTTCACCACTCTTTTCTAGCCTTTTCAGCTCTTCAATCTCTTGTTTAATCACTTCAGACACCTTGGGACAGTGCCAAATAGCTCGTGCATAAACATCCTCTGGAGTGATTTCAGATGTATCAGGGAATAGGCGGGCTAGTTCTGCATCAATCTCATTTTCATCCCACGGATTCTCTGCTTGTTCACGACATGCATCGATCGATGCCAGATGTGTATCGATCGTTGCATCGCGATCATCACAACTTCCACCCGAGAGTTTTTCACAGAAATCCGAAAATTCTTCCTCAGTCACCAACTCAGCTGTACTTAGCTCAAATTTCTCCCCTAGATAAGATCCATCATTAATCAGTACAGACCAGGCCTTAATATGAGTGTCTGCAACTCCTTTTCCTTTCAGTGAGCTGGACATCTGATTCACCTTAGTGTCCAACTGCTTCATGTGAGTGCTCAATGTCTCAAACTTCCCATTGAGGTCCTGATAGACAGCGTCCAGCTTCTTGTTGTTGTCTACAGAAAGCTTGGTTTGACTTTCCATCATTTGCTCCATCATAGCCTCCATTTTGCTCTCATGGGCTGTAGGTGCAGGAGGAGTCTGATAGGATGTAGATCCATAGGTTCTCTGAGTACCTTGTCCATAGGTCTTCTGAAAACCACCATTCTGTCCTCCATTTGAGAATTTGTTCCCCTGTTGATTACTAAATCTATTACCTTGGAAACCGGACCCTCCTATGAAATTCACATCTTCTTCCTGAGTGTCCTCCTCAGTCTGAATCACCTCTACATCTTGGGCAAAGTGGACAGCTTTTTTACTTGTCAGAAGATTGTAAACTGTGTCCAATCTGGATCTTATGTTAGCTATATCAGAATTCTCTACGGTTCCACCAGATTTCTTCCTCCTTTCATCCATCGTCTTGCAACTGTTGCTGCCAATCAGATTCTCTATCAACCGTTTAGCTTGTGTAGGAGTTCTGGTGCTGAAATTGGCATCACTGGAATTATCCAGAGCAGTCTGATAAGGAAGATCTATTCCTCTGAAGAAAATACCAATCAGCTGTACTTCTGTGAATCCATGGTGTGGACAATCACGCTGATATTGCTTAAATCTCATCCAGGCGGTTGTCAAAGGCTCCACGGCTCCTTGGGAAAAAGTGAGTATGTCCTGTCTGGACTGATCTGAGCGCGCAGCATCGTAGAAGTGGCGCAGGAACTCACTCTTTAAGGCTGCCCAAGTAGTATACTGACCAGGTGCCAGTTGTCTCAGCCATGCACTAGCGTCTCCAGCAAGACTGTGCGGAAATAGCTTAAGGAACAGATAGTCCGGGCATACTCCTTCATACTTCATGCCAGTGACTATGTCCTCAAACTTGTCAATGTGATCCATAGGCTGCTCTGATTGAAGACCATGAAAAGCAATCTGCCTCATCAGTTGGTAGTAGATGGTTTTCACCTCAAAATCATTCCTCTCGAAGGCAGGAAGCACTAGAGCTGCTCGGTTTGCATGAAACTCATCGGGTCTATTGTAGTCAGCTAGTGTCCTCTCATGAACTACCATCTCTCTACCTTGAGCTTGCCCTGGCGGTCGTAGCTCAGGTTCAGGGGGATCAGGGATGACATTTCCCTCATCATCAACCCGATGCCCAACAGCATTGTACGGGTTGTTATCTTGGTCCCTCAGGGTACCTTCAGCATCTGGTATCAAGATCAGACGTTCTCGAACCATTCTCTCTCTCTTTTCTCTTCTGATAGTCCTCTCTAGACGTCCAAGTTCTTCTAGGTTGAGATTAACTAAGCTCGAGTTCGGATTACTTCGAGTGTTCTGCGTTGGCATAAACTGTCTGTAATCGTCCAGCAACGATCGATGCTATCAGTGCAACGATCGATTCAATCTCAAATCGCTCAGCAACGATCGATGCAAGGGTGCAACGATCGACGCAAGGCGAAATTCGTACCTGCGACAGAGAGAAACAGAGAAAAAGTTAGCAAAATAATAAAAGAAACGAAAAACAAAAACGAAAAACGAAAAATTTCTAGTAAAACCCTAAGTTCGGTCCTATCGAAGACTCAAAGAGTCCCCGGCAACGGCGCCAAAAACTTGATAGGTCAAGAATTAATCCCTATACTAAACTGCAAGTGAACAGCAATGTCAAAGTAGTATATAGGGTTATCGAATCCACAGGGACACTTGGTCTCAAGAGAATCAAACTGTAGGGAATGAATACTAGAAGTAGGCAATGTGATTGTATTGAAAACAGTGCAAGAAAGTAAATCAGTAGCAGAGATTATTGGTTGTGAAAGCAAGTAATTAAAAGCGTCAAACCTAGGGTATTCTCAGGAAATCAGACTAGCAGACAGTTCATTCAGCAAGGATCTAATTAAGCACAGTTCTAGAACTCAAAACACAGATATAGAATTAACCAAATTCCTTTGCGATAATTCTCTAAGTCTAAGTGCAGCAAACCAAACTTCCGTTTGCGAGAACTAACAGATTAAACTAGCAATAAGTCCAAGTTTGATATGTTCACAATTATCCTAAACCAAACTTCCGTTTGCGCAAAGTTTAATTGCCCAATTTAATTAGTTCTGGTTCCTAAACCCCACTTCCGTGACGTATTTAGCAACCTAAGATCTAGATTCTAATTGATCAGGTTAGAACTAGCTTTAAGCACAATTAAATTGAAGAACAGATATAGTTTGAATCCTTAACTGAAATTGAACAAGTCTAGCAAGTCATGAAATCCTATGTGAGAAACCCTAAGCCTAACTAGGAATCTACTCAGACATAGATAATGAAAACATGATCATATGATAAGTAAATTGCATAAAAGAATAAGAGTAAAAGGGGTTCGAAATCTTCTCCAAATACAGATGATGAATCAGGTTCAGATCAGCCCCAAAAGCTCTAAAAATCCTCTGCTCTTAATTATGAAAGCCAACTATAAAGCGTATGTCAAAACTTATAATAAAAACTCTAAAAACTCTATTATATAGGCATAATCTCGGATGGGGTTTCTGTGTAAATACTGGAACTATCTTGGGCTTCTTTGTAAATCTTCAATACTTGTCAAACCGACGTGTACGGCCCATCTCGCGACTGCATCGATCGATGCTTTGAGTGCAACGATCGATGCATGATCAATTATACGAACAGTGAGTTAAGCTCTCGGCCAAAACGTCCCAAAAGTCCCAAAATGCTCCAAATATCTCCAATTAGCTCCAATCCTGATTTAACCTGTAAAAGACTCTAAACAAAGACAAAAGACACTAAAACACATCTATATCATGGTCTAAAATGGGTAAAAACCATGATATATCACAAATCCACCGGCGAGACCCCCTTTTCGCTGGCTTATGGAATCGAGGCGGTAGTACCAGCCGAAATCCTCGTGTCAAGCATCCGCAAAGAAGAAGGCCCACGACAAGAGGAACTTAACAACAGGATGATAACGGACGAGCTCGATCTCGTCGACGAAAGGAGGAATCTCGCACTAGCTCGAATCCAGAACTACCAACAAGCCGCAGCTCGCTACTATGATTCCAGAATTAAAACTCGAAGGTTTCAAGTAGGCGAGCTCGTCTTACGGAAAGTGTTCGACCATAAAAAGGAAGAACACGCTGGAAAGTTAGGAGCAAAGTGGGAAGGTCCTTACCAGGTCACTGATGTTGTGAAGGACGGGGTCTACCGACTCAAGTCGGTGGAAACCCAAAAACCTGAACTACGACCCTGGAATATCATCAACCTCAAAAAGTATTTTCACTGAAAGTACGAAACATAATCGGACTACAAAACGGCTTGATCGCCTTAAAAGGGTACGTAGTCAGCTCGACTTCGAGCGCAGCCGCCCCTCCAACACAAAGCTCTTACCGAGCTCGATAACTTTAAACGAAATCATAATAGCTTATCTTTGTGAAATCAAAATAAGTCTCTCGATCAATGTCTCTTTCCATTGTAAAAGTTAGAGTCATCGCGAAGTACTTCGTCATTACATTTTACCAAGTGATATGAAATTATCCCTTCAAAAAATTAAAGTGGTATGAAATTATCTCTTCAGAAACAAACGATATTAAGTTATCCCTTTCAAGCGACCTGAAACGGTCCTCTATATTGAACGAACTGAAATGATCGTCCCAAAATAAGCGACCCGAAACGGTCCCTCTATATTGAACGAATTGAAATGGTCGTCCCAAAATAAGCAACCCGAAATGGTCCCTCTATATTGAACGAACTGAAATGGTCGTGCCAAAATAAGCGACCCGAAACGGTCCCTCAATATTGAACGAACTGAAATGGTCGTTGATAGGTCTAGTTTTAACCCTATACTAACTGCAAGTGCACAGTGATGTCAATGTAGTACTTAGGGTATCGAATCCACAGGGACTCCGGTCAACGATAGATTAAGAACAGAAAGATTAAACTAGGAGAAAGCAAATTGTAATGGGAAACTAAAAAGCAAGCAGAAAAGTAAATAGCAGCGAGTTTATAAGCAAGGAGGCGAAGCGTTAAGTCTAGGGAGTTCTCAGGAAATCAGGAACACATGCAATCAATCAAGCGGGATCTAATTAGGAACTGTTCTAGAACTCAAACACAGATATAGAATTAACCAACTGTCGTTGCGAGAATTCTCTAAGTCTAAGTGCAGCAATCCAAATTCCTTTGCAATTACTAACAGATTAAACTAGCTTTAAGATCGAGTTCGATATGTTCACAATTAAACTAAACCAAATTCCTTTGCGAGTAATTCAATTGCTCATCTAGGTTCTTTCTAGCTAATTAACCAACTGTCGTTGCATCAATCAACCTAACATCAATAATCTAAGTGGCCAATTCAGATTAAGTATTAAGAACAATCCTAGACGAAGAACTAGAAAGTATGAATCCCTAACAGATTGATTAACCTATAATTCCATGAAATCCCTAATGAGAATCCCTAAACCTAACAGGTAATCTACTCAGACATAATCATCGAAACAGAAAACATCATGAATAGAAAACCAAATCTCATAAAACAGATTAAAGAACTGGGGTTCGAAATCAAGTCTCTTTCGAGAACAAGATCAGCCCCTAAAACTCTCTCTGAATAAAATAAAGCGTAAGTAAAGCGTAGCCTAAACAATGGCTTAAAAATCCTAATATAATGGTCTAAAGTCGGCTGGGGCTTCTTTGTAATTATGAGAAACATCTGGGCAAAGTTGAAATTTCCAATTATCTTCATTAAACGCTCGCGAGAAGTCTGTGTCGACCTTGTGTCGATCGATGCACCTTCTGTGTCGATCGACACAGGTCTGTGAAACGGGCAGTGAACTCTTCCTCTCGGGTTTAATCTCCAAAATGCTCCAGAATGCTCCATAATGTCCAATTCCACTCCAAACGTGTCTAGACCTGTAAACATACTAAAAGGACTCTAAAACATAATAAAAGACTCGATAAATAAGATATATACCATGGCTAAAAGCCCTAAAATCCATGGTATATCAACTCCCCCACACTTAGCTCTGAAGGAATGTTTAGATGAATCCTGATTCAATTCTCTGATTCAGATTATCCTAAACATGCTGATCTAGGTTCTTCTCGGATAGAAACAATGATAGATCTCACCTTATACCTGTTTTGCAGCGGAAAGGGATGGTATGTCAGAGATCAGAGAGCCACCGAGAGATAACTCCTCCAGAGGTTCACACACGCACACCGAGCAGGAAGAGGCTGCTAGACCAGGAGGAAATCGGCGCAGAGAGAGAGAGGAGGCTCGCGGCTATCTTTTTTTCGACCTGAACTCGTCTTATGTTTATATAACTCGTTCAGTTCGTTTTGGGCCATTTGGCCCAAAGGCCAATTAACTCCGAGGCGTTCGCGCACTGTGTCGATCGACACTCCTTGTGTATCGATCGACACACAGTGGCCAAACCCAATTATTCTCTCTAAGTACAGTAAATGCCTAGCACTTTTACCGTACTTCTGCTACACCGTTCCTACACATTTTCCTGTTAGCTTAGGCGTGTGACCCATATGGGATCATATAATAGAGGCAATAAGTCCAAGACTTATAGATCATGAGCAGACTCTAGCAAGCCATCATGACCCCCAGTATTATATGACTTATGTCTGATCATTGACATACTCTTACTTTCTAGAGACAGTACCGAGATTACTGGACACAATTCCAACAATCTCCCACTTGTACTGGAATCTCTGTATTCATAATCCTTTTGTCACAATATCTCGATTAGTCATAAGGCAAGATTGGTGTCATCCTTATAAAGCCTAATCTTGTTCATCGGACTCTGATTCGATACTGACAATCCAAACGACTCGGGACAGTCCGTTTGAGCATGGCCATGCATTTTCCAGTATTCAAATCTCCGATTGGCCTAGAGATATTCACTCCATTTATATTGGAGGGACAAATCCCGTCTTGTTCCATCACTGTAAACTACTCATTTCACAATGTACCCAAACAAGGTCCTTATAACTATCGCAGAACGATAGCGTTAGACAATGATCAAAGTGCATCAGTCCATGTGCAGTCACATGCATGCGAACTCAGGTCTAAGGACTATACTCTATAGTCGTAGTAAGAATCTCTTATGACACAGATATAAATATCCTGAAGAGTTCTTATAAGCGGGTCTTGTCCGGTCGTATGTTCCCAAACATACACCTATGTACTGACTTTGATGCCGCGCATCTATGACACACTGAGACTTTGTCATAAGTCACGTACCAATCCAGTCTCACACGGTTGTTGGTGTTCCAATTTCAACAACCTTCGACTAGGGACAGGATGATATAAAACATCTATCAAATATAGGGTCTCATGATCAAGCTAAATGACTTCGATGACTCGAGATCAAGTCATTTACTTCGATGACCTATAAAATGATTCATATCATTTTGGAACGATTATTTCATCACAGCTAAAATAATCTTGAAATAATAATTTCATTAAACATCTTAAATGTTATTTCAAGAACATATCCAATAACTAAATAAAGCCCTTTAATAACTCCCACTGAAATTAAGACTACATCTTAATTTCACTTATCCTACAGCAACAGTCCGCGACTCGTGCTTAGGCCTAAGGAGTGGCTTCGTTAATAGATTAGCAACGTTCTCATTCGTTGAAACTTGCTGATCTACTTAACATCTCTGTCATTTATCTCACGGAATAGGTTATACCTATCCACAAGGTGTTTGGACCTCTGATGTACAGCTAGTCTCATCTATGTTGGGAATCACATCAAGTTCAGTGACGAACTCTTCTTTCCAAACAACCTCTTTCGCCACTTCCCAAGATGAGAAATGTTCAGCTTAAGTCATTGAGTCAGCAACAGTGCCTTGCACCGCCAGATAGACACAAGATATAACCGGACTGTGATCGGAAATCATCTTTGTCTATTGGAAACTTGCCTTTCAGACTCTACCGACTCGTAGCACCTCACTTTCTCCGTAACTCTAGAATTTATCCTTAGTATTCCTCAAATACTTTAGGATATTCTTTACAGCAATCCAGTGATTCTTTACTGGATTTGACTGGTCTTTACTTGTCTTGCTTAACATTAAAGCAACATCAAACAAGTATGTTTCATGGCATACATGATAGATCCAATTGCCGACGCATATGGAATCTTATCCATGCATTTAAGCTCAGCAGTTATCGTAGGACACTGTGTCTTGCTTAACGTAATGCCATGTGACATTTGCATAAAACCCTTCTTGGAATGCTGAAAACGTGTAGGACTTTGTCGGGATAAGAATCCTGACTTTGTCTTACCAGCTCTTTCGGATCTCTATCTTTAGATCCAAAATCCAAGAACTACGTGGTTTTACCCATGTCAATCATAAAACCAACTCCCAAGCCAGTCCTTTACCGACTGCAGCATTGGGACGTTATATCCGAGAATCAGTATGTCATCGACATACACTATGAGAAATGCAATATCGCTCCCACTTATCTATTAGTAAACGCACAGTTCCAATTCGTTCCTGTTCAAGTCAAAACCTTGACTACTTCAACAGAACGAAGATTCCAACTCCGATATGTTTGCTTCCATCCATGAATGGATCGATGAAGCTAACTTACATAAAATGTAATTCTTCGGAGAGTCCGGGCTCACTATCGCTTCTTTGAATTTCGCAGATTCGTTGCTTTCAATGATCATCAGATCATGCGAACTTTCAATGATTATCAGGTTCAACTAATGACGAGAAATCACTCTCGGATTAGTAACTGATTCATTCATATCTGCGAACTTCAGGCTCCAGAGGTGCAGATTTCAATGATTGTTTTGAATCAACTAATGACGAGAAATCACTCTCGGATTAGTAACTGATTCATTCATATCTGCGAACTCCATAATCCACAGGTGTAGATTCTACAGAAATCTGTAAATCCTTCCGCTGCTCTCCCTCAACAGGTTAAGCAGCCTCCTGTATTTCTCGAATTTCTTCGAGTTATACTTTTACTCCCACTGTTCTTCTTGGAAAATAACTTCCCTTCTTAGAAAACAGATTGGACGTAAAAGTAACAAGCCTTAGTTTCTCTAGGACAACCAGCGAAGTAGCACAACTACAAATACTCAGTAAAGACGAATTTGGATCGATTCCAATCCACATTTACGTGGTGTCTTTCAACTGATATTTGTGGAACTATTTCAGCGTAAACTTAGATATTTTAGAGCGTTATTCTTAAATAATATCATGGAAGATTCGTGTGACTCATCTTTAATCATTTCTTATAAGATCTGATTCTTTCTCACAGAAACACCTTCAGGTTTTCAGGAGAAATGAGCTGTGAAACGATTTCTCACTCATTAAGATGATCACACAATCAATGACTTAAGTATTCTCACTCGTGATTTAATCCAGAGTCTTAATACTTTTGTCATTCAGATCCTATACTTCATTCTGGAACTCTTTCGACCATGTCAAAGAATTCCGACTTGTGTCTCATCAAATGAACACAGTTACACTCACTGAAGTAATCAGTAGAGACAATGAAGTACAGGAGATTTTCTCTGGCATTACTGCTCATTGGGCCACATACATGAGTATGTTCCAGGTCCAATAAGCCTTTGGGCCTTTCTCTAGCTCGGCTAAGATAGGCCCTTTACCTTTTGGTCTAGTAAACAGAATTCAAGTCTCATAAGATATTTTTATCAAATGAGCCCAACAGTCCATGACTATGGGATTTCTGAATTCGACTTACTCTATATGACCAAGACTTTATGCCAAGAAAAAAAAATCAGGTTTAATTCATCAGATTTAAACCAATTCGGTATATATGTTACATTTAGGCACACTTTGGTTTAAGATATAAAACCCATTCCATGAATAGGGTGCTGCAATTAATATTTCATTAAGATAAAAAGAACAAAACTTGTCTTTTATCAAAATGAAAAACATTCAAATTCTTACAAGAAAATGAAAGACAACTCTGCTTAAAGCAGGTACATTGTAGCAATTACTTAATACAAAACCAAGCCTCAAAGGGATCTATGAGTGAAAAACCCTACGGCTGAGGCAGCATCCCAAGCTCCTTCCAGACATGTAGTTTCACTTGCCCTTCCTTCAACGTTCTACTGTTGCATAGGCTCTGCATATTATCACAAATATCAGTGCCACAACCAGTATCCAATACCTTTAAGGTAGAACTTGAAGTAATAACATGAATACCTGAGGAAGTAGTCTCATACATCAACTTCAACTCCTCATCATCTTCCATGAATTTAATGCAATTTCTCTTCCAATGCCCTGTCTCCTTACAGTAGCAGCACTTACCAACGTAAGAGGTATCTGACTCGGGCTCAGAAGACACACGCTTGCCATGATTCAAAATATGGACAACTTTGTCTTCACCCTTGTCAGCATTAGGTTTAGTAAACCTACCCTTCTCATTCATGAGATTGTACAGGGTACTCTTCACGTTTGGCTCAACTGTCTTGAGCATATCATGCAGTTCAGTCAGCGTCTTCGTTAAGCCTTTCTTGATATAGTTCCTTCTGAACTTATCATAGCTTGACGGCAGTGACTGCAGAATGATCTCAGTTGCCAATTCTTGGCTAACTGGATAATCCAGTTTCCTCAGGTTATCAATGTAACCCATCATTTTACTGACATGAGGACTCACTGGATGATCATTTGGTAGCTTGCAGCTAGTGAGAGACTTAACCAACTGGTATCTCTCCACTCTTACCTGCTCCTGAAATTTCAATTTCAGGCTGCTGATCATCTCTATTGGCGACTCCATGTTCTCATATTGCTTCCGCAAATCTGAGTCCATGGTAGCCAACATCAGACCACGCACATCTACCGCATCATTATAATGCTTATTCCAAGCATCATATACTGCATGAGAAGCATTGGACCCGATCCTCACGGGGAGAGCTCTCTCAAGGACATAATCCTTTCTCTCCTGTCTGAGGACTAGCCTCAGGTTCCGCGACCAAGTCAAGAAATTTGATCCGTTCAGCTTGTCCATCTTAAGGACAGACCGGATCGAGAAAGTGTTTTGATTGTTTGTGCTAGTCACAACTGAAAATTAAGATAAAAGGATTTTAGTTAATATGTTCAATATGATTAATCTCGTATTAAATTTAATATGATTAATCACGCATTATATTCAATAACATAAGTTACCCTCAATAGAATATAATGATTCCAAGATCCACATATAACTAAGATCAAAGTGGGCCACTGGCCGTCACCCAACCTTAGCTTATATCGGTAAGCCCTATATCGGCTAATTATATCCGTGATATAACTCTTGGTTGTGAATCTGGGCCCGAGGCCCAATCCACTCTGATGTCTCAAGGCCCGGGACTCCCGATGGCCCAGTCAAGAAAACCAGACTATACAGTCATGTAATCATTAATGTATGGGACTCCCAATGACATTTATGAATCACAAACCGTCTTATCCACGCAAAAGCAGACACCCTCACACTGTAAGGCCATGAATACAATTGAATGGGCTTCAACAGCTGACATAGCCTGGACAAGACATCCAACGCTTGATATTATTTGAGGTTCGTAGGTTTATTTTAAAATCTCATTCCCAAAATAGAAGATTACTATTTCGGGAAACTTTCCATTTTAGAAAACCTACTATTTTTGGAAACTTTCTAAAATTGGAAACTTTCTAAAACCGGAAACTTTCTAACTTTAGAAATTTCTTAAAATCCGAATCATGCAAATCTAGAAACTTCTATAAAATAAGAAACTTTCTAATTTCAAAATATCGGAAACTATAATTTAAAATCGATTTATAATCTTTATAAAATAAATTTTAAATTAATCTGAAGAAAGACTCAAATAATTGGCCCAATTGTTTTAACTTCTTGGCCCGAGGCCCAAGAATTGGTCCATGTCCAAGACATGACCCAATTGTCCAATTAAATGACATAACCGGTCTGGTTCATTAAAATTGGTCTAACCAAATTTTAATTACTACGATGACCACAATTGTCAACCGGTTATTTACTAAACCGGATTTTTCTCAATTTATTTGGTCCAACCAAATCAAATTAGAAAATCCTGGTTTAGGCACTAAATCCAATAATTCTTTCGACATTGGATTTCTTGTCCCGGTTTAACCAGACTTAATAAAATTATTAAATCTGTTTATTAAACCAGGACGAATTAATTTTAATCAAAATATTAAACCGAGCCTTAAACCAACCATGTCGATCGATGAACCAACCGTATCGATCGATCCATTAACCACATCGGTCGATGCTCTTAGCATCGATTCTGCATCGATCGTGCATCGATCCTGTGTCGATCGATGCTCTCACGCATGCACGGAACCGAGCCAAAACCCTAACCGTGTCGATCGATGCACCAACCGCATCGGTCGATGCACCAACATCGAACCTGCATCGATCCTGCATCGATCGATGCTTTCACGCGTTAACAGGGTTACCCGATAGACTGTATCGACCGATCCATGCGATCGTATCGATCGATCCATGCGATCTCCGATTGTATCGACCGATCCATGCGATCGTATCGATCGATCCATGCGATTCTGGCCGATTCTCATTCTCTCAGATTTGATCGCATATCAAATCATATAGCTTGATCATGCGATTTTTTCATATGTTTAGGTTTCAATTCTTGTTACTTAAGTGATTTCTCTTATCAGTAGTTGATTCAAAACACTTTTAAGCAAGAAAACAATCCTAAACTTGAATCTAAACAAGAAAAACCAGAACCAATAGCTCTGATACCACTGAAGGAATGTTTAGATGAATCCTGATTCAATTCTCTGATTCAGATTATCCTAAACATGCTGATCTAGGTTCTTCTCGGATAGAAACAATGATAGATCTCACCTTATACCTGTTTTGCAGCGGAAAGGGATGGTATGTCAGAGATCAGAGAGCCACCGAGAGATAACTCCTCCAGAGGTTCACACACGCACACCGAGCAGGAAGAGGCTGCTAGATCAGGAGGAAATCGGCGCAGAGAGAGAGAGGAGGCTCGCGGCTATCTTTTTTTCGACCTGAACTCGTCTTATGTTTATATAACTCGTTCAGTTCGTTTTGGGCCATTTGGCCCAAAGGCCAATTAACTCCGAGGCGTTCGCGCACTGTGTCGATCGACACTCCTTGTGTATCGATCGACACACAGTGGCCAAACCCAATTATTCTCTCTAAGTACAGTAAATGCCTAGCACTTTTACCGTACTTCTGCTACACCGTTCCTACACATTTTCCTGTTAGCTTAGGCGTGTGACCCATATGGGATCATATAATAGAGGCAATAAGTCCAAGACTTATAGATCATGAGCGGACTCTAGCAAGCCATCATGACCCCCAGTATTATATGACTTATGTCTGATCATTGACATACTCTTACTTTCTAGAGACAGTACCGAGATTACTGGACACAATTCCAACAAGCTCTTGCTTGTCCTCAAGCAAGTAAAGAACCAAAGTATAAGAAAAGAGGTTTGAAAACACAGAAACTCATTTCGTTCTAGGAACTTTCGCATTCACATTCACTTAGTAATCCACTGAAAACTTCCCTACAGAACTCAAGACCACAATATACTTCCCCCACACTTAGCAGCTGTCCTGAGTAAACTCCACAATCACATTCACGCATTCAAATTCACCCTACTGACTTCTATAAGCAATTAAGTGCGGTCTCACCTAAGGATTATCGATCAAAGGGCACATGGACTCTTACTCTGTCAGCTATATACCACCATACTATCTTTCTCTGGTCCCTTTCTTCTCTTTTCCCTTCCTTAACAACTGAATTTTCCCCACTGGGTATCATTTTATTTTATTTTATCAGTGTTCTTCCCGTTTTGGGGTGTACTTTGGACACATTCCATGGATGCACAAGATATGATAGTTGTAGCTACCACTCCCAGAGACCACTTCGGAGTTACTAACTCATCCTCAGTTTATTATCTTTTTTTTTTACTTTATGGAAGGGGAGAAGGGAACCAAATAGGACAGGTTTACAAGCTGTGTCAGAACTAACAAAGGAATCCGACTCAAGGTATTCCAAGCCCTTAGGTGAGAAAATTAAGTCAGTATTAAGGTGAAGTCAGTAAAAGGATCCTCTGATACCTGAAGTGATGTGGGTGTCCTTAGTAGGCTGATCCGTGTTGGGTTTTCTAACAGTCATAGAGGCTCTGCAAGTCTGTCCAATGGTTACTTAGTTCCTGTTCAAGCGAAAATTTTCCTCGAAAAATCATAGTTTCATACAGATTTTGACTCAATAAAACAATTTTGAAAAAAAAAGGACTGACTCAAAAGAAAACAAAAGCGTGCGTCAGTAGCTACCTCCCCCACACTTGAACTACACTGTCCCCAGTGTAATCCAGTTTAGGCTCGGTGAGAAAAATAATCAAATTGAAACAAACCGAAAAGTTTCAGATTACTTACTGTCGTCGCCCCGTGTCGATCGATGCCACAAGGGTGTCGATCGATGCAAGGCGAATATGCTCGCGGTTATGTAGATAACCGATGTCTGAACCGCAATAAAATCGATAAACCATGAATCGCAACTGCATCGACCGATGCACAATATGTGTCGATCGATGCAGTGCGATTTTTCCTGTTTCTCTCGGCTCTGAACACACTCAAAAAGAAAAATCAAAATACCAAAATCAAAAAAAAAAAACGAACCTACTAGTGGGTTGCCTCCCACTCAGCGCTTTTTTAAGTCAGTAGCTTGACTATGGGAAAGGAATCGGACTCATGGTGGTTTCAACAGAGACTTTGAGTGTCTCTGTGAATATCTCTTCATCCAAGGTGGCGTATAGGCATTATGATCATGAGGTTTGCCAAGGAACGAAGGAAGAGATCCAGGGCGGGAGCGAAGCTTGGGTGGGATTCTGCGTTTTCCTGCATTCACAGCTGATGGATTAGGAGGTTTAAGTTTAGGATTTTTATACCTGTGATTTGGTGGATGCAAGAGATCAGGAGCTTTCTGCTTAAGAGCAGTTGCAGTTTCTGAAGATGTTAGAGCAAGTTCAGAATGAGCTGCCATCTTCTCCTCTCCACTAGGAATCTCTGGTTCCTCTTCAACACTGAAGGTATGTCCATCAATGGTGGCTTTCTGCTTCCTATCCATCACTTTCATGCAGTTAGCCACTTCTAGCTCCTGTTTAGACAGTTTAGGAACTTTAGGATATGGCACGGAGGGCTTATAGACTCGTCTTGGGACTGTTATAGGTCTCTGGTCATGTCTGCGTTCTGTGTCGACCGATGCACGATGTGTGTCGATCGACACAAGGTGATTTCGAGCAGTTTCATCAGACGTATCGGGACTGTGTCGATCGATGCTTGAGTTGTGTCGATCGATGCAAGTCTCAGACAGACAGAATTCATCCAGAAAATCCGAGATTATGCTCTCTTCTTCTCCCAGCAAGTCAATCCCATCTCTTAAGGTCACAACTTTGATGGATATGTACTGTTCAGCTTTCCTAGCTTCATTTTGCCTTTGTATTGCTTGAGATGTCTGTTGGATTTGAACATCCAGCTTCTTCACATGTGTGCTCAAAGATTCATACTTCCCGTTCAGATCTTCATGTAATGCATCTATCTTTGAGTTGAAGGACACAGTGATTTGTTGTTCTCCCTCAAGAAACTGCTCCATCATAGCTTCCAACCTGCTCTTATGTGTAGGTGCAGGCGGTGCTTGGTAAGAAGAAACACCATAGTTCCTTGAGAATGAGTTACTCTGTTGCTGGAAGGGTCTCTGAAAAGTAGATTCTTGACTGTAGAATTCATTCCCTCCAACACAGTTGATAGCTCTTTGCGCATACTTTCCAAGTACAAGACTATGTAGAGAGTCTACCTTGCTCTTCATCCCAGCTATCTGCGAGCTGTCAATCCCTGAACTAAAGAAATCATACATCTTCCTTACGATATGTGTCGATCGATGCAGTGCGATTTTGTGACGATCGACACACAGGACCGTGTCGATCGTTGCAGGGCGATTACAGGCGTACCTGAAACGCAAGAACAGAAAGAAAAAAAAAATTAATAACAAAAAACAAAAACGAAAAACCTAGTCTAAACCCTAAGTTCAAATCTATCGAAGACTCAAAAGAGTCCCCGGCAACGGCGCCAAAAACTTGATAGGTCTAGTTTTAACCCTATACTAACTGCAAGTGCACAGTGATGTCAATGTAGTACTTAGGGTATCGAATCCAGAGGGACTCCGGTCAACGATAGATTAAGAACAGAAATATTAAACTAGGAGAAAGCAAATTGTAATGGGAAACTAAAAAGCAAGCAGAAAAGTAAATAGCAGTGAGTTTGTAAGCAAGGAGCCGAAGCGTTAAGTCTAGGGAGTTCTCAGGAAATCAGGAACACATGCAATCAATCAAGCGGGATCTAATTAGGAACTGTTCTAGAACTCAAACACAGATATAGAATTAACCAACTGTCGTTGCGAGAATTCTCTAAGTCTAAGTGCAGCAATCCAAATTTCTTTGCAATTACTAACAGATTAAACTAGCTTTAAGATCGAGTTCGATATGTTCACAATTAAACTAAACCAAATTCCTTTGCGAGTAATTCAATTTCTCATCTAGGTTCTTTCTAGCTAATTAACCAACTGTCGTTGCATCAATCAACCTAACATCAATAATCTAAGTGGCCAATTCAGATTAAGTATTAAGAACAATCCTAGACGAAGAACTAGAAAGTATGAATCCCTAACAGATTGATTAACCTATAATTCCATGAAATCCCTAATGAGAATCCCTAAACCTAACAGGTAATCTACTCAGACATAATCATCGAAACAGAAAACATCATGAATAGAAAACCAAATCTCATAAAACAAATTAAAGAACTGGGGTTCGAAATCAAGTCTCTTTCGAGAACAAGATCAGCCCCTAAAACTCTCTCTGAATAAAATAAAGCGTAAGTAAAGCGTAGCCTAAACAATGGCTTTAAAACCCTAATATAATGGTTTAAAGTCGGCTGGGGCTTCTTTGTAATTATGAGAAACATCTGGGCAAAGTTACAATTTCCAATTATCTTCATTAAACGCTCGCGAGAAGTTTGTGTCGACCTTGTGTCGATTGATGCACCTTCTGTGTCGATCGACACAGGTCTGTGAAACGGGCAGTGAACTCTTCCTCTCGGGTTTAATCTCCAAAATGCTCCAGAATGCTCCATAATGTCCAATTCCACTCCAAACGTGTCTAGACCTGTAAACATACTAAAAGGACTCCAAAACATAATAAAAGACTCGATAAATAAGATATATACCATGGCTAAAAGCCCTAAAATCCATGGTATATCAGTCGTCCCAAAATAAGCGGCCCGAAACGGTCCCTTCAAACTGAACGAACTGAAATGATCGTCCCAAAGTAAGTGATTTGAAATAATCCCTCAAAAACCAAAAATTCTTCCAGCCTTATACAGATTAGAAGAATTGGGGGGCTACCCCCTCCCTTTAAGCAGAAAAAACGGGGTCGAGTCTACATCAAGACTGATAAAATGAGACAACTGCTCGCACAAGACGACCTCCGCACACTCAAAATAAATCCATGTAAGTCTACTTCGATTTATCATATCCTTAGAAATTTTCTGAGAAACGCCAAGCTCGAACTCCACACATTAAAAGAGTTAAACCTCGAACAAATTCGAGGAGAACTCGAGCTCAAGTTTGTTCAAGCTAAAGTTCATTAAGAACTCCCTAAGGCAATTTGATTCAAGCTACTCATTCGACCCCTCTAAAGAGGTTCGAGTCGCCATAACGGCCAATCCTATGCTAAGGCATCAAAACAGTCAAAACTATGCTAAGGCATGCAAGATTTAAAGACGATTCATAAATAAAACGAGGACTTAACGTCCTCAGCGTCGCAAAAGCCCGCTAAGGGCAACGTCAAAAGCAAAAAAAAACAAAAAAGCTCCCTTGGGCAACGAAAGTCTGAAAAAAAGAAATCAAAAGCCCTCTCGGGCAACAACAATGATATGTTATTCAAAACACAGCAAAAGAGGAGTCTCCGGCCTGACCCTCCGCCTCGTCACCTGCCTCCCTTCTCGGCCGAGATTCGACCTCGTCAAGCATCCTCGGATCGGTCTCAGTCGGAACAGGCAGAGGATCTGCCATGGTCACGGAATCCTCCGAAACTGCCGGCAAGACAAGCTTGCCAATGCTAAAATTGGAGACTGCCACGGCCTCCATCTCCGCCGTGGCGAGCCGCTTCTTCTCGGCCAACTTAAGCACCTCCTGGGTCATATCTACCTCTCCAGCCGCGATCTCGGCAATGAGTTCGATGTTGGCCAAAGTTTCTTGAAGACGAATCTCGGCACTAGTCTCGATCTTCCTCCTCTCGGCTTTCTCCTTGACTCCGGCCAGAATCACTAGATACTGGTCATTGAGATCTTTTCGAGCCCTACGGATCTCGACCCGGCTCGATTCCTCGATAGTTAAAATGGCGCTAAGCCGACAAGACAGCTCCTCTTCTCTCCTCTCGAGGCGCGCGATCCTGGCCTCCGTAACAGCGTGGTCCGCGACCCTTTTCTTTAAACGCTCCTCCCTAGCCAAAGCTTCCAGGAGTTCGGCGTTCATCTGGGTAGCAACCTCCCGAGCAGACTCGAGCTCGTAAGTCTGAGCATCTAACACCTCGTTCTCAGACCGAGCCGCATACGTGTTCACAGCTTCCACAGCCTGCAAAGAACGTCGAGTTAGCAAAAAGGAAAACGAAAAGCTAACACTCAAGATAAAAGAGAACCAAAGCAAAACATCTCACCTTCCCGATGAAAGCCATACACTCAGAATACGCGCAACCGAGAATAATCTGTCCGATAACCGGGAGTTGAGTGCCCATAGGCCTAAAGCGCCTCAGCAGACGGACCGCACCTTCTGGATCGTCAGCAATCGAACGCTCCTCTTAATCCGACTCTCCTGGACTCCCTCCCACGTCTATCTTACGACGCTTCGGCGAAGGAGGAAGAGATCCTCCTCGGCTCCGATGGTCTACCCCCCCCCCCCCGCGGAGCTGTCCGGACGAGGGTCGTGCGAAACGATCACCTCGGATTGAGGCACAACCACCTCCCGATCGACCAAAGGAGGAGAGGCGCTCGCGACCCCCGCAGCTGTTTCCTCTAGCCCCGTCTCCGGAGGAAGCAAGGTCCGAGCGGGAGGAGGGGGACAAGCTGGAGGAGGAGGAGGGGCCGGCCAAGGGCAAAGAGAATAGCATTACTAAGGTCGCCCGCCTCCATCTTATCGACCAGTTCGACCGGGCATTTCCCGTTCCGGCGACTGCTTACTCTACGAGACAATGTCTCGCGGGGAGGGGTGTTGGTAGTCGAGCTGTCGCCCAGAAGAGGTCGAGCTATATATATAAAAAAAGGGGTCAGACAAGTCAAAATGACGATAAAAAAAACTTGCAACCAGACGACTCACTCTCTCCTGTCCGCTCGGCAATACGAAGCGGAGGCTGAGTAGCTTGAGCCGGGAGAGCCTGGGAGGGTTCAGAAGGAAGCGACGGGTTTCGAGGAACCTGCGGATGATCCAGCGGAGCCCGCTCAGGGTCAATCCGTAGAGCAGCCTGCACGCGCTCAACTGTGAAGCTGCCCCAATTAACAGCACCCCCTCTCAGTTGGGCTATCAGAGCCTCTGTGATCGGGTTCATAGCAAGTGATTCGGGAGCCTCTGTAATATAAATAAATAAATAAAGGACGACCCGACAACCAAAAAGAATCGAGCACTAAAACTCGGGTCTTAACAACACTGGACGTCCACCGAGACGGGATGACCGAGTAGTCAAAATCACCGACCGAATGATGAGTTACTCTGAAGAAGAAGTATCGGTCCTTCCATACATCCTTCGTCGGGACATCATCGAGGATCCGCCCGAAGCGAGGCGAAAGATAGTACGTCCCCGGGAAGCGAGTATTATTCTTCACAGAGCAAACTCGCATAAGTTCCTCGGGCCCAAACTCGATTCCCTCTTCTGCGGCCCTGACTCCGAGTCCGATGACGTACCGGACAATGTTCGGCGTCATCTGATGGAACGCCAATTGGAGCTGGGCTAATACCAAAGAGATTAAGCGGGGAATAGGGAAGAAAAGCCCGCACTTCTCAAAATAAGTGTACGAGGCACAGCAGTAGCCCTCCACCGCAGTCTCCGGTGACATCGCCGACGATGGAATCACTATCTCCACCTCCGGTAGAATCCGGCATATCCTCCGCAACCGTTCGATATGGCTCACGGTTAGGGCGAACGGCGGATGTGGGCCAAACGATCCCGCCGCCGTGCTTGTACTAGCCCCTGTCGCATCTCTTAAAGCCATAGAAAGTGGTGTATCGGAATAAAGAAAGCTAAAGGTTTTTAGGGAAGAACTTTTCCGACGACGAAAGAAAAAACCAGAGCGAGAAAGAAACACGAAGTAAAAGTGAGAAGAAAAGAAGTTACCCTCGGCAATATGAGGAAATATCTGTAGTGGGAGTCATGCAAAATCTCAACCGTACGATTCCAAGCTCGTAATAATTACTAGAAGATCGAGGCGTTCGGAACTCCTCACTTTCTCTTTATCTTAACCGTTAATTCAAGATCGACGGCTACGAACGCGTGACAGCTAGGTCACATCAGCGAAAGATCGAGCCCGAAAGGACTCTTCGTAACCCTCGAATCTCAGCCGTTAGTAAGCGACCAGATACACGGTGGGAGATGAAGCTCTCTAAATAAATACACGCCACGACTGCCGACGCGCTTAAAAGCAGGTCAGTTCGACCCACGCGTCCATCCTTGACCGTTGGATCAAAACAAGATCTACGGATGGGGCGAAAGTGATCATAAGGTTTATCACGCCCGAGGCGTATGCTTCTTGCCGAGAACGCCAACC
The DNA here is from genome assembly GCA_030180135.1 of Orychophragmus violaceus. Taxonomy (NCBI): domain Eukaryota; kingdom Viridiplantae; phylum Streptophyta; class Magnoliopsida; order Brassicales; family Brassicaceae; genus Orychophragmus; species Orychophragmus violaceus. The sequence continues at coordinate 80,165,677 of CM058234.1, read as the reverse complement.
GCCCATCAACTTCGACTTGTCGAAATTAATGGGATGGGGGGTTATTGTTGGTACTGGATTTCCCTCTAAGAAATCCGGCCCATTAACAAATAAAACAAAGGCCCATAATCATGAGCCCGCTCCATAATCAGGACGGAGAGATCGACTGTTATCCTTTGTTGGGCCCATACGATCAACATCTTGACAAGGCCCAAGCAACGCCGAAGTAAGAGGTGATCGAGCTCGATCTCGGTAGGAAACGATGTGGAGATAGAGCGACATGGTCTTCGACGGTTCAACTGATCTCCGCAAATCCAGGAGATCGTTATCACAACGAGGCCGAAATATCGGAACAGGAAGATGATAGTCGAGGGTATTTAAAGAAGAAGTGGCGATTCATTCAAGACATTCCAACTCTAATTAAGAACACTTCGACTAGATAGCTCGATTATCATATTTTGTACTCTCTTTTCGACTGTGTTTGTTCTATCTCGACGATCAATCTCAATAAAGTCTTTGATTCATAGGAAATTTATACCATTTCTATATCCAAAAGTCTAAATCCACGATTACAAATTCTTGGTGTGAATCTCAGATCTCACAATTATTTGACTTCGAGAACCAAAGGTCTGTTATCGGTACTGTGGCAAGTCATTGTTTTTTTTTTTTTTTGACATCGTGGCAAGTCATTGTTGTTAATTTGTTATTATAGATTATCCATCCGGTTTGGCCTAACAAAATGGTAGCACTTTTCGGGTGCTGCAACATTCCTTCCTCATCTGTTTTACAGCGAAACTGAATCACAAATATATAGTAAAAAATATGAATCATTATGTAATCAAAGCCAATAATAATAAATTCCAAATATCCATACAAAGAAGCCAACCCCATAAAATATTTGCCCCAAACATTTCAACAGATTTATTACGTAGAATAAAGCGAACACAGTAACAAAATACATTTATTAACTTTTTTTTTTTTAACTCGGGTGTCCAAAGATATACTAAAGATAGTGTGGTTTCCAAGTTTTCTGGAAGATGCCGAACCACCTTGGCCGAATCGCCGCAATGAACTCTTGTCTTACATTCTGGACTTGGCGACCACAAGGCTAGTCCCTTCGCCCATTCCAACAGCTCCCGGCCTCGTCCAGCTCTCTTTGAACTGTTCCTCAGTAACACCTACATGCAAAAAAGCATCATTTTAAGGGAAAAAAAGAAAGAAAAAATTCGTATAGTTGGATACATAATGGAACGAGCGAACGTAACTGCATACATAAATATAAGGTCTCTAAATATAATGTTATGTATGTAAAAAGTCAGAATTTTGTACTACGTAAAGGCATTTCAAGTATCTTCAGTGACTATTATAGAGGTGCAATAGAAAAGAGATCACTTGTCTCCACCAATCGGAGGAATCTTCAACAACTAAACCATTATGGTTGTCGATATTAAAAAAAAATGTGACTTATAAACTTATTTTCATTGTTCTGTTAAGTGGAAGATCTTAAGACTGAATCCAAAAACTGATTTTCGGAATCTTATCTCAAACGTAAATATTGTTCTGTTAGTATTATGTGCGTGTGCGCAAATTAAACAAAAAAAGTAAGATTACCTTTGCCCATGGCTGCAGTAGAGGAGATTCCACCTTGGACAGTCTTGAGATAACGATCATAGTAATTAGCACCTGACCATTTCTGATGAGCCAATGTGTCAACCCCATTGCTCCTCTCTTCTCTCTGTATCCTCTCGACATAAGCCAGCATTCCTCTCCTCGCATAATCCTTTGCAAACGTATCGACCACAAGAGCATCCGCATGGAAACCCGCAAGGGTTATGAACTGCCAGCAATAACCGAGCCTAGCGATCCGCGGAATGAATTCCATCATCTGCTGATCTGTCATACCGGAAGCGTCCCAGTTGAAGGACGGGGAGAGGTTGTAGGCAAGCATGACCTCTGGTGTCTTTGACTTGACTCCTTCTGCGAATTGGGTGCATTCGTTGAGGTCAGGGCTTGCGGTTTCCATCCAGATAAGATCAGCGATCTGTGCAAAGGCCCAGCCACGGACCACAGCCGCTGTGACCGAGCCTTGGAACCGGTAGAATCCTTCTCTGGTTCTGGGCAAGTCCCAGTCCCAAAAGAGATCTGTCACGCCGAGTTTTGCTGCTAATTCTCGGCCTTGCTCGTTTGACAGGCAGTTCTCATACCTGATTAGTCCAATGGGTTTCAATGTGCATTAGCTAGTGTACAACTAAAACGCTATTGATAAACATCACAACATTGTAATTTTTTTATAAATATGAATTAAGATTTTCCAATTAGATAGGAATATTGTCTGTAAAGAACCTAACAGTTAGTACTACAATAAAACAACACTTCAAAAAAACTTTAATGCAACTAGCACACCAAGTTTCTTAGTTTGTTGGTTAAAACATACATAATGCCAAATTCTTAATTTGGGTAAAATGTTAATTTTGATCAATAGTTCCAAACTATAACAGTTAACCAAATATTTATGATATTTCCGGATGTACTTCTACATTTCTTATCTATTACCTTGCATGGTTTAGCCACTCGTTCACTCTCCGGCTCGTTTCATTCTCATTGAGGTTCATGCGCTTGAGAGCCTCCACGACAGCATCCGAGAAAGTCATGAGACGGGCTGAGCTAAGCCATTGATCCTCAATCGCTTGCAACGCTGGACCGTTCTTGCCTACAGCCATTCCCTCGGCTAGAAGCGATGACAAACTCTTACCTCTAAGGCTCTGGTTAGTGACACCGAGGATGAACTGATGGTCCCTAGAGTCAATGTTCGACTGGATTAAAGTAGCCGCCACCGCATCCGTTCTAGCGACCAGAACGGTCTCTGTGCCCATCACATCGAACTGGAGCCGAGCCGCAACAAGGCGGTTGATGTGTTCACTGACAGCCACGAGGACTTTTCCGGCCATGTGGCCACACTTCTTGGTGACGGAGGACTGGTCCTCGATATGGACCCCAGCGGCCCCTCTCTCGACGAAGAGCTTGCAGAGTTTGACGGTGGCGGTGGTGCCACCGAAGCCGGTGTCTCCGTCGGCGATGATGGGCTTCAGGTAGTCCACGAACGGAGTTTTTGTTCTTTCTTCTCTGCTCATGCTCATTCTCGCCTCCCTCTGTTTTCTGCGAGAGACAAATATTGATGGTTGTAATAATTAGATAAAAGTTATTATCCTAGTGTTAATAAAAATATAACAAAAATGTCTCACATTATCCATGATCGGCTTTAATGGTCTAAAACGTATTTTGGGAGATTAAAATCGGCTTAATGCAACGTTACAAACCGAATGATGAAAGTTTCTCACATTATCCACACTTGATTTAGTTAATGGTCTCTAAACATAATTTTGGAGGCTAAATAGTCGGATTGGTCCAAATTTAGTTTTTATCTTACCACAAAAAATAATTATATTGTTATTTCAGAGAGTTGATCACGTTTGGAAAACTGATCTTAATTAGAACGTGTAGAAACTATGGTTTGACAGACGATGAAATTATCTTAAGACGTGGCAACGTAATCCTCGAAAGAAGCACTTTCATGATCAAGACACCGATCAAATATACTAATATATAGTTGCAATTCAAGTAACTAAAATTACCTGTCATGGTACTGCTGAGCGAAAAAGAGATGTTCGACCTTGTTAGGAACGGTATCGTATGGATAGTCAGCAAGATCCGGGCCAGGCTCGTTAGTGGATGTGTGAGTAGACGAGCACTGCCAACCAGAGACATAAATGGTGTCCAAATGTTTAGCCATCATGGTCACCTGAACAGGGTCCAACGCACCGAACGTGCGAGACGCCGTGCCGTTGGCTTGGTGGCTCTTGAGTGTTCTCCACAGCTTCTTAGCCATCTCGTTCGAAGCATAACCTTGCTTGAGATGGCCACGTAGAGCCACCACGTCACGGGCAGTGTAAGGACGCCTTGTTAGCTTGAACCTCTCTGAGCTCCACCAAGTCTGCACTTCCGCAACTTCCGCCTCGAATCTCCCTTCCTCTTCCATTATCTGATTTGTTATTCGCATGTTAATCTTAATTAGTATTGCACTTAGTCAATGTTGTAACCAACATATATAATTAAATATATTAATGGAACACTAATGAGATGATTTAGGGTTGTTATACCATAGAGGGGACAGAGAAAGATGCAGCCATGGCTTCAACTTTTATAAATTGGAAATGATTTTGCTTTGTAATGACTTGTGAAACTAGAGAAGCTTCAAGCATGTTGCTCTTCTTGCCTTTCTTCCCCTTATATACTAATTTCTGAATTATGAAGTTATTATTTTATGGGAAAATACAAACATAGATATTTTAAAATAAAGTATTTAAAAAATATTTTACTGAAATAATTATTTGTGCTAGTGTATATATATTAGTATTTCCCTAGTTGGCCTAATTTTTTTTCTCAAAACTTAAATAATTGTGACACGTACGAGTGAATTATGGCAGAACCAAATTATCACTTGACATCCTTTATTGTCTCTTTCTTCCGATCTCATTCTAGAAAAACAAATTTGAGGTGTATTCAGATTGGTGCGAACAACGAAGAATTGCAGAACGATTTATGATACGGTTTCTATTGAATACAGCCAAATAAATGTGCCGGTCCATGTAAGTATGCATAGCCTGAGATCTTGTTTCCATATAAGTTAATCAGTTAAGTAATAATCACAAACTTCAATTCATCCGAATTGAGTACGTATATTTTGTAGGCAAAGTGGGTGTAATTAACTAAGGAAGAACAAGAATTTCTTACGTTATATATAGTCTTCGAGAGACTTCTATACATGCACAATTGTTTTAAACGTGTCGTCTTACCAACCGCACACGTTTGATCAATTTAACTTAACAAAATGTAGATCTACTACCATAATTTCTGCAGATATTGATCAGCCATTACCAAAGACATGAGCAATATCATTATAGGGTTATATAGCAATTATTACACACATTATATTACATCTTTTATGAAATCCGAAAGTTCAGTATCTTAGAGCATCCACATTGGTGTTATCCAATGTGGGTTTCTTAACAATATTTTATTAATTTTTTTGTTAGTTAGGAATAGTTAAGAGTCTTTGTTTTTTTAACAACTCCATTGGTGTTACCCAATTTGGGGTTCTAAAAATTAAAAATATATTAACTTACAAAAACAAATGATAGAAACCATATATATACATACAGTTCCGGGAGAGTAGATGTCACCGGTTCTAAACCCTCTGTTGAGAGCATCCAAGACTGCTTCTTCAATCCTCTTTGCAGCCTTTTCTTCTCCAAGTCCGTATTTCAGAAGCATTGCATCGCTGAGAATAGTGGCCAATGGGTTGGCCTTGTCCAAACCCTCTGGTGATTTTGTCCATCATGCTCTTCGGATCACAAACTGCAGTGCAAAAGAAAAATCTGAGCTTTTCATTTTACACATGTATAAACTTTTGACTGCAAACAACAATAGACTCAAAGATTGGTTTGGAGATGCTTTTGACTGCAAACAACTCTCAATTACTCAAGACTGTGTCACTGCCTCATCTGCATAGCTTGGATAACGCAATTTAAAGGATTTGTTTGCATACTTACGTCGAGTATACGAGCATAAGCATGAACATTAAATTTTTGTCTTTGATTAACCAAATGAACAATCAATGAACACAAACATGATCCTCAGATTTGCAAAAAAGAGAATCAGCTTATTATTTAAGAACCAGATTACAAAATGTCTAATGAGCTAAACAAAGCTGATATACCATTTTCCAGATCTAAAGAACTCGATCACAAAATGTCTAATGTCCTAAGAGAGCGACAGATGAGGAAGATGGGAAGTAACTATATGAGGTAAAGGGGATGCAAGCAACCCTACAATCTACCCAACACCAAATTATTTAAAGGTAAATAAGGTCTATTGACTATACTCAATGAAGTCTTGTAATATAGGATTATGTATACGTTTTCATACGCCTAGATTGACTTAGTTTTAATTTTACCTCTTCATATGTTTCTCCTTTGGCTCTCAGCAGAACCAAGACGAGGTCTCAAGCCAAGAGCAGAACAAGGATGCTTCTTTCTCAGAATCGAAAGATTCATCTGAGTCTAGTAGAACTGAAGCATCACATCCCTGTATACAAAAACCAATTCCTAAATTGCAACTTCAAGATTGAATCAAATTCACAATAGAACACTCCCGATACAAGATTTCGATTGAGGATTCACAAACAACCTTCCATAGATCTCTCGTACAGTATAAATTACACAGATTAAATCAAAATTGATGAGAGATTCCAAAATCTGACCTCGACGAAGCAATCGTGAAAGACGATGCGGATTAGAGACGGAGCTATACTAGGTGTGGCGATGATTCGTTCGGCTGAAGGGCAAGAGTCTTGGTAGAAATCGTAGTGTAGCAAGATTGATCGAAATCAGCGATGCGGATTAGAGACGGAGGTGTGGCGATGATTCGTTCGGCTGACGTCATTAAGATACAGGTTCTTAAGGTTCTAAAATAAGAACCGATCCTTAGGTAAATAAAACATTATCATTTATTTTTAATAGATTTCACCTAAGATACTGGGCCAATATCTCTTAAGAAACCAGCGATGGACCTGGTCTTAGATCCATGCACGATTTGGACTAGCCATTGCTATTACATGTTGCTTTGTCTCAATAAATTTGATATTGATGTTTGATGATATGAACCGAACAGGTTCTCGTTCGGTTAAATTATTCTAAGTGCTATAATTTGGGTTCTTATTCTTTGTCAATAATGGTAATTGTTATATAAGTGGGTAACGTTTTTAAAATCGTATCTTTAACGTGCGAAAAAGTTTGAAAACAAATAGTTATGTTTCCCGAGGAAAATAGATAAACCCTATCTTGCTTTGAATGGACTTGCATATTGCTTGCGACTTGGCAATCCTATCTTTCCATTTTGTTGCTGTCGGTTTCCTTGCTCTCTTTTTAGTCTTAATATATTTCCATTAACTTTTGTTCTTTTCTTGGTTTTTAATTCTTTTTTATAACTTTTTTTTTGTTTTGGTTATCTGATATGCCCATAAACCAAAACAATATATATTTTTTTTTTTCCAAATTAATGTGCTGGTGCTAGTAGTCGGGTAGAGAAATCCATTTTGGATTTTGGTCTTTTTCTGGTATTTGGTTATCAAATAATAATAACTAAAATAAAATTTGGTTTAACTTAATAGAAATCAGATAGGTTATTCGAAAATTTTAAAAACAATTAAAAACCGGGAATACTGAACTTAACTTGAATTAAACTCTACTATATATTTGTAACAAAAACTTGATGTTTTGTTTATAACTTGTATACAAGTAAATAACAAGTTATTGATGAATATTTCTGCGTTATCATTCATTGAACTTCAACATCGAATATATACAAGCTCGGTTGTTAGCTAAATCCCTAGAATATCGAAGATGCTAACAACAACAATATTTACGCTTATCTACCCGAGATACATAAAGGATATTCTCTAATATTCTAATACTCCCCCTCAAGATGGTGCATGCAAGTCACGAACGCCCATCTTACCAAGAAGATATGAGAATTGACGCGCCGAGAGTGCCTTCGTGAACAAGTCTGACAGCTGATCGGTTGTCTTGACATGATGCGTGATTATGGAACCATCTTGGACTGCGTCTCTAACAAAATGTCAATCAGCCTCGATATGCTTGGTCCGCTCATGAAATACCGGGTTCGCGGCAATATGTAGTGCCGCTTTACTGTCACAATACAAGTACATCGGACGGTTCTGTCGTACATCAAATGCTGCAAGTAACTCTTTCATCCACTTCAGCTCACTTAATGACATGGCCATAGCTCGGTACTCCGCTTCAGCAGATGAACGCGAAACGGTATGTTGTTTCTTTGTCTTCCACGACACAACAGAACCGCCTAACATAACCAAATAAACCGTGAGAGATCTCCTAGTCAAAGGACATGCTGCCCAATCCGAATCACAAAACGCAGTGATCTGTAGATCATTGTTCGTTTCAAAGAAAACACCTTGACCAGGCACACCTTTGAGATAACGAACAAGTCTCAATGCCGCCTCCCAATGTTGTTGTCGAGGCTGTTGAAGAAACTGAGCAAGCGTATGTAATGCGTAGCTAATCTCTGGTTTCGTAACAGCCAAGTACACTAATCTGCCAATTAAACGTCGATACCTTACGGGCTCTGTAAAAAACGCACCTTGACAACGAGCAAGGTTGTGGTTCTGCTCCATTGGCGTCGGTGCTGGCTTGGAACCAAGCAGACCACATTCCTTGACTATATCCAGCGCATACTTCTTCTGCGATAAATAAATCCCGTCGTTGCTTCGGAGAACTTCAATACCAAGGAAATAACGAAGAACACCTAGGTCTTTCATATGAAAACACCTACTCAAGTAAGATTTGAATGACGAGATTAATGTCGCATTATCACCTCCGATTATTAAATCATCGACATATACCAATACAAACAAAGTAGAGCCGCCACGATTCAGAGTAAACAAAGAATACTCTTTGTAATTTTGCTTGAAACCGAAGGTAAGAAGTGCATCACGAAGCTTTGAAAACCAACATCTCGGAGATTGTCGGAGTCCATAAATAGACTTTTTCAGTCTGTAAACTCGCTTATCATTCGGTGTTGAGAAACCCGGAGGCAAACGCATATAAACCTCTTCTTGTAAGTCACCATGAAGAAAGGCGTTATGCACGTCCATCTGATATAACTCCCAACCACGAGCTGCAGCTACTTGAAGTACGATTTATATCGTCGTCATTTTCACAACAGGTGCAAACGTTTCGTTATAATCAATACCCTCCTCTTGTCTATTACCAAGCGCAACAATCCTTGCCTTATAGCGTTCAAGAGACCCATCCGACTTCAGCTTGATTTTATAGACCACCTGGACCCAATAACCTGTTTGTTAGGCGGAAGCGTTGTTATTGTCCAAGTGTCTCGGTCTTCCAAAGCTGTAATCTCAGGCTTCATCGCGCCCCTCCATTCTTCGTTTCTCACTGCTTCTTTATAAGAAGTTGGTTCGATATGATTGGTAATAGCAGCAGCAAAACACTGCATTGAAACAAAGAGACGATGTGCCGAGTAATAATTATGTAAGGGGTATCGACACGTACCAGAAGACAATGACGAGGCTGGGACAGGAACTTGAGAGGGTTTCTCACTAGTTTTTGCTGAGTACACAACATACGGCTGCAGAAGAACAAATTGCTTCTTCTCACGCCTTCCTCGACCCAGTTCCTCCTCATCCATGGTTACCAGTTGTGGTGTTTCTTCAACTGTAGAAGATGAAACTCCCCCTTGCTCATGACACACCTCCTCATTGGCAGTAGAATCATCTTCCACAGTCTGAACAGGTGATTCTAGCGAGGATATATCATGATCAGTAGAATCAAAGACCGCCAGATGTGGCTCAGGTAGCGGTTGTGGAACTCGATCACTGCCAGATTTACTTTGAAATGGATAAACATTCTCATGAAAGACCACGTCTCGAGAAACAAAGATCTTTTCTGTTTCCAGATCACACACTGTCCAACCCTTCTTTCCCATAGGGTAACCGAGAAAAACACATCGAGTGCTTCTAGGATCAAATTTGTCCTTGGCACGGTTGATACTTCGAGCAAAACACAACGACCCAAACACGCTGATATTATCGTATGATGGAGCAGAACCATAGATCAACTCATACGGTGTCTTGTTTTTCAAAACTGCTGAAGGAGTCCGGTTAATCAAGTAGGAAGCAGCCAAGATACTCTCTCCCCAAATTTTCTTCGGCAGATTTCCTTGAAACAACAATGCCCGTGCTATGTTCAGAATGTGACGATGTTTCCTTTCCACTCGTCCATTTTGTTGTGGCGTCTCCACACAAGAAGTCTGATGAACAATGCCTTGTTCAGCAAAAAATGATCGAAGACATACGAACTCTGATCCATTATCGGATCTTACGGTTTGTACTTGTTTGTTAAATTGTCGCTGGACATAAGCACAAAACGTTTTTAATGTATTGGGAGCCTCTTTATTTTCTAACAATAGAATCGTCCACACTGCTCTTGAGTAGTCATCAACAATGGTTAGAAAGTAACATGCACCACTACTAGACGGTTCTTTATAGGGACCCCAAAGATCGCAATGTATCAAAGAGAATGAATCAACAGCTTTATTAATACTGAGAGAAAAAGTGTCTCGAGTTTGTTTAGCTCGGAGACAAACACCACAAGATTGTTCAAACTTTCCTAAAGAACTAGAAAAACCACCAGCCGAAGCTAACACCGAAAGTACTTTAGAAGATGGGTGACCCATACGATGATGCCAAAGATCTCTAGTAGTAAGATGACATGCTCGTCCTGCTTGAACCACAACAGCTCCATCATAGTGATAAACCCCATCTCGTTCCTTACCCGCTCCAATCAAAGTCTTCGTACTGAGGTTCTGTATCACACAAAACTTCTTAGTAAATAACACAAAACTCGCGACATCACGAAGTAATTGTGCCACTGATATGAGAGTAATAGACAGAGTTGGTGCAAAGAAAACATGTCGTAAGACCAGTCGATCTCCCAAATTCAGTGTCCCTTGTTCCGTCGCCCAAGCTAGCTGACCATTTGGTAGCTGAATAGGACATGGAGCAATCTTCTCAACCTCACTAAGTAACCGGATGTCTCCGGTCATATGGTGAGACGCGCCGGAGTCAATAAGTATATCGAATCTGCGATCTTTGCCAAACAACAATAATTTATCGGTCTTACCCGAGAGCTTATCAGTATTTGATGTAGTCTGATTGTTCATGAATTGAGCAAGGGAAGACCACTGCTCCGGCGTGAAGTTTGGAATTCCGGGCGTTGAATTCGCTGTTACGGCAGATGCACGACCTCTGCCTCCTCGACCTCGACCTTGAGACTCTGTTCCTCTGCCCCGAGAACCTCTATCACTCCCACGACCTCCATTTGTTTTGTTCTTGTCCCACCAATCTGGAAATCCGATCAGCAAGAAACAATTACTCGAATCATGACCTTGCTTACCGCAATGAGAACACACGGTAGTAGGCTTGACAAATCGCGTGTGTGAAGCTTTCCCACTTTGTTCGATTGAATGAGAAGCTGCGAGTCCCATTACGGATGTCCTCTCTTCTGCACTCTTCATTGCATTTAGATGTCGCTCCTCTTGAATTATCTGAGAATAGACTGCATCTAACGTCAGCTCCGTTTGTCGACTTAGAAGATTCGACCTAGCTGTACCGAATCTGGAGTTGTCCAGGCCCATAAGAAACTGATGCAATCGAATTTTCTCTTGCATCTTCTCGTACTGGATCATAGACTCACAATCCGTTTCTTTGCAGCAACACTTAAAACCTTGTTGAAAATCTGCGAGATCATCCCACATTACTCTTAGTTTGCTGAAGTAAACCTCCACTGTTTCTCCGTTTTGTGTGCAAGCAGCTATGTCTGCGTGCAATTGATGTATACGAGTGTCATTACTCACTGAAAAACACCTTTTGATGCTTCCCCACATCGCCTTTGCGCTATCAACCAATGATATAGAAGGTCTGAGCTTTGTCTCGACACTACTATAAATCCACCCAATCACCATGGCGTTCACCATGTCCCATTTCTCCTGCTCCTCTAGATTATCCGTAGGTCGCTTAAGAGTTCCATCAATGAACCCAAGCTTCCTCTTTGTCCGCAACGAGTTGATCATTAGTTTCGACCACCTCTCGTAATTGGTTCCATTGAACAAGATCGGAGTAAGCACCTGACTTGTGTTCTCCGACGGATGTAAATAGTACGGAGAACCAAGTGTATCCAGAGTAGTCACTGCCGAGCCAGAAGTCGCCATCGTTGAAGTAACAAAAGAACAAGAAAATCGAAATTATTGTTTAAGATCTTGCTCTGATACCATAAAAAATTATTGATGAATATTTCTGTGTTATCATTCATTGAACTTCAACGTCGAATATATACAAGCTCGGTTGTTAGCTAAATCCCTAGAATTTCGAAGATGCTAACAACAACAATATTTACGCTTATCTACCCGAGATACACAAAGGATATTCTCTAATATCCTAATAGTAAATGATGTTTTGATGATAACAAAACAAATGGTGTGTTTTAATTTAGGATAAACATAAAATTATGTATATAAATTCAAATTCACATGTGGAGAAGAATATCTATCCCTGGATACTATGGTATATTTGGAAGAGCAGAAATGATATGGTCTATTGTCATATTGACCGGGACCCTCGAGAAACCCTAAGATTGGCAGAAACAGAATCTGCTACATGGGGAGATGCGCAATTAAGCGACGTCAAAGAAACAATACCAAAGTCCTTAGATGGGGGAAATGTAGTAATCGATTGGATACCCACATGGCAATGGTGTTTTGTGGATGGATCTTGGAAAGAGGGTGATCAATTTTCAGGTCAAGGATAGTATAGTGGTTATGAGAGAGATGCAAATATTCTGATGGGAGCAATGAATATCAGAGCCAGTTTATCTCCATTACATGCAGAATTTGAAGCCTTGGTATTGGCTATGGAATGCATGAAGTACCATAGACATCAGCACATTTGCAACAGACTGTTCAGAATTGGTGAAGATAGTGTCGGAACCAGAAGAATGACCAGCTTTCTCGATTCACTTAGATGAGTTCCAAGCAAGAAAGGAGTACTTTTCAACGTTCGAACTCATCCATGTACCGCGCACAAAAAACATGATGGCAGACAGACTAGCACGGAGTGCACGTCTAAGACCTTCATACTCAATCTACGTTGGACCGGAGCCACCAAGCTGGATTAGTGAAAAATAGGTTTTTTTTTTTTCTTGTTGACAAAAAAAAAAAAAAAAAAAATTCAAATTCACACATAAAATTGATAATGTGCGTGCTTGTGTTTCTATATATCAAAATAATTGACAATGAATAGATCCACGTCTCATGAATAATATGCATAATGTTATTATTCTGATGTTTCTAATATACACCTCCTAAGAATGATAGCTGTGTTTAGTTATATGAATCGATTTTTGTATTAGACACCCATATCCAGCTAATTTAGATCAACTTTCGTGTCAAAACCAACTAACTATTTAAAAACATTTATGTCATTGGTATTTTAACCATCGCATCGGATATATCGGAGGAGGTAGCATGTTAGAGCGATTTAAGTGTTTAGGAGAAAACGGCCAAAAGAGGATGCTGCTTAGCAATGGTCGTTGATGAAACTAGGAAAGCTACTTGGACGCGGCGGGAACTACGTCACTATAAACAGATAAATTATTTTCTTAAGGGAAAATGGAATTAAAAATTGTAAACTGATAAAAGATTTTATATTGAAACTTGGACATTGGAAGGTGTGCCAGAGGATGGGATTTTAGGACTAGAACTCTCTCAATGATGTTAGCTCAATAACACATTCGGATTTAGCCATTCGAGGAACCTCAATCCTCAAGCCAACACATATATCAATTCAATACAAATCAAATACTTGGCGAGATTAGGAATAAATTTGAGTTACTTTCAATATTTGTTAACATATGTTCTTACAAACTGTTATTTTGCACATCTATCTTTTGCAATGGTTATATAAGTTTTTTATGTTGCTGTTTTTTCTTTTCTTTTCTTTTTCTTTTGTTGTATGGAGGATCAAAAGAGTTGCCTGTTTAAAATAATCAACACGATAATAGAATTTGTGTTTTTCTTAATGCTCATACCTTAGTTTTTTTAAGCCCTGAAAAATTGACAACTCAATTAATGAATCCAATTGTAAACAGTTTTTTTCTTTATTATATTAGTTCATGTTGATCGAATATATCATTCATATCTTCTCCATCTGTCCAAAAATTCTCTCCTCCTTAACCCTAGGTAATTGCCTCCTTCTATCTCACTTGAATCCTCGCAAAAACACAAATGATGGTTCGTCGTGAAGGTCTCCGATTCTCCTCGCTTTATCTAGGCTATTCTTCCTTCAGATCAACCTTCTCGTGTTTTAACCTATCACCTGTCCAAAAATCCTATTCTCTGTAACCCTAAATAAATTGCCTCCTCCTATCTCATCTGATTGCGAGAAATACAGATCTATGGTACGTCGTGAATGTCTCCGATTCTCCTAGCTTTATCTACCGTAATCTACTTTCAAATCAACCATCTGACGTTTGAATCAACAAGATTGTAGCTTCGCCAGTTCATCTTCTCCGCTCGGATCGATCCAGGGACCCTTTTTCCAACCATTCAAGCTGTTCGGGGGACGGCATCCTCTGAAAGAATTTCTAGTTGTTCCTAATCAGATTAGCAACCCTAGGTATAAATTCCAAGCCTAGGATCTAGAGTTCAGGTATATTGAATCATTAGATCTCGAAATTACCTGGTGATTAGCAGCGGAAGATGAGCAAATAATCGAGATCTTAAAGCGCCTCAAGTGCTGCGCCTCTACTGGTATCCACACACACACAAAATGGAACGGACGGGATGCTAGTGCCGTTAGAGATCAGATCTCTCAGAGGTTTTCAGTTTCTCTTTGGTGGCTGTCAATTATGTCTAGTCTTGTAAAAGTCGACCATATATCATATATATATTGAATTTTACCATGACCTGATTAACCAAGACTCAAACCGTGGTTAATTAAGTCATAAACCAAAATCGCTATTTTGGTCCGCGATCTGTGTCGATCGATGCACATGTTGTGTCGATCGACACTGCCTCAGAAACTTGTTATCGAATGCATATTATATATACATTTATCAGATTATTACACTAATGATCAACCCCATATTCTATATCCAGTTTGCTTAGGTGTGTGACCCTGTAGGATCATATAATACTAGCAATGGGTTCATAACTCACAGATCACAAGTGACTTCTAGCAAAACATTATGATCACCTAGTATTATATGAATGTCTAATCTCGACAACACAACTATCTCTAGAGTAATTACAAGTGTAATTTCAGGACATTCCCAACAATCTCCCACTTGTACTGGAATCATATATTCCCATAATCCCTTCGTCTCTATATCTCGATCTAACATAAGGCAAGATCCGTGTCATCCTTATTAAGCCAAAATCATGTTCATCGAACTCCGATTTATACTGACAAGACAAACGACTGACAATCACCTCGTTTGAGTGCGGCCACACATTTATCAGTATCAAATCTTCGATGGGCCCTGAGATATTTATCTCCTGTTATATAGGAGGGACAAATCCCATCTTGTTCCATCCCTGTTCCTTCACACACTTCATGATACACCCAATCAATGCCATTATAGTCACCAGTTACGGCTGACGTTTGACAAGGTTAAAGCGGACCAATTCATATGTAAGAAAACATGATGAACTCAAGTCTAAGGACTATACTCTATAGTCGCAATGAAAACTCTTATGACACTTATATAACTATCCTGTGGAGTTTTCATTAGCGGGTCATGTCCGATCCTGTGTTCTCCAACACATATCTATGTGATTGACTTTAATACTCTTATTAATGACTTCATGAAACTTAGTCATCAGTCACCTCACATACTAGTCTCACACGGTTGTTAATGTCCCACTTTAACAACCTTGGCTAGGGACCAACATAATTTATGTCATTTATCATTTATAGGGTTTCATGATCAAGTCACATACTTGATGACCTATAAAATGTCATAAATTACTTTGGGACTATTATTTAATAACATAGTTAAATAATACTGATGTCAGAGTTCATTAACATAATCAAATTATGTTTACATGAACGTCATATCACAACTAAAATTAACAACAACTCCCACTAAAATTAAGATCACATCTTAAGACATCTAATGCCTATAGTAGTTGTCTGAACCTCATGCGTTCTTGCTCAGCATGTGTCGAAGGACACTGCGTCTTGCTAAGAGTAATGCCAAGAGTCATTGGCATGAAGACCTTCTTGGAATCATGCATACTGGACCTGTGCAAGACCTTATCAATATAAGTATCTTGACACTATCCAATTACCTTGTCCAATCTATCTCTATAGATTCTCATTCCAAGAATGTACACGGCTTCTCCCATGCTTTTATCGAAAAACAACTTTCGAGTCAAGTCTTAACAGACTGAAACAATGGAACTTCATTTCCGAGAAGCAGTATGTTATCAACACACAATACCAGAAATGCAACTGCGCTCCCACTAGTCATCTTGTAAACACACGGTTACTCTTCGTTCCTGATGAAGTCAAACTTTTTGACTGCTTCATCAAAACGAAGATTCCAACTCCGAGATGCTTGCTTCAATCCACAAATGGACCGATGAAGCTTTCATACCTTCCTAGCTTCATTAGGATCAATGAATAACTTCAGGTTGTGTCATGTACACATCCTTTTCCAGAATTCCATTAAGGAAAACTGTTTTCACATGCATCTGCCAGATCTCATAACCATTATGAGTGGCGGTTGCTAGGAGAATCCGAATGGACTTAAGCATGGTGACTGGGGAATAGGTTTCTTCATAGTCAATACCATGAATTTGCTTGAAACCTTTTGCCACCAACCCAGCTTTGTATATTTGAATATTACCATCTACGTCAATTTTCTTCTTGAAAATTCATTTACACTTAATGGTTTTTACACCATCGGGTAAATCAACCAAAGTTCATACTTGGTTCTGTGACATAGATTCCATTTCGGATTCAGCGGCTTTCAGCCACTTTTCGGATTCAAGGCCCATCATTGCTTCTTCAAAGTTGCATACTCGTCACTGTCTATGATCAACAGATCATGGCAATTGGTCATGAGAAATCCAAATTTCTCGGATTCGTGACGAATCCTCTCGGATTTGCGAACTTCAGGCACCACAGGTGTGGGTTCTACAACTCTTTGTAGTTCCAACTGCTGCTCTTCCTCATCAGGTTAATCAGTCTCCTGTGATTTTCGAATTTCTTCGAGTTTTACTTTACTCCCATTGTTCTTCCTGGAAAGAAAATATTTCTAAGGAAAAACACAGTCAATTGTGTCGTTCATCGTATTGCATCGATCGACACAACACTTACGTCGATCGACACACCTTCTAAACACGTATGTTAATGTGTATCAAATACCCATTAATTTGATCGATGGGAGTAAAAGTAACATGCCTTGGTCTCCTTAAGATAACCAATGAAGCATCATTCATCAGACTTGGATGCAAGCTTATCAGAGATTAAACGTTTTACATAAGCCTCACAACCCCAAATATTCATGAAAAACAAATTAGGAACATTTCCAGTCCACATCTCATGTGCTGTCTTTGTAACTGATTTTGATGGAACCCTATTTAGTTTAAACGCAGACGTTTCTAGAGCGTCTTCCCAGAAGGATGATGGAAGATCTGAGTGACTCATCATTGATCGAACCATATCTAGTAAAGTCCGATTCAGGAGGAGTGAGTTGTGAAACAATTCCACAATCTCTCGGATGATCACTGAATTCTTAGCTTAAGTATCCACCTTCACGATCTTATCATAGAGCTTTTATACTTTTGCCAAGTTGATTCTGTACTTCATTCTGGAACTCTTTGAACTTTTCAAAAGATTCTGATTTATGTCTCATTAAATGGATATAACCACACCTACTGAAAATATCAGTAAAGGTAATGAAGTACTGAAAGTTTCCCCTAGCACTTGGGCTCATCGGGCCATACACATCTGTATGTATAAAGCCCAATAAGTCCCTGGCCCTTTCATTTTGTTCGTTCGCGACCTGTGTCGATCGATGCACCTTTTGTGTTGATCGACACTACTTTTTGTTGAAAGGGGCCTTCGTCATTTTACCCAATCAACAAGATTCGCATTTCTCATGATTCATAATCAAATGAGCCCAAAAGCCCATCACTATGGAGCTTCTGAATCTGTTTCTCATTTATGTGGCCCAAACGACAATGCCAAGGAAAAATTTGATTCGTGTCTTTTGACTTGAATCTCTTAATACTAATGTTATAGGCTGGTACACTTTGGTTTATAACATAAAGTCCATTCTATAATGGACCACTACCATAAGATATATCATTGTAATCAAATGAAAAACATTTATTCATAATTGAAAACTGATATCCTTCTAAATCCAAACAAGGAATATAAATAATATTTCTGCTTATAGCAGGTACATAGTAGCAATTATCAAGTTCTAAAACCATGCCAGAAGGTAAAAGACAAATGAATTCCTACGGCTAATGTAACAACTCTTGCTCCATTTCCACCGCACAGGTCCAATTGTCCTTTCTCCAAAGTCCTACTATTGCTTAGGCGCTGCATATTTTCACAAAATATGAGCACCTCATCCGGTATCCAATACCTAAGAAATAGGACCAGAAGTAGTAACATTTACTTCTATAACATAAATACCTGAAGAAGAAGTCTCGTACGTCTTCTTCAGCTTCTCATAATCTTCCAGGAATTTATTGCTGTTTCTTTTCAAATGCCCATAACCATTACAGTAATGGCACTTATCATCTTTAGAAGGACCAGTTTTAACCTTAGGAACATGGTTAGACTCGCTTGGATTCACAATTGAGCTCGTCTTGCCATCACCTTTGTTCTTACCAAGTTTCTTAAACTTTTTAACCTTTTGTACCATAAGGACATTTGGGGTGTCCTTCTTGATGTTAGGTTCAGCAGTTTTGAGCATCCCATGCAACTCAGTCAAAGTCTTTGTCAAGTTGTTCATGTTATAGTTCATAACAAACTGATCATAGCTTGACGGCAATGACTGCCGAATGATGTCAGTAGCCAACTCTTGGCTAATGGGACAATCCAGTTTCCCCAGGTTATCAATATAACCCATCATCTTAATGACATGAGGACTAACTGGTTCGTCCTTTGGTAGCTTGCACTCAATTAGAGACTTAACCGTCTGGTATCTCTGAGTTCGTGCCTGCTCCTGAAACATACTTTTCAGGCCAGTGATCATCTCTATTGGCGACTCCACGTACTCATATTGCTTCTGCAAATCCGAGTTCATGGTAGCCAACATTAGACAACACACATCGACCACCTCATTAGAATGCTTATCCCAAACATCCTTATCTGACTGCCAGGCATTGGCTCGGTACTTTTTGGGGAGAACTTTCTCAAGGACATAGTCCTTCTTCTCCTGTTTGAGAACAATTCTCAAGTTCCGATACCATTCAAGAAAGTTGGATCCATTTAACTTGTCCTTCTCAAGGACGGATCGCAGGGAGAAATTGTTATGATGGTTTGTGCTAGACATAGCTGAAAACAAAGGGAGGTTTAGTTATGATGTTCAAGAAATGAGAAATCTTAACTATTAAGAAAACTCGCATTATATTCAAACAATGTTTCTTCAAATGAATATAATGATCCAAGACCCATACTTCACTAAACTTGAGTGAGCCACTGGCTATCACCCAAATTTTAGCTATCTAGGTAAGCAACAACTTTGCTAGTTATATCCAATATAACTCTTGGTTATGGATTGACATCTCATGTCCAATCCACCTGATGTCTCTGAGCCCAAAACGATTTTGATGGCCCAGTCAAGTAAACCAATCTCTTAAGTCATGTAATTGTTGATACCTTGCACTGCAAGCCTATCAACACGATTACCTCTTGCCTTACTCTTGTAATTGTGGACACCTTGCACTGCAAATCTATCGCACAATGAAACGAGTCTTGACAGTTGACAAGATCGGGAAGACATCAAGGATTACTTGATATTTAGTTTTAGGAACGGAACTGTTTTAAAACGTTTAATCTTATTATGTTTTAATTATTCTAATAAAAGGATTTATCTTGGTTTGGTTCTGTTATTTCAGGTTCAATAACCGAAACCAGCGGACCTTGTGTTGACCGATACTACTTTAGTGTCGATCGATACAGATTTACCAAAACCAATTTGCGATATCCGATCAATCCAATTGATCCGGTTTTGATAACCGGTCAGTGTCGATCGACACTACATTGGTGTCGGTCGATACCAACCTTATCAAAATAATCACAATAAACCGTTTTAGCGGTTTAACCAATTGTAACCAAGCTCGATAACCGGTCCAATCCAATTGAACCGATTATCCTAATCGCAAGACCTGTGTCGACCGACACAACTATTGTGTCGATCGTCACAAGTAGGTTAAAACTGAATTTTATTCGGGTTATCATTATGTGTCGATCGACACCGGATTAGTATCGATCGACAAAATGCGATGAACCCTAGAATCGTTTTTCAAACCAAAAAACCTAAACTAGATTACTTTGATCAAAACGAGTTTTAGCATGCTTGTATCAATTATACAGAGATCTAGATACAGCTAATCTAATTATCATGCTACTGATTCAATAGAACCCTAAGGCTCTGATACCACTGAAGCAATTTCTAGCAGTTCCTAATCAGATTAGCAACCCTAGGTATAAATTCCAAGCCTAGGACAAGGGTTCAGGTATATTGAATCATTAGATCTCGAAATTACCTGGTGATTAGCAGCGGAAGATGAACAAATAATCGAGATCTTAAAGCGCCTCAAGTGCTGCGCCTCTACTGGTATCCACACGCACACAAACTGGAACGGACGGGATGCTAGTGCCGTTAGAGATCAGATCTCTCAGAGGTTTTCAGTTTCTCTTTGGTGGCTGTCAATTAGGTCTAGTCTTGTAAAAGTCGACCATATATCATATATATATTGACTTTTACCATGACCTGATTAACCAAGACTCAAACCGTGGTTAATTAAGTCATAAACCAAAATCGCTATTTTGGTCCGCGATCTGTGTCGATCGATGCACATGTTGTGTCGATCGACACTGCCTCATAAACTTGTTATCGAATGCATATTATATATACATTTATCAGATTATTACACTAATGATCAACCCCATATTCTATATCCAGTTTGCTTAGGTGTGTGACCCTGTAGGATCATATAATACTAGCAATGAGTTCATAACTCACAGATCACAAGTAGCTTCTAGCAAAACATTATGATCACCTAGTATTATATGAATGTCTAATCTCGACAACACAACTATCTCTAGAGTAATTACAAGTGTAATTTCAGGACATTCCCAACAATCTCCCACTTGTACTGGAATCATCTATTCCCATAATCCCTTCGTCTCTATATCTCGATCTGACATAAGGCAAGATCCGTGTCATACTTATTAAGCCAAAATCATGTTCATCGAACTCCGATTTATACTGACAAGACAAACGACTGACAATCACCTCGTTTGAGTGCGGCCACACATTTATCAGTATCAAATCTTCGATGGGCCCTGAGATATTTATCTCCTGTTATACAGGAGGGACAAATCCCATCTTGTTCCATCCCTGTTCCTTCACACACTTCATGATACGCCCAATCAATGCCTTTATAGACACCAGTTACGGCTGACGTTTGACAAGGTTAAAGCGGACCAATTCATATGTAAGAAAACATGATGAACTCAGGTCTAAGGACTATACTCTATAGTCGCAATGAAAACTCTTATGACACTTATATAACTATCCTGTGGAGTTTTCATTAGCGGGTCATGTCCGATCCTGTGTTCTCCAACACATATCTATGTGATTGACTTTAATACTCTTATTAATGACTTCATGAAACTTAGTCATCAGTCACCTCACATACTAGTCTCACACGGTTGTTAATGTCCCACTTTAACAACCTTGGCTAGGGACCAACATAATTTATGTCATTTATCATTTATAGGGTTTCATGATCAAGTCACATACTTGATGACCTATAAAATGTCATAAATTACTTTGAGACTATTATTTAATAACATAATTAAATAATACTGATGTCAGAGTTCATTAACATAATCAAATTATGTTTACATGAACGTCATATCACAACTAAAATTAACAACAACAACTCCCACTAAAATTAAGATCACATCTTAAGACATCTAATGCCTATAGTAGTTGTCTGAACCTTATGCGTTCTTGCTCAGCATGTGTCGAAGGACACTGCGTCTTGCTAAGAGTAATGCCAAGAGTCATTGGCATGAAGCCCTTCTTGAAATCATGCATATTGGACCTGTGCAAGACCTTATCAATATAAGTATCTTGACACAATCCAATTACCTTGTCCAATCTATCTCTATAGATTCTCATTCCAAGAATGTACACGGCTTCTCCCATGCTTTTATCGAAAAACAACTTTCGAGACAAGTCTTAACAGACTGAAACAATGGAACTTCATTTCCGAGAAGCAGTATGTTATCAACACACAATACCAAAAAT
This sequence comes from Orychophragmus violaceus, assembly GCA_030180135.1. Taxonomy (NCBI): domain Eukaryota; kingdom Viridiplantae; phylum Streptophyta; class Magnoliopsida; order Brassicales; family Brassicaceae; genus Orychophragmus; species Orychophragmus violaceus. The sequence goes on along the minus strand of CM058234.1, from coordinate 80,143,463 downwards.
GCAACTGCGCTCCCACTAGTCATCTTGTAAACACACGGTTACTCTTCGTTCCTGATGAAGTCAAACTTTTTGGCTGCTTCATCAAAACGAAGATTCCAACTCCGAGATGCTTGCTTCAATCCACAAATGGACCGATGAAGCTTGCATACCTTCCTAGCTTCATTAGGATCAATGAATAACTTCAGGTTGTGTCATGTACACATCCTTTTCCAGAATTATATTAAGGAAAACTGTTTTCACATCCATCTGCTAGATCTCATAAACATTATGAGTGGCGGTTGCTAGGAGAATCCGAATGGACTTAAGCATGGTGACTGGGGAATAAGTTTCTTCATAGTCAATACCATGAATTTGCTTGAAACCTTTTGCCACCAACCCAGCTTTGTATATTTGAATATTACCATCTACTTCAATTTTCTTCTTGAAAATCCATTTACACTTAATGGTTTTTACACCATCGGGTAAATCAACCAAATTCCATACTTGGTTCTGTGACATAGATCCCTTTTCGGATTCAGCGGCTTTCAGCCAATTTTCGGATTCAAGGCCCATCATTGCTTCTTCAAAGTTGCATACTCGTCACTGTCTATGATCAACAGATCATGGCAATTGGTCATGAGAAATCCAAATTTCTCGGGTTCGTGACGAATCCTCTCGGATTTGCAAAACTTCAGGCACCACAGGTGTGGGTTCTACAACTCTTTGTAGATCCAACTGCTGCTCTTCCTCATCAGGTTAATCAGTCTCCTGTGATTTTCGAATTTCTTCGAGTTGTACTTTACTCCCACTGTTCTTCCTGGAAAGAAAATCTTTCTATGGAAAAACACAGTCAATTGTGTCGTTCTTCGTATTGCATCGATCGACACAATACTTGAGTCGATCGACACACCTTCTAAACACGTATGTTAATGTGTATCAAATACCCATTAATTTGATTGATGGGAGTAAAAGTAACATGCCTTGGTCTCCTTAGGATAACCAATGAAGCATCATTCATCAGAATTGGATGCGAACTTATCAGAGATTAAACGTTTTACATAAGCCTCACAACCCCAAATCTTCATGAAAAACAAATTAGGAACATTTCCAGTCCACATCTCATGTGCTGTCTTTGTAACTGATTTTGATGGAACCCTATTTAGTTTAAACGCAGACGTTTCTAGAGCGTATTCCCAGAAGGATGATGGAAGATCTGAGTGACTCATCATTGATCGAACTATATCTAGTAAAGTCCGATTCAGGAGGAGTGAGTTGTGAAACAATTCCACAATCTCTCGGATGATCACTGAATTCTTAGCTTAAGTATCCACCTTCACGATCTTATCGTAGAGCTTTAATACTTTTGCCAAGTTGATTCTGTACTTCATTCTGGAACTCTTTGAACTTTTCAAAAGATTCCGATTTATGTCTCATTAAATGGATATAACCACACCTACTGAAAATATCAGTAAAGGTAATGAAGTACTGAAAGTTTCCTCTAGCACTTGGGCTCATCGGGCCATACACATCTGTATGTATAAAGCCCAATAAGTCCCTGGCCCTTTCATTTTGTTCGTTCGCGACCTGTGTCGATCGATGCACATTTTGTGTCGATCGACACTACCTTTTGTTGAAAGGGGCCTTCGTCATTTTACCCAATAAACAAGATTCGCATTTCTCATGATTCATAATCAAATGAGCCCAAAAGCCCATCACTATGGAGCTTCTGAATCTGTTTCTCATTTATGTGGCCCAAACGACAATGCCAAGGAAAAATTTGATTCGTGTCTTTTGACTTGAATCTCTTAATACTAATGTTATAGGCTGGTACACTTTGGTTTAGAACATAAAGTCCATTCTATAATGGACCACTACCATAAGATATATCATTGTAATCAAATGAAAAACATTTATTCATAATTGAAAATTGATATCCTTCTAAATCCAAACAAGGAATAGAAATAATATTGGGGAGAACTTTCTCAAGGACATAGTCCTTCTTCTCCTGTTTGAGAACAATTCTCAAGTTCCGATACCATTCAAGAAAGTTGGATCCATTTAACTTGTCCTTCTCAAGGACGGATCGCAGGGAGAAATTGTTATGATGGTTTGTGCTAGACATAGCTGAAAACAAAGGGAGGTTTAGTTATGATGTTCAAGAAATGAGAAATCTTAACTATTAAGAAAACTCGCATTATATTCAAACAATGTTTACTCAAATGAATATAATGACCCAAGACCCATACTTCACTAAACTTGAGTGAGCCACTGGCTATCACCCAAATTTTAGCTATCTAGGTAAGCAACAACTTTGCTAGTTATATCCAATATAACTCTTGGTTGTGGATTGACATCTCATGTCCAATCCACCTGATGTCTCTGAGCCCAAAACGATTTTGATGGCCCAGTCAAGTAAACCAATCTCTTAAGTCATGTAATTGTTGATACCTTGCACTGCAAGCCTATCAACACGATTACCTCTTGCCTTACTCATGTAATTATGGACACCTTGCACTGCAAATCTATCGCACAATGAATCGAGTCTTGACAGTTGACAAGATCGGGAAGACATCAAGGATTACTTGATATTTAGTTTGAGGAACGAAACAATTTTAAAACATTTAATCTTATTATGTTTTAATTATTCTAATAAAAGGATTTATCTTGGTTTGGTTCTGTGATTTCAGGTTCAATAACCGAAACCAGCGGACCTTGTGTCGACCGATACTACTTTAGTGTCGATCGATACAGATTTACCAAAACCAATTTGCGATATCCGATCAATCCAATTGATCCGGTTTTGATAACCGGTCAGTGTCGATCGACACTACATTGGTGTCGGTCGATACCAACCTTATCAAAATAATCACAATAAACCGTTTTAGCGGTTTAACCAATTTTAACCAAGCTCGATAACCGGTCCAATCCAATTGAACCGATTATCCTAATCGCAAGACCTGTGTCGACCGACACAACTATTGTGTCGATCGTCACAAGTAGGTTAAACCTGAATTTTATTCGAGTTATCATTATGTGTCGATCGACACCGGATTGATATCGATCGACAAAGTGCGATGAACCCTAGAATCGTTTTTCAAACCAAAAAACCTAAACTAGATTACTTTGATCAAAACGAGTTTTAGCATGCTTGTATCAATTATACAGAGATCTAGATTCAGCTAATCTAATTATCATGCTACTGATTCAATAGAACCCTAAGGCTCTGATACCACTGAAGGAATTTCTAGCAGTTCCTAATCAGATTAGCAACCCTAGGTATAAATTCCAAGCCTAGGATCTAGGGTTCAGGTATATTGAATCATTAGATCTCGAAATTACCTGGTGATTAGCAGCGGAAGATGAACAAATAATCGAGATCTTAAAGCGCCTCAAGTGCTGCGCCTCTACTGGTATCCACACGCACACAAACTGGAACGGACGGGATGCTAGTGCCGTTAGAGATCAGATCTCTCAGAGGTTTTCAGTTTCTCTTTGTTGGCTGTCAATTAGGTCTAGTCTTGTAAAAGTCGACCATATATCATATATATATTGACTTTTACCATGACCTGATTAACCAAGACTCAAACCGTGGTTAATTAAGTCATAAACCAAAATCGCTATTTTGGTCCGCGATCTGTGTCGATCGACACTGCCTCAGAAACTTGTTATCGAATGCATATCATATATACATTTATCAGATCATTACACTAATGATCAACCCCATATTCTATATCTAGTTTGCTTAGGTGTGTGACCCTGTAGGATCATATAATACTAGCAATGAGTTCATAACTCACAGATCACAAGTGGCTTCTAGCAAAACATTATGATCACCTAGTATTATATGAATGTCTAGTCTCGACAACACAACTATCTCTAGAGTAATTACAAGTGTGATTTCAGGACATTCCCAACATCATCCGCTCGGAGCTCCGAAGCCGTTGACAAGCACGAGAGGAAATCCTGACATGGAGCCTGTGTGGCGACTGAGAAGACGGGTTTGTCAGAAATTGTGGCTTTTGTCTCCTTCAGTCTTCAACCCTGCGCCTTTTAAACCTAACACGAAGACTCAATACACTGAGCAAGGAGATTAACTATCCCTTCTTCGCATTAATCTTCCATTGTTCAGAAAATTGATGAAATTTTAAATCAATAGTTACTGCTTCTCCACTTTATATGACGAGTCGGAGATCACTAGTTGGTGTTAACAGAAAACAAAAAAGAAGGTCACTCCACTGTAGTTCGAATCTAACACTAACACTCAGAACATAAAGCAAGGTGATGCAATACCCCCTTTTCCTATAAATCTTCAGTTGTCCAGGAATTTGTTTAGATTTGCAAATCGAATTCAATGGTTGCAATTATTCCCTTCTTCCTAAAAAAGGTTAAATTCTTTTTCCTTAATTTAGGATCCATGCTCACTGATATGCTTAACATCTGATGTTTTTAGCCATGCAACTTGGATGGTGGACCTGTATCATGTAATAGTACTCAGAATGGCTTGTCAGGACAACAAAATTACTTAAGATGCAGTCATTGAGGTGGCTAAAGTGATCCATCTACACATTTTCCTTTGTTTATATCTCATATATGTGATGTTTCTAACTTATTTGGTCATTGCTGGTCAATATCAATATTCCTCTTTTCGTGTATTGATTCCGAACTGAATCCATATCTCTCAAATTTTGGTTTTGATTAGCGATTAACGATCTATTTTCCGGTTTATGTTGTCTTCAGATAATGTTGTTCTACTATCTAAAGAGTCTGAACCTTCTTTACTGCCGCCTCCTTCAGCCAACACTCAGTATCAGAACATCATAGATGTTGATGATCTACTGGTGAAAATCCTTCAATTATAACTTTATGAGCCTTGCTTTAACTTTTGCTTCCCGGTCCTATTCTTAACTCTCAGGTTCTCTTTGTTAAATTTTCCAAACAGGGTGCGAACACTGTTGCTCTTGATGCTTCATCGACCGAGGAACATAATCACTTGCTTAAGCCATAATCTCAAATTATGGTAAGCGACTTGCTCCACCACCTTTATTACATGCCCATCAAGCTCTTAGAGTCTGGAAAGATGATGTTACTCTTCTTCTTTTTTCATCGACACATCATGTTCTCTTCTATATTTCCAGGAAACCCTCCAATGTTTCATATTTTGTAAAAAAAACCAATAAGACCTTCCAGTATGGGAGCTTCCCTTGTAACAACACCGAGTAGCATTATCTCTGCAGCCACCGATAGTCAGTTGTTAATCATTCTTAGCGTTGTTTATGCTTTAAACAATACATACCGAATTAGAAAAGTTAACGCCTGTAACGCCCCTTCCCCTTATCCACTGACCGACGAGATGACAAGTCAACAATCAAACAAGAATATGACCGATCGAACCCGAGCATGCCAAACTAGAAGAGTTCGTCACAATATGAAGCCAGAACGGTCCGGTTTGAGTCAATGGCTCAAACCAAACCATCCTTGATTCCGTTTACTTCATTTCCACGATACAAGGCTTTTCAACCCGTACTGCTTCCACGAGTTGTTTTCGATTTGGACTAACTGTGAATTAGGGAATAATTTTGTTTTTAAGTATTTTAAATCTTTAAATCTGTTTTACTAATTCCGCAGGGTTTCTAAAAACATCTTAACGGGTATACCCTGAAAATCCAAAACCGAAGTAAAACCAAATGATTTGAAAAAACCGCTAGCCAAATGCGAACCCGAATCTACTCTGAGCTCCTTCCGCGTCCGCCAAGCTAATCATCAAACCTGAAAAACACAAAAGCGAGTCTAATGAGCAATCTAAGATTACCCAGCGAGTTGGCTCCTACTAAACAGGCTGCTAAACAAACTATAATAATCCCCGCACCAAAACCCAAAATAACAATAAAAATAACAAAATAATACAATTAGCTGATCATGTGCTACCACGACGTGATGATCTCCACAACACACAAGCATTCTCTATCAATAAAAGTAACTACGGAAATCGAGATCACTAGGGCACATGCCCTCGATTATACTCGATCTACCTATAACTCCATACCACTGGGCCCCAAATGCAAACACGGTAACTTCCACGGGAACACTTAGCTACCCCACAGTAACTAAAACCACCCATGACTCCTAGACGTAACAAAAAGTCCTACGACCTAGGACACCATTCTCAGTACATCGATATTCGGTGACTCGGGCTATCTCTAGATAGACTAAGTTTCCATGCAGTCCGGCCCTAGGACATGACCCCATTTCTCCGGACCACACACCTACCGACGTCACTCAGTAGGTTAACACCATAACCAGAACCACTACCCGAAGGTATGTGAACCGATTAGTAAACACCCGAGGATCCAATCGTGAAGGATGTACCGGAACGCCAACTTTAGACTTGCAGAATCTAACACATCCTATAGAGTTCTGAAAAAAAAAAAAAAAAAAAACAATCAAACTCAGTGGGACTCTAACGCAGGACCGTTAAGGTCAAATAGAAACATTAACTCAAACCCCATACCCAGTCTATTCCGCAAGTCATACCACCATTTATCTTCACAACTTAACATACCCCATCCCGTACCAGAATAGGTATCTAAAACCAAACTTACCTGGTCCCGTACCAAAGTAAGTATCTAGCAACACGGTCTTCCCAGCCCAACACTGGAGTAGATAAACAATCACACAATCATTCCATCTACTCGGCCCAACACCGAAGTAGATTAATAACCACACAATCAACGGTCTACCAGGCCCAACACCAATGTAGATAACCTGTCAAACAAGCAACAATAATCACACATCATCAATCTTATAAAAAAACATTTAAATTTAATTAACCGTTGAATTCTTTATCTTACTTTAATTACTCCACTACATTGGGATTAATAAACTTACAAATCCCATAGACGGCTCAAACTCCAGATTATATCTTTTAGTTATAATTTCAATAATTCTTATGTTTAAATCTCCTCGATCCGTCAAACTGAGATTAGTAAACTTACTAATCTCCTGATGTCTCATTAATATTCAATTAATTACTTAACCCTAAATTCACTATCTAATCAACCCGTTATCATATTCTAAGTGTGTTATGTATTTTAGTATGTATTTTAATTCAATCTTAATTTCTCGTATATAGATTCATTCTTTACGTTCTTAATATATATGCATGTACGTCCTAGCATGTCGTTATATGAATGCAACAACCAATCAACAATCAACTGACCAATCAATCACCTATAAATGCTATCAAACGTACTATGTAATACTTCCTATCCGTTTTACTTAATTATGTCGTGTTACATAATCAGCCTAACCGTTCTATCAGATTCAATTATACAAGTATGCAAACCTAAATCAATGGTTTCATAATTTTGGGTTCTATATGATTATACCTAAATGCATCACGCAAAATTTAGCCAACTCGCAGTGCGATAAGTGACGGATGGACTGACTGACAGATCCATGAATCTCGAGACCAAACCGATGCTACCCAAACCCTTCCCAAACCGATCTAACTGTGACCCGAGCTTGACCTGTCCTTTAACCAAATTTTACCCAAGGGTTTGACTTATCGTTGTGTTGGGATTATGTCCTGAAATCACATTGTACTCACTTTAGAGATAGTTGTATTGTCGAGATCGGACAATTCATGTGATACTGGGTAGTCATAATGTTTTGCTAGAAACCGCTTATGACAAATGAGTTGTAACTCATTTCCAGTATCGTGTGAACCTACAGGGTCACACACCTAAGCAAGTTGGACATAGTTCGTATGGGATTGATCATTGGCATATGATCTAGTTGATGTGTATTGGATACACATCGAATACGAGTTTTAATGAGGTGTGTCGATCGACACCATTGGGTGCGTCGGTCGACACAAGATGTGTGTCGATCGACACATCTTGTGTGTCGACCGACACCACTAAGTGTGTCGGTCGACACAAGGCCGAAACCGAAACTGATGTTTCGGTTTATGTCAAGGTCGACATATATAAGTGAGCTTATGGATTTTCGACCTAGATCAATGAGAGCCGTCTGTGACAGTGTTTTCTCAGAGAGAAAACACAGAAACCTCTTTGAAACTCAGTTCCCAGGAGATCCGAGCCCCGGTACTAGCATCCCGGCGGATTCCAGCTTGTGTGCGTGTGGACTGAGGTAGAGGCGCAACATCTGAGGCGCTCCAGAGATCTCGTATTACTTGAATCTTCCGCTGCTAATCTCCAGGTAAACAGAGATCAGATCCTTGATTCAATTAACTAGACCCTAGATCCTAGGCTATCGGGAACCTGACAGCAATTCTGAATATGGTAGAATTGGCTCGAAGTTCCCTCAGTGGTATCAGAGCCTTAGGGTTTTATCATTGAATCAGACCTGTTTATTGAATTTGATGATTTAGATTCGCAAACTAGGTTGTTTGATTAGAACAGGTCAGATCGATTTCGATCAAGATCGAGTCTGTGTTTTCGCACAGTGTCGATCGACACACTAGGTGTGTCGGTCGACACAGAACAACGAAATCGACAGATTCGGCGGCTAGGGTTTTTCGCGAAGAAAAACCGAAAGCCTACTGTGTCGATCGACACAGGTTGTGTGTCGGTCGACACAGAACAGATTCGGTCCAGTGTCGATCGACACAGGTTAGTGTCGGTCGACACATACCTAGCGAATGGTTAATTGGTTCAATTGGATTGGACCGGTTATCATGCTTGGTTAAGTCCGAATAGATCGGTTTAAATTGGATGAATTGGTTCAATTGGATTGAACTGATTATCTCAATTAGCAAGAACCGATGGAATTAATCAGTTTGATTGGATAAAACGGTTCAATTGAATTGGACCGGTTATCGCAATCAGTTGAAACTGGTTAAAACGGTTTAAAATTGGATGAATTGATTCAATTGGATTGAACCAGTTATCGCAATTAAGTATAAACCGACGCAATGGTTAAGATCAGTTTAATCTGGTAAGTCGGTTCAATTGGATTGAACCGGTTATCAAAACTGTCTTCGGTTTAGGTCCATGTCGACTGTCACACATGGGTTGTGTCGATCGACATGACCGGTTCAATAAACCGGGTTAATTGGATTAATCAGTTATTGAAGTCCGGTTAAGTTTAGTGTTGTCGATCGACAGACATAGTCTGCATCGATCGACACAGAGCTCGAAATTCTGGTCATTGAACCTTGAATTTGCAGAAACCAAACCAGACTTAAACCTTGATCAAAGCTTAGCTTCAATATGGTCAACTGTCAAGACTCATTTCATTGTGTGATGGTCTAGCCAAGAGCTTGGTGTCCACAATTAGGTGAGTAAGGCAGGTAATTATGTTGATGGAATTGCGGTGCTTGACATCAACAATTACATGACCTAATAGATTGATTTGCTAACCTTTCAGAGTTTAGTTTCCTCAACTAAACATCAAGTGACCCTGATGTCTTGCCCAATCTCGTCTACTGTCAAGACTCGGTTCATTGTTGGATAGTCTTGGAGTCCTTGGTATCCACAGTGATCTGATCAAGGCAGATGACCATTGATAGACTCGCAGTGCGACTGTCAATGATCACAAGACAGAAGAGATTGGTTTACTTGACTGGGCTATCAGAAGTTCTGGGCCCAGAGACGTCAGAGTAGATGAGACATGGATTGTCTTATCTGCGACCAAGAGTTGTACTGGGTACAATTAGCAATGATTTGCTTACCTAGATAACTAAATTTTGGGTGATGACGAGTCGTCCACTCAGAATTTGGTGAAGTATGGGTCTTGGATCATTATATTCATTGAGGAAACATTGTTTGAATATAATGCGAGTTTTCTTATTAGATAAGATTTCTCATGATATACATAACTAAATCTTTGTTTTTCTTGGATTTCAGCTTATGTCTATGACTACTTTCTCGTTGCGATCCGTCCTTGAGAAGGACAGGTTAAATGGATCCAACTTCCTGGATTGGTATCGGAATTTGAGATTCGTTCTCAAGCAGGAAAGCAATGACTATGTCCTTGAGAAAGCTCTTCCAGAAAGGCTTGGGACCAATCCCTCGCATGCAGTATATAATGCTTGGAATAAGCATTATATTGATGTGGTAGATGTGCGTGGTCTGATATTGGCTACCATGAACTCGGACTTGAAAAGTCAATACGAGAACGTGGAGTCGCCAATAGAGATGATCACCAGCCTGAAACTGAAGTTTCAGGATCTGGCACGAGTTGAGAGATCCCAGATGGTGAAGTCTCTCACTGGGTGCAAACTACCAGAGGATGCTCCAGTAAGTCCTCATGTCATTAAACTGATGGGTTACATTGATAACCTGGGGAAACTGGAATGTCCTGTCAGCTTAGAGTTGGCCACTGACATCATTCTGCAGTCACTGCCGTCAAGCTATGATAAGTTCATTAAGAACTATATCAAGAAAGGCTTGACGAAGACGTTGACTGAGCTGCATGACATGCTCAAGACAGCAGAGCAAAACATCATAAAGGGTAAAAGATTTGAGAAATCTTGTGTTGGCAAGGGTAGAGGCAGGGCCGTCCATATTTGGAATCAGGATAAGCCTGTGTCATCTTATAAGCCCAAGTCAGACCCATCTGGTGTTAGAAAATGCTTCTACTGCAATGAGTCAGGGCATTGGAAGAGAGATTGCATTAAATTCTTGGAAGATTCACAAGAGATGAAGGAGATGTATGGTACTTCTTCTTCAGGTGTTGTGTTATTAATTCAAGTTCTACATAAGTATTGGATACTAGTTGTGGTACTGATATTTTTGAAATATGCAGGACCTAAGCGACTGTAGAACGTTGAAGAAAGGACAAGTGGAACTGCGTATCTGGTATGAAGCAATGGTTGCTGCATGAGCCGTTGAGATTCTCCACTTGTAGGAGCCTTTCATACTTGGTTTTAGAAATTAAGTAATTGCTACTATGTATCTGCCTTGTGCAGAAATGTCTTTCATCTTCTTGTAAAGAATTTGGATGTTTTTCATTTTGATAAAAGACAAGTTTTGTTCTTTAGATCTTAATGAAATATCATATGGTAGCACCCCGTTTGGAATGAGTTTTATATCTCAAACCAGCAAAATTTAGAATATAACACAAATACTAAAAGTTTAAGTCTGATGACTCGAACTCGACTTTTCCTTGGCATAGTCGTTTGACCATACAAAGTGAAGCGGATTCAGAAGTTCCATAGTTTTGGACTCATTCGATTATAAATCATTTGAGATATGAATTCTGTTCACTGGACCAAATGACTAAGGCCCTTTTAGCAGAGCTAAAAGAAACGGGCCAGAGGCTTATTGGGCCTTGCACATACTGATGTATGCGGGCCGATGAGCATTAGTGCCAAAGGAAATCTTCTGTACTTCATTACCTTATTGATGGCATCAATAAGTATGGCTGTGTTCATTTGATGAGACACGAGCAGGAATCCCTTGAGGAGTTCCAAGATGAAGTGTAGAACCAATTTGACAGAAGTATTGAGATCCTCGATTGAATCGCGGAGGAAAATACTTGAGTCAAGAATTGGGTGATCATCTGACAGAATGAATCGGATCTTATTAGATATGCTCCGATTAATGATGAGTCACAGGAATCTTCCATAATCATTTAAGAATACGTTCTAAAATATCTATGTTTACGCTAAATAAGTTTCTATCAGAATCAGTGAAAAACACCACATTGGATGTGGACTGGGTGATTTCCAAATTTGTTTTTCTGATTAATTGGGATTGCAAGGTTTGTGTAAGACAGTAGTCATCAAACAAACTTGAACCCATATCTGATGAGTTCTACCTCGCTGGTTGTCCTAGGGAAACCAAGGCTTAGTACTTTTGTTGTCCGGAACTGTGTCTTTTAAGAAAGATCGTACTTTCCAAAAGGAACAGTGGGAGTAAAAGTACACATCGAAGAAATTCGATAAACACAAGAGGCTGCTCAACCTGTTGAGGGAGCAGCGGTGAGGTCTACAAAGTGCTGTAGGACCTACACCTGTGGAGCCTGAAAATCGCAGATCCGAAAGGATCCGTCACTAACTCGAGAGTGATTTCTCGTAGCCGATTGTCGTGATCTGTTGATCATTGAAAAGTGACGAGCATGCGAAATTCAAAGAAGCGATGGTGAGCCCCAACTCCGAAAATTGGCTGGGTATGCATGTTAGCTTCACCGATCCATTTCTGGATTGAAGCAAACATCTTGGAGTTGGAATCGACATTCTGATAATGTTGTCAAAAGTTTTGACTTGATCAGAAAGAAATGAAACCATGCGTTTACAAGAAGACTAGTGGGAGCGTAACTGCATTTCTCACATTGTATGTAGATAACATATTAATCTCATAAACGACGTTCCAACGCTAAAGTCTTGTCAAGATTTGGGTCGGAAGTCAAATTTAACGACAGACATGGAAGAAGGCCGTAAAAGTTCTTGGAATAAGGATCCATTGGAATGGATCAGAAAGGCTAATTGGATCGTGTCTAAATCCTTATATTAATAAGGTATTGGACAATTCAAATGTGCTTGATTCCAAGAATGGCTTCATACCAAAGGTCTCATGGCAATAATCTAAGCAAGAAGAAGTGCCTTGGACACTGGCTGAGCTAGTAACAATATTAGCAAGATGAAGTGTTTTTGAACACTGGCTGAACTAGTATTGATGAGTGTGATTCTTAATGCTGCTGCAATAGAATCCATCATGAATGCCATATTTTGCGCTCGTCTAGATGCAGCTTACGCATATAGCATGACGAGAAAATACCAATATGTTCCGGTAATAGTCACTGAACAGTTACCAGAAATATCCCAAGTGTTTGAGAAACACAAAGGATAGGTTCGTGGTGAACTAAGGAAGTGACGAACCAGCTGAAAGTAGTTAGACGGACAAAGACGATTACCGGTTCCCACCTGGTTATGTCTCTTTGTCTGAATAGCGGTGCTATCTGTTGGAAAGGCTCCAAGCAGTGATCCGTAGAATAGTGCTTTTATCTGAATGGCGGTGTGGTTTATTGGAATTGTTTCAAGCAATAACACCGTAGTCTCTCCCACAACCTAAGCACGAAATTTATTCTGTTGCTGTAGGTATAATCTGAAGAGATGATCTTGATTATAGTGGGAGTAATTCTAGTTATGTTGTAATCTTTACATAGACATGCTATGGTAGTGTTTATGTAAGTCAAACTGACATCGGTATTATTTAATTATTGGATAATTAAATAATGGTCCCAAAGTATTTTATGGTCATCATATAGGTCATCAAGTTGAGGACTTGATCATGAAACCCTATAAGTAAAAGATGACATAAACTATGATTGTCCCTAGTCAAGGTTGTTGAAATGGGACACCAATAACCGCGCGAGACTAGTATGTGAGGTGACTGTTGGACTAAGTTTCATGGAGTCAATGATATGATTATCACAGTCAGTCACATAGATATATGTTGGTGAACATATGATCGGACATGACCCGCTAATGAGAACTCCACAGGATAGTTAAATCAGTGTCATGGGAGGTTCTCATTATGACTATAGAGTATAGTCCTTAGACCTGAGTTCATCATGCTTTCTAGCATATGAATTGGTGCGTTTTGACCTTGTCAAACGTCGTTCCGTAACTGGCGGCTATAACGGCATTGCTTATGCGTATCATGAAGTATGTGTAGAAACAGGGATGGAACAAAATGGAATTTGTCCCTCCTATAATGGGAGATAAATATCTCAGGGCCCATCGAAGATTTGATACTGAGAAAATGCATGGCCGTGCTCAAATGAGGTGATTGTCAGTCGTTTGTTTTATCAGTATAGATCAGGAATTCGATGAACATGATGTTGGCTATAATAAGGATGACACAGTCTCTTGCCTTATGCCATATCGAGATATAGCGACGAAGGGATTATAGGAATAGATGATTCTAGTACAAGTGGGAGATTGTTGGGATTATGTCCTGAAATCACATTGTACTCACTCTAGAGATAGTTGTATTGTCGATATCGGACAATTCATGTGATACTGGGTAGTCATAATGTTTTGCTAGAAACCGCTTATGACAAATGAGTTGTAACTCATTTCCAGTATCGTGTGAACCTACAGGGTCACACACCTAAGCATGTTGGACATAGTTCGTATGGGATTGATCATTGGCATATGATCTAGTCGATGTGTATTGGATACACATCGAATACGAGTTTTAATGAGGTGTGTCGATCGACACCATTGGGTGCGTCGGTCGACACAAGATGTGTGTCGATCGACACCACTAAGTGTGTCGGTCGACACAAGGACGAAACCGAAACTGATGTTTCGGTTTATGTCAAGGTCGACATATATAAGTGAGCTTATGGATTTCCGACCTAGATCAATGAGAGCCGCCTGTGACAGTGTTTTCTCAGAGAGAAAACACAGAAACCTCTTTGAAACTCAGTTCCCAGGAGATCCGAGCCCCGGTACTAGCATCCCAGCGGATTCCAGCTTGTGTGCGTGTGGACTGAGGTAGAGGCGCAATATCTGAGGCGCTCCAGAGATCTCATATTACTTGAATCTTCTGCTGCTAATCTCCAGGTAAACAGAGATCAGATCCTTGATTCAATTAACTAGACCCTAGATCCTAGGCTATCGGGAACCTGACAGCAATTCTGAATATGGTAGAATTGGCTCGAAGTTCCCTCACGTTGACCCTAACACACTGACCCAACTGAAGACTGATATATCATGATTTTTTATAGGTTTTCAACCATGATATATATGTATATATTGAGTCTTTAACCTTTTATTTGGAGTCTTTAGAGTCTTTTTCAGGTTTAGGTACGTTTGGAGCTTATCTGGAGATTCTGGGAGCTTTTGGAGTGATTTGGCAGCTTACATGGATTTCACAGAGTTTACTGGGTTCGTCTACACTCTGTGTCGGTCGACACAACTTATGTGTCGGTCTACACCACTACAGGACGAAATTCTTGCGCGTCAAAAATACAGCTTTTGGAGATTTGCAAATTTACCCAGAAGTTTCTCATATTTACAGAAAGACCCAAAACATGCTTTAGCTAATAAATTAGGTTTAGCAGCCACTGTTTAGGCTAAGATTCATTCTACACTTTGTTCTAGAGAGATTAGGAGATTTGGGGGCTGGTCTCTTGCTCGAGAGAGAAGAGATTTCGAACCCATGTTCTTATTCTTTTGGTTTTATATGATTATTACTTTGATTATGTCTTTTGTTATGATTGATATGTCTGAGTAATTCTCTTGTTAGATTTAGGGATTCTCATAAAGGTTTTATGCTTGCTTGATAACTGATTGATTAGGATTCACCATATTATCGTTCATAACCTAAGTTGTGCTTAACACTGAATATTGACAATAGCACGAGAGTTTGAGTTATAATCAGATCTGAGATAATTGACAATATCACGAGAGTGTGAGTAATAATCTGAAACAAACTTAGAGTGAGAAATTTGACTAGACGCAAAGAGATTTGGTTTAGGAGAATTGTGAACCGATAGAACCTGTCCTTAATGCTTGTTTAGAACTCTAGGATCACAAATAGATTTGGATCACTAGGTTGCTAGACATAGAAATAATCTCAGCGAGAGTTGAATTATTTAGTATTGTGGTTCTAGTTCTTGAATTGTGCTTAATTTGAATCATGTTAGTTAAGTGTCTAGCATCGCATGATTCCTGAGAACTTCCCTAAGTCTAGTGCCTTCGCTTATTGATCACTTTACTCGCTTACCTTGCTGTCTTATTTACTGCTTTTCACTTCGTTTCGCTTAGCTTAATTCGATTACTTATAATTTATCGTGTGACCGAGAGTCTCTGTGGGATTCGATACCTTTTATACTACAATCACATAACTGTGCACTTGCAGTAGAATAAGATAAAACTTTAGACCTATCAAGTTTTTGGCGCCGTTGCCGGGGACTCTTTGAGTTCGCCGATAGATTTTGTACTAGAATTTTGTCTAAGTGTTTTCTTTTCTTGTTTATTGACGTTTTTTTTCTTTTTCTTTTTTCTCGTTTGTCTTTGTTGCTGCAGAGAAGAACGAGCGAGAGCACTTAGTGTCGATCGACATCTACTCAGCGTCGATCGACACTCTTCACGGAAGCAGTCTTATTCTCTGTAAGGATGATGTATCCGAATGGTTTTTTCAGCTCAGAGATTGACAGCTCGCAAATAACTTTACTGAAGAATGAAGTTGACTCTCTGCATAGTCTTGTACTTGGAATGTATGCGCAAGAAGCTGTCAACTACGTTGGAGGGAATGGATTCTACAATCAGAAATCTGCTTTTCAAAAGCCCTTCCAGCAACAGAGCAGTTCCTTCTCAAGGAACTATGGTGTTTCTTCTTACCAAGCACCTCCTGCACCTACACATAAGAGCAGATTGGAAAACATGATGGAGCAGATTCTTGAAGAACAGAACAATTACTTCACAAGGAACTATGGAGCTTCTTCTTATCAGGCACCTCCTGTTACTAATGCTCATGAGAGCAGAATGGAAGCTCTGATAGAGCGGGTGCTGGAAGGTCAGACTAAGATCACTGCGGACTTCAACAAGAAGCTAGATGCTGTGTATGAAGATCTGAATGGGAAGTTTGAATCCTTGAGTACACATGTGAAGCGGCTAGATGTTCAAGTTGCTCAGACTGCTGCAGCTGAAAAAAGAGAGGATAAATTCGTTCCAGGGAGAACTGAGCAGAACCCAAGGCTACATGTCAATGCCATCCATGTCCAGCATGAAGAAGAGGTTGTTCCACAACTGATTGGAGGAAATTTGGAGGCTGGATTCGTGAGCTGCAGAGATGGGAAACACGTTTTTGAAACTGCAGATTTAGTGTCGGTCGACACCCCTCTTAGTGTCGGTCGACACACAGTTCTGACGGCAATTTCGAGTCCTCATGACGAACGGAAATCGACCATGGTCGACACTGAAGGTCGACATCAATTCAATGTCGACCGACACCACTTCTGCGTCGGTCGACGCGACAGTCAGACAGAACCAGTTTCTCCCAAATATGATGTTTTTGTTGAGGAAAGGGTATACAAACCTCCTATACCGTTCCCAAGAGTTCCTATAAGGTCTAAACATGAGCATAATGTAGTCAAGTGCATGGTGGTGATGGATAAGGAGCTGAATGAAACTCCACCAACTAAAGCTTCGCGAGTTCATCCTTGTGTGTTGAGATATGCAAAGAAGATGATCTCCAATGATGGCCATTTGAAAGAAGAAGTTCAGATTGGTGGAACTTCAGTGTCTGATAGTGGGGAAAAGAAGATGGTGGTTCGTCAGGAATCTACTCTAACATCTTCAGAGCCTGCAACTGCTCATAAGCAGAAAGCTCCAAACATCAGATCTCCACCAAAGCAAAGGTATGCACTTTCTAAACTCAAACCTCCTGACTTCATTGCTGTGAATGCAGGGAAACGCTCTACACCACCCAAGCTTCACTCCCACCCTGGATCTGTTCCTACGTTCCTTGGGAGATCTCATGATCATAATGCCTATACACCTCCTTGGATGAAGAGACATTCACAGAGACACTCCAAGTCTCTGTTGAAACCCCCATGAGTCTGATCTCCTACCCATAGTCAAGCTAATGACTAAAAACAAGCGATGAGTGGGAGGCAACCCACTGTTGGGTCAGTTTTTCTTTTCTTTTTGGTTTTTGGTTTTGTTTCTTTGATTTTTCTGGTTTTGGTGTTTTAGAACGTAATGAACAGGATTGCAGACAGCAGTGTCGATCGACACGAACTAGTGTCGGTCGACACCAAACTCGAAAACACGGACCATAATCGAGGACGCTCGATTTGGATCAGATTAGTGTCGACCTAAGCATCGTGTCGTTCGACACTGGCTGTGTGTCGGTCGACACCAACCACGCTAGCAGGTAAGGTTTCTGATTTTCCGAATTTTCGCTGGTTATACCTTGTTCTCCCGAACCCAAGCCGCGATAACACTGGGGACAGTGTTGTTTAAGTGTGGGGGAGGTAGTTACTGATCACCGTTTGCTTTCTTTTCTTAGTGTCAGTCCCATGTTTTCATTAGTTTTTCAAATTGTTTTATTGAGTCAAAATCAGTATGAAACTATGATTTTTCGAGGAATTTTTTCGCTTGAACAGGAACTAAGTGACCATTGGACAGACTTGCAGAGCCTCTATGACTATTAGAAAACCCTAAACGGATCAACTTACCAAGGACACCCATATCTAACCAGGTATTCAGAGGATCCATCACTAGTCTCACACCTAATCTTGACTTTAACTTCTCACTTAGGGGCTTGGTAATCTTTGGGTCGGATTCCTTTGATGTGTTTGGCACAGCCTGTGATCCTGTTCTAAAGTATGGTTTCTGATTTTCCCCTCCTTTGAAAGTAAAAAAAAAAATAGAGATAAAAACCGAGGATAAGCTAGTAGCTTCGAAGTGGTCACGGGAGTGGTAGAGACCCCTATTACCTCCTGTGTATTCATGGAAAGATCCAAAGTTAAACCCCAATAAAAAGATACCCAGTGGGGAAAAATCAGTGCTAAGGGAGAAAGGGAAAAGAAAGAACCAGAAACCGATAGTTTGGTGGTCAGACACTTAATAGGTTGAGTCAATGTGTCCTTTGATTTGATGCTCCCTCTGTGATACTGCACCTAATTGTATACAAAGGCTAGTGTGGTGAACTTGAATGTCCTAACTTGATTGTGGAGTTTACTTGGGACAATTGCTAAGTGTGGGGGAAGTACATTGTGGTCTTGAATTCTGTAGGAATGTTTTCAGTGGCTTACTAAGTGAATGTGAATGCGAAAGTTCCTAAGACGAAATGAGTTTCTGTGTTTTCAAACCTTTTCTCTTATACTTTGGTTCTTTACTTGCTTGAGGGCAAGCAAGAGCTAAGTGTGGGGGAGTTTATATATCATGGTTTTTTATAGGTTTTCAACCATGATATATATGTATATATTGAGTCTTTAACCTTGTATTTGGAGTCTTTAGAGTCTTTTGCAGGTTTAGGTACGTTTGGAGCTTATCTGGAGATTCTGGGAGCTTTTGGAGTGATTTGACAGCTTACATGGATTTCACAGAGTTTACTGGGTTCGTCTGCACTCTGTGTCGGTCGACACAACTTATGTGTCGGTCGACACCACTATAGGACAAAATTCCTGCGCGTCAAAAATACAGCTTTTGGAGATTTGCAAATTTACCCAGAAGTTTCCCATATTTACAGAAAGACCCAAAACGTGTTTTAGCTATTAAATTAGGTTTGGCAGCCACTGTTTAGGCTAAGTTTCATTCTACACTTTGTTCTAGAGAGATTATGAGATTTGGGGGCTGGTCTCTTGCTCGAGAGAGAAGAGATTTCGAACCCATGTTCTTATTCTTTTGGTTTTATATGATTATTACTTTGATTATGTCTTTTGTTATGATTGATATGTCTGAGTAATTCTCTTGTTAGATTTAGGGATTCTCATGAAGGTTTTATGCTTGCTTGATAACTGATTGATTAGAATTCACCATATTATCGTTCATCACCTAAGTTGTGCTTAACACTGAATATTGACAATAGTACGAGAGTGTGAGTTATAATCAGAACTGAGATAATTGACAATAGCACGAGAGTGTGAGTTATAATCTGAACCAAACTTAGAGTGAGAAATTTGACTAGACGCAAAGAGATTTAGTTTAGGAGAATTGTGAACCGATAGAACCTGTCCTTAATGCTTGTTTAGAACTCTAGGATCACAAAGAGATTTGGATCACTAGGTTGCTAGACATAGAAATAATCTCAGCGAGAGTTGGATTATTTAGTATTGTGTTTCTAGTTCTTGAATTGTGCTTAATCTGAATCCTGTTAGTTAAGTGTTTAGCATCGCATGATTCCTGAGAACTTCCCTAAGTCTAGCGCCTTCGCTTATTGATCACTTTACTAGCTTACCTTACTGTCTTATAATCTATCGTGTGACTACAATCACATAACTGTGCACTTGCAGTAGAATAAGATAAAACTTTAGACCTATCAAAGACCGACGAGGAGGAAGACTGGTCGGCGATAAGAGGAGGTGATCGGCGGCAAGAGGAGGTGATCGACGGTCGTTGACCACGATACTAACCGGCGTTGACCAGTCCACCAATCTTAACTGGCGTTTGACCGGTGAAGAGAGAAGATTGCTGGCGGTTGACCAGATGTAGTGGTGATCGCCAGTGAGTCTCCGGCGAGAGGGAGAATGCCGGACGTGAAGAGGAGAGAGCCGACGAGAAAGAGGGGATCACAGCGAGGGGTTACACCTATGGCGAGGCTTCTCCGACAGCAATGATCAGCTCTGGTGACAGCGTGGAATAGAGGAATAGATATCCGGCTGAGGGATAAGAGAGGAGAGAACCGGCTGAGAGAGGCGGAGACGCGACGGAGCTTTGCCTGCGGCGGTGAATTCCGGAGCTCTCTGACGACTTTCTCCGGCGGTTTCCGGTGATCCTGACCATCAATTGATGAGCTCGACACCAATGTTTCTGTAGATGGCTTATGATTTATCACCAAGAATTCAAAGGAACAAGGAGAGTTTATGGTAGCTTAGGATGCAAGTAATAGAAGAAGAAGAGAGATGGAGTTGTTTCACCGTGGAGGGGAGGAGAGAGAGAGAGAGAGAGAGAGAGAGAGAGAGAGAGAGAGAGAGAGAGAGAGAGAGAGAGAAGAGTGGCCGTGGGATAGAGATGAAAGAGCCCTGGTTTTTAGTTGCTGGTTAGAAGAAAATAAGAAGCTTAGTACATGGATTTATGTTGGCGATGGTTCATGAATCTAGAGATTCATTGAATCTATAGAAGCTATGTGTCATTCCAAGGCATCCATCGATTGACACATGTGTGTCAAGATATAAATCTCAGATTCTATTTTTCCCAATCATTGAATCCAACAACCAAATTGTTTCAATCCCAAATGGACCAATCGGCGATCGCCACGTGGCGGTGGCGATCCCGGTAAGTTCTTCCGCTACTTCTCGAAACTTCCGAGATGATTTCAAATTCCCTTTTGATTTTCGTAGAATGTATAAAAAGTATTCTGCAACTTGATTCATCCAATTTGACTACCCGTAGCTCCCATCAAGTCCGTTAGAAGATTTTTAGTTTTTTGGTTTTCCATTTCCGACAACCCGTATAACCTTTTTAATTTCTATTTTCAGCATTCTTCGTGTTCTAAATAACTTATTTAAATAAAAAGAGAGTCACTTGGTCTGTCTAAGCTTTCTGTCTTCTTTTTAAAAAAAAATTATCATAATGCCCTTAAACTTCTAAAATTGCATAAATATTGTAGTATCCCCGACCCAGCCTAAGGGTCAAAGGACGGGCCATGGAACTCAACCAGAACTGTCACAGAAGGTCAACAGAGACTAAGGGAAGTGTTCCATGGTCATAAAAGGACAAATTTCAATTTGGAAAGGAGATTGGTCAAGTGGGAAGGAGCTGAACTGGGAGTGTTCAGCTCAAACGAACTGAATTGTCAAACTGGTCAGCTAGGTCAGTTGGCAACTAGCTCAACCCAGCCGGATGGAGTGCTGAGCACTTAGGTCAGCTGGTGGACCATACCAGCTAGTGTCACTAGCTGGTCCATGGCAGTTGAGGGCCGAATGGACACCAATGGGTTGGCATCCATTCGCCAACCATTGGCACCGATTCGGCCAATGGGCGGTTTTGAAGAGAGAGAGAGAGAGAGAGAGGGCTATAAAACCCTTTCTCCTTGCCATTTCGACATCACACATAAGGGAAGAATTCCCTGAAATTTCCTAAGGCATAAAGGCGAATTCAAGAGAGAGAAAGAGAGAGGGGCGGATCTAGTGAAGGAGTAAAGGCGTTGCACAAGGGAATCAAAATGGCTTCCAATGCAGCCAACGACCAAGGAAAATCCACTACCACCTCTTAGGTTAGAACTGATCTCCTCCTCTAACCACGACCATGGCCTTGCCGTCTGCTCGACAGTCTGATTGGATAGGCGGTCAGAATTTCTTCTAGAACTTAGAACCAGAAATACTAGGATGTTGGAATAGGAAAGATGGGTCGTATGTGGAAATTCATGATCGGCCAAAAGGACTAATCATGGGCGTGCACCGTTGGTTTCGGTCGGTTGGCGATCGACACCGTGTTCGATGTGTGAATAGGAACGAGTTCAAATCACGTGCGACCCTATTAGTACGTCCGTGGGATGGTTCTGAAGGTTGGCGGATGGCGATCCGGTGTTGGCATCGGTCATGGGACAGATCGAGACTTGGACCGAATCTGGTTGGAACGGGCGAGCGGTTATACTCGGTATGGGTCGGGGCGATCGAGATGTTCGTAGTCGACCATGTCGTGGTGACCCTTGGTGCTATGCGGACGATGAGACGGACATACACGAATCAATGAACGATCCGGGTCTTGACTTGGCTATTGGTCATTAACCGTCCCAAACATAACCATGGACCCATTTAGTGAACTAGAACGGTTTAGGGACTTGTATGTGGTGTGATGGGGGGACATATTGCATATAGAAATGGCTTTGTTGGGTTGTTGGACATTGCATGATTAAGTCTTATTAGACAATTGATGTTTTTGTACATCCAAGACATGAGGTTGATCATGAGGATGATCAAGCCTAGGATGTGGACACAAGACCTTTGGGACGAGTGGTGTTGGATAGACTGATTAGTTAGGACTGGAACAATAAACTAGCATACTTTATATTGTATTCAATACCTTTGATTTCATTAATAAAATACCAGTTTATCTTATGTTATGCTTATACTCAATGTCTTCGAACTAGGTGAATGGAATGTATATGAATGGTTTTTTGAGATAGAATGGAATTAGGACTTAGAAAACGCCTTGAACCTCAAGGTTAGACCGGATAGAATAGGAAGCATCCTCATATGCCTTATGGTTGGGATAAGACGTTTCACGTTGGTATCATAGCGGAGTTGTTTCTAGGACAATTAGGTTAGGGCTACACCACTCGTCCGGGGTTAGATGTCCGTATTAGATAGTTTTGCTTAGGCTTGGAGAATGCTTGTTAAGTGGACTAACTTTGTTGAATCTTCAGGTTGGAAAAATCAAGGCTGGAAAGCATACTAAGGACAAGGAGGTGGCTTATACCAGGCAAGGCTCAAAGAACCAGACCACACCTATCGCACCTGGTGTAACTGGACCTGTGGTTACCCAGATGAGCACATAACCCACGGCTCTTCCTGCACCTATTGAGACTAGGGTCGTGGACCCGAATGTCCAGGATAGGGAGGGACATGAGGAGATGGGCGAATCTTCTTCACATGCGGTTCACACTGAGACCGGCAATGTGAGAGTTGGTGCTACAGGTGGAGGTGATCCACCGACCGCGGTCCCACACATTGGGGAGATGTGGACCATGCTAAATGCGGTCATGGATCACTTGACAGTTCTGAACCAGAACATCGCTTCTGGTCAGAAATCGGCTGATGATGGAGCTCGGATTCGTGTCACTATTCTGGAGACCAAGGATCAGGAGCACACTGAGGAGGACGTAGTTGAGATAGAGACACCAGCCCCAAGGGCAAACCGTAAGGTGGAGTATCTCAATGTCCTTGGACATATCACCACGTTGGGAACAAAACGCTTCAAGGGAAGTGCAATTCCACTTGAGGCGAATGAATGGAAGAACCGGTTGGTCCGGAACTTCAAGTCTACCCGTTGTCCAGTGGACTACAGGAAAGACATTGCAGTTCACTTTATGGAGGGGGACGCACATAACTGGTGGCTGGCCGTGGACATGCGAACCAAGGGGCTCATTGATACATTTGAGGGCTTCGAGGCCGAGTTCAATCAAAAGTACTTTCCAGCTGAGGCATGGGATCGTATGGAAAGGCAATACTTGGACTTGGTACAAGGCCGCAGGACGGTCCGTGAGTATGAGGCAGATTTTGATCGACTCAGACGGTATGTGGGACGAGATGTTGAGGACGAGCCAACACAAGTGCGACGTTTCCTCCGCGGACTGCAGGTGGAACTCCGTACTAATTACTCGGTTTGCACCTATGACTCCGTCACCGAGCTGGTCGAGAAGGCGGCCACGGTTGAAACAAACATGGCTGAGGATAACTGGGTGAGAGCTAGAGCACATGAAAAAGTGGCTAGTCGATCCGGGAATGACCTAAAGAGGAAGTGGGATCAAGTCGGGGCTGATCACCATAACTCTGAAAACCACACCAAATGCACCACTTGCGGGAAGTACCTCATGGGGGAATGTTGGAAGGCAAGGAGAGTGTGTGCGAAATGTGGAGGCAAGGACCATGTAATCCGAAGCTGTCCACAAGATAAGAGGCAATAAAGAGTGACCAAAGAGAACCCCACAACCTGCTTCCACTGTGGGAAGACCGGGCACTTCATGCGGGAATGCCCGAAGCTGCTAGAAGAAAAGTAGAAGGAACCAGAAGTTAACCATGGCAATGAGAGAACGGAAAGGGCTAAAGGCCAGACCGGGACACCTAGGGTTTACGAACTGGTTAAGGACACTAGCGTGGCCGGCTCCTACGATGCGATTACATGTATGTCACAAAAGCCCTACTTCATAAATTGATTTTGCGTGGCATTACATTGGGGAAAGAGTTAGGTTTCTTAGATATTGTGAATGTGTAGGGACCGTAACCATATGTGGTGTATAAAAACACACCTTGTTTGAATCCGAGGCTACACATAGTTTTGTGAGCCCGTAAATGATTGGGAAATGCTTGTTCCACTAGTAACAAGTGGCCGACCTTGGCATTGTAAATGAGGACGTTGGGAAAACTATGCCTATGCTAGGACTGGTCCGGGACATACCCGTCTCCATAGGAGGTGTGAGTATGTCGGTCAACCTAGTAGTGGTCCAACTCAAACATCACGAGGTGATTTTAGGTATGGATTGGCTCGGACAGAACCGAGCCACCATTGAATGTTACCGAGGAAGGGTGAGGTTTGAGAGACCTGAAGGAAGAGTGGAGTTCCAAGGAGTGAGACTGACTTCAGGAATTCTAAATGTCTCTGCAATCTAGGCATATTGGATGTTGGAAGGCATACCTAGCTACCATCACAACCAAGGAGGTTGGAACGGAAGCAAAGATTGGGGAGATCCCAGTGGTCATGGAATATTAGGATGTGTTCCAGGCCTTATAAGGCTTACCGCTTGACCGGTCTGACCAGTTCACCATTGAACTTGAATCAGGAACCACTCCCCTATCTAAGGCACCATACACGATGACACAAAGCCGAGATGGCTGAGCTGAAGAAAAAGCTGGAGGAGCTATTGGACAAGGGCTTCATAAGGCTGAGCAGTTCTCCTTGGGGGGGGAGGGGGCGCCGGTCTTGTTTGTGAAAAAAAGGACAGAAGCCTTAGATTGTGCATCGACTATCGGGGCATAAACCGGGTTACTATGAAGAACAAGTACCCCTTGCCTCGGATAGACACATTTTTAGATCAGTTAAAGGGGGTGACCGTGTTTTCCAAGAAGATGTGAGGAAGACGGCGTTCCAAAAAAGGTATGGTCACTATTAGTTTGTGGTAATGCCATTTGGTCTAACAAACGCACCGGCTGCGTTCATGAAGATGATGAAAAGGGTCTTCCGGGAATGGTTAGAAAAGTTTGTGATCATATTCATTGATGACATCCTTAATTACTCCAAAGACCGGAGTGCACATCGGGAGCATCTACAGATAGTAATGGAGAAACTACGAGAACAGAATCCCTACGCAAAGTTGAGAAAATTTAGTTTCTGGCAAAAGAGGGCCGGCTTCCTCAGACACATTTTGTCGGAAGAGGGAGTGTCGGTCGACCCTGGGAATATCCGGTCGCCGAGGCCTAGGAATTCTACGGAGGTCAGGGGACTAGCCGGCTACTACCGATGGTTCTTCTAAGGTTTTGCGAGTATGACACGGGCTATGACTCGACTGACCGTAAATAACATCAAGTTCTAATGGACGGATGCGGCCGAGAAGAGTTTCCTTGAGTTAAGAGGATATGCTAACCAAAGAACCTCTCCTAACCTTGCCAGTGGCTCAAATGGACGATGAAGACTCGATCAAAGCTGCCAACAACAACGACAAAACAGAATACCAGATCTCCAACAATGGGACGATCGTTGTGAATGGATGGGCCAATGTACCTAACGTGTTGGAGTTTAAGGAGGAAATACTAAAGGAGGCACATCATTCTAAGTTCTTCATTCATCCCGGACAGACCAAGATGTACCATGACCTCAAACAGTACTATCACTGGGTCGTGATGAACCGAGATATTGCTGATTGGGTGGCGAAGTGCCCAACCTGTCAGCTGATCAAGGCGGAACACCAAGTTCCAAGTGGCCTATTACAAAGTCTCCCAATTCAAGAGTAGAAATGAGATAACATAGCAATGGAATTTGTAAATGGATTGCCAACGACCAAGATGAGGAAAGACACGATTTGGGTAGTTGTGGATAGGCTAACAAAATCCGCACATTTTCTAGCCATCAAGAAACTGATGGAGTGGAGAATTTTGATGAGAGATACATTGATGAGATTTACATTTGCACGGAATCCCAACAAGTACAGTCTCAAATAGAGATGGCGGTTCACTTCTTATTTCTGGCAAGCTTTTCAAAAAGCCCTAGGAACAAGAGTGAACATGATCACAACATATCACCCACAGACAGATGGACAATCGGAAATGACCATACAAACATTAGAAGACATGCTACGGGCATGTGTTATGGGATTGGGGTGACTCATTGGAAAGGTACTTACCTTTGACCGAATTTTCTTATAACAATAGTTATCACACAAGCATAAGAATGTCACCCTATGAAGCTTTGTATGGGCGGCCATGCCGAACCCCATTATGCTGGACCCAAGTGGGGGAATCAAGTACAATTGGTCCGGACATAATTGAAAAAACCACCGAACGGATCCAATTTCTAAAGGCCCAAATGAAGGAGCTCAAGATCGCCAAAAGAGTTATGCAGATAAGAGACGAAAGGATCTTGAGTTTCAAGTAGGAGATCGGGTATATCTGAAGATGATCACCTTCAAAGGACGAGAAAGGGTCTCAAAACGTAGGAAGCTTGATCCAAGGTACTTGGGACCATTATGAATCATAGAAAGATTGGGGGCGGTCGCATACAAGTTGGATTTGCCAAGTGAAATGGATGCATTCCACAATGTGTTCCATGTTTCACAATTACACAAGTTCTTGTTGGATAAAGATGTGGTCGTGCCAGAGATTCCAAGTGAACTCAAAGAAAACTTGACAATGGAGATCAGACCCATTCGAATCCTAGATAGGATGGAAAAAGCAACAAGGAAGAAGGTGGTACAAATGGTTAAGGTGGAATGGATCAGCAACGGGAATAAGGAAACCACTTGGGAAATGTAGATTATAGTGAAGGCCGGTTACCCAGAGTGGTCTACAGACCTTGGGCAGGATTCGAGGGGCGAATCCCATTCAAGGGGGGAGACTTGTAGTATCCCCGACCCAGCCTAAGGGTCAAAGGACGGGTCATGGAACCAGAACTGTGCACAGACGGTCAAGGGAGACTAAGGGAAGTGTTCCATGGTCATAAAAGGACCAAGTTCAAGCTGGAAAGGAGCTTGGTCAAGTGGGAAAGAGCTGAACAGTCGAGCTGGTCAGCTGGCAACCAGCTCAACCCAGCTGGATGGAGTGTTGACCACTCAGGTCAGTTGGTGCACCAGACCAGCTAGTGTCACTAGCTGTTCCATGGCGGTTGAGGGCCGAATGGAAACCAATGGGTTGTCATCCATTTTCCAACCATTGGCACGCATTCGGTCAATGGGCAGTTTTGAAGAGAGAGAGAGAGAGGGCTATAAAATCCCTTTTTCCTTGCCATTTTCGACATCACACATAAGGGAAGAATTTCCTGAAGTTTCCTAAGGCATAAAGGCAAATTCAAGAGAGACAAAGAGAGAGATTGGCCGGATTTCCCGAAGGAAATCACCGGCGATCACAAGGCTAAGAGGGGCGGATCTAGTGGAGGAGTAAAGGCGCTGCACAAGGGAATCAGAATGGCTTCCAATGCAGCTAAAGACCAGGGAAAATCCACTACCACATCTAATGTTAGATTCGATCTCCTCCTATAACCGCGACCATGGCGTTTTCGTCTGGTCGAGGGTCTGATTGGATAGGCGGTCAGAACTTCTTTTGGAACTTAGGAGAGATGGGTCGGTTTATGTGGAAATTCATGATCGGCCAAAAGGACCGATCATGGGCGTGCACCATCGGTTTCGGTTGGTTGGCGATCGGACCGTGGTCGATGTACAAATGGGAACGTGGTCGGATCGCATGCGACCCTCTCAGTATGTCCGTCGGACGTTCTGAAGGTTGGTGGATGGCAATCCTGTGTTGGCATCGGTCACGGGACAGATCAGGATTTGGACCGAATTTGGTCGGAACGGGCGAGCGGTTGTACTCGGGCTGGGTAGGGGCGATCGAGATGTTCGTGGTCGACCATGCTGTGGTGACCATTGGTGCTACGCGAACGATTGTACGGACGGACACGGATCAAGGAACGATCTGGTCCTGACTTCGCTATTGGCTATCAACCGTCCCAAACATGACCATGGATCCATGTAGAGAACTAGAACGGTTTAGGGACTTGTATGCGGTTTGATGGGGAGACATATTGCATATAGAAATGGCTTTGTTGGGTTGTTGGACATTGCATGATTAAGTCTTATTAGACTATTGATGTTTTTTTGTACATGTAGGACATGAGGTTGATCATGGGGATGATCAAGCCTAGGATGTGGACACAAGACCTTTGGGACGAATGGTGTTGGATAGACTGATTAGTTAGGAGTGGAACAATAAACAAGCCTATTGAGCATACTTTATACTGTATTCAGTACCTTTGATTTCATTAATAAAATATCAGTTTATGTTATGTTATGCTTATACTCAATGCCTTAGAACTAGGTGAATGGAATGTATATGAATGGTTGTTTGAGATATAATGGAATTAGGATTTAGAAAACGCCTTGAACCTCAAGGTTAGACCAGATAGAATAAGAAGCATCCTCCTAGGCCCTATGGCCGGGATATGACGTTTCAAATACCATGTGACGACTTCCTGTTGACTTCTCAATTTCCTGTTGACCATTTCTTGAGACAGGGTATTACATTCTTCCCCACTTATTGGAATTCGGCCCCTGAACTCTCCGTTTACTACTAAACATCGAACTCGGAAGCAGAACTGTGTAAGTCTCAATGCTTCTGAATCTGATCCAAACTGTAATCCATTGCTTACAATTTGACTCCACATTTCTTATGCCTAATATGAACTTCTGCTAGAACCGTTCCACAAATGTGTCCGCCATACATATATATGGAATCCACCAACTCTGAATCCTTTGCTTACGAACATTTCTGACTCCAAATACCAATCGCTTGAACGGATGCCTCTGATCCATCCTCTGGCTCAAAATCCCGCTGTTCCAACTGAATCACTTAACTTTGGTTTCATGACTTCAATGCTCCACTCATTCTTCCATTCTGATCTCAAAACGTATTTAAACTGATATGCTAGACTCTGACTCCATAATCCATTGTCCCATCTGATGGTCCATTGACAACCATAACTAAAATTTCCCGCCATGCACTGTGATACCCCGTATCACAAAATATGGTCAACGGGCAGAAGAAAAGTCAACATGGGCAAAATTGTAATTTGGCCAAACCTAGGGGCAAAATGGTAATTTTGCCAAAGTTCGAGACGGAAGACGAGACGGGCCAAATGTTCTCTTTTTAAATCCTAAAGAACATTTACAAGACCAGAATTTGAAGAAATGGATCGGAAATGCATTTTTCGGAGTGTCGGGTGAAAACCGAGCAAAACCGAGAAAACTTCCAAAATTCATAACCGGAGCTAGGAAACTCCAAATGAGATGATTCAAATTGCTAAATTCATATAAAAGCAAGGAGAATCAGTTTATGGAAGTTTGGAGATTTATGGGAATCGTTTGATATTTTCTAAAACAATTATCGAGAAATCGAGCAAACCGAGCAAGAGTGATTAAGCGGTTTAGGAGGAGATTAAGGGCTTAATGACTGGATTATTTGGCTCAAATTCACCACATAAAGACAGGTGTTACTCCCCTGGAGGCGCCACCTATTTGACTTGGAGAAGAAGTAAAAGAAGGAAGAGAAGACATGTGGCATAGAAATACAATGAATCACATGAGACATTGAATCTTGCTGGTTTTTGGAGCTGATGTCGTGGATGGCTAGGAGGAGAGGAGGATCCATGTGTCAATGTGTGGCATCATCTAGAAGAAGGAAGAGACATGTGTCCAAACATGTGTCAACAAAAGATGAACCTCATTTTACTATAAAAAGGGGGTTTCACCCTCTCATTTTACTCACACCA
Source organism: Orychophragmus violaceus (assembly GCA_030180135.1). Taxonomy (NCBI): domain Eukaryota; kingdom Viridiplantae; phylum Streptophyta; class Magnoliopsida; order Brassicales; family Brassicaceae; genus Orychophragmus; species Orychophragmus violaceus. Next base: position 80,113,144 of record CM058234.1, on the reverse strand, counting down.
ACAACAAAAAGAAAGAGAGAAGAAAAAGGAGAGAAGGAGAGGAAGAGGAAGAGAAGCGTGAGGGAGAGGAAGAAGAAGAAGAAGAAGAAGAAGAAGAAGAAGAAGAAGGAGAAGAAGAAGAAGATCGGAGGAGGAGAGAAGAAGAAGAAGAAGACCGGAGGAGAAGCCGGAGGAGGAGAGAAGAAGAAGAGAAGAAGCGTGAAGAAGAGGAGAGAGAAGAAGAGAGAAAGAGAGAGAAGAAGAGAGGCGTGAAGATGAAGAAGAGAGAGAGAAATAGGAGAGAGAAAGAAGAGAGAGAAATTAGAGAGAGAAAGAGAACCGGAGGAGAGAGAAAAGAGATTAGTCCGGAGGCTCGAGCGGAATCACGAAGGTCAACGGTCAAGTACGGGTCAAAGCGACGGAGGTTCGGGGTGTTCGGGAGTTCTTGTTCGTGTGTTCGGGAGGTTCGGGTTTAGTTTGGGGTCTCGGAAATCCGTATCCGCATCCGTGCCGTTCGTTCCGTCATATCACTGTGAGTCGGCTCAAACACCGTAGATACATATAGAACGTTAAATGGGAAACCGTAGTGATAGGATTGCATACCCGTGATTAATAAATTGAATTGAATTGTGTGATTGACTGAATTGACGTTAAACCGGCTAGGGTTAAAGAAGCATGTTAGATTAAAACGGATTAAACCTATTGCGTGCCGTTAGGTTGTTAGAACGTTGTGTGATGCATTCATATAGTCGTGGCATGAGTAGGACTATATATGCATATATACGTAAGTAAAGCACGGTATTAAATGAATCTATATACGGGAATTAAGACGAGTTAAAAATACGGAATTGAACTTGAACAAACGTATAGAGTATGAACGGTGTCGGGATTAACCAAGGCTAAATGAATTAAGTAATGAATGATGAGACGTCGGGGAGTTTAGCAAGCGGCTAGCTCTAAACCGACGGATCGAGGAATTGTTAAAAGATGATTAGGATTGTTTAAGAAGTGAGAAGTGTTGTGATTATGGAACCGTCTACGGGTTAACAAGCGGTTAACCCAAGGTAGCGGGCGTGAATTGGTTAAAAGACGATAGAAACCCTAATAGGCCTGTTGTGTGTGGTTGTGAGTCTATTTCGGTGTTGGGCCGAGTAGACTGTTGAATTGCGTGTTGGTGTTGTGTAGTGTGCTTGTGGTTGATGTTTCTGTGCAGGCCTTTAGATCGTCTCGGTGTTGGGCCGAGACGTCCTTGTTGTTGCTTAACTCGGTCACGGGACCGGTTAAGTTGTGGTGCTGACTCGGTACGGTGCCGAGTCAGAGCGGTGGTGTGTGTGAGTAGACTTGCGGGATGCGGGATTGAGTGGAGTGTATGGTTGATTGTGATTGATTGCTAGAGTCCAAGCGAGTCTGTGTGTTTACATTTCTGCACTAGGACTCTAGGGTGCGTTAGATCCCGCAAGTTTAGGTGGTGTATGTGATTACGTTCTGGTACTTCCATCCCGATTGGATCCTCGGGAGTTGATAACCGGTCAGTGAATGCTGGCAGGTGCGAACCTATGAAGTGACGTCTGTAGGGTGTAGTCCGGAGAATACGGGGTCGCGTCCTAGGGCCGGACTGCATGGAAGCTCGGGCTATCTAGGGGTAGTCAGAGTCGCCGCGTATCGATGGACAGAGAACGGTGTCCTAGTCGTTGTGTGGACGGCTAGGAGTCACGTGGGTTAGTTATCATATCGGTAACGGCGAAAACCCGTGGAAGTTACCAAGATCGTAGGGGCCCAGCGTGTGTGTGTTTTGGTGTAGTTGGTAGTGCGCGGTAGATAGATCGAGTCTCAATCGGGGACATGTGCCGCAGTGCTCCCGATTTCCTCTAATCGCCTTCTCTTTTCTTTTGGCAATTGATTGTGTGTGGGCTCGACGCGACGTGGTAGTGCGTGATCGGCTATTTGTGTGTTGGTTGTTATTTTGGGGTTTCGGGCGGGCATCTATAGATGATAGATAGATTATAAGCCTTAGTGGGGAGCCGATTCACTGGGTGATCTTAGATCGCTCATTAGACTCTTTTTGTGTTTTTCAGGTGTAGCAGCGACGGACGCGGGGAACTCGGTGTAGTGTCGGGATTGCTTGTGGCGGAGTTTTGATTCGATGATTTGGATGTTTTATTTCGGTTCGGCTTGTCGCCAATTTTGCATTGAGCTTTGAGTATTTCTGTTTGTTGATTGACGATATGATTTATAAAAATGACGATTAAACGTTGTGCTGAACGTTTAGTTACTCAGAAATGAATATGCTTTCCTGATATTGTGTTTAGTCCGAACCGACACAACTCACAGAAGTGGTGCAAGGCGTACGACTTGTACTATGGAAGTGAGGATAGCGGAGTCAAGGACGGGTTAGTGCGAGCCTTTGTCTCAAACCGATCTGTCTCTGGCTTCGTCCTGTGGCGAACTTTTCCTGTTCGACTTGCTCGGGTTCGATCGGTCATGTTCTTGTTTGATTGTTGGCCGGTCAGCTCGACGGTCAGCGGAGAATGGGAAAGGGGCGTTACAGAAAGGTGGTATCAGAGCATGGTTCTGCATGGGTTTCAAAGCTATTCATTTCTGAGTGTTTTCCGTGGTTTTATCGAGTCAAAATTGTGTCTTACCCAAGCATCCATTAGGAAACCGAGCCGCGTTCGTAACTCCGGGGTTGGGATGGGGTAGAAAATTTGTATTATTTGTACTAATGTGTATTTGTGTTTCGTTTGCAGTCAGCAGCAGAGTGCCCCTGGACGGATTGTGAGTGGGTGTGTGCATGGTATGAGATTTGGGTGTGTGCATGGCGTGAGATTTCAGAGAGCAGTCTGAGTCGTCGTCGGATGACAACGGCACAGTATCGAGATCTGTTCGAGCAGCAGCCAGAGGATTAGAGGGCGAAGTCTGAGCCGTCACGAGTTTCGCAGATATCCGACCAACCACCAGTTCCTCCTCGCAAACCGCATGGTGAGAGAAGCCGCCGTAGATTGGAGACCGTTTCCTGACCCATTACCTCAAGCTCTACAAGACGATGTAGTTATCGGATATGGTTGCACCACCGGAGCCAGTGGTACTGCCAAGAGTTTCAGCCGCCGATTCTTGAGACGCATGACATGCCATTACCTAGTTTGCAAGCCTCAAATTTCATTTCGCTTTGTGTGGTGGACTTTGTGGTGGACTAGTTACGCGCATCAGTTGACCTGGACATGGAGCCATAAGTGGACGAGCAGATGGCGATATTAGTCGACGTCTTGGAGCAGTAGGTAGGCCGCATCAACAGCCAGGATCGCCGCAGAGATCAGTAGATCCCTCAGTCGATGGTGTCGAGCCGCATTCAGATGGAGAGTCAGCCGCAGGAATAGTACCAATGTCGATGTCAGGATCGGATGCGCAGCTGGAGTCAGTTACACTGCCGACCGAGCCAGTAGCGCCGCCAGATATGTGGAGTTCAGGGTCACCGAGTAGCCGAGGGTTTTCAGGAGCCTTCTTCGGGGTTTGTTCTTCCTGTCAGCTATGTGGAGCGACAGATCATCAAGCGTCAGCTTGTTACCATGGGTCACGCCCATCGCCTGGTCCAATATGTGAGCTTCGTGGTCACGGAAGTCAGAATGCGAATCAAGGGAGAGAAACCAGTGGGAATAAGATCGAGGTCAGGACAGATGGACGGAGGAAGACAGTTGAGCGTGAAGCACATTACGAAATACAAGGCTATGAGAAAGAGTGGAACGGTTGATGAGATCAGTGAGATAGAATGGTAAGAGACGGAAGGGTCGCCGTAACGTCAGGGTTGGAAGGCAGATTCTTGAAGGGTGTCTCAGGGAGACAAACAATAGCGGAAAAGAATGCGGAGGTTGAGACAAAGTGGGGAAGCGCGAAGTGGGAATCAGAGCGGAGTAGTTAACCAAGATTACGTTTGAGGATCGGAACCGATGGAGGAAATTCAGGGTGGAGTAGATCAAGGTATGCGAGATTAAGATATCAAGTTGGGAACGATGTGGAGGTCATTGGTATTCAAGGGTGTTCAAAGAGGTCTGTAGTATGCAGCAGTGTTCGAAGAAGAAGCGTCAAAGTAAAGTGATGAAGCGACTTACAAAGTTCGGAACCGATTCGAAGTCTGATAGTGACGAAGAATTCGGGGACCGAATTCCTGTAAGTGGGGAAGAATGTGATACCCCGTATCACAAAATATGGTCAACGGGCAGAAGAAAAGTCAACATGGGCAAAATTGTAATTTGGCCAAACCTAGGGGCAAAATGGTAATTTTGCCAAAGTTCGAGACGGAAGACGAGACGGGCCAAATGTTCTCTTTTTAAATCCTAAAGAACATTTACAAGACCAGAATTTGAAGAAATGGATCGGAAATGCATTTTTCGGAGTGTCGGGTGAAAACCGAGCAAAACCGAGAAAACTTCCAAAATTCATAACCGGAGCTAGGAAACTCCAAATGAGATGATTCAAATTGCTAAATTCATATAAAAGCAAGGAGAATCATTTTATGGAAGTTTGGAGATTTATGGGAATCGTTTGATATTTTCTAAAACAATTATCGAGAAATCGAGCAAACCGAGCAAGAGTGATTAAGGGGTTTAGGAGGAGATTAAGGGCTTAATGACTGGATTATTTGGCTCAAATTCACCACATAAAGACAGGTGTTACTCCCCTGGAGGCGCCACCTATTTGACTTGGAGAAGAAGTAAAAGAAGGAAGAGAAGACATGTGGCATAGAAATACAATGAATCACATGAGACATTGAATCTTGCTGGTTTTTGGAGCTGATGTCGTGGTTGGCTAGGAGGAGAGGAGGATCCATGTGTCAATGTGTGGCATCATCTAGAAGAAGGAAGAGACATGTGTCCAAACATGTGTCAACAAAAGATGAACCTCATTTTACTATAAAAAGGGGGTTTCACCCTCTCATTTTACTCACACCAACAACAAAAAGAAAGAGAGAAGAAAAAGGAGAGAAGGAGAGGAAGAGGAAGAGAAGCGTGAGGGAGAGGAAGAAGAAGAAGAAGAAGAAGAAGAAGAAGAAGAAGAAGAAGAAGAAGAAGAAGAAGAAGGAGAAGAAGAAGAAGATCGGAGGAGGAGAGAAGAAGAAGAAGAAGACCGGAGGAGAAGCCGGAGGAGGAGAGAAGAAGAAGAGAAGAAGCGTGAAGAAGAGGAGAGAGAAGAAGAGAGAAAGAGAGAGAAGAAGAGAGGCGTGAAGATGAAGAAGAGAGAGAGAAATAGGAGAGAGAAAGAAGAGAGAGAAATTAGAGAGAGAAAGAGAACCGGAGGAGAGAGAAAAGAGATTAGTCCGGAGGCTCGAGCGGAATCACGAAGGTCAACGGTCAAGTACGGGTCAAAGCGACGGAGGTTCGGGGTGTTCGGGAGTTCTTGTTCGTGTGTTCGGGAGGTTCGGGTTTAGTTTGGGGTCTCGGAAATCCGTATCCGCATCCGTGCCGTTCGTTCCGTCATATCACTGTGAGTCGGCTCAAACACCGTAGATACATATAGAACGTTAAATGGGAAACCGTAGTGATAGGATTGCATACCCGTGATTAATAAATTGAATTGAATTGTGTGATTGACTGAATTGACGTTAAACCGGCTAGGGTTAAAGAAGCATGTTAGATTAAAACGGATTAAACCTATTGCGTGCCGTTAGGTTGTTAGAACGTTGTGTGATGCATTCATATAGTCGTGGCATGAGTAGGACTATATATGCATATATACGTAAGTAAAGCACGGTATTAAATGAATCTATATACGGGAATTAAGACGAGTTAAAAATACGGAATTGAACTTGAACAAACGTATAGAGTATGAACGGTGTCGGGATTAACCAAGGCTAAATGAATTAAGTAATGAATGATGAGACGTCGGGGAGTTTAGCAAGCGGCTGGCTCTAAACCGACGGATCGAGGAATTGTTAAAAGATGATTAGGATTGTTTAAGAAGTGAGAAGTGTTGTGATTATGGAACCGTCTACGGGTTAACAAGCGGTTAACCCAAGGTAGCGGGCGTGAATTGGTTAAAAGACGATAGAAACCCTAATAGGCCTGTTGTGTGTGGTTGTGAGTCTATTTCGGTGTTGGGCCGAGTAGACTGTTGAATTGCGTGTTGGTGTTGTGTAGTGTGCTTGTGGTTGATGTTTCTGTGCAGGCCTTTAGATCGTCTCGGTGTTGGGCCGAGACGTCCTTGTTGTTGCTTAACTCGGTCACGGGACCGGTTAAGTTGTGGTGCTGACTCGGTACGGTGCCGAGTCAGAGCGGTGGTGTGTGTGAGTAGACTTGCGGGATGCGGGATTGAGTGGAGTGTATGGTTGATTGTGATTGATTGCTAGAGTCCAAGCGAGTCTGTGTGTTTACATTTCTGCACTAGGACTCTAGGGTGCGTTAGATCCCGCAAGTCTAGGTGGTGTATGTGATTACGTTCTGGTACTTCCATCCCGATTGGATCCTCGGGAGTTGATAACCGGTCAGTGAATGCTGGCAGGTGCGAACCTATGGAGTGACGTCTGTAGGGTGTAGTCCGGAGAATACGGGGTCGCGTCCTAGGGCCGGACTGCATGGAAGCTCGGGCTATCTAGGGGTAGTCAGAGTCGCCGCGTATCGATGGACAGAGAACGGTGTCCTAGTCGTTGTGTGGACGGCTAGGAGTCACGTGGGTTAGTTATCATATCGGTAACGGCGAAAACCCGTGGAAGTTACCAAGATCGTAGGGGCCCAGCGTGTGTGTGTTTTGGTGTAGTTGGTAGTGCGCGGTAGATAGATCGAGTCTCAATCGGGGACATGTGCCGCAGTGCTCCCGATTTCCTCTAATCGCCTTCTCTTTTCTTTTGGCAATTGATTGTGTGTGGGCTCGACGCGACGTGGTAGTGCGTGATCGGCTATTTGTGTGTTGGTTGTTATTTTGGGGTTTCGGGCGGGCATCTATAGATGATAGATAGATTATAAGCCTTAGTGGGGAGCCGATTCACTGGGTGATCTTAGATCGCTCATTAGACTCTTTTTGTGTTTTTCAGGTGTAGCAGCGACGGACGCGGGGAACTCGGTGTAGTGTCGGGATTGCTTGTGGCGGAGTTTTGATTCGATGATTTGGATGTTTTATTTCGGTTCGGCTTGTCGCCAATTTTGCATTGAGCTTTGAGTATTTCTGTTTGTTGATTGACGATATGATTTATAAAAATGACGATTAAACGTTGTGCTGAACGTTTAGTTACTCAGAAATGAATATGCTTTCCTGATATTGTGTTTAGTCCGAACCGACACAACTCACAGAAGTGGTGCAAGGCGTACGACTTGTACTATGGAAGTGAGGATAGCGGAGTCAAGGACGGGTTAGTGCGAGCCTTTGTCTCAAACCGATCTGTCTCTGGCTTCGTCCTGTGGCGAACTTTTCCTGTTCGACTTGCTCGGGTTCGATCGGTCATGTTCTTGTTTGATTGTTGGCCGGTCAGCTCGACGGTCAGCGGAGAATGGGAAAGGGGCGTTACATGCACTGACTCCTGGATCGGCAATTAATTGTCAATAATGATCTTTGAATCTCCCATTATATGTCTTGGTCTCAATTTCCATTGCTTCCATCTAATATTATGTTGTTGTCGCTGCCCAATACTTCTGTCGAACTGAAATATTGATATACCATGGATTTTAGGGCTTTTAACCATGGTATATGTGTTATTTATCGAGTCTTTTACTATGTTTTAGAGTCTTTTCAGGTATTTATTAGGTACAAGCAAATATCGAGCATATTTGGTGATTTAGGCACTTTCTGGAGCTAATTGGAGTATTTGGCCGAGAGATAAAGTTCACTGTCCGAAACAGAGAAAGGTGTCGATCGTTGCATGCCTAGCATCGATCGATGCACCAGCGAAATGGGCCAAACGGCGGTTTAATGAAGAATGATGACATTGCAATTCTGCCCAGAAGTTCCTGATATTTACAAAGAAGCCCCAATTCGTGTTTTAGGTTATAAATAGAGTTTTTGAGCCATTGTTTAGGCTATGCTTCATAACTAAGTTTTATTCTCTTAGGAGATTTTAGGGGCTGGTTTTGTTCTCGAAAGAGACTTGATTTTGAACCCCAGTTCTTATTTGATTATATGATATTTGGTTTTCTACTTATGATATCTTCTGTCCCGATAAATATGTCTGAGTAGATCACCTGTTAGGTTGAAGGATTCTCATTAAGGATTTCAGAGAATTATAGTTTAATTAATCTGTAGAGATTCATACCTGCTAGTTCTTTATCTAAGTTGTTCTTAATGCTTAAATCTGAAGTAGCTAATCAGAGTTATGATGTTAGGTTGATTAATTCAACGGAAGTTGGTTAATTTAACTAGAAAGAACTTAGGTAAGCAATCAAACTGTTCGCAAACGGAAGTTTGGTTCAGGTTAATTGTGAACATATCAAACTTGGAATCAATGCTAGTTTAATCTGTTAGTTCTCGCAAACGGAAGTTTGGTTTGCTGCACTTAGACTTAGAGAATTATCGCAAAGGAATTTGGTTAATTCTATATCAGTGTTTGAGTTCTAGAATAGTTATTGATTGGATCTAGATAGATTGATTGCCTGCGTTCCTGATTTCCCGAGAACTCCTGAAACCTAACGCTTCGCCTTCTTGCTTACAAACTCACTTGATTTACTTTGCTATTTCGTTTACTGTTTTCACATCTGCTTCGCTTAGTTTAATCTGAACTACTAATAATCTATTGTGTGACTGAGAGTCCTCGTGGGATTCGATACCTTATATACTACGATTGCATTACTGTGCACTTGCAGTAGAATAGGGAAAACTACACACCTATCAAGTTTTTGGCGCCGTTGCCGGGGACTCTTTGAGTTCACCAATAGATTTAGTATTAGGATTTAGACTAAGCATCCTTTTTAATTTTCTTGTTTACTCACGTTTTTGATTTTTGGATTCGCAGGGATTCGCACTGCATCGATCGTTGCCACCTTGCATCGATCGACACAAGGCGAGAACAGCGATGCTGAGATCTGAGGCGTTCAATAGGTTCCGCGCCATGGAACCTGTGGTTTTGATTCGCGGTGAAAACGGCATTCTACGAGACCAAGAGGGTCATATATGCAACGCAAAAGGTCAGAAAATAGATGGGGAAGGAAACCCCATCTTACCAGATTACCATGTATTGGTTGGGCAAGTAGCTGAGATGCAGAGTAAGATAGATGACATCCACGACATTTTACTTAGGGAGAGACAGTTCCGAGCAGAGGCAGAAACTGATAAATCTGCAGAGGTACACTATATGGCTGGAGCCAACTCTTATGGACATACATTGGGACATCAGCAGAGACAAGGTTCTAGGCATGCTCAAGGATCCAGAGACCATAACTATACTTCCTATCTGGCACCTCCTACACAAAGGAGCAAACTAGAGATGATGATAGAACAATCAATTGAAAAGCAACAGCAGAACACAGCTTCTTTCAGCTCGAAGCTAGAGAACCTGTACACTAATTTGAATGAGAAATTTGAATCCTTGAGCACTCGTATGAAGCAACTGGACACACAGATGGATCAAGTTTCAAGTTCTACCCCAAGGAGGGATTCTCAAGAAGCTCATACCAACAACATTCCCATTCAGGATGACACACAGATGGATCATGGATCAAGTCTAGCAGTTAAGGCTGTGGAATTTGTGGAAGACAGAGGGGGATTTGATGTTGAATTACCTGAGTTTGAAAGCTTCGATGCACCTGACTCAACAGAGATTGACATGGATCTCTTGACTTGGATAGCTCAGATTGAAGTGGGACCAAGCCAAGAAGAGAAATTTGAGTCTGAGATGGCTGGAATGGACCAAGAAGCGGATAAACCAGAGACTGTAGTTGAAACACGAGCTGAGATGACAGCATCGATCGATGCATCACAAGCACCGATCGTTGCACCCCGAAAGGAACCAGTTTCACTCATATCTCAAGGACCTGCTAAGGAAAGAACCTATAAACCTCCATTACCATTCCCGAAAGCTCCCGTTAAGTCTAAAGATGTGGTTCAGTGCACATTGGTGGTTGACAAGAAGATGGTGGTTCCACAAGAGCCTATTCTAACATCTTCAAGGCCTAAAACTACTCATAAACAAAAGGCTCCGAACATCAAAACTTTGCCAAAGGTAAAGCATAAATCCTCTAAGTTTAAACCTCCTGACTCCACTGTTTTGAATGCTGGAAAGAGCGTTAAAACACCCAAGTGTCAATCACACCCTACATTCCTCCCGATGTTCCTTGGACGACATCATGCTGCTACTGCTTACACACCACCATGGATGATAAGGCATTCACAGAGACAGTCAAAGTCTTTGTTGAAACCTCCATGAGTCTGACCCCTTTCCAAAAAGTCAAGCTAACGACTTGAAACAAGCGCTGAGTGGGAGGCAACCCACTGTTAGGTTTAATTATTTTTCTTTTTTTGGTGTTTTTCTTAGGATTTCACATTTTTATTTGTTTTTGTTAGTTTTTAGATACAGAACACAAGTCTGGAGATGTGTGACGATCGTTGCTCACATGTGCAACGGTCGTTGCAATTGGTTCAAATCGAAAATTAAGGTACGTTGAGCTAAACCAGAATTAATCTGGTTCAATAAGCATCGATCGTTGCCCCTAAAGCAACGATCGTTGCACCCACGACCAGGTAAGTCACCTTAAACCCTATTTTCTCTTCTTCTTCCCCATTTCTTTTGGTCGACACACCGAGAACCTCCACCCAAAAATCATCATTTCTTCGTCAAATTTCTTGTTTCCAAGTGCTATTTACTTATTTTTACGATCCCAATCCATTTCCCCAACCCATATCTCAAGAAATCAAGGTAATGTTCTTCAATTTTCGAATTTTCGGATTGGATTTTTAGGGTTTTAGGGTTGTTGATTTTTGGACCAAAAATTGATGATGCATGCGTAATTAGAACGATTTAGGGTGATGGATGATGATTTTGAACTGATTTGAGACAATGTGGCTTGGATTTGACTGATTTTTGATGATTTGTTTGCGGCAAAATCGCCCTGCAACGGTCGTTGCTCTAGAGCAACGGTCGTTGCATTGCGATTTTGGGAAATGTTCGATACAACGAAATCGCCTTGCAACGATCGATGCCTTAGATGCAACGGTCGATGCTTCGCGATTTCACAGTGAAATTTTGCCGAGACTTATAAATGTTTGAACTTTGTTTTTGCAGATGGCGTCTCAAAGGCAACCCCGCAAGAAGCGAGCCACAACTTCCACAGCAACAAGACACTACACCCCACCGCCTCAATGGTTCAGCAGAGAGTCAGAGGCACCCGCACCATACAACAGATACGGGCCGCCGGTTGCTTTAACTTGGCCCAGAGAGGATGCCACACCGATGCAGACGACCAGACAGTGGCCGGAGGACCTTATACGCTTCTTCAAGTCTGCTGAGTTCACCGAGCGGCCGTTGCTCAGTCGATGGGACGAGTATGACTCGCTTCTCTACAGTGGTTGGTGTGGGATGATCATCAAGCCGACCAAGTTCGCGGACTACTCCACCTGCAGGATTCTGGGGATCGATGAGCAGGTGCTAGCTGTGTGCAGAGGCATTGGTCTAGGGACAATGCCGATGCGACACTATGACCTCTATCCTGAGCTGGTCAGGCAGCTATTGGCCACTTGCAGAGTGGTTTACTCGGATCCCGACCACAGGAGCGCTACAGTGGGTGCTTTCACCTTCATGAGTTGGGGAGTCAGGTATCGGATTCCTCTACTTGATCTCTGCAGGATCTACGGGTTCAGTACTGAGCCGAGGCGCATAGCCATGCCACTCGAGTGGGATCCGGTGGAGGCTCGCACATTCTGGGAGAGTATTGGCAGCGGTCGATACAACTCCAGGACCACACCAGTAGTGCAGATGAGACATCCGGTGCTGCGATATGTCTCGCGTATCTTGTGCTGGAGCTTGCTTTGCAAGTTTGAGGCCAACAAGATGCGCAAACTTGAGATGGAGTTGCTGTTTATGGGGCTGAGAGATCAGTTTAGAGGTTCTGGCGTGAGAGATCCGACTGCGGGTCTCAACTTGGGAGCTATTTTCGCACAGCATTTAGTTGATCTGCAGCTGAAGCCGTTTGATGGAGCTGGTACTGAGACGGTAGGGAGTTTACTTACTCCCATTTTTGAGTATTGTGGGATTCCTCTTCATGGCACAGAGCGTGATACAGCTCGGGAGTTCCTGGATCTCAGCCATTTGCAGAGCGCTACCTGGCTCAAGGAGGGGCGCATTTGGGTTTACACTGATCCGACCACTGGGAGGACTGGTATTGAGCTTCCTGCTGCCAGATGGACACAGATTGACACATTAGAGGCACTGAGATTTCAGCCTCCTGAGTCTGCACAGCGTGGGATTCCGACTATGGCTCATCCGCTGGGAGAGCCTTCCTCACGAGCTTCGACTTCTTCTGCCCCTACTCCTGCGCCAGCGCCTGCCCCAGTCGACATTGTGGGTCCCTTTCCAGAGCCTGCGATGGCTTACGGTGCATACTCTGAGGCAGAGTGGAGAGAGAGATCAGATGGTATGTTTCGAGTTCTTTGGAACTTCGTGCGTACTTGCAGCTGCAGGAGGCCACCACAGATCCATCAGCCCGTACCTGACCGTCGTCGACAGCGATCTCCGACTGATACTGATCCCGCACCCGAGGCAGCTGATGACGATGCACTGTATGGTGGGATAGACGATGAGAGCGAGTGAGAGTAGTCTCCATGTTCAGACTTTCGGTTCTGTATTCTGACTTTTTCTTTTCTTTTGCACTTTTCTTCTTTGATTTTTAGGATTCTACTATGTTTGGATGATTTGCACTTTATTTGGTACATCTTTTGCTTCGGTTTTACTCTGTTTCTAGTGTTCTCAGCTTGCAGGGATCAAAATTGACAAAAACAGACGGACTAACCTGCTAACTTGCTGACTGTTCGTGAAAACGCAGTGAGTCGATCGACACACCATTGTGTCGATCGTCACAATACGAAAGAATCGCACAGCAACGGTCGGTGCACTTAGTGCAACGATCGGTGCATGTGCGACAGAGGTAAAACCCGACAGAACTAAAACATCCATTAACCATTTTTCTTTCTTTTTACCGATCCTTCGCTGGACACTACTGGGGACAGTGTGTCTTAAGTGTGGGGGAGGTGCTACTGACTTTTGTTTTCTAGTTTTCTTAAGAGTCAGTCCGTTTTTCAAATTTTTTTTATTGAGTCAAAATTGTTTAAGTAAGAAACTATGATTTTCTGAGAAGATTTACGAGACATGCAGGAACTTAAGTAACCATTGGGATGAAGTTGCAGGATCTATCTCTGACTATTAGAAAACCCCATCACAGATCAACCTACTGGGAACAACCACATCACTTCAGGTATCAGAGGATCCTTTTACTGACTTCAACCTTAATACTGACTTAGATTTCTCACCTAAGGGCTTGGTATAATTTGTGTCGGATTCCCTTGTTAGTTCTGACACAGCCTGTCAACCTATCATATTTAGTTCCCTTCTCCCCTTCTATAAAGTAAAAAAAAAAATATATATATATAATAAACTGAGGATGAGTTAGTAACTCCGAAGTGGTCATGGGAATAGTAGCAAACACTATTATCTCTCATGTGATCCATGGAATGTGTCCAAAGTACACCCCATAACGGGAAGAACACTGATAAAAAAAAAAAAAAATGATACCCAGTGGGGAAAAATCAGTTGTTAAAGAAGGGAAAGAGAAGAAAGGGACTAGAGAAAGATATTATGGTGGTCTAGAGCTGATAAGGTAAGAATCCATGTGCCCTTTGATCGATACTCCTTAGGTGAGACCGCACTTAAATACTTGCAGAAGTCAGTAGGGAGAATTTGAATGCGTGAATGTGATTGTGGAGTTTACCTAGGACAGTTGCTAAGTGTGGGGGAAGTACATGTTGGTCTTGATATCCTGTGATTGATTCTTTCAGTGGTTTACTATGGGGAATCTGAGTATTGTAGCTTCTAGGAAGAAATGAGTTTCTGAAGAGTTTTCAAACCTCTTATCTACATTTAGTTCTTTGTCTTGCTTGAGGACAAGCAAGAGCTAAGTGTGGGAGAGTTGATATACCATGGATTTTAGGGCTTTTAACCATGGTATATGTGTTATTTATCGAGTCTTTTACTATGTTTTAGAGTCTTTTCAGGTATTTATTAGGTACAAGCACATTTGGAGAATATTTGGTGATTTAGGCACTTTCTGGAGCTAATTGGAGTATTTGGCCGAGAGATAAAGTTCACTGTCCGAAACAGAGAAAGGTGTCGATCGTTGCATGCCTAGCATCGATCGATGCACCAGCGAAATGGGCCAAACGGCGGTTTAATGAAGAATGATGACATTGCAATTCTGCCCAAAAGTTCCTGATATTTACAAAGAAGCCCCAATTCGTGTTTTAGGTTATAAATAGAGTTTTTGAGCCATTGTTTAGGCTATGCTTCATAACTAAGTTTTATTCTCTTAGGAGATTTTAGGGGCTGGTTTTGTTCTCGAAAGAGACTTGATTTTGAACCCCAGTTCTTATTTGATTATATGATATTTGGTTTTCTACTTATGATATCTTCTGTCCCGATAAATATGTCTGAGTAGATCACCTGTTAGGTTGAAGGATTCTCATTAAGGATTTCAGAGAATTATAGTTTAATTAATCTGTAGAGATTCATACCTGCTAGTTCTTTATCTAAGTTGTTCTTAATGCTTAAATCTGAAGTAGCTAATCAGAGTTATGATGTTAGGTTGATTAATTCAACGGAAGTTGGTTAATTTAACTAGAAAGAACTTAGGTAAGCAATCAAACTGTTCGCAAACGGAAGTTTGGTTCAGGTTAATTGTGAACATATCAAACTTGGAATCAATGCTAGTTTAATCTGTTAGTTCTCGCAAACGGAAGTTTGGTTTGCTGCACTTAGACTTAGAGAATTATCGCAAAGGAATTTGGTTAATTCTATATCAGTGTTTGAGTTCTAGAATAGTTATTGATTGGATCTAGATAGATTGATTGCTTGCGTTCCTGATTTCCCGAGAACTCCTGAAACCTAACGCTTCGCCTTCTTGCTTACAAACTCACTTGATTTACTTTGCTATTTCGTTTACTGTTTTCACATCTGCTTCGCTTAATTTAATCTGAACTACTAATAATCTATTGTGTGACTGAGAGTCCTCGTGGGATTCGATACCTTATATACTACGATTGCATTACTGTGCACTTGCAGTAGAATAGGGAAAACTACACACCTATCAAATATCAACCCATAGTGTCTTGTCTTCTACACGGTCGCTGAATCCAAAACTTTACCGAGCCTCAAAATCGTGCACCCCAAACTGATATCTCTGAGTCGATCCCTTACTGACACTGATGCACCCAAATCTCTTGCTAACTCATCACGCTTATCTGACTCTAATCTGACTGTCGCTGAGAACCACACTTCTTTCTGAAACCATACCGACTTGCTTGCAGGCTCGGGTCAAACTATTACACTACATCCTGAAAACAACATCTTGGATTTTGGTTTCGGGTTCGGTCTCATGTTCGCGTTTAATCGTACATCTTGTCATGTATTAAAAAACTCAACAACAGTGGAATGGTTAAACCTTTTTATCTCATTCATCGATATCACTTCCTTATCACTCACGTGTGGCCAATTAACAATATCTTATAATTCTGTTTTACCACAAATAAGCATTCTACCTTAACCGATTATCAATTCCGAGCTTATTTCTAACCAAATGGTTTTCTAATCTTCCATCTAACAAGAATTCTAACCGATGACTTATCATTCCGCCTACACAAAACGAGCAATCTATCGCTTACCAAAACGACTATCACCCTACCCGATCAATTTAAGCGATTTTGTATCCAAAACTCAAGAGTTACCATCTAGCAACCTAACGAATCAACAATGCGATATTGCTTAATCATAAGATCTAACAACCTATCGGTTCCATATATATATGATCCATTGATCTAGCAATTTAACGTAAAAAGTAATGCAACGAGTCTCAATCAGCCATCTAACAACCTAATGATTAAACAAACCGATGATCTAGCCACCTAGCGGTCAATCAATGCATTAATCACATCGAACATTCTAACACCCTAACGAAACAATCAATCCAATCACACGAAATCAAACAATAAAGAAAATCGGTTCAACACACGGCAATGAAAATACGATCGTCTCTTAGGGTCCTGCTGAAAACCGTCTGTACAGACCATCATTTGTTTTCACGTTGTAACCGTATTGCATGCACTATCCATCTCATGCATGTAATAAGATTACTCCATTACTCAAAACAATAACCGAAATAATCAACATCCACCATGTATATAAAACATCCATATATCACATGAGCAGTTTTAATACATAAGTTTGTCTGGCATAGAGCGGTAATACATCCCGCAAAAAGATATCCGCTACATAGCCGCTACATAATCCAATCCGTCAGTGACTTCAAATATAAGTCACAACGATATACACATCAAAAAGGTTATCGCCATTACTTACCAGGCCTAATCTAAACTCTCCAACATGAGCGGTATTCTCCGCACTGAGTACAGTACGGTTCATGTGGATCGTAACCGGCAGGTGCACCAGGAGGATGGAATGGGTGCGGTGATAATGGTGGTGGCGTAGCGATGCAGTCTCGATAACAGGGTCTAGCAGGGCAGGAAAGATCATAGTTTCCTACTCGGCCGCAAATGAGGCAAGGTGGGAGTTGCGCCGGTGTCGGCGGCTGATATGCCTGGGCGAAGAACTGGCACCAAGTCAAATGAAAACCCTTGGCGCCGCATGCAAGGCAGGAAGGGTCCAGTGCAGGAGGAGCGAGTCGGTCTGTTGGAGGTGATGAATGAATCGGTTGTGGGGGTCTCTGATTCTGAGTGGCATCGAACTCCTAAGGCCCGGTTAACATGAACATCTGGACAACCACCATGTCATCAGGAATGAATATTGGCGGTGCAGAAGCGGCTGTTGGTGGTAATAGTACTGGAGGAGGTAGCGTCCCTAATGTCGGGAACACTGGGGTGGCACTACTAAGAGCCTGGGGTAAGTCATGTACCCGAGATGTGGTACACCGGACGTAACAGTGTCATAAGGCGGCCCTGGAATAGGTGGGGCGGCAACTGGCTCCGCGCTGGTAATGATGTGCTCTAGGATAGGCTGCGAAATGCAAGAGCACTCCACAAGCTGGAAGTATGGCCATGGGCTGACCGGGGTATATCCAACAGACTCACGGCCGTCCATGCTGATGTCGCTCATACTGACGTCGCAACCACACACACACACCAATCCTCCTAGGACAACTCTGCTGTAAGACTTCACAAAACACTATGGTTTGTATAATCCTAACAAAATTTCTAACTTACCCCTTTTTCCCCGGTATGACGGATGCGACTCGGATTCCTAAAGGTTGCACTTGCGACATATTTGACTCGATAAAACATTGAAATTTTTGAAAAACATGAATTTTTGAATCCATGACGAACCATGCTCTGATACCACCTTTTGTAACGCCCCTTTCCCGTTATCCGCTGACTGACGAGCTGACCGGTCAACAATCAAACAAAAGCATGACCGATCGAACCCGAGCAGGTCAAACGAGAAGAGTTCTTCACAATACGAAGCCAGAGACGGTCCAAATTGTGTCAATGGCTCGAACCAAACCATCCTTGACGTTGTTTACCTCGTTTCCATGATACAAGGCTTTTCAACCAATACCGCTTCCACTAGTTGTGTTCGGTTTGGACTAACCGTGAATCAGGTAATAATTCCGTTTTAAGTAGTTTTAATCATTAAATATGTTTTACTAATTCCATAGGTTTTCTAAAAACATATTAACAGGTATACCCTGAAAATCCAAAAACGATGTAAAACTAAATGATTCGAAAACAAAGTGTTAGCCAAATGCAACTCGAATCTACTCTGAGGTCCTCCCACATCCGCCGAGCTAATCCTCAAACCTGAAAAACACAAAAGCGAGTCTAATGAGCAATCTAAGATTACCAAGCGAGTTGGCTCCCACTAAACATGCTGCCAAACAAACTATAATCCCTGCCCCAAAACCCCAAATAACAATCAGAAATAACATTCTAATATACTTAGTTGATCACGTGCTACCACGACGTGATGAGCTCCATAACACACAAACATTCTCTATCAATAAAAGTTACTACAAAAAATCGAGATCACTGGGGCACATGCCCTCGATTAGACTAGATCTATCTTTCGCGGCTCTAACATAACTCCACATCATTGGGCTCCAAATGCGAACACAATAACTTTCACGGGAAAATTTAGCTACCCCACGGTAACTAAAACCATCAATGACTCCTAGATGTCAACACAAAGTCCTACGACCTAGGAAACCATTCTCAGTCCATCGATACTCGGTAACTCGGGCTACCCCTAGATAGCCTAAGTTTCCATGTAGTCCGGCCCTAGGAAATGACCTCATTTCTCTGGACCACACACCTACTGACGTCACTCAGTAGGTTAAAACCATAACCAGAACCACTATCCGAAGGTACGGGAACTAACAAGGAACTTCCGAGGATCCAATCGAGAAGGAAGTACCGGAACACCATCTTTAGACTTGCAGAATATAACGCATCCTATAGTGTAACGCCCCCTTCCCGTTATTCGCTGACCGACGAGCTGACCGGCCAACAATCAAACAAGAACATGACCTATCAAACCCGAGCGGCCAAACGAATAGAGTTCTGCACAATACGATAGCCAGAGATAGTCTGGTTTTATTTAATGGCTCGAAACAAACCATCCTTGAATCCGTTTACCTCGTTTCTACGATACAAGGCTTTTCAACCTGTACCGCTCCACGAGTTGTGTTCGGTTCGAACTAAACCGTATATCAGGGAATAATCCAATTTTTAAGTTTTTAATATTTAAATATTTTTTGTACTAGTTCCACAATTTTTCTGAAAGTATTTTACTGGTACCCTTAAAATCCAAACTCGAAGTAAAACCAAATGATTCGAAAACAAACTGTAGCCAAGGCAACCCGAATCTACTCTGAGAGTCCTACGCGTTCGCCGAGCTATGCCAAACCTAAAAAACACAAAATGAGTCTAATGAGAAATATAAGATTATCCAGTGAGTTGGCTTCCAACTAAATATGCTTCTAATAAGCTAAACGAATCCCACCCAAACCCAAAACAACATGCAATAAGAAACAATGACATAAAACAGCTGATCACGTACTTCCAATACATAATGAGCTTCACACACACAAGCATTCAATTAGCAACACATAACATCAATGATGGAAATCGAGAACACTGCGGCACATGCCCTCGGTTAGACTCGATCTAACTAACGCGGCTCTATCGCAAAATCCACACCAAACGCGAACTCGGTAAACATCCACGGGAACACTTAGCTATCCCACTATAACTAAAACCTCCCAAGACTCCTAGACGTAAACACGAAGTCCTACGACTAGAACACCTTTCTCTGTCCATCGATACGCGGTAACTCGGGCTACCCCTAGATAGCCGAAGCTTCCATGCAGTCTGGCCCTAGGACGCGACCCCGTGTCTCCGGACTACACACCTACTGACGTCACTCTGTAGGTTAACACTAACCAGAACCACTACCCGAAGGTATTTGAACTGACTATGAACTTTCGAGGATCTAATCTGGAAGGAATTACTGGAACGACATCTCTAAACTTGTGGGATCTAACGCGCCCTATAGAGTCTTAATAACAGTAATATAAACAAGAAGACTCACTGGGACTCTTATGCAATACCGATAAAGTCCAACAATAACACTAACTCAATCCTAGTACTCAGTCTATCCTGCAAGTCCTACCACCATTCATCAACACCGACTTATCCGGTCCCGTACCAGAATAAGTATCCACACCGAGACTTACCCGGTCCCATACCGGAGTAAGTATCTACCAGTACAGTCTACTCGGCCCAACACTGAAGTAGATAAATAATCACACAATCAGCAGTCTACTCTGCCCAACACTGGATTAGATAAACAATCAAACAATCAACAGTCTACCCGGCCCAGCACCGGAGTAGATAAACAATCAAGCATCAATCACATCACCAATCATATCATTACTTTGGTTTAATTAATCTTTAATTCTTAGTTAATTCATAATTCATTTTAATCTGCTATCTTGGGATTAGTACTAATCCCGTAGCTCCAAATTCATTCATCTCATCTTAATTCCATAGTTTTACTTACTTAATTATTCCACTACTAGATTGGAGTTAGTAAACTTACTAACTCCCTAGACGTCTTAAGTCCAAAATTATAACTTTTAAGTCAATTCATTTTTCTATGTTTTAATTACCACAATCATTCAGATTGAGATTATTAAACTTACTAATCTCCTGACGTCTAATTAATTCATAAATAATTACATAACCCGATAACCCCATCTAACTAAACCCAACCCGATTATTATATTCTAAGGTTTGTTATAAATTTTAATTTAAATCTTAATTCCTATATATAGATTCATTCATTACGTTCGTATTATATATATAGATGCATATATTTCATAGCTTGTCGTTCTATATGTACGCAACACCCAAACAAGCAATCAACGATGCGATCAATCAATCAAACATAAGTAATAACTATACGTGCCATGCAATATATGTATATCCTACCCGTTTTATTTATTTTCCGAGTTATTTAATCAACCTAGACCGTTGTTTCAGTTTTCAGCTACACGTATGCAATCCTATAATTCTATGGTTCCATTATTCCGATGTCTATATGATCTATCTAAACGCATCACACAATAGTTTAGCCAACTCACAATGATATGGTGACAACCAATGGACGGATTGATGGAATCACGAGACCCGACATGAACCCGATGCTTTCCACGAACCGTTGACTATCCTTGATCCAAACTTTGACCACAACTGACCCGACCTTGACCCGAGGTTGACCACAGTTGACCATGACCCAAACTTAACCCGCTTTAACCCAAAATTGAACCGATCATTGACCGGCTTGACCACAAGGTTAACTGGCTTGACCCTTGACTAACAAACGGCCGGCGAGAGATCCGGCGAGCTCCGGTGTCTAACGGCTATGGCCGGTGAGGGTTCCAACGATAGTGTGGAAGTGAAGGCTGCTCTGGCGACTTCTCCGAAAGTGTGTCTTTACTTTGTCTTGGTTGACCCCGTTAATTCTGATTGTTCCTCCACACGAACCTCCAAACGTATCTCACACTAACAAACTTTACTAACGTCAACTACAAACCGCTTATAATAAAAGAGAAAGTCAATACTTGGGATGAACATTGAAAATCTCCGCTTAGGAAATATTTCAACATTCCTTTGTTACCATTCCATCGCTTATTCCACTCATTCTATTTCTCTCTAACTTCTTTTTTCTTTCTCTTTCTCTTTCTTTCTCTCTATCTTCCTCCGGCTCCTCTCCTCTTCTTCCTCCCTCCGGGGATTCTTCTTCTTCTTCCTCCCTACGACTTCTTCTTCCTTCCTTCCTTCCTCCTTCTTCTTTTCTTATTCTTCCTTCATCCTTCTTCTTCCTCCCTTCTTCTCTCTTCTTTTAATCTTATGATTTTTCGTGCGAGGGTAGATCATCACCATACAAATATCACTTCTCCATCCCCATCTCCCTCCACGTTTTGCACTCCAAAAATCATCTAGAATCAATGAACCTCATCTCAACTTACACCTGTCCCTCCTTCATCCAACCACATCATCCCAAATTAATCCCAAATTTATTGAACAATGGTGAGGTGTCCCTTAGGTCCAATGAATCTAAATTCACATTCAATGGATCTAATCTTCTCCATCAATTTCGTGGCCCATGATCGTTTATGGGCTTGATTTTTTGTCCAATAAAATCTTATCTCTCAGCCCAAGCTTCCATGATCCAAGTCCAGGTCCAGGTCCACACATATTTATATTTTTTTAATTTTGATCACTAATTACTCTTTAATGATCCAAAAATCATAACTTAATCCAGAGATCAAATCTTGCTAATTATTTTTACCATAGCTCATATATATATATATATATATATATATATATATATAATAGTGTTGTGGTCGAAATTTCATAATTTTTGGAGCACTTTAAAGGCTTTTCCGTCTTTTTCTCGGTTTTGTCGGTTTCCATTCCTGACAACCTGTAAAACCTCCTAAAATTATGATTTAAGTTCTCTCTGTCTTCTAACAAATATTTTTAAATAAAAATAGGATTACTTGGCACGTCAAATCTTTTCGTCTTCATTTTGGTAAAATTACCAAAATATGCTCCCAAAATTGCAGAAATGACATGCGGTGGTTTTTTGTTGACTTTCAATATGCCCGTTGGCGTAATACGAGACAGGGTATTACATTATCTCCAACTTACAGGAATTCGCCCCCCCCCCCCGAATTCTCCGTTCGATTAAACCTCGAACTCGGAAGTATAACCCTGTAAGTCCATTATTGCTACTATGATCGTATTATCTAACTCTGAACCCAATTCTCGGTACTTTTGAATCTGCTACGATTTTCTCTTCTCCAATTAAGTTTCTTACTCTAACTCCAAATTTGTTGTGCCATTCTAATCGTCTGTTGGAATCATCTCACAATAGTTCCGCCATACCAATATCATGAATCACCAAATTTGAATTTACTTTGCTTCCATACTGCTTGCTGACTCCAAAACCATTACGTCTGAATTGATGCTTATGACCCAATATCTGACTCAAAATCTGCTACATTATGCTTAACCTGATCCCAATTCCCACTGTGCCAAACTGATACTCTGCTTAACTTGTTATTCCGATACTCCAGTCAAAAATTGATTTGCCAATCCTGAGATTATCTTGTCTTCTAAATCCAAAACCATTATGCTCAACTGATGCCTCTGATCTGATCCCTTATTGTTACTGATACCCAAATCTTCTTTCCTGAAACCACACTGACTTGCTTGTAACTCGGGTCAAACTGCCATATTGATCCAAAAATCCCTCTTGACTTTTGGGGTTCGGGTTCGGTCTCGTGTTCACGTTCTTTCGTCCCATCACGTCATGTATCAACATACTCAACAACATTGGAATGGTTAGACGTTCTAAACTTAACTTAACCGTTCTCAATTCCGAAACTTATTTCTAGCTAGAAGGTCTCCTAATCAATCCTCAAATCAACGTTAACCGATAACTTATCATTTCACCTACTCAAGTCTCAATAATCAAAACGCCTAACACAATGAATAACACCCTAACCAATCAATACACGCGATTCGCTGATCAATGACCAAAGCTTTACCATTTAGCAACCTAATTGTTCAATCAACGCAATCAAGCGATCTAGCAACCTAGTGAACAATCAACGCAATGATATTCAATCAAACAATGAAATGCATCTACTCTACCATGATGAAAATGCAAACACGAGGGGTCCTGATAGAAAACCGTATGTTCGGACCATCATTTGTTTTCATGTTGTAACCGTATTGCATTCATTATCCCAACACATGCATGCAATAAAATCACTTCAATACTTAAAACGACAAATACCAAATCACCAAACATCCACCGCATATATTAAACATCTATATATCACATGAGAAGTTTTAATACATAGGTCTGTCCGACATGGAGCGGTCACACAACCCCAAAAAGATACTCCGCTACTAATAGCTGACACACAAACCAATCTGTTAGTGACATCAAATAAAGTCACAACGGTATACACATCAAAAAGGTTAGCGCCCTTACTTACCTGGGCCTAATCTAAACCTTCCAACATGAGCGGTACGCTCCACACTGAGTACAATACGGCTCATGTGGATCATAACCGGCATGTGCACAAGGAGGATGAAATGGGTGTAGTGGTGGTTGTGGTGGCGGAGCGACGAAATCTCGATATAAGAGTGTAGCAGGTCAGGAAGGAGAAAAGTGTCCTACTCGGCCACAAATGTAACAAGACAAGAGATGCGTCGGTGGCGGCGGCTGATATGTCGGGACTGGCGCCTGATAGGATAGATAGAACTGGCACCAGGAAAAAGAGGAACCCGTGGCACCACTGGCTAGGCAATGAGGGTCTGGTGCAAGAGGAGTGAGTCGGACAGGTGGAGATGATGGATAAACAGCCAGTGGAGGTGGCTGATGCTTAGTGGCCCCAAACTCCCGAGGCTCGGATAATCTGAACATCTGGTCAACCACCATGTCATCAGGAATGAATATCGGCGGTGCACGAGCCGCTGGTGGTGGTACTGGTACTGGAGGAGATGGCGCCCCTAATGTCGGAAAAGCTAGGACGGTACTACAGGGAGCCCAAAGTAAGTCCATGTACCCGAGATGAGTTACACCAGACGTAGCAGTGTCATAAGGTGGTCCTGAAATAGGTTGAGCGGCAACTGGCTTTGCGCCGATAATGACGTGCTTCAGGGTAGGCTGTGAAATGCGAGAGCAGTCCGCATGCTGGAAGTATGGCCCTGGGCTGGCCGGGGTAGATCCAACGGACTCACGATCGTCCATATTGATGTCGCTCATACTGACGTCGCAAACCACACACACACCACAATTCCCCCTAGGGCAACTCTGCTGTGAGACTGCACAAAACATAATGGTCAGTAAACTCCTAACAAAATCTCTAACTTACCCTTTTTCCCTGGTTTTACGAACGCTGCTCGGATTCCTAATGGTTGCATTGACGACACATTTTGACTCGATAAAACATTGAACATTTTGAAAATCCGGAATTTTCGAATCCATGATGAACCATGCTCTGTTTCAGCTTTTGTAATGCCCCCTTCCCGTTATCTGCTAACCGACGACCTGACCGGCCAACAACCAAATAAGAACATGACCGATCGAACCCGAGCGGCCAAACGAGAAGAGTTCGTCACAATACGAAAGACAGAGACAGTCCGGTTTGAGTCAATGGCTCGAACAAAACCTTCCTTGAGTTTGTTTAACTCGTTTCCACGATACAAGGCTTATCAATCCGTACCGCTTCCACGAGTTGTGTTCGGTTTTGACTAAACAGTATATCAGGGAATAATCCTGTTTTTAAGTATTTGATATTTAAATCTATTTTTACTAATTCCACAGATTTTCGGAAAGTATTTTACGGGTACCGTGAAAATCCAAAACCGAAGTAAAACCAAATTATTCGAAAACAAACCGTAGCCAAGGCAACCCGAATCTATTCCGAGAGTCCTACTCGTCCGTCGAGCTATGATAAACCTAAAAAACATAAAATGTGTCTAATGAGCAATCTAAGATTACCAAGTGAGTTGGCTCCCAACCAAACATGCTCCTAACAATCTAACCGAATCCCACCCAAACCCAAACAACACGCAATAAGAAACAATAAAATAAAACAGCCGATCACGTGCTTCCAATACATAATGAACTTCACACACACAAGCATTCAATTAACAACACATAACATAAACAAAGGAAATTGAGAACACTGCGTTACATGCCCTCGATTAGACTCGATCTAACTAACGCGGCTCAATCGCAAACTCCACACCATGGGCCCCCAAACGCGAACTCGGTAAACTTCCACAGTAACACTTAGCTATCACACAATAACTAAAACCTCCCACGACTCTTAGACGTAAACACGAAGTCCTACGACTAGAACACCGTTCTATGCCACTGATACGCGGCGACTCGGGCTACCCCTAGATAGCCAAAGCTTCCATGTAGTCCAACCCTAGGACGCGACCCCGTGTCTCCGGACTACACACCTACAGACGTCACTCTGTAGGTTGACACTAACCAGAACCACTACCCGGAGGTGTGTGAACTGACTAGGAACTCCCGAGGATCTAATCTGGAAGGAAGTACCGGAACGCCATCTCTAGACTTGCGGGATCTAACACACCCTATAGAGTCCTAATAACAGTGATATAAACAAGCAGACTCAGTGAGACTCAAACACGCAAGACCGATAAGGTCCAATAATAACATTAACTCAGTCCTAGTACCCAGTCTATACCACAAGTCGTACCACCATTCATCAACACCGACCAATCCGGCCCCGTACCAGAATAATTATCCCCACCCAGGCTTACTCGGTCCCATACCGGAGTAAGTATCTACTGGTACAGTTTACTCGGCCCAACACCGAAGTAGATAAACCATCACACAATCAACAGTCTACTCGGCCCAACACGGGAGTAGATAAACAATCACACAATCAACAGTCTACCTGGCCCAACACCGGAGTAGATAAACAATCAAGCATCAATCATATCACCAATCAGATCATTACTTATGTTTAATTAATCTTTGATTCTTAGTTAATTCATAATTCATTTTAAAGTAAACTTACTAATCCCGTAGCCCCGAATTCATTCATCTCATCTTAATTCCATAGTTTTATTTACTTAATTATTCCACTGCTAGATTGAAGTTAGTAAACTTACTAACTCCCTAGACGTCTGAACTCCAAAATTATAACTTTTAATTAAATTCCTTTTTCTATGTTTTAATTACCGCAATCCGTCAGATTGAGATTAATAAACTTACTAATCTCCTGACGTCTAATTAATTCATAAACAATTACATAACCCGATAACCCCGTCTAAATAAACCCAACCCGATTATCATATTCTAAGGTATGTTATAAATTTTAATTCATATTTTAATTTAACTCTTAATTCCCGTATATAAATTCATTCATTACGTTCGTATAATATATATAGATGCATATATTTCCTAGCTTGTCGTTATATATGTATGCAACACTCAAACAAGCAATCAACGATGCGATCAATCAATCAACCAATAAGTAATAACTATACGTGTCATGCAATATATATATATATATATATATATATATATATATATATATATATATATATATATATATATATATATATATATATATATATATCCTACACATTTTATTTATTTCCCGAGTTATTTAATCAACCTAAACCGTTCTATCAGATTTCAGTTATAGGTATGATCCTTTCTGGGTTTGATTTTGTGTCCAGTAACTTCTCATCTTCAGCCCAAGCTTCCATGATCCAAGTCTAAGTCCACACATTTTTATTTTTTTATATTATTGATCACTAATTACTCCTTAATGATCCAAAAATCCTAACTTAATCTAGGGATCAAATCTTGCTAACTCATTTTGACCATAGCTCATATATATTTTAATAGTGCTGTGGCCAAAATTTCATAATTTTTGGAGCACTTTAGAAGCTTTTCTGTCTTTTTCTCGGTTTTGTTAGTTTTTTTTCCTGACAACCTGTAAAACCTCCTAAAACTATGATTTAAGCGCTCTCCGTCTTCTAAGAAGTTTTTAAAATAAAAAGAAGATTACTTGGCCTGTCAAAGCTTTATGTCTTCATTTTTGGTAAAATTACCAAATTACCTCTATGCTCCCAAAACTGCAGAAATGACATCCGGTGACTTTCTGTTGACTTTCAAGCTGCTCGTTAACATAATACGAGACAGGGTATTACATATAAAGTCCTGAAAACAACAGAAATAAAAACAAGCAGACTCACTGGGACTCTATCACACTGATATATCATGGTTTTTACCGGTTTTATGCCATGATATAGTTGTGTTTTTAGTGTCTTTTGTGTTCTTTTAGAGTCTTTTACAGGTATAATCAGGTTTGGAGCGGAATTGGAGATATTGGAGCATTTTGGGACTTTTGGAGTGTTTTGGCCGAGAGTTTAAACTCACTGTCCAATTTGATAATCATGCATCGATCGACACACCTTTGGTGTCGATCGACACACTAGCGAGATGGGCCGAACACGGCGGTTTAATGAAGTTATCAAGACTTTGCACTTTGGCCCAGAAGTTTCCAGTATTTACGAAGAAGCCCCAGCCGAGATTATGCCTATATAATTAGGATTTTGGTGTTTATTTTAGATACGCTTTCATACTTAGAGCTAAGAGATTTTTAGAGCTTTTGGGGCTGATCTATTCCTGTACTTCATCTATTTTGGAGAAGATTTCGAACCCCTTTATCTATTTAATTTCTTATATGCAATCTATTATTTCTATGATTTCTGTTTCATTAATCATGTCTGAGTAGATTCATAGTTAGGTTTAGGGTTTATCATAAAGGATTTTGATGACTTGCTAGACTTGTTTAATTCAGTTAAGGATTCACATGAATAGAATGTTCTTCGATCTATATTATGTTTAATGCTAGTTCTAACCTGATCAATTAGAATCTAGATCTTAGGTTGCTAAATACGACACGAGAGTGTGGTTTAGAATCTGAACTATTTAGGTTGAGCAATTAAATTATTCGCAAAGAGATTTGGCTTAGTTTAATTGTGAACATATCGAACTTGAAATTAATGCTGGTTTAATCTGTTAGTAATTGCAAAGAGATTTGGATTACTGCACTTAGACTTAGAGGATTTTCGCAAATAGATTTGGTTACTTCTAATTCCGTGATTTGAGTTCTAGAACTGTGTTTAATTAGATCCTGACTGATTAACTTGTCTGCTTGTCTGATTTCCTGAGAATTCCCTAGACTTAGCGCTTTTAGTTAACTGCTTTCACAACCAACCTTGCTACTGATTTATTTTCTTGCTTTGCTTTTAATTCACTTCACATCTGCTTTCTTCTTAGTATTAATCTCTACGGTTCTTATTCTATCGAGACCAGAGTCTCTGTGGATTCGATACCCAATATACTACAATCACTTAACTGTGCACTTGCAGTAGAATAGGATTAAAACTTAGACCCTATCAAGTTTTTGGCGCCGTTGCCGGGGACTCTTAGAGTCTTCGATAGGATCGAACTTAGGGCTTTTACTAGGATTTTTATTTTTGTTTCGTTTTGTTTTTATTTTATTTTAAGTTACTGATTTCTCTCTGTTTTCTCTCTGTCGCAGGTACCGATTTCGCTTTGCGTCGATCGTTGCACCTTTGTGTCGATCGTCACTGGGCGATTCTGAGATTGAATCGATCGTTGCACTGATAACATCGATCGTTGCTTGACGATTACAAACAGTTTATGCAGACGCGTGAAACTCGAAGTAATCAGAACCTGAACCTCGTTAATCTCGGACTTGAAGAACTTGGACGTCTAGAGATAACTAACAGAAGAGAAAGAAGAGCAAGGATGGTGGTACATAAGCTAATCATTATGCCTGAAGCTCAAGGTACCCTGAGGGATCAACAAAACAATCCTTACAATGCTGTTGGGCAGAGGATTGATGTTGAGGGACGTGTGATCCCTGAGGTTGGGGAACCTGAACCACAACCACAGCCGCATGCACAAGGACAGAACCAAGGTAGACAGATGGTTGTCCATGAAAGGACCTTAGCTGACTACAACAGACCGGATGAGTTTCATGCAAACCGGTCAGCTCTAATACTTCCTGGTTTTGAAAGGGATGATTTTGAGATCAAGACCATCTACTACTCACTGATGAGACAGAATGCCTTCCATGGCCATCCTACGGAGCAGCCTATGGATCACATTGATACATTTGAGGACCTAATCAATGGCATGAAGTATGATGGAGTCTGCTAGGATTATCTGTTCCTTAAACTCTTTCCATACAGTCTCGCTGGAGACGCTGCTGCATGGCTGAAGCAACTGGCACCTGGTCAGTATACTACTTGGGCAGCCCTGAAGAGTGAGTTTCTGCGTCACTTCTATGATGATGCGCGTTCCGATCAGTCCAGACAGGACATTCTGACATTTACCCAAGGTCCTACTGAGCCACTTAAGACTGCTTGGATGAGATTTAGGAAGTACCAGCGTGACTGCCCACATCATGGGTTCACTGAGGTCACATTTCTAGGTATCTTCTTCAGAGGCATAGATATGCCATATCAGTCTGCACTGGATAACTCCAGTAATGCAAACTTCAACACCAGGACTCCTGCACAAGCTAAGCAGTTGATTGAGAACTTAGTGAGCAGCAACAGTTGCAAGACTATGGATGATAGGAGGAAGAAATCTGGTGGAAGTGTAGAGAATTCAGAGATGGCTGAATTTAGATCTAAGCTGGACACAATTTGCAATCTCCTGGCTGGTAAGAAGGCTGTCCACTTTGCCCAAGATATAGAGGTAATTCAGACTGAGGAGGACACTCAGGAAGAAGATGTGAATTACATTGGAGGATCTGGTTTCCAAGGTAACAGATTTGGTAATCAGCAGGGAAACAGATTCTTCAATGGAGGACAGAAGAGTGCCTTTACAGGCAATCAGAACTCAGCTGGCTTTGGACAGACTAGTGGTTTTCAGAAGCCTTTTGGACAAGGTACTCAGAGAACCTATGGATCTTCATCTTATCAGACTCCTCCTGCAGCCACTGCTCATGGGAGTAAGGTGGAGGCAATGATGAAACAGCTGCTGGAGATTAAGAGCGCTGCAGACATCGATAAGAAGATATATAAAGTCTATGAGGAGCTGAATGGAAAATTTGAATACCTGAGCGCACATATGAAGGAGCTTGATGCTAAGGTTGCCAGAACTGCGGGATATGCTCAGAGGGAAGATGGATATCTCCCAGGACGAACTGATTCTAATCCCAAGTACCAATGCAATGCGGTGACATTGAGAAGTGGTAAGGAGCTGTTACCTAGCCAGAAAAGGCAGTTAAGTGTTGAAGAGCTCGTGGAAATTGAGGAATTAGAAGATGGTATCCGTGACATTCGCAATGCATCGATCGACGCAACCAAGCAACGGTCGATGCAAAGCGATGACGAAGAAACTGTCGTTACAAAGTCACCCAGCAACGATCGACACAATGCCAGTGATGGTCGATGCAAGGCGACTGCAGAGAGCTCAAAACCTGAGAAACCGAAACAGTCAACCGAGAGGGTTTACAAGCCTAAGGTACCTTATCCCAAGAATCCCAGAAAGGCTAAAAACGATAGGCAGTATGCCAAATGTAAAGAGTTCATCAAAAAGGTGAAAGTTGAAGTGCCTTTGATTGATTCCATGGAAACCTCTCCTGTGATGAGAAGATGTCTCAAGGATATGATTGCTGGGAAGTGGTCTGACGAGGAGAGTGTAATGATGATCAATGAGGTGTGTAGTGCAGTGATTCAAGGCAGAATTCCTGAGAAGTTAAAAGATCCAGGAAGCTTTGTACTAGATTGTGCTATCTACAGGGAGAGATTCGAAAGGTCTCTATGTGATCTTGGTTCCAGTGTGAATCTTATGCCTTTCTCAGTTTCTAAGAGGCTCGGGATGACTGACTTTATACCCACTAGGATATCACTGGTTTTGGCAGATAGAACAATCCAGATTCCCGAAGGATTGTTGGAGGATGTGCCCATAATGATTGGCCAATGCGTGATTCCTATTGACTTTGTGGTTCTGCAGTATGGAGAGGAACCAAAGGATCCACTGATTTTAGGCATGCCTTTCTTAGCTACAGCTGGTGCGATGATTGACTGTCAGGGAGGTAGAATAGTTCTGAATGTGGGTGATCTAAAGATGAGTTTTGATATGTACAAGCTGGCAAAGAGACCAACCATCGACGGACAGACCTTCTATGTTGACACACTAGGTGATTTGGCTACAAAATACTTTCACAGATCACATGCTGAAGATCCACTAGAAAGAGCTTTACTGAGCTCTATATTGGAGCTGGAGTACCTGCAGGACGAGCCAGCAATGTGCTATGCAAGACTGATGGATTCGGTTGAAGTGGCGATGAAGGTGGAAGTGTCTGACGCGACGATGCAACGATCGACACAAACCAAGCATCGGTCGTTGCAAGTCGACAGGGACTGGGCCGAGGAAAAGGCTCCGAAAATAGAGATGAAACAAATTCCATCCGGGCTAAGGTACACGTTTCTTGGGCCAAATTCAACTTATCCAGTTATTGTTAATGCTAGTTTGAACAACGCAGAGCTCACCTTACTGCTAAGCAAGCTGCGCAAGCATCGCAAAGCTCTTGGCTATTCTCTTGATGACATTTCAGGTATCTCACCAGAGCTGTGCATGCATCGGATACATCTTGAGGATGAGCCTAAGACATCTGTTGAGCATCAGAGAAGGCTTAATCCTAATCTGCAGGAAGTAGTTAAGAAGGAGATTATGAAACTCCTTGATGCTGGGATCATCTATCCTATTTCAGACAGTGATTGGGTAAGTCCAGTACATGTAGTGCCTAAGAAAGGCGGAGTTACAGTTGTGAAGAATGAGAAGAATGAGCTGATCCCTACTAGGACTGTGACGGGTCACATGATGTGCATAGACTACAGGAATCTGAATGCTGCAACCAGGAAGGATCACTTTCCCTTGCCTTTTATTGATCAGATGCTGGAGAGGTTAGCCAATCATCCTTATTATTGCTTCCTCGATGGATACTCTAGTTTCTTTCAGATTCCTATCCACCCAGAAGATCAGGGAAAGACAACTTTCACTTGTCCATATGGCACATTTTCTTACCGTAGGATGCCTTTTGGACTCTGTAATGCTCATGCCACCTTCCAGAGATGCATGATGTCCATATTCACTGATATGATTGAGGACTTTATGGAGGTATTCATGGATGACTTTTCAGTCTATGGATCATCTTATAATGATTGCTTAGATAATCTGTGTAAGGTACTGACTAGATGCGAGGAAAAGCACTTAGTCCTTAATTGGGAAAAGTGCCATTTCATGGTCAGAGATGGCATTGTACTTGGACATAAAGTGTCTGAAGCAAGGATCGAAGTGGACCGCGCTAAGATTGAGGTAATTACAAACCTTCAGGCGCCTGATTATGTTAAGTCTATAAGAAGCTTTCTTGGACATGCTGGCTTCTATAGACGTTTCATCAAAGACTTCAGTAAGATTGCTAGGCCACTAACTGCTTTGCTGTGTAAGGATACCAAAGTCTGCATTTGAACAGATCAAGCAAGCATTAGTGAGTGCTCCAATAGTACAGCCACCGGATTGGGATCTACCTTTTGAGGTTATGTGTGATGCAAGCGACTATGCTGTAGGAGCTGTTCTGGGGCAGAAGAAGGATAGAAAGCTTCATGCTATCTATTATGCTAGTAGGACACTAGATGATGCACAGAGAAACTATGCAACCACGGAAAAGGAGCTGTTGGTTGTTGTCTTTGCATTTGAGAAATTCCGCCCCTATCTTGTTGGCTCCAAGGTGATTGTACACACTGATCATTCAGCCCTGAAGTATCTGATGCAGAAGAAGGATGCTAAGCCAAGATTGTTAAGATGGATTATGTTGCTTCAGGAGTTTGACATTGAAGTGAGAGACAAGAAGGGAGTTGAGAATGGAGTTGCTGATCATCTTTCAAGGATGCTGGATGAGGAAGACGTGCCCATAAATGATTATTTGCCTGAAGAAAACGTCAACATGATTGGTACAATTTCTCAGATGGATTTGGGCAGAAACGTACAGAACTGTCGGGACAATCGCACTGTGTCGATCGATGCCACATTGGCAACGGTCGATACAAGTATCGGGGAAGCAACGATCGACACATGCACATGCAACGATCGATGCATACCTGATACAAACCGAGAGTCTTTCAGGATCAGAATTGGGAATTACGACCTTGAGATTTCTGCTGTAGCAACTACTGATCGACCCTGGTATGCAGATATAGCTAATTACCTCGCTGCTGAGACTGAACCAGATGATTTAAAGGGTTATGAAAAGAAAAATTTCTTTAGGGAGCTTAGAAGGTACTACTGGGATGAGCAATATCTCTATAAGCACTGCTCAGATGGTCTCTACAGGAGATGCATTGCTGAATCAGAAGTTCCAGACATCCTCTTCCACTG
The DNA here is from genome assembly GCA_030180135.1 of Orychophragmus violaceus. Classification (NCBI taxonomy): domain Eukaryota; kingdom Viridiplantae; phylum Streptophyta; class Magnoliopsida; order Brassicales; family Brassicaceae; genus Orychophragmus; species Orychophragmus violaceus. The sequence continues at coordinate 80,079,423 of CM058234.1, read as the reverse complement.
TCATGGATCAGATTATGCTGGACATTTTGCTACATTCAAGACTGTGTCTAAGGTTCTGCAAGCAGGTTTCTGGTGGCCTACAATGTTTAGAGACACTCATTCTTTCATCTCTCAATGTGATGCCTGTCAGAGGAGAGGGAAAATCAGTAAGAAGCATGAGATGCCTCAGAATTTCATTCTGGAAGTTGAGGTTTTCGATTGCTGGGGCATAGATTTCATGGGTCCTTTTCCCTCATCCTATGGGAATAAGTTCATCTTCGTTGCTGTGGACTATGTGTCTAAGTGGGTTGAAGCAATAGCTAGTCCAACCAATGATTCTTCGGTGGTCATTAAGCTGTTTAAGACCATAATATTCCCCAGATTTGGAGTGCCTCGTATAGTGATTAGTGATGGAGGATCTCATTTTATCAATAAGGTCTTCGAAAAGCTGCTGAAGAAGCATGGAGTTCATCACCGAGTCGCTACTCCTTATCACCCTCAGACTAGTGGACAAGTCGAGGTTTCTAACAGGCAGATTAAGGAGATCTTTGAGAAGACAGTTGGAAAGACAAGGAAAGATTGGGCAGCAAAATTGGATGATGCATTATGGGCTTACATGACAGCATTCAAGACACCACTTGGGACCACTCCATTCCATCTGCTATATGGAAAAGCATGTCATCTGCCAGTAGAACTTGAACACAAGGCAGCATGGGCTGTAAAACAGATGAATTTTGATCTTAAGACTGCTGCAGAGAGGAGATTAGTACAACTTAATGAGTTGGATGAGATTAGACATTTTGCTTATGAGAACTCAAAGCTGTACAAGGAGAGGACTAAGGCATATCATGACAAGAAGATTGTCTCCAGACAGTTTGAGCCTAATGATCAGGTACTTTTGTATAACTCTCGTTTGCATTTATTTCCAGGTAAGCTGAAATCAAGGTGGTCTGGTCCTTTCACAATCAAAGAGGTGCGTCCGTATGGAGCTGTTGTTCTAACTGGTAAGGACGGTATTGAATTCACTGTGAATGGTCAGAGGGTGAAACATTATTGGGCTAAGGCCGAGATTCCTGAAGGTCATATTCTGCCTCTGGATGATGCACCCTCTACCTAAATCAGTTGAAGCGTCAAGCTATTGACGTTAAACAAGCGCTGAGTGGGAGGCAACCCACTCGTTTTTGCATTTTAATTTTAGAATTTTTGCAGGATTTTACGTTTTGTTTCTGGTTTTGGTGAGTTTTTGTTTGCAGGTCTCGGACGAATCGCAGTGCGTCGATCGACACACTATTGTGTCGATCGTCACAACACGATCGAAATCGCACTGCAGCGATCGTTGCGGTCTTGAGCAACGATCGATCATACACGAAAAAATCGCCTAGCAACGGTCGATGCACCTAGTGCAACGATCGATGCCTGAGCGACATAGGTAAAACCCGACAGAACTTAACCATTCCTTAAACAAATTTTTATTTCTTTTTGCCAAACCTTCGCTTGACACTACTGGGGACAGTGTGTCTTAAGTGTGGGGGAGGTTCTACTAACTTCTTTCTTTTGTTTTCTTAGAGTCAGTTAAAATTTTTCAAAATTTGTTTTATTGAGTCAAAATATGTTTAAGTAAGAAACAATGATTTTTTTAGAAGATTAGCAGCACTTGCAGGAACTTAAGTAACCATTGGGATGAAGCTGCAGATTATCTCTGACTATTAGAAAACCCAGACATGGATCAACCTACTGAGGACACCCACATCACTTCAGGTATCAGAGGATCCTTTTACTGACTTCACCCTAATACTGACTTAGATTTCTCACCTAAGGGCTTGGTATACTTTGTGTCGGATTCCCTTGTTAGTTCTGACACAGCCTGTAAACCTGTCCTATTTAGTTCCCTTCTCCCCTTCCATAAAATCAAAAAAGATAATAAACTGAGGATGAGTTAGTAACTCCGAAGTGGTCATGAGAATAGTAGCAAACACTATTATCTCTTATGCGATCCATGGAATGTGTACAAAGTACACCCCTTAACGGGAAGAGCACTGATAAAAAAAATAAAATGATACCCAATGGGGAAAAATCAGAATGCTAAGGAAGGGAAAAGAGAAGAAAGGGACTAGAGAAAGATAGTTAGGTGGTCTAGAGCTGATAAGGTAAGAATCCATGTGCTTTGATCGATACTCCTTAGGTGAGACCGCACTTAAATACTTGCAGAAGTCAGTAGGGAGAATTTGAATGCTTGAATGTGATTGTGGAGTTTACTTAGGACAGTTGCTAAGTGTGGGGGAAGTATATGTTGGTCTTGATGTCTGCAGGTTGATTCTTTCATGTGGTTTACTAAGGGGAATCTGAGTGTTGCTGCTTCTAGGATGAAAAGAGTTTCTGAAGAGTTTTCAAACCTCTTCACTACATTCTAGTTCTCTGTTTTGCTTGAGGGCAAGCAAAGGCTAAGTTTGGGGGAGTTGATATATCATGGTTTTTACCGGTTTTATGCAATGATATAGTTGTGTTTTTAGTGTCTTTTGTGTTCTTTTAGAGTCTTTTACAGGTATAATCAGGTTTGGAGCGGAATTGGAGATATTGGAGCATTTTGGGACTTTTGGAGTGTTTTGGCCGAGAGTTTAAACTCACTGTCCGATTTGATAATCATGCATCGATCGACACACCTTTGGTATTGATCGACACACTAGCGAGATGGGCCGAACGCGGCGGTTTAATGAAGTTATCAAGACTTTGCACTTTGGCCCAGAAGTTTCCAGTATTTACGAAGAAGCCCCAGCCGAGATTATGCCTATATAATTAGGATTTTGGTGTTTATTTTAGATACGCTTTCATACTTAGAGCTAAGAGATTTTTAGAGCTTTTGGGGCTGATCTATTCATGTACTTCATCTATTTTGGAGAAGATTTCGAACCCCTTTATCTATTTAATTTCTTATATGCAATCTATTATTTCTATGATTTCTGTTTCATTAATCATGTCTGAGTAGATTCATAGTTAGGTTTAGGGTTTCTCATAAAGGATTTCATGACTTGCTAGACTTGTTTAATTCAGTTAAGGATTCACATGAATAGAATGTTCTTCGATCTAAATTGTGTTTAATGCTAGTTCTAACCTGATCAATTAGAATCTAGATCTTAGGTTGCTAAATACGACACGAGAGTGTGGTTTAGAATCTGAACTATTTAGGTTGAGCAATTAAATTATTCGCAAAGAGATTTGGCTTAGTTTAATTGTGAACATATCGAACTTGAAATTAATGCTGGTTTAATCTGTTAGTAATTGCAAAGAGATTTGGATTACTGCACTTAGACTTAGAGGATTTTCGCAAAGAGATTTGGTTAATTCTAATTCCGTGATTTGAGTTCTAGAACTGTGTTTAATTAGATCCTGACTGATTAACTTGTCTGCTTGTCTGATTTCCTGAGAATTCCCTAGACTTAGCGCTTTTAGTTAACTGCTTTCACAACCAACCTTGCTACTGATTTATTTTCTTGCTTTGCTTTTAATTCACTTCACATCTGCTTTCTTCTTAGTATTAATCTCTACGGTTCTTATTCTATCGAGACCAGAGCCTATGTGGATTCGATACCCTATATACTACAATCACTTAACTGTGCACTTGCAGTAGAATAGGATTAAAACTTAGACCCTATCACACACCACGCAAGACCGATAAGGTCAAATAGAAACATTAACTAAAACCCCATACCCAGTCTATTCCGCAAGTCCTACCACTATTCATCTTCACAACTGATAGGTCTAAATTTTTACCCTATACTAACTGCAAGTGCACAGTATATCAATGCAGTACTTAGGGATCGAATCCACGAGGACTCTAGGCAACGATAGGATTAAGAACTTAAAGAGAATAAAACTAGGAGAAAGCAAAAAGCAAATTGTATTGAATAGCTGAAAAGAAAGCAAGAAAGTAAACAAGTTGCAGGTTGTTGTTTGTAAGCAATAAACTAAGGGCGCTAAGTCTAGGGCGTTCTCAGTAAATCAGACAAGCAGATAAATCATTCAGTCATGATCAAATTAAACTCAGTTATAGAACTCAAACACAGATATAGAATTAACCAACTGTCGTTGCGAGAATTCTCTAAGTCTAAGTGCAGCAATCCAAATTCCTTTGCAATTACTAACAGTTTAAACCAGCTTTAATTCCAAGTTCAATATGTTCACAATCTAATTAAACCAAATTCCTTTGCGAGTAATTAAATTGCTCAACCTAAATAGTTCAGATTCTAAACCACACTGTTGTGTCGTATTTAGCAACCTAAGATCTAGATTCTAATTGATCAGGTTAGAACTAGCATTAAACACAATTTAGTTTGAAGAACATTCTATTGATGTGAATCCTTAACTGAATTAATTATATCTAACAGGTCATGAAATCCCTATGAGAAACCCTAAACCTAACTATGAAACTACTCAGACATAGATGATGTAAACATAATCAATGAATTAATAGAAATCATAAAAGAGATTAGAATATAAAAGGGGTTCGAAAACTTCTCCAAAACGAATGTAGTACAAGATCAGATCAGCCCCAAAAGCTCTAAAAATTCTCTGCTCTAAATTATGATAGCGTATGTAAAACTGAAGCTAAAAACCTAATTAAATAGCTAAAACACGACTTGGGGCTTCTGTGTAAATATCTGGAACTTCTGGGCATTCTTCATTAAACCGCCGAGAATCTGGCCCAACTCGCTGTGCACCGATCGATGCAGGTGTGCCACGATCGACACAGTACTCTGTTTCGGACAGTGAACACAACCTCTCAAGTCAAATCTCCAAAGTGCTCCAATTAGCTCCATAATCTCCACTTTTGCTCCAAACGTACGTGTACCTAATAAGACCTGCAAAAGACTCTGAAGAAACACTAATAGACTCTAAAACAGACTTATATCATGGCATAAAACCGGTAAAAACCATGATATATCAATTCCCCCACACTTAGCCTTTGCTTGTCCTCAAGCAAAACAAAGAACTAGACATGGTGAAGAGGTTTGAAAACTTTCAGAAACTCTTTTTGTCCTAAAAGCAACAACACTCAGATTCCCCTTAGTAAACCACTGAAAGAATCACCTGCAAGACATCAAGACCAACATATACTTCCCCCCTCACTTAGCAACTGTCCTAAGTAAACTCAACAATCACATTCACGCATTCAAATTGACCCTACTGACTTCTGAAAGTATTTAAGTGCGGTCTCACCTAAGGAGTATCGATCAAAGGGCACATGGACTCTTACCTTGCCAGCTCTAGACCACCATACTATCTTTCTCTAGTCCCTTACTTCTCTTTTCCCTTCCTTAGCATTCTGATTTTTCCCCATTGGGTATCATTTTTTTTTTTTATCAGTGCTCTTCCCGTTAAGGGGTGTACTTTGGACACATTCCACGGATCGCACAGGAGGTAATAGTGTTTGCTACTACTCCCATGACCACTTCGGAGTTACTAACTCATCCTCAGTTTATTATTACTTTTTTTTATGGAAGGGGAGAAGGGAACCAAATAGGACAGGTTTACAGGCTGTGTTAGAACTAAAAAAAGGAATCCGACACAAGGTATACCAAGCCCTTAGGTGAGAAAATTAAGTCAGTATTAAGGTGAAGTCAGTAAAAGGATCCTCTGATACCTGAAGTGATGTGGGTTTTTTTTCAATAGGTTGATCTGTGATGGGGTTTTCTAATAGTCATAGATAGATCCTGCAACTTCATCCCAATGGTTACTTAAATTCCTGCAAGATATTGTTAACTCCTCCAGAATTCATTGTTTCCTACTTAAACTGGTTTTGACTCAATAAAACAAATTTTTTTTTAAAAAAGGACTGTCTCTAAGAAAACAGAAAGATAAAGTCAGTAGCACCTCCCCCACACTTAAGACACACTGTCCCCAGTAGTGTCAAGCTAAGGGTTGGCAAAAAGAAAACAAAAATGATAATGGATGTGTTGAGTTCTGTCTGATTTTTACCTCTGTCGCACAGGAATCGATCGCTGCATAAATGCATCGACCGTTGCTAGGCGATTTTTCGTCGTGTGTCGATCGTTGCTCAGGATCGCAACGATCGCTGCAATGCGATTTCTTTCGTGTTGTGACGATCGACACAAGGTGTGTCGATCGACGCACTGCGATTTTGGTCGAGACCTGCAGACAAAAACTCACCAAAACCAGAAACAAAACGTAAAATCCTACAAAAACACCAAAAATCAAAATGCAAAAATGAAACAGTGGGTTGCCTCCCACTCAGCGCTCTTTTAACGTCAATAGCTTGACGTTTCAGCTGATCTAGGCAGAGGGTGCATCATCCAGAGGCAGAATCTGACCTACTGGAACCTCGGCCTTAGCCCAATAGTGTTTCACCCTCTGTCCATTCACAGTGAATTCATTACCTTCCTTACTGATTAGAACAATAGCTCCATAGGGACGCACCTCTTTGATCTTGAAAGGACCCGACCACCTTGATTTCAGCTTACTTGGAAACAAATGCAAACATTAGTTATACAAAAGTACCTGATCGTTGGGTGCAAATTGTCTAGAGACAATCTTTTTGTCATGATAGGCCTTAGTCCTCTCTTTGTACAACTTTGAGTTCTCATAGGCAAGATGTCCAATCTCATCCAACTCATTAAGCTGCACCAATCTTCTTTCTGCAGCAGACTTAAGATCAAAATTCATCTGTTTTACAGCCCATGCTGCTTTGTGCTCAACCTCCACTGGCAGATGACATGCTTTCCATATAGAAGATGGAATGGAGTAGTCCCAAGAGGTGTCTTAAATGCAGTCCTGTAATGTAGGAATTTCTAGCAGTTCCTAATCCAATTAGGCAGCCCTAGTCTGAATTCCAAGCCTAGGATCTAGGGTTCATATAATCGAATCAATGGGATCTCGAGATTACCTGTTGATTAGCAGCGGAAAGTTTGCAAGTAATCGAGATCTCGAAGCACCTCAAACGCTGTGCCTCTACTGGTATCCACACGCACACAAACTGAACAAGAGGGATGCTAGTGCCTTTGGAGATCAGATCTCTCAAGAGGTTTCTGTTTCTTTTCTGGTGGCTGTGAATTAGGTTAGTTATCTGTAAAGGTCGACCATATATCTTATATATGTCGACTTATACCACGACCGAATTAACCAACGATTAAACCGAATTTAATCTGGTCATTCGCGATCTGTGTCGACCGACACACTTTTTGTGTCGATCGACACTGCCCCAGAAACTCGGTATTGAATGCATATCAAATATGCATTCACCAGATCATTACATTAATGATCAACCTCATATACTACGTCCAGTTTGCTTAGGTGTGTGACCCTGTAGGATCATATAACACTAGCAATGAGTTCTAAACTCATTGATCATAAGTGGCTTCTAGCAAAGCATTATGACTGCCCAGTGTCATATGATTGTCTCATCTCGACACTACGACTTTCACTTAGAGTAAGTACAATAGATTTCAGGACATTCCCAACAATCTCCCACTTGTATTGGAATCATCTATTCCTTTAATCCCTTTGTAGCTATATCTCGATATGGCATAAGGCAAGAACTGTGTCATCCTTATTAAGCTAGATCATGTTTATCGAACTCTGATTTATACTGATGAAACAAACGACTGACAATCACCTCGTTTGAGCGCGGCCACGCATTTCCAGTATCAAATCTTCGATAGGCCCAGAGATATTTAACTCATGTTATATAGGAGGTACAAATCCCATCTTGTTCCATCCATGCCCCTTTCATATCTCATGATACGCCTAATCAGTGTCTTTATAATCACCAGTTACGGCTGACGTTTGACAAAGTCAAGACTGTTGGGAATGTCCTGAAATCTATTGTACTTGCTCTAAGTGAAAGTCGTATAGTCGAGATGAGACAATCACATAACACTAGGTAGTCATAATGCTTTGCTAGAAGCCACTTATGATCAATGAGTTGAGAACTCATTGCTAGTGTTATATGATCCTACAAGGTCACACACCTAAGCAAACTGGGCGTTAAAGACGAGGTTGATCATTAATGTAATGATCCAGTGAATGCATATTTGATATGCATTCGATATCAATATTCTGGGGCAGTGTCGATCGTTGCAGTAGTGCATCGATCGATGCAACTCGCGGATTAATCAGATTAATTCGGTTTAATAGTTGGTTAATTCCGTTACGGTTTAAGTCGACATATATAAGATATATGGTCGACCTAAACTGATTTCTAACCTAATTCACAGCCACCAGAACATAGAAAGAAACCTCTCTGTAGATTAGATCTCTGTAAGGCACTAGCATCCCTGCGGTCCAGTTTGTGTGCGTGTGGATACCAGTAGAGGCGCAGCATTTGAGGCGCTTCGTGATCTCGATTATCTGCTAATACTTCCGCTGCAAATCAACAGGTAAATCTGAGATCCCATAGATTCAATTATATGAACCTTAGATCCTAGGCTCGGAATTCAGACTAGGGTTGCTAATCCTGATTAGAACTGCTAGAAATTTCAACAGTGGTATCAGAGCTTTAGGGTTCCATTGAATCTGTAGCATGTTGATTAGATTGGTTGAATCTGAATCTGTGTATGGTTGATACAAACTTGCTAAAATTCGTTTTCATGAAAACCTAGTTTAGGGTTCTGTTCGAAAACGTTTTAGGGCTTTTTCGCATGGTGTCGATCGATGCCAATCCGGCATCGATCGACACAGGGCGAAAGCCCGATTAAAATTTAGGGTTTTTTCGCATGGTGTCGATCGTTGCCAATCTGGCATCGATCGACACAAGGCGAAAACCCGAATAAAACTCAGTTTTTCGCCTAGTGTCGATCGACACAAATGTTGTGTCGGTCGACACAAACCTCGCGAGATTGTTGAATCGGTTCAATTGGATTGGACCGGTTATCGAGCTTGGTTAATAATGGTTGAACTCTGTGAATGGTTTAATTGCGATTGGTTTGATTAGGTTGGCATCGACCGATGCTAATGTAGCATCGATCGATGCTGACCGGTATTCAAAACCGGATCAATTGGATTGATCGGTTATCGCGGATTGCTTTTGGTTATCCTGCATCGATCGACACTATAGTAGTGTCGGTCGACATCAGACTTGTTGATTAGGTTATTGAACCTGAAATCACAGAACCGAAGCAAGGTGAATCAATTAATTATAAGAATTAAAACATAATAAAACTGAACGTTTTAAATGATTCTGTTCCTCAATCAAATATCAAGTGATACTTGATGTCTTTCCAATCTTGTCAACTGTCAAGACCCATTTAATTGTGCGATAGACTTGCAGTGCAAGATATCCACAATTTCATGAGTAAGACAGAGGTAATCGTGTTGATGGACTTGCAGTGCAAGACGTCAACAATTACATGACTGAAAAGATTGGTTTACTTGACTGGGCCATCAAAATCGTTTTGGACTCAGAGACATTAGGTGGATTGGACATAAAGATGTCAATCCACAACCAAGAGTTATATTGGATATAACTAGCAAAGTTGTTGCTTACCTAGATAGCTAAAGTTGAGTGATAGCCAGTGGCTCACTTGAATTTAGTGAAGTATGGGTCTTGGATCATTATATTCATCTGAGGAAACATTGTTTGAATATAATGCGAGTTTCTTAAAAGTTAAGACTTCTCATTTCTTGAACATCATAACTAAACCTTTTACCTTTTTTTGTTCTCAGCTATGACTAACACTCATAATAACTCTTTCTCCCTGCGATCCGTCCTTGAGAAGGACAAGTTAACTGGATCGAATTTTCTCGAATGGTATCGGAACTTGAGAATTGTTTTCAAGCAGGAGAAAAGGGACTATGTCCTGAAAACTGTTCTCCCTGAAAAACCGAGAGCCAATGCTCCACATGCAGAAAGGAGTGCTTGGGATAAGCACTCTAATAATGTGGTCGATGTGAATTGTCTCATGTTGGCTACCATGAACTCGGATTTGCAAAAGCAATACGAGAACGTGGAGTCGCCAGTGGAGATGATCACTAGCCTGAAAAGTATGTTTCAGGAGCAAGCACGAACTGAGAGGTACCAGACGGTTAAATCTCTCATTGAATGCAAGCTACCAAAGGACAGTCCAGTCAGTCCTCATGTCATTAAGATGATGGGTTATATTGATAACCTGGGGAGGCTGGATTGTCCCATTAGCCAAGAGTTGGCTACTGACATCATTCTGCAGTCAAGCTATGATCAGTTTGTTATGAACTATAACATGAACAACTTGACGAAGACGTTGACTGAGCTGCATGGCATGCTCAAGACAGCTGAGCCTAATATCAAGAAGGGCACTCCTAATGTACTTATGGTACAAGGGGGTAAGAAGTTTAAGAAACTTGGCAAGGGTAAGGGAAAGGGCAAGGCAGTCAAGGTTGAGAACCAGGACACGCCTGCGCCAGCCCCGAAGCCCAAGCCGGGCCCATCTGAGACTGATAAGTGCCATTACTGTAAAGAGCTTGGGCATTGGAAGAGAAATTGCAACAAATTATTGGAAGAGAAGAAGAAGAAGAAGACTTTCGAGACTTCATCTTCAGGTATTTATGTTATAGAAGTAAATGTTACTACTTCTGATTCTACTTCTTGGGTATTGGATACCGGCTGTGGTGCTCATATTTGTACAAATATGCAGGGCCTAAGCAACAGTAGGAAGTTGGAAAGGGGACAAGTGGACCTGCGCGTGGGGAATGGAGCAAGAGTTGCTGCATTAGTCGTAGGAACATATAACTTGTCTTTACCTTCTGGTTTGGTTTTAAAGCTTAATAATTGCTACTATGTACCTGCGATAAGCAGAAATATTATTTCCATTGCTATTTTGGATGTGGAAGGATATCAGTTTTCAATTAAGAATAAATGTTGTTCTTTTGATTACAATGATATATTTTATGGTAGCAGCCCATTAGAGAATGTGCTTTATGTTTTAAACCAGACTGCACCAATCTATAACATTAACACCAAGAGATTCAAATCAAATGACACGAATCAGACTTTTCTTTGGCATTGTCGTTTGGGCCACATAAACGAGAAACGGATCCAAAAGCTCCATAGTGATGGGCTTCTGGGCTCATTTGATTATGAATCATGTGAGAAATGTGAATCTTGTTTACTAGGCAAAATGACTAAGGCCCCTTTCAACAAATCAAAAGAAAGGGCCAGTGACTTATTGGGCCTTATACATACAGATGTATGCGGCCCAATGAGCACAAGTGCCAGAGGAAATTTTCGATACTTCATTACCTTCACTGATGATTTCAGCAGGTATGGCTATGTCTATTTAATGAGACACAAGTAGGAATCTTTTGAAAGGTTCAAAGAATTCCAAAATGAAGTACATAATCAACTTGGCAAGAGTATTAAGGCTCTTCGATCAGATCGTGGAGGAGAATACTTAAGCCAAGAATTCAGTGATCATTTAAGAGATTGTGGAATTGTTTCACAACTCACTCCTCCTGGAACACCACAATGGAATGGGGTGTCCGAGAGGAGGAATCGAACTTTATTAGATATGGTTCGATCAATGATGAGTCTCTCAACTCTTCCATTATCCTTTTGGGGATTCGCTCTAGAAACGTCTGCGTTTACACTTAATAGGGTTCCGTCAAAATCAGTTGCAAAGACACCACATGAGATGTGGACTGGAAATGTTCCGAGTTTGTCTTTCCTGAAGATTTGGGGTTGCGAAGCTTATGTCAAGCGATTAATTACAGATAAGCTCGAACCCAAATCTGATAAATGCTACTTCGTTGGTTATCCTAAGGAAACCAAGGCATACTACTTTTACAACCAATCCGAGAACAAAGTGTTTGTTGCTCGGAACTGCGTCTTTCTTGAGAGAGAATTTCTTTCCAAGAGAAACAGTGGGAGTAAAGTACAACTCGAAGAAGTTCGAGAACCGCAGGAAAATGCTCAACCCGTAGAGGAAGAGCAACAGTTGGATCTACAAAGAGTTGTAGAGACGGCGCCTGTGGAGCCTGAAATTCGCTGATCCGAAAGGATCCGTCACGAACCCGAGAGATATGGATTTCTCGTAACCAATTGTCATGATTTGTTGATCATTGACAGTGACGAGCCAGCGAATTTTGAAGAAGCGATGATGAGCCCTGACTCCGAAAAGTGGCTGAAAGCCGCTGAATCCGAAATGGGATCCATGTCACAGAACCAAGTATGGACTTTGGTTGATTTACCCGATGGTGCAAGACCCATTGAGTGTAAATGGATTTTCAAGAAGAAAATTGATGTGGGTGGAAATATTCAGATATATAAAGCAAGGCTAGTGGCAAAAGGTTTCAAACAAATTCATGGTATTGACTATGAAGAAACCTATTCACCTGTCGCCATGCTTAAATCCATTCGGATTCTCCTAGCAACAGCTGCTCATTATGATTATGAGATCTGGCAGATGGACGTGAAAACAGCTTTCCTTAATGGAATTCTGGAAGAGTATGTGTACATGACACAACCCGAAGGTTTCATCGATCCAAATGCAGCTAGGAAAGTATGCAAACTTCATCGATCCATTTATGGATTGAAGCAAGCATCTCGGAGTTGGAATCTTCGTTTTGATGAAGCAGTCAAAAAGTTTGATTTCATCAGAAGCGAAGAAGAACCATGTGTTTACAAGAAGACTAGTGGGAGCGCAGTTGCATTTCTCGTGTTGTATGTAGATGACATACTTCTTCTTGGAAATGACGTTCCGTTGTTACAGTCTGTTAAGACTTGGCTCGGAAGTTGTTTTTCAATGAAAGACATGGGAGAAGCCGCGTATATACTTGGAATAAGAATCTATAGATATAGATTAAACAAGTTAATTGGACTGTGTCAAGACACTTATATTGATAAAGTCTTACACAGGTTCAGAATGCAAGATTCCAAGAAAGGCTTCATACCAATGTCTTATGGCATAAGTCTCAGCAAGAAGCAGTGTCCTGAGACACCTGCTGAGCGAGATCGCATGAGTCGGATTCCCTATGCCTCGGCGTTGGAATCCATCATGTATGCCATGCTTTGTACTCGTCCAGATGTTGCTTGTGCTTTAAGCATGACGAGTAGATACCAATCGGATCCAGGTGAAAGTCACTGGACAGCAGTCAAGAATATTCTGAAGTATTTGAGAAATACTAAGGATAAATTCTTGGTGTATGGAGGAAGTGATGAGCTGGTAGTAAGTGGTTACACAGACGCAAGTTTTCAGACAGACAAAGATGATTTCCGATCACAATCTGGTTACATCTTCTGCCTGAATGGCGGTGCAGTCAGCTGGAAGAGTTCCAAGCAGGACACTGTAGCAGATTCCACAACTGAAGCTGAGTACCTCGCTGCTTCTGAAGCGGCAAAGGAGGCTGTTTGGATCAAGAAGTTCATCACTGAACTTGGTGTGATTCCTAGCATTTCTGAGCCAGTGGCTTTGTATTGTGACAACAATGGAGCCATTGCGCAAGCAAAGTAACCTAGATCACACCAGAAATCCAAACACATAGAAAGGCGATATCACCTTATCCGTGATATTGTGAATAGAGGAGATGTGAAGATCAGCAGAGTCCCGGCTGATGAGAACGTAGCTGATCCGCTGACCAAGCCCCTCCCAAGGCCTAAGCATGAGTTTCATACTACTGCTGTAGGCATTAGATTTCTTAAGATATGATCTTGTTTTCAGTGGGAGTTATATTTGGTTTTTAGTTATGACTTGATGTTCGTAAAACATAATTTGGTTATGTTATTTTAATGAAATTGTTTCAGCGTTATTTAATTGTGTTATTAAATAATTGTCCCAAAGTAATTTATGACATTTTATAGGTTATCAAGTATGTGACTTGATCATGAAACCCTATAAGAGACAAATGACATAAATTATAAATGGTCCCTAGTCGAGGTTGTTAAAATGGGACACTAACAACCACGTGAGACTAGTATGTGAGGTGACTGATGACTATATTTCATGGAGTCATTTAATAAGTGTATTAAAGTCAATCAAATAGATATGTGTTAGAGAACACATGATCGGACTTGACCCGTTAATGAGAACTCTACAAGATGTTATATGAGTGTCATAAGAGTTTTTCATTACGACTAAAGAGAGTAGTCCTTAGACCTGAGTTCATCATGTCCTCTCTTATATGGATTGGTTCGTCTTGACTTTGTCAAACGTCAGCCGTAACTGGTGATCATAAAGACACTGATTAGGCGTATCATGAGATATAAAAGAGACATGGATGGAACAAGATGGGATTTGTACCTTCTATATAACAGGAGTTAAATATCTCTGGGCCTATCGAAGATTTGATACTGGAAATGCGTGGCCGCGCTCAAACGAGGTGATTGTCAGTCGTTTGTTTTATCAGTACAAATCGGGATTCGATAAACGTGATCTGGCTTAATAAGGATGACACAGTTCTTGCCTTATGCTAGATTGAGATATAACTACAAAGGGATTAAAGGAATAGATGATTCCAGTACAAGTGGGAGATTGTTGGGAATGTCCTGAAATCTATTGTACTTGCTCTAAGTGAAAGTCGTATAGTCGAGATGAGACAATCACATAACACTAGGTAGTCATAACGCTTTGCTAGAAGCCACTTATGATCAATGAGTTGAGAACTCATTGCTAGTGTTATATGATCCTACAGGGTCACACACCTAAGCAAACTGGGCGTTAAAGACGAGGTTGATCATTAATGTAATGATCCAGTGAATGCATATTTGATATGCATTCGATATCAATATTCTGGGGCAGTGTCGATCGTTGCAGTAGTGCATCGATCGATGCAACTCGCGGATTAATCAGATTAATTCGGTTGAATAGTTGGTTAATTCCGTTACGGTTTAAGTCGACAATTATAAGATATATGGTCGACCTAAACTGATTTCTAACCTAATTCACAGCCACCAGAACATAGAAAGAAACCTCTCTGTAGATTAGATCTCTGTAAGGCACTAGCATCCCTGCGGTCCAGTTTGTGTGCGTGTGGATACCAGTAGAGGCGCAGCATTTGAGGCGCTTCGTGATCTCGATTATCTGCTAATACTTCAGCTGCAAATCAACAGGTAAATCTGAGATCCCATAGATTCAATTATATGAACCTTAGATCCTAGGCTCGGAATTCAGACTAGGGTTGCTAATCCTGATTAGAACTGCTAGAAATTTCAACAAAGACGGACCAATCCATATGCAAGAAATCATGATGAACTCAGGTCTAAGGACTATGCTCTATAGTCGTAATGAGAAACTCTTATGACACTCATATAACATCTTGTAGAGTTCTCATTAATGGGTCAAGTCCGATCATGTGTTCTCCAGCACATATCTATGTGATTGACTTTAATACTCTTATTAATGACTCCATGAAACTTAGTCATCAGTCACCTCACATACTAGTCTCACGCGGTTGTTAATGTCCCAATTCAACAACCTCGACCAGGGACCAACATAATTTATGACATTTATTGCTTATAGGGTTTCATGATCAAGTCACGTACTTGATGACCTATAATGTTGTCATGAATTACTTTGGGACTATTATTTAATAACACAATTAAATAATAATGAAACAAATTTCATTAAAATAACATAACCATTATGTTTTATGAGCATCATGACATAACTAAAAACCAAATATAACTCCCACTGAAATCAAGATCATATCTTAAGAAATCTAATGCCTATAGCAGCAGTATGAATCTCATGCTTAGGCCTTGGGAGAGGCTTGGTCAGTGGATCAGCAACATTCTCATCCGTCGGGACTCTGCTTCTCTTCACATCTCCTCTATTAATAATATCCCGGATAAGGTGATATCTCCTCTCTATGTGTTTGGACTTCTGGTGTGATCTAGGTTCCTTTGCTTGCGCAATGGCTCCATTGTTGTCACAATACAATGCCACTGGCTCAGAAATACTAGGAACCACACCAAGTTCAGTGATGAACTTCTTGATCCAAACAGCCTCCTTTGCCGCTTCAGAAGCAGCGAGGTACTCAGCTTCAGTCGTGGAATCTGCTACAGTGTCCTGCTTGGAACTCTTCCAGCTGACTGCACCGCCATTCAGACAGAAGATGTAACCAGATTGCGATCGGAAATCGTTTTTGTCCGTCTGAAAACTTGCGTCTGTGTAACCACTTACTACCAGCTCATCTCTTCCTCCGTACACCAAGAATTTATCCTTAGTATTTCTCAAATACTTCAGAATATTCTTGACAGCTGTCCAGTGACTTTCACCTGGATCAGATTGGTATCTACTTGTCATGCTTAAAGAACAAGCAACATCTGGACGAGTACAGAGCATGGCATACATGATGGATCCTAATTCCGAAGCATAAGGAATCCGACTCATGCGTTCTCACTCAGCAGGTGTCGCAGGACACTGCTTCTTGCTGAGACTAATGCCATAAGACATTGGTATGAAGCCCTTCTTGGAATCATGCATTCTGAACCTGTGTAAGACTTTATCGATATAAGTATCTTGACACAGTCCAATTAACTTGTTTAATCTATCTCTATAGATTCTTATTCCAAGAATGTACGCGGCTTCTCCCATGTCTTTCATTGAAAAACAACTTCCGAGCCAAGTCTTAACAGACTGTAACAACGGAACGTCATTTCCGAGAAGAAGTATGTCATCTACATACAATATGAGAAATGCAACTGCGCTCCCACTAGTCTTCTTGTAAACACACGGTTCCTCTTCGTTCCTGATGAAGTCAAAATTTTTGACTGCTTCATCAAAACGAAGATTCCAACTCCGAGATGCTTGCTTCAATCCATAAATGGATCGATGAAGCTTGCATACCTTCCTAGCAGCATTAGGATAGAAGAAACCTTCGGACTGTGTCATGTACACATCCTCTTCCAGAATTCCATTAAGGAAAGCTGTTTTCACGTCCATCTGCCAGATCTCATAATCATAATGAGCGGCTGTTGCTAGGAGAATCCGAATGGATTTAAGCATAGCGACAGGGGAATAGGTTTCTTCATAGTCAATACCATGAATTTGTTTGAAACCTTTTGCCACCAGCCTTGCTTTATATATCTGAACATTTCCATCCACATCAATTTTCTTCTTGAAAATCCATTTACACTCAATGTGTCTTGCACCATCGGGTAAATCAACCAAATTCCATACTTGGTTCTGTGACATGGATCCCATTTCGGATTCAGCGGCTTTCAGCCACTTTTCGGAGTCAGGGCTCATCATCGCTTCTTCAAAATTCGCGGGCTCGTCACTGTCAATGATCAACAAATCATGACAATTAGTTACGAGAAATCCATATCTCTCGGGTTCGTGACGGACCCTTTCGGATCTGCGAATTTCAGGCTCCACAG
Source organism: Orychophragmus violaceus (assembly GCA_030180135.1). Classification (NCBI taxonomy): domain Eukaryota; kingdom Viridiplantae; phylum Streptophyta; class Magnoliopsida; order Brassicales; family Brassicaceae; genus Orychophragmus; species Orychophragmus violaceus. The sequence goes on along the minus strand of CM058234.1, from coordinate 80,062,142 downwards.
GCGTAGTTTATACAACTCCTTGTAGATCCAATTGTTGCTCTTCCTCAACGAGTTGAGCATTTTCCTGTGTTTCTAAAACTTCTTCGAGTTGTACTTTACTCCCACTATTTCTCTTGGAAAGAAACTCTCTCTCAAGAAAGACGCAGTTCCGAGCGACAAACACTTTGTTCTCGGATTGGTTGTAAAAGTAGTATGCCTTGGTTTCCTTAAGATAACCAACGAAGTAGCATTTATCAGATTTGGGTTCGAGCTTATCTGTAATTAACCGATTAACATAAGCTTCACAACCCCAAATCTTCAGGAAAGACAAACTCGGAACATTTCCAGTCCACATCTCATGTGGTGTCTTTGCAACTGATTTTGACGGAACCCTATTAAGTGTAAACGCTGACGTTTCTAGAGCGTATCCCCAAAAGGATGGAAGAGATGAGAGACTCATCATTGATCGAACCATATCTAATATAGTCCGATTCCTCCTCTCGGACACTCCATTCCATTGTGGTGTTCCAGGAGGAGTGAGTTGCGAAACAATTCTACAATCTCTCAAATGATCACTGAATTCTTGGCTTAAGTATTCTCCTCCACGATCTGATCGAAGAGCCTTAATACTTTTGCCAAGTTGATTATGTACTTCATTTTGGAACTCTTTGAACCTTTCAAAAGATTCTGACTTGTGTCTCATTAAATAGACATAGCCATACCTGCTGAAATCATCAGTGAAGGTAATGAAGTATCGAAAATTTCCTCTGGCACTTGTGCTCATTGGGCCGCACACATCAGTATGTATAAGGCCCAATAGGTCACTGGCCCTTTCATTTTGTTTGTTGAAAGGGGTCTTGGTCATTTTGCCCAGTAAACAAGATTCACATTTCTCACATGATTCATAATCAAAAGAGCCCAGAAGCCCATCACTATGGAGCTTTTGAATCCGTTTCTCGTTTATGTGGCCCAAACGACAATGCCACAGAAAAGTCTGATTCGTGTCATTTGATTTGAATCTCTTGGTGTTAATGTTATAGATTGGTGTGCTTTGGTTTAGAACATAAAGCCCATTCTCTAATGGGCTGCTACCATAAAATATATCATTGTAATCAAAAGAACAACATTTATTCTTAATTGAAAACTGATATCCTTCCATATCCAAAACAGGAATATAAATAATATTTCTGCTTATAGCAGGTACATAGTAGCAATTATTAAGTTCTAAAACCAAACCAGAACGTAAAGACAAGTTAAATATTCCTACGGCTAATACAGCAACTCTTGCTCCATTCCCCACGCGCAGGTCCACTTGTCCCTTTTCCAACGTCCTACTGTTGCTTAGGCCCTGCATATTTGTACAAATATGAGCACCACAGCCGGTATCCAATACCCAAGAAGTAGAACCAGAAGTAGTAACATTTACTTCTATAACATAAATACCTGAAGATGAAGTCTCGAAAGTCTTCTTCTTCTTCTTCTTCTTCTTCTTCTCTTCCAAGAATTTGTTGCAATTTCTCTTCCAATGCCCAAGCTCTTTATAGTAATGGAACTTATCAGTCTCAGATGGGCCAGACTTGGGCTTAGAGGCCGGCGGAGGCGTGTCCTGGTTCTCAACCTGGACGGCCTTGCCCTTTCCCTTACCCTTGCCAAGTTTCTTAAACTTCTTGCCCCTTTGTACCATAAGTACATTTGGAGTGCCCTTCTTGATATTAGGCTCAGCTATCTTGAGCATTCCATGCAGTTCAGTCAACGTCTTTGTCAAGTTGTTCATGTTATAGTTCATAACAAACTGATCATAACTTGTCGGCAGTGACTGCAAAATGATGTCAGTAGCCAACTCTTGGCTAATGGGACAATCCAGCTTCCCAAGGTTATCAATATAACCCGTCATCTTAATGACATGAGGACTAACTGGACCGTCCTTTGGTAGCTTGCATTCAATGAGAGACTTAACCGTCTGGTATCTCTCAGTTCGTGCTTGCTCCTGAAACATACTTTTCAGGCTAGTGATCATCTCCACAGGCGACTCCACCTTCTCGTATTGCTTCTGCAAATCCGAGTTCATGGTAGCCAACATGAGGCAATTCACATCGACCACATCATTATAATGCTTATCCCAAGCACTCCTTTCTGCATGTGGAGCATTGGCTCTCGGTTTTTCAGGGAGAACATTTTCCAGGACATAGTCCCTTTTCTCCTGCTTGAGAACAATTCTCAAGTTCCGATACCATTCGAGAAAATTCGATCCATTTAACTTGTCCTTCTCAAGGAAGGATCGCAGGGAGAAAGTGTTATTATGAGTGTTAGTCATAGCTGAGATCAAAGAAAGGAAAAAGGTTTAGTTATCATGTTCAAGAAATGAGAATTCTTAACTATTAAGAAAACTCGCATTATATTCAAACAATGTTTCCTCAAATGAATATAATGATCCAAGACCCTTACTTCACTAAACTTGAGTGAGCCACTGGCTATCACCCAATTTTAGCTATCTAGGTAAGCAACAACTTTTCTAGTTATATCCAATATAACTCTTGGTTGTGGATTGACATCTCATGTCCAATCCACCTGATGTCTCTGAGCCCAAAACGATTTTGATGGCCCAGTCAAGTAAACCAATCTCTTAAGTCATGTAATTCTTGATGCCTTGCACTGCAAAACCATCAACACGATTACCTCATGTCTTACTCATGTAATTGTGGACATCTCGCACTGCAAGTCTATCGCACAATGAAATGAGTCTTGACAGTTGACATGATTGGAAAAGACATCAAGGATCACTTGATATTTGGTTGAGGAACGAAACCATTTAAAACGTTCAGTTTTATTATGTTTTAATTCTTCTAATTAAAGTGGTTCATTTTGGTTTGGTTCTGTGATTTCAGGTTCAATAACCTAAACCATCGGATCTTGTGTCGACCGACACTACTTTAGTGTCGATCGATGCAGATTAACCAAAACCAATTTGTGATAACCGATCAATCCAATTGATCCGGTTTTATGATAACCGGTCAGTGTCGATCGACATTACATTAGTGTCGGTCGATTCTAACCTTATCATATTAATCGCTTTAAACCGTTTAGCAGTTTAACCAATTTAAACCAAGCTCGATGATCGGTCCAATCCAATTGAACCGACTATCCTGATTGCGAGGTCTGTGTCGACCGACACAACTCTTGTGTCGATCGTCACAGTTAGGTTAAACTTGTTTCTTATTCGGGTTATCCTTATGTGTCAACCGACACTGGATTGGTGTCGATCGACACAGTGCGATAAGCCCTAATCGTTTTCAAGCAAAAACCTAAAACTAGATTACTTTCATGAAAACGAGTTTTAGCATGCTTGTATCAACTATACAGATATTCAGATTCAACTAATCTAATCAACATGCTACTGATTCAATAGAACCCTAAGGCTTTGATACCACTGTAGGAATTTCTAGCAGTTCCTAATCCAATTAGGCAGCCCTAGTCTGAATTCCAAGCCTAGGATCTAGGGTTCATATAATCGAATCAATGGGATCTCGAGATTACCTGTTGATTAGCAGCGGAAAGTTTGCAAGTAATCGAGATCTCGAAGCACCTCAAACGTTGTGCCTCTACTGTTATCCACACGCACACAAACTAAACAGGAGGGATGCTAGTGCCTTTGGAGATCAGATCTCTCAAGAGGTTTCTGTTTCTTTTCTGGTGGCTGTGAATTAGGTTAGTTATCTGTAAAGGTCGACCATATATCTTATATATGTCGACTTATACCACGACCGAATTAACCAACGATTAAACCGAATTTAATCTGGTCATTCGCGATCTGTGTCGATCGACACGGCCCCAGAAACTCGGTATTGAATGCATATCAAATATGCATTCACCAGATCATTACATTAATGATCAACCTCATATACTACGTCCAGTTTGCTTAGGTGTGTGACCCTGTAGGATCATATAAAACTAGCAATGAGTTCTAAACTCATTGATCATAAGTGGCTTCTAGCAAAGCATTATGACTGCCCAGTATCATATGATTGTCTCATCTCGACACTACGACTTTCACTTAGAGTAAGTACAATAGATTTCAGGACATTCCCAACATGTAAGCCCATAGTGCATCATCTAGCTTTGCAGCCCAATCCTTCCTTGTCTTCCCAACTGTCTTTTCTAAGATCTCCTTGATCTGTCTATTAGAGACCTCGACTTGTCCACTAGTCTGAGGGTGATAAGGAGTAGCAACTCGGTGATGAACTCCATGCTTTCCTAGGAGCTTCTCGAAGACCTTGTTAATAAAGTGGGATCCTCCATCACTAATCACAATCCGAGATACTCCAAATCTAGGGAATATGATGGTCTTAAACAGCTTAATAACCACCGTAGAATCATTGGTTGGACTAGCTATTGCTTCTACCCACTTAGATACATAGTCCACAGCAACCAAGATAAACTTATTCCCATAGGATTAGGGAAAAGGACACATAAAGTCTATGCCCCAGCAATCAAAAACATCAACCTCAAGAATGAAATTCTGAGGCATCTCATGCCGCTTACTGATTTTCCCTCTCCTTTGACAGATATCACATTGAGAGACAAAAGAGTGTGTGTCTTTAAACATCGTAGGCCACCAGAAACCTGCTTGCAGAACCTTAGACACAGTCTTGAAAGTAGCAAAATGTCCACCATAATCTGATCCATGACAGTGGAATAGGATGTCTGGACCCTCTGATTCAGCAACGCATCTCCTGTAAAGACCATCTGAACATTGTTTGTAAAGATAAGGCTCATCCTAGTAGTATCGTCTGAGCTCCCTAAAGAACTTCTTCTTTGCATATCCCTTTAAATCATCTGGTCCAGCCTCTGCGGCCAGATAATTAGCTATATCCACGTACCAGAGTCGATCAGTGGTTGTGACAGCACCTACCTCGAAGACATAGTCTCCAATTTAAACCGTGAAAGGTTCTGGTTTTGTTTCCGCACTGCAACGATCGTCGCATAAGGTTGCATCGATCATCGCATCCTCGACACCTACGTCGATCGTCACAGATGTGGCATCGATAGACGCAGTGCGATTTATCCGACAGTTTTGCAGATTTTTGCCCAAATCCGTCTGAAACACTGTCCCGACCATATTGACGTTTTCCTCGGGCAAGTAATCATTAATAGGCACGTCTTCCTCAACCAGCATCCTTGAAAGATGATCAGCAACTCCATTCTCAACCCCCTTCTGGTCCCTCACTTCAATGTCAAACTCCTGAAGCAACAAAATCCATCTCGACAATCTTGGCTTAGCATCCTTCTTCTGCATCAGATACTTCAGGGCCGAATGATCAGTGTGCACAATCACCTTGGAGCCAACAAGATAGGGGCGGAATTTCTCAAATGCAAAGACAACAGCCAACAGCTCCTTCTCTGTACTGGCATAGTTTCTCTGCGCATCATCTAGTGTCCTACTAGCATAATAGATAGCATGAAGCTTTCTATCCTTCTTCTGCCCCAGAACAGCTCCTACAGCATAGTCACTTGCATCACACATAACCTCAAAAGGTAGATCCCAATCCGGTAGCTAAACTATTGGAGCACTCATTAATGTCTGCTTAATCTGCTCAAATGCAGTCTGACAATCTGCATTGAACTCAAATGTGGTATCCTTACACAGCAAAGCAGTTAGTGGCCTAGAAATCTTACTGAAGTCCTTTATGAACCGTTTATAGAAACCAGCATGTCCAAGAAATCTTATTATAGACTTTACAGAACCAGGAGCCTGAAGGTTGGTCATTACCTCAATCTTAGCGCGGTCTACTTTAATCCCTGCTTCAGACACTTTATGTCCAAGTACAATGTCATCTCTGACCAGTAAATGGCATTTTTCCCAATTAGGGACCAAGTGCTTCTCTTCGCATCTATTCAGTACCTTGCACAGATTATCTAAGCACTCATTATAAGATGATCCATAGACTGAGAAGTCATCCATAAATACCTCCATAAAGTCCTCAATCATATCAGTGAATATGGACATCATGCATCTCTGGAAAGTAGCTGGTGCATTGCAGAGTCCAAAAGGCATCCTACAGTAAGCAAATGTGCCATATGGACAAGTGAAGGTGGTCTTTCCCTGATCCTCTGGGTGGATAGGAATCTGAAAGAAACCTGAATATCCATCGAGGAAGCAATAATAAGGGTGATTTGCTAACCTCTACAGCATCTGATCAATGAAGGGTAAAGGGAAATGATCCTTCCTTGTTGCAGCATTGAGTTTCCTGTAATCTATGCACATCCTGTGTCCAGTCACAGTTCTAGTAGGGATCAGCTCATTCTTCTCATTCTTCACAACTGTAACTCCGCCTTTCTTAGGTACCACATGGACTGGACTCACCCAATCACTGTCTGAAATAGGATAGATAATCCCAGCATCTAGGAGTTTCATAATCTCCTTCTTAACCACTTCATGTAGATTAGGATTAAGCCTTCTCTGATGCTCAACAGATGCCTTAGACTCATCCTCAAGATGTATCCGATGCATGCACAGCTCCGGAGAGATGCCTGAAATGTCATCAAGAGAATAGCCAAGAGCTTTGCGATGCTTGCGCAGCTTACTTAGCGGTAAAGTGAGCTCTGTGTTGTTCAAACTAGCGTTAACAATCACCGGATAAGTTGAATTAGGTCCAAGAAACGTGTACCTTAGCCCCGATGGAAGTTGTTTCAGTTCAATTTTCGGAGCCTTTTCCTCTGCCCAATCTCTGTCGACTTGCAACGATCGATGCTTAGTCTGTGTCGATCGATGCAAAGTCGCGGCAGAAACTTCCAACTTCATCACTTACTCAGCAGAATCCATCAGTCTTGCATAGCAGATTGCAGGCTCGTCTTGCAGGTGTTCCAGCTCCATTATAGAGCTCAGTAAAGCTCTTTCTAGTAGATCTTCAGCATGTGACTTGTGAAAGTACTCTGCAGCCAAATCACCCAGTGTGTCCACGTAGAAGGTCTGTCTGTCAATGGTTGGTCTCTTCACCAGTTTATCCATATCAAAACTCATTTTCAGATCACCCACATTCAGAATTATTCTACCTCCTTGGCAGTCGATCATCTCACCAGCAATAGCTAAGAAAGGCCTACCCAAAATTAGTGGATCCTTCGGTTCCTCTCCATACTCCAGAACCACAAAATCAGTAGGTATCACAGATTTACCAATCATTATAGGCACATCGTCTAATACTCCTTCAGGGATTTTAATTGTTCTGTCTGCTAGGACTAGTGAGATCCTTGTTGGCAAGAAATCAATCATTCCAAGTCTCTTCGCTACAGAGAAGGGAATAAGATTCACACTAGAACCAAGATCACATAGGGATCTTGCAAATCTTTCCATGTAGATGGCACAATCCAACACAAAGCTCCCTGGATCTTTCAGCTTCTCAGGAATTCTGCCCTGAACTACCGCACTACATACCTCCGTGATCATCATTACACTCTCCTCATCAGACCACTTACCAACAAGCAATTCCTTAAGACATCTCCTCATCACAGGAGAAGCCTCCATAGAGTCAATCAAAGGCACTTCGACTTTCACCTTTTTAATGATCTCCTTGCATTTGGTATACTGTCTATCATTCCTAGCTTTCCTGGAATTTTTGGGAAAAGGTACTTTAGGTTTGTAAACCCTTTCACTTGACTGCTTTGGTTTCTCTGGTTTTGAACTCTCTGCAGTCGCCTTGCGTCGATCGTCGCTGGAGTTGTGTCGATCGTTGTTGGGCGACTTTGTTACGACAGGTTCTTCGTTTTCGCTTTGCATCGACCGTTGTTGAGTAGCGTCGATCGATGCATTGCGAATATCACAGATCCCATCTTCCAATTCTTCAATTTCCACGAGTTCTTCAACACTCAACTGCTTTTTCTGGCCAGGAGACAGCTCCTTACCACTTCTCAAAGTTACCGCATTGCATTGATACTTGGGATTAGCATCAGTTCGCCCTGGGAGATATCCGTCTTCCCTCTTAACATATCCAGCAGTCTGTGCAACTTGAGCATCAAGCCTTTTCACATGTGAGTTCAAGGATTCGAATTTCCCATTCAAATCATCATACACCCAATCCAGTTTCTTGTTGAAATCCACAGAAATCTTGGTTTGTCCCTTTAGCAGCCGCCCCATCATTTCCTCCATCTTACTCTCATGAGTAGTAGCTACAGGAGGTGTTTGGTAAGAGGAAGATCCATAAGTCCTCTGGTTACCTTGTTGGAAAGGTTTCTGAAATCCACTAGTCTGTCCAAATCCAGAAGAGTTTTGGTTGCTGTTGAAAGCACTCTTCTGTCCTCCATTGAAGAACCTATTACCAGACTGATTACCAAACCTGTTTTCTTGGAAACCAGATCCTCCGATGTAATTCACATCCTCCTCCGGATCATCTCCTTCATCATTGATCATCTCAACATCTTGAGCAAAGTGGACAGCTTTCTTCCCAGCTAGAAGATTGCAAACTGTGTCCAACTTAGATCTAATATCAGCTATCTCAGAATTTTCCATCTTCCCACCGGACTTCTTCCTTCTTTCATCAGTGGTCTTGCAGCTATTGCTGCTTACCAGATTATCTATCAACTGCTTAGCTTGAGCAGGAGTCCTAGTGTTAAAGTTGGCATTGCTAGAATTGTCCAACGCAGTCTGATATGGAAGATCTATTCCTCTAAAGAAGATGCCTAAAAGTGTTACCTCAGTGAATCCATGGTGCGGGCATTCACGTTGGTACTTCTTAAACCTCATCCAGGCTATCTTAAGAGGCTCTGTTGGACCTTGGGTGAAGGTGAGAATGTCCTGTCTGGACTGGTCTGAGTGGGCATCATCATAGAAATGACGCAGGAACTCACTCTTCAGAGCGGCCCAAGTAACAAACGTCCCAGATGGAAGTTGTTTCAGCCAGGCTGCAGCATCTCCAGCCAAAGAGTAAGGGAAAAGCTTGAGGAACATATAGTCTTGGTTAACTCCATCGTACTTTATTCCAGTAACTATGCCTTCAAACTCATCTATGTGATCCATCGGCTGCTCACTTGGAGAGCCATGGAAGGCTTTCTGCCTCAGGTGAGAGTAGTAGACGGTTTTGATTTCAAAATCATTCCTCTCAAATTCAGGAAGTACAAGAGCTGACCGGTTAGCATGAAACTCATCCGGACGGTTATAGTCAGCTAAAGTCCTCTCGTGGACAACCATCTGTCTACCTTGGCCTTGTCCTTGACCTTGGTTCTGCTCCTGTTGCGGTTGTGGTTGCTCTGGACGATCAGGGATGACATTCCCTTCAGCATCTATAGGTTCTCCAGCAGCATTGTAAGGATTGTTGTGTCGGTCCCTGAGGGTACCTTGAGCATCAGGCTTTATGATCACACGTTCAACAACCATCCTTGTTCTTCTAACTCTTCTGTTGGTCCTCTCTAGTCTTGCAAGCTCTTCAAGTTGGAGGTTTACGAGATTAGTGTTTGGATTACTTCTGGTATCACGCGTCTGCATAAACCGTTTGTAATCGCCAAGCAACGATCGATGCTAGCAGTGCAACGATCGATTCAACTCCAATCGCCTAGTATCGATCGACACAAGAAGTGCAACGGTCGATGCTATGCGATTTCGAAACCTACGACAGAGAGAAAACAGAGAAAAATAAAAAATCAGTAAACAAAAATAAAAATTCTAATAAAAACCGTAAGTTCGAAGCTATCGAAGACTCTAAGAGTCCCCGGCAACGGCGCCAAAAACTTGATAGGTCTAAATTTTTACCCTATACTAACTGCAAGTGCACAGTATATCAATGTAGTACTTAGGGATCGAATCCACGAGGACTCTAGGCAACGATAGGATTAAGAACTTAAAGAGAATAAAACTAAGAGAAAGCAAAAAGCAAATTGTATTGAATAGCTGAAAAGAAAGCAAGAAAGTAAACAAGTTGCAGGTTGTTGTTTGTAAGCAATAAACTAAGGGCGCTAAGTCTAGGGCGTTCTCAGGAAATCAGACAAGCAGATAAATCATTCAGTCAGGATCAAATTAAACTCAAATCTAGAACTCAAACACAAATATAGAATTAACCAACTGTCGTTGCGAGAATTCTCTAAGTCTAAGTGCAGCAATCCAAATTTCTTTGCAATTACTAACAGTTTAAACCAGCTTTAATTCCAAGTTCGATATGTTCACAATCTAATTAAACCAAATTCCTTTGCGAGTAATTAAATTTCTCAACCTAAATAGTTCAGATTCTAAACCACACTGTCGTGTCGTATTTAACAACCTAAGATCTAGATTCTAATTGATCAGGTTAGAACTAGTATTAAATACAATTTAGTTTGAAGAACATTCTATTGATGTGAATCCTTAACTGAATTAATTATATCTAACAGGTCATGAAATCCGTATGAGAAACCCTAAACCTAACTATGAAACTACTCAGACATAGATGATGTAAACATAATAAATGAATTAATAAAAATCATAAAATAGATTAGAATATAAAAGGGGTTCGAAAACTTCTCCAAAACGAATGTAGTACATGATCAGATCAGCCCCAAAAGCTCTAAAAACTCTCTGCTCTAAATTATGATAGCGTATGTAAAACTGAAGCTAAAAACCTAATTAAATAGCTAAAACACGACTTGCGGCTTCTGTGTAAATATCTGGAACTTATGGGCATCTTTGCAATATTGGCATTCTTCATTAAACCGCCGAGAATCTGGCCCAACTTGCTGTGCATCGATCGATGCAGGTGTGCAACGATCGACACAGTACTCTGTTTCGGACAGTGAACACAACCTCTCGGGTCAAATCTTCAAAGTGCTCCAATTAGCTCCATAATCTCCACTTTTGCTCCAAACATACGTGTACCTAATAAGACCTGCAAAAGACTCTGAAGAAACACTAATAGACTCTAAAACAGACTTATATCATGGCATAAAACCGGTAAAAACCATGATATATCAACAACTTAACCTACCCCTTCTCGTACCGGAATAGGTATCTAAAACCAAACTTACTCGGTCCCGTACCGAAGTAAGTATCTGTTGGGAATGTCCTGAAATCTACCGTACTATCTCTAGAAAGTATGATAAGTGTCGAGATCAGACATAAGTCATAAATACTGGGTGATCATGATGGCTTGCTAGAGTCCGCTCTTGATCTATAAGTTTAAGACTTATTACCAGTATTGTATGATCCCAAAGGGTCACACACCATAGCTAACGGGAAAGTTAAATGGAATTAATACGGTAAGATGCAATGGCATTTACTGTATTGAATCAGAGTTTTGGGCCAGACAAATACAGGTTTTTGTCTGATTTGTATTTTGGGCCCAAAAGGTTAATGAGCCATTGGTCTAATGACTTGGGCCCATTAATGAGATATAAGAGAATCAGAAAGCCCTAAAGGAATTGATGCTCCTGCGATTTTTCTTCTTTGGCGTGACTTCTCTCTTTCTAAAACCTCTCTCTGATTCTTCCAACTCTTTGGTCTAGCAGCCGTCCCGTGCTTGTAAGAGTGTGGATACTCGAGGAGGAGCCGATTCTCATCAGTTCTAATCTGATCTCGTCATTACCCCAAATTCCGCTGCAAAGGTAATGTCCAGGTTTGTTTTATGATTCGTTTTGCAAAAACCTAGATCTGTTTAAGGATTTGTGTTAGGTTGTAATACGAGAATTAAACCTTGGAAACACCCATAATCCTTCAGTGGTATCAGAGCCTGGTTTTAGGTTTCTTGTGAAATTGGATCATATGAATGTTTAATGGTTTTTGAATCAATTAAGGAATGATAATTGATTAAAGTTATAAACTTGAGATCGTTTTTTTTTTTATAAAAAGGAATCAATTGCGATCGTTTTTGATTGGGTCACGTTGTGCGTGTGCCGTGTTGATAATCGATGCTGTGGCTGATAATCGATGTAATCGAATGTTGATAATCGATGCTGTGTTGATAATCGAATGTGATGATCGATGGACTCGGCATGTATACACGTGAGATGCGATTAAGTTATTAAAGTTATCAAACCCTAAAGAGATGCGATCGCTTTTAATTAATTGAATCGATCATGATTGCTTATTCAAGCCGCGTGATGCGTTAATGGGACATGTAATTCGAGAGGATCGCATGGTCTCGAATGGGTTGTGTAAGCTTGCGATCATCACGGCTCATCCTCACGATCGTGAGATCATGAATCGATCGATGATCGATCGTGATGGGCCTAGAGTTGGATCGTGGGTCCATGACCCGATCATGGATCCGATCGTTTGGCCCGTTAAATTTTACGTCCCGCGAATAGTCAATCGGTTAAACCGAGCTTCGCGGTTCGTTGCCCAAAACCACACCGATTTAACCGGTCCATTTAATTGGCGGTTAATTGTGTGTTTAAAGCCTAAAACCGCAAGTTAAATCAAATTGGCTAAAACACTAGGTGTTTCTTCCCGGTGTTGGATTTAACTGAACCGATCCAATTTAATTGGTGGTTCAAGCGGTTAACCCAAATCGCGGTTTGCTGAAAATTATTTAATACAATTGGTATTATTTAATTTCTGGTTAAACCGGATTGAAATTCATAAAATTGAATTTTAACCTAAACCGAAGACTGGTCTAAGTTTGATTTGGTTGGACCAAATAATTTAGAGCTGGTCTGGTTTAGTAAATAACCGATGGTTTTGATAGTTAATTTGGTCTTGGACCAGAATTAATAAACCGACTCGGTTATGTCAAATTATTGGGCCAATTGGAATTCTATGGTCTTGGGCCAAGAATTGGGCCTATAATTTGTGACCCAACCCAAAATATTTAATAAAATATTAAATTAGAAATTTCTAATTTTAGTAAGTTACTAAATTTAGAAAGTTTCTAAAATAAGAAAGTTTCCCAAAATAGTAATCTTCTATTTTTGGAAATAAAACTTAAAAAATCCTCAAAAGCAATATCAAGCTTGGATGTCTTTCCAATCTTGTCAGCTACTTAACGCTTATTTGATTACAGATATGGCTTACAGTGTGAGGTGTCTGTTTTCGCGTAAGTAAAGTAGTATATAGTCACTAATTTCATTGGGAGTCCCAGAATTTAGTGATTATTTGGCTGTAAGAGATTGGTTTCCTTGACTGGGCCATCGGGAGTCCCGGGCCTTGAGACATCTGGTGAATTTGGGCCTCGGGTCCAATTCACAACCGAGAGTTATTGGTTATAACTAGCTGTGTGTATGCTTACCAAGTAAAGCTAATTCTGGGTGACGGCCAGTGGCCCACTTTGGATTTAGCTAAACATGGGTCTCGGAATCATTGTATTCTTATGAGGTTGAACAAAGAAATTTTGAATACAATGCGAGTTTTCTTATAAGTTGTTAAGATTACTCTTTTATGAACCAAATAACTAAAACTCTATTTATCTCTAAATTTCAGCTATGACAAGCACAAACAATCAAAACACTTTCTCGATCCGGTATGTCCTTGAGATGGACAAACTGAACGGATCAAATTTCTTGACTTGGTCGCGGAACCTGAGACTAGTTCTCAGGCATGAGAGAAAGGACTATGTCCTTGAGAAAGCTCTCCCCGAGAGGATCGGATCCAAAGCCAGTCATGCAGTATATAATGCTTGGAATAAGCATTATAATGATGCGGTAGATGTGCGTGGTCTGATATTGGCTACCATGGACTCAGATTTGCGTAAGCAATATGAGAACATGGAGTCGCCAATAGAGATGATCAGCAACCTGAAATTGAAATTTCAGGAGCAGGTAAGAGTGGAGAGATACCAGTTGGTTAAATCTCTCACTAGCTGCAAGCTACCGATTGATCATCCAGTAAGTCCTCATATCAGTAAAATGATGGGTTACGTTGATAACCTGAGGAAACTGGATTATCCAGTTAGCCAAGAATTGGCAACTGATATCATTCTGCAGTCACTGCCGTCAAGCTATGATAAGTTCGTAAAGGACTATATCAAGAAAGGCTTAACGAAGACGTTGACTGAACTGCATGACATGCTCAAGACAGTTGAGCCAAACGTGAAGAGTACCCTGTACAATCTCATGAAGGAGAAGGGTAGGTTTACTAAACCTAAAGCTGACAAGGGTGAAGACAAAGTTGTCCAGATTTTGAATCATGGCAAGCGTGTGTCTTCTGAGCCCGAGTCAGATACCTCTTACGTTGGTAAGTGTTGCTACTGTAAAGAGACTGGGCATTGGAAGAGAGATTGCATTAAATTCATGGAAGATTATGAGGAGTTGAAGTTGATGTATGAAACTACTTCCTCAGGTATTCATGTTATTACTTCAAGTTATACCTTATAGGTATTGGTTGCTGGTTGTGGCACTGATATTTGTTAAAATATGCAGAGCCTGAGCAACAATAGAACGTTGAAGGAAGGGCAAGTGGAACTGCGTGTCTGGAAGGAGCTTGGGATGCTGCCTCAGCCGTAGGGTTTTCACTTGTATGCCTTTGAAGCTTGGTTTTATTAAGTAATTGCTACAATGTACCTGCTTTAAGCAGAGATGTCTTTCATTTTCTTGTAAGAATTTGAATGTTTTTCGTTTTGATAAAAGACTAGTTTGTTCTTTTGATCTTAATGAAATATTAATTGTAGCACCCTATTCAAGGAATGGGTTTTATGTCTTAAACCAAAGAGTGCCTAAATGTAACATAAATACCGCAAATGGTTTAAATCTGATGAGTTAAACCTGATTTTTCTTGGCATAAATGTTTTGGTCACATAGAGTAAGTCAGATTCAGAAACCCCATAGTTATGGACTTTTGGGCTCATTTGAATGGATATCTTATGAGACTTGAATTCTGCTTACTAGACCAAAAGACGAAGGGCCCATCTTAGCCGAGCTAGTAAAAGGCCCAAAGGCTTATCGGAGATTGAACATACTCATGTATGTGGTCTGATGAGCAGTAATGCCGGAGAAAAATTTCCTGTACTTCATTGTCTCTACTGATTACTTCAGTGAGTGAGACTGTGTTCATTTGATGAGACACAAGTCGGAATTCTTTGACATGGTCGAAAGAGTTCCAGAATGAAGTATAGAATCTGAATGACAAAAGTATTAAGACTCTGGATTAGATCACGAGTGAGAATACTTAAGTCATTGATTGTGTGATCATCTGAATGAGTGTAAAATCGTTTTACAGCTCATTTCTCCTGAAAACCTAGAGGTGTTTCTGTGAGAATGAATCAGATCTAATTAGAAATGATTAAAGATGAGTCACACGAATCTTCCATGATATTCTCTAAGAATAACGCTCTAGAAATATCCAAGTTTACGCTGAAATAGTTCCACCAAATATCAGTTGAAAGACACCACGTAAATGTGGATTGGAATCGATCCAAATTCGTCTTTACTGAGTATTTGTAGTTGTGCTACTTCGCTGGTTGTCCTAGGGAAACCAAGGCTTGTTACTTTTACGTCCATTCTGTTTTCTAAGAAGGGAAGTTACTTTCCAAGAAGAACAGTGGGAGTAAAAGTGTAACTCGAAGAAATTCGAGAAATACAGGAGGCTGCTCAACCTGTTGAGGGAGAGCAGCGGATGGATTTACAGATTTCTGTAGAATCTACACCTGTAGAGCCTGAAGTTCGCAGATATGAATGAATCAGTCACAAATCCGAGAGTGATTTCTCGTCATTAGTTGATCCTGATGATCATTGAAAGTTCGCATGATCTGATGATCATTGAAAGCGACGAATCTGCGAAATTCAAAGAAGCAAAAGTGAGCCCGGACTCCGGAAAAATTACATTTTGTGTAAGTTAGCTTCAACGATCCATTCATGGATGGAAGCAAACATATCGGAGTTGGAATCTTCGTTCTGTTAAAATAGTCAAGGTTTTGACTTGAACAGGAACGAAGTGGAAATGTGCGTTTACTAAAAGATAAGTGGGAGCAATATTGCATTTCTCATAGTGTATGTCGATGACATACTGATTCTCGAAAATAACGTCCCAATGCTGCAGTCGGTAAAGGACTGACTTGGGAGTTGGTTTTATGAATGACATGGGTAAAGCCACGTAGTTCTTGGATTTTGGATCTAAAGATAGAGATCCAAAATAGCTGGTAGGACAAAGTCAGGATTCTTAAATTGACAAAATCCTACACGTAATCAGCAATCCAAGAAGGGTTTTATGCCAATGTCACATGGCATTACGTTAAGCAAGATACAGTGTCCCACGATATCTGCTGAGCTTGAATGCATGGATAGGATTCCATATGCGACGGCATAAGGATCTATCATGCATGCCATGACTTCTCTCCTGCGATTTTTCTTCTTTGGCGTGACTTCTCTCTTTCTAAAACCTCTCTCTGATTCTTCCAACTCTTTGGTCTAGCAGCCGTCCCGTTCTTGTAAGAGTGTGGATACTCGAGGAGGAGCCGATTCTCATCAGTTCTAATCTGATCTCGTCATTACCCCAAATTCCGCTGCAAAGGTAATGTCCAGGTTTGTTTTATGATTCGTTTTGCAAAAACCTAGATCTGTTTAAGGATTTGTGTTAGGTTGTAATACGAGAATTAAACCTTGGAAACACCCATAATCCTTCAGTATCTACCAACACAATCTACACGACCCAACACCAGAGTAAATAAACAATCACACAATCAATCCGTCGACCTGGCCCAACACCGGAGTAGACTAATAACCACACAATCAACAGTCTACCCAGCCCAACACCGGGGTAGATAACCAGTCAAACAAGCAACAATAATCATGCATCATCAATCTTATAAAATTGAAGGATAGTTTGGTGTTAATCCTGATTCAATTCTTCAGATTAAACTCACCTAAACATGCAGATCTAGGTTCTCTTGCAGAATCATAAAGGATCTCACCTGTTACCTTGTTTATGCAGCGGAAAGAGGAGGTACGGGTCAGAGATCAGCAGAACCACCAAGAGATAGCTCCTCCAAAGGCTCACACACGCACACAGCAGGAAATTGGCTGCTAGACCGAAAGGAGAGAGGCGCAGAGAGAGGCTGAGGAAGGCGCAGGAATGGCTGAGAAAAAGAAGCTAGGGCAAGTTTTATTAATTAAAACCCTTGTCCAGTTCCTATGGGCTTTTGGGCCCAATTCTCAGTCTGATTAAATCTCTCAGATTTAATCAGGCCCTTTAGTCTCTCTAAGTACAGTAAATGCCTAGCACTTTTACCGTACTTCTGCTAAACCGTTCCTTCATGGTTTCCTGTTAGCTTAGGCGTGTGACCCATATGGGATCATATAATAAAGGCAATAAGTCCAAGACTTATAGATCATGAGCGGACTCTAGCAAGCCATCATGACCCCCAGTATTATATGACTTATGTCTGATCATTGACATACTCTTACTTTCTATAGACAGTACAGAGATTACTGGACATAATTCCAACAATCTCCCACTTGTACTGGAATCTCTGTATTCATATTCCTTTTGTCTCAATATCTCGATTAGTCATAAGGCAAGATGAGTGTCATCCTTATAAAGCCTAATCTTGTTCATCGGACTCTGATTTGATACTGACAATCCAAACGACTCGGGAAAGTCCGTTTGAGCATGGCCATGCATTTTCCAGTATTCAAATCTCCGATTGGCCTAGAGATATTCACTCCATTTATATTGGAGGGACAAATCCCGTCTTGTTCCATCACTGTAAACTACTCATTTCATAATACACCCAATCAAGGTCCTTATAACTATCGCTTAACGACAGCGTTGGACAATGATCAAAGCGCATTAGTTCATGTGCAGTCACATGCATGCGAACTCAGGTCTAAGGACTATACTCTATAGTCGTAGTAAGAATCTCTTATGACACATATATAAATATCCTGAAGAGTTCTTATAATCGGGTCATGTCCGGTCGTATGTACCCAACATACACCTATGTACTGACTTTGATGCCGCGCATCTATGACACACTGAGACTTTGTCATAAGTCACATAACAATCTAGTCTCACACGGTTGTTGGTGTTCCAATTTCAACAACCTTCGACTAGGGACAGGATGATATAAGCCATCTATCAAATATAGGGTCTCATGATCAAGCTAAATGACTTTGATAACTCAAGATCAAGTCACTTACTTCGATGACCTATAAAATGGTTCATATCATTTTGGAACGATTATTTCATCACAGTTAAAATAATCCTGAAATAATAATTTCATTAAACATCATAAAATGTTTTACAAGAACATATCAAATAACTAAATAAAGCCCTTTACAAACTCCCACTGAAATTAAGACTACATCTTAATTTCACTTATCCTACAGCTACAGTCCGCGACTCGTGCTTAGGCCTAAGGAGTGGCTTCATTAATAGATTAGCAACGTTCTCATTCGTTGAAACTTGCTGATCTACTTAACATCTCTTTCATTTATCTCACGGAATAGGTTATACCTACCCTCAAGGTGTTTGGACCTCTGATGTGCAGCTAGTCTCATCTATGCTGGGAATCACATCAAGTTCAGTGACGAACTCTTCTTTCCAAACAACCTCTTTCGCCGCTTCCCAAGCTGCGAAATGTTCAGCTTAAGTCATGGAGTCAGCAACAGTGCCTTGCACCGCCAGATAGACACAAGATATAACCGGACTGTGACCGGAAATCGTCTTTGTCCATTGGAAACTTGCCTTTCAGACTCTACCGACTCGTAGCACCTCACTTTCTCCGAAAATCAAGAACATATCCTAAGTATTTTCCAAATACTTGAGAATATTCATTACGTCTATCCAGTGATTCTTTGCTGGATTTGACTGGTCTTTACTTGTCTTGCTTAACATTAAAGCAACATCAAAACAAGTACGTGTCATGGCATACATGATAGATCCAATTGCCGACGCATATGGAATCTCATCCATGCATTCAAGCTCAGCAGTTATCGTGGGATACTATATCTTGCTTAACTTAATGCCATGTGACGTTGGCATAAAACCATTCTTGGATTGCTCAAAACGTGTAGGACTTTGTCAATGTAAGAATCCTGACTTTGTCCTACCAGCTCTTCTGGATCTCTATCTTTAGGTCCAGAATCCAAGAACTACGTGGCTTTACCCATGTCAATCACAAAACCAACTCCCAAGCCAGTCCTTTACCGACTGTAGTATTGGGACATTATTTCCGAGAATCAGTATGTCATCGACATACAATATGAGAAATGCAACATCGCCCCCACTTATCTATTAGTAAACGCACAGTTCCATTTCCTTCCTGTTCAAGTCAAAACCTTGACTACTTCAGCAGAACGAAGATTCCAACTCCGATATGTTTGCTTCCATCCATGAATGGATCGATGAAGCTAACTTACACAAAATGTAATTTTCGGAGTCCGGGCTCACTTTCGCTTCTTTGAATTTCGCAGATTCGTCGCTTTCAATGATCATCAGATCATGCGAACTTTCAATGATCATCAGGTTTAACTAATGACGAGAATTCACTCTCGGATTAGTGACTGATTCTTTCATATCTGCGAACTTCAGGCTCCACAGGTGTAGATTCTACAGAAATCTGTAAATCCATCCGCTGCTCTCCCTCAACAGGTTAAGCAGCCACCTGTATTTGTCGAATTTCTTCGAGTTATACTTTTACTCCCACTGTTCTTCTTGGAAAGTAACTTCCCTTCTTGAAAACAGAATGGACGTAAAAGATAACAAGCCTTGGTTTCCTTAGGACAACCAGCGAAGTAGCTCAACTACAAATATTCAGTAAAGACGAATTTGGATCGATTCCAATCCACATTTACGTGGTGTCTTTCAACTGATATTGGTGGAACTATTTTAGCGTAAACTTAGATATTTCTAGAGCGTTATTCTTCAAGAATATCATGGAAGATTCGTGTGACTCATCTTTAATCATTTCTTATAAGATCTGATTCTTTCTCACAGAAATACCTCAAGGTTTTCAGGAGAATTGAGCTGTGAAACGACTTCACACTCATTCAGATGATCACACCATCTGATGACTCAAGTATTCTCACTCGTGATTTAATTCAGAGTCTTAATACTTCTGTCACTCAGATTCTATACCTCATTCTGGAACTCTTTCGACCATGTCAAAGAATTCCGACTTGTGTCTCATCAAATGAACACAGTCTTACTCACTGAATTAATCAGTAGAGACAATGAAGTACAGGAAATTTTCTATGGCATTTATGCTCATCGGACCACATACATGAGTATGTTCAATCTCCAATAAGCCTTTGGGCCTTTCTCTAGCTCGGCTAGGATAGGCCCCTTTGTCTTTTGGTCCAGTAAACAGAATTCAAGTCTCATAAGATATCCGATCGAATGAGCCCAATAGTGCATAACTATGGGATTTCTGAATCCGACTTACTCTATGTGACCAAGACTTTTATGCCAAGAAAAATCAGGTTTAATTCATCAGATTTAAACCAATTTGGTATTTATGTTACATTTAGGCACTCTTTGGTTTAAGACATAAAACCCATTCCTTGAATAGGGTGCTACAATTAATATTTCATTAAGATCAAAAGAACTAAACTTCTCTTTTATCGAAATGAAAAACATTCAAATTCTTACAAGAAAATGAAAGACAACTCTGCTTAAAGCAGGTACATTGTAGCAATTACTTAATACAAAACCAAGCCTCAAAGGCATCTACAAGTGAAAACTCTACGGCTGAGGCAGCATCCATAGCTCCTTCCAGACATGCAGTTCCACTTGCCCTTCCTTCAACGTTCTACTGTTGCTTAGGCTCTGCATATTACAACAAATATCAGTGCCACAACCAGTATCCAATACCTATAAGGTAGAACTTGAAGTAATAACATGAATACCTGAGGAAGTAGTCTCATACATCAACTTCAACTCCTCATCATCTTCCATGTATTTAATGCAATCTCTCTTCCAATGCCCAGTCTCTTTACAGTAGCAGCACTTACCAACGTAAGAGGTATCTGACTTGGGCTCAGAAGACACACGCTTGCCATGATTCAAAATCTGGACAACTTTGCCTTCACCCTTGTCAGTATTAGGTTTAGCAAACCTACCCTTCTCTATCATGAGATTATTCAGGGTACTCTTCACGTTTGGCTCAACTGTCTTGAGCATATCATGCAGTTCAGTCAGCGTCTTCGTTAAGCCTTTCTTGATATAGTTCTTTCTGAACTTATCATAGCTTGACGGCAGTGACTGTAGAATGATCTCAGTTGCCAATTCTTGGCTAACTGGATAATCCAGTTTCCTCAGGTTATCAATGTAACCCATCATTTTACTGACATGAGGACTCACTGGATGATCATTTGGTAGCTTGCAGCTAGTGAGAGACTTAACCAACTGGTATCTCTCCACTCTTATCTGCTCCTGAAATTTCAATTTCAGGCTGCTGATCATCTCTATTGGCGACTCCATGTTCTCATATTGCTTCCGCAAGTCTGAGTCCATGGTAGCCAATATCAGACCACGCACATCTACCGCATCATTATAATGCTTATTCCAAGCATCATATACTGCATGAGAAGCATTGGACCCGATCCTCACGGGGAGAGCTCTCTCAAGGACATAGTCCTTTCTCTCCTGTCTGAGGACTAGCCTCAGGTTCCGCGACCAAGTCAAGAAGTTTGATCCGTTCAGCTTGTCCATCTCAAGGACAGACCGGATCGAGAAAGTGTTTTGATTGTTTGTGCTAGTCATAACTGAAATTTAAGATAAAAGAATTTTAGTTAATATGTTCAATTTGATTAATCTCGTATTATTCTTAATATGATTATTCTCGCACTATATTCAATAACATCAGTTACCCTCAATAGAATATAATGATTCCAAGATCCACATATAACTAAGATTAAAGTGGGCCACTGGCCGTCACCCAACCTTAGCTTATATCGGTAAGCCCTATCTCGGCTAATTATATCCGTGATATAACTCTTGGTTGTGAATCTGGGCCCGAGGCCCAATCCACTCTGATGTCTCAAGGCCCGGGACTCCCGATGGCCTAGTCAAGAAAACCAGACTATACAGTCATGTAATCACTAATGTCTGGGACTCCCAATGACATTTATGAATCACAAACCGTCTTACCCACGAAAAGTAGACACCCTCACACTGTAAGGCCATGAGTACAATTGAATGGGCTTCGACAGCTGACATAGACTGGACAAGACATCCAACGCTTGATATTGTTTGAGGTTTGTAGGTTTATTAAAATTTTATCCCAAAATAGAAGATTACTATTTTGGGAAACTTTCCTTTTTGGGAAACCTACTAATTTTGGAAACTTTCTAAAATTGGAAACTTTCTAAATATAGAACTTTCCTAAAATCCAAAACATGCAAATCTAGAAACTTCTATTCTAAGAAACTTTCTAATTTCAGATTTTTGAAAACAGATTAATTTAAAATCGATTTTTAAAATTTTATTTAAATAAATTTTAAATTAAATCTGAAGAAAAGACTCAAATAATTGGCCCAATTGTTTTAACTTCTTGGCCCGAGGCCCAAGAATTGGTCCATGTCCAAGACATAACCCAATTGCCCAATTAAATGACATAACCGGTCTGGTTCATTAAAATTGGTCTAACCAAAATTAATTACTACGATGACCACAATTGTCAACCGGTTATTTATTAAACCGGATTTTCTCAATTTATTTGGTCCAACCAAATCAAACTAGAAAATCACAGGTTTAGGCACAAAATCCAATTTTACGACTTTGGATTTCTTATCCCGGTTTAACCAGAACTTAATAAATTTATTAAGTCTGTTTATTAAACCGTGACGATTAATTTTTAATCAAATTTTAAACCGAACCGAACCGATTGGTCACGTACCGATCACGGTCGTGACCTAGCCGCAATCGAGACGAGACATCGGCCAGCCGCAAGCAACGGGATGAGACGCGATCCGAGATCGGTCCATCTCGATCTCGCGACGAGCTCGGTTGCGATGATCGGTCCATCTCGACGCTCGGACAGGATAGTTCGGGACGCGGGACGGTGCTGGCTTCACGCGATCGCCGAGCGATCGGGACAGCCGCATCCACGCGACGGGACGAGCCACGATCCGTGCGATCGGTCGGCCCATGATCTAGCGATCGCGGCCGAGAGATGCAGGACGAGCTCAGGTTGTGATCGGGACGAGACGCGAGCGGGTCGATCCATGCGATCGATCGATCCATGCGATCGATCGATCCATGCGATCGATCGATCCATGCGATCGGTTCACCTCGCGTCGCTCGATCCGGACATGGTGATCCTTTGGCGATCATCATTCTGACGCATACCAATTCATATAGATTGGATCATGCGATTTCTTGTTTGTTTAGGTTTTAATTCTTTGTTTCTTAAGTGTTTTTTTTTTATCAGTAGATTGATTCAAAACACTTCTTAAACAATCCCAAACATGATTCTAAACAAGAAAACCTACAGAACCAATGGCTCTGATACCACTGAAGGATAGTTTGGTGTTAATCCTGATTCAATTCTTCAGATTAAACTCACCTAAACATGCAGATCTAGGTTCTCTTGCAGAATCATAAAGGATCTCACCTGTTACCTTGTTTGTGCAGCGGAATGGAGGTACGGGTCAGAGATCAGCAGAACCACCAAGAGGTTGTTCCTCCAAAGGCTCACACACGCACACAGCAGGAAATTGGCTGCTAGACCGAAAGGAGAGAGGCGCAGAGAGAGGCTATGGGTGGCGCAAAAGTGGCTGAGAAAAAGAAGCTAGGGCAAGTTTTATTAATTAAAACCCTTGTCCAGTTCCTATGGGCTTTTGGGCCCAATTCTCAGTCTGAGATTTAATCAGGCCCTTTAGTCTCTCTAAGTACAGTAAATGCCTAGCACTTTTACCGTACTTCTGCTAAACCGTTCCTTCATGGTTTCATGTTAGCTTAGGCGTGTGACCCATATGGGATCATATAATAAAGATAATAAGTCCAAGACTTATAGATCATGAGCGGACTCTAGCAAGCCATCATGACCCCCAGTATTATATGACTTATGTCTGATCATTGACATACTCTTACTTTCTAGAGATAGTACAGAGATTACTGGACATAATTCCAACAAAAATAACATCTAAGTCCAATTAATTGTTCAATTCCTTATCTTACTTTAATTACTCCGCTACATTGGGATTAGTAAACCTACTAATCACGTACGCGGCTCAAACTCCAGAATATATCTTTCTATTCTAATTTCAATAATTCTTATGTTTAAATCTCTTCGTTCCGTCAGACTGTGATTAGTAAACTTACTAATCTCCTGATGTCTCATTAATCTTTAATTAATTACTTAACCCTAAATTCACCGTCTAATCAACCCGTTATCATATTATAAGTGTGTTATTAATTTTAGTCTGTATTTTAATTCACTCTTAATTTCTCGTATATAGATTCATTCTTTACATTCTTAATATATATATATATATATATATATATATATATATATATATATATATATATATATATATATATATATATATATGTGTGCATATACGACCTGGCATGATGTTCTATATGAATGAAACAACCAATCAACAATCAAAAGATCAATCAATCACCAGTAAATGCTATATAACGTACTATGCAATATATTCTATCCGTTTTACTTAATTATGTCGTGTTACGTAATCAACCTAATGGTTCTATCATATTCAATTATACAGGTATGCAAACTTAAATCTATGGTTTCATAATTCTTTGGATCTATTTAATTCTACCTAAATGCATCACGCAAAATTTAGCCAACTCACAGTGCGATAAGTGACGTATGGATGTACTGACAGATCCATGAATCGCGAGACCCAACCGATGCTACCTCAAATCCTTTCTGAACCGATCTAACTGTGACCCGGGATAGACCCGTTCTTTGACCAACTTTGACCCGAGGCTTTGACTTAGCGTTGACCCAAACACACTGACTCAACTGAATATCGGGAGGAGGAAGACTGACTGGTGGCAAGAGGAGATGATCAGCGGCGAGAAAAGGTGATAGACGGTCGTTGACCACGGCACTGACCGGCGTTGACCTGTCCACCAAACTTAACCGGCGGTTGACCAGTGAAGAGATAAGATCGCATGCGGTTTACAGGTTGTAGTGGTGATCGCCGGTGAGTCTCCGGCGAGAGAGAATACCCGGCGAGAAGAGGAGAGAGCCGGCAAGAAGTATAGGATTACGGTGAGGGGAGGGGTTACACCTGCGGAGAGGCTTCTTCGGCGGTGGTGATCAGCTCCAGAGACGGCGTGGAATAGAGGAAGAGAGAGCGGCTGAGGGATGAGAGAGGAGAGAACCGGCTGAGAGAGGTGGAGACACGTCGGAGCTTCGCCGGCGGCGGAAAATTCTGGTGGCTCTCTAGCAAGTTTCTCCGGCGGTTTCCGGTGATCCTTATCGGTGATTAATGAGCTCAACACCAGGGTTTCAGATCTGTAGATGGCTTATGATTTATCACCAAGAATTTAAAGAAACAACTTGATTTTATGGTAGCTTGGGATGCAAGTAATAGAAGAAGAAGAAGAGAGATGGAGTAGTTTCGCCGTGGAGGGGAGGAGAGAGAGAGAGAGAGAGAGAGAGAGAGAGAGAGAGAGAGAGAGAGAGAGAGAGAGAGAGAGAGAGAGAGAGAGAGAGAGAGAGAGAGAGAGAGAGAGAGAGAGAGAGAGAGAGAGAGAGAGAGAGAGAGAGAGAGAGAGGAGAGAGAGAGAGAGAGAGAGAGAGAGAGAGAGAGAGAGAGAGAGAGAGAGAGAAGAGTGGCCATGGGAGAGAGATGAAAGAGCTCTGGTTTTAGTTGCTGGTTTGAAGAAAGGGGAGCTTGGCACATGGATTTATGCTGGTGATGGTTCATGAATCTATAGAATCTAGGTGTCATTCCAAGGCATCCATCTATTGACACTTGTATGTCAAGATATAAATCTCAGATTCTCTTTCTCCCATTCAATGAATACAGCAACCAAATTCTTTGAATCCCGAAATGGACCAATCGGTGATCGCCACGTGGCGGTGGCGATCCTGGTCCGTTCTTCCGCAACTTCTCGAAACTTCAGAGATGATTCCAAATTCCCTTTTTATTTTCCTAGACTTTAATAATAAGTATTTCGTAACTTGATTCGTCCAATTTGACTACCCATAGCTCCCATAACGTCTGTTAGAAGATTTCTCGGTTTTGTCGGGTTTCCATTCCCAACAGCCCGTATAACCTTTTTAACTTCCGTTTTCAGCATTCTTTGTCTTCTAAGTAACTTCTTTAAAAAAGAGAGAGAGTCATTTGGCCCGTCTAAGCTTTCCGTCTTCTTTTTGGTAAATTATCAAAACGCCCTTGAACTTCTAAAAAACTGCATAAATACCATCTGACGACCTCTCGTTGACTTCTGAATTGCCTATTGATCATTTTTTGAGACAAAGTATTACAACGCCAATTAGTTCTCGGATTCCGGATGCTTTTCTTTGATTTTAGTTCAGCTATCCTTTGTTTCTCTATATACGCCCCATCCACATACAATTGTAATCCTCTTTTATAATGTTTATAGTATTGTATGCACAAGAATTCATATTCAAACCAAATGTATTGATATTAGTTAGAATTATTTTCTAATGTGATTTCATAGTTAGAACAAAAAAATAAATGTTTACATAAACTTTTAAACTGTTAGAAATAGTTCATGTAATCTATGAAACGAAGAATTTCTTTGTAAATGAAGTAGTTGTTGCAGACTTCGTCAAACTCCCCAGCCACGCAACCATCACCAAGCTCGACTAGAGAGAGCAAGATTTCATACTCACGGTACTGCCTCACACTCAACTCCAGAATAACTGAACGACAATTTTCCTGACATAGTTTAACTGCTTGCAAACCTTTCTCTTTCCATAGTTTCTTGATGTAGTTAGACCCTTCTGTAAGCTTATTCTCATTGATTAAAATAATTTCATAGAGATACGTAGCTTAAGGATGATTTGCTTGTGCCGCAAACATGAGATTCCTAGATCCTGCTAGTGTTTCCTTAAGAAAATAATAATCTATTAGACCACATAAGAAAATAGAATGCAAATTTACAAACTCAGCACACTTATATAGAAACGCTGATTTCTCAAGTATCCTCTCCAACGGAAGGGGGAAAGTCTGGTCAAGCTTGAGGTTCTGCAAGACATTAGGATATTTGGAGAGCAAACGAAATGTCGTGCATGAAAATATGCAGTCAATCAAATCAGGGTGAGATACTCCTCCTACTTTACTCAATATGATAGCTAAGACATCATAGGGTAGGTCTGTAAGTTCTTTTTTTTTATATTCTGGTTTTTTCATGATGTTTTGATGGATTTTGATAGAATGATTGAAATAGTACAGAGAGACATACCTTATTTATACATAACCGTAACCATTAGGAGGAAATATATGGTTAAACGGTTTCCTATTCTCATTGATTTCAGATTTTCAATTAATATGAAAGTTCATCCGCACTACTTCTGATTCATAGTATGGACCCTTGGTTGACAAAAAAAAAAAAAAAAAAATAGTATGGACCCTTGGAAAATACGATATTTAATATGAAATATTGACCATTTCATATGACTTCTAGAAGTCTATTTAAAACATCTCGGTTTTCAATCAACTCTCTCTCTATCTTTTTTGCGTGTACTGATTTTTCACTCTCAAATTTTTTGAATGTCTTCCTCCCTATTTAATAGTAGTTTTAAACTTTCAAGGCATATTAATATTGATTAGGTCCTGAATTCAAAAAATCTAAAAGTGCGATGTATTGATGTAGATGAAAAGACATATAAATTTGAATCATATAATTTGTTTTTACACTATATGTAGTTCAATTTTAGCTTCACACTTCTTCCTAATCAGGATTTCATAACAAACTTTAGGTTACTAGCTTCATGTCTATTTTCTATCAGTTATGGTTAACGATTCAAATATTTAAAACCCTCCTTTGATATAAGTTTAAAATAATTTTTCTTTGGTCAGGTTAGACGAGATATTATGCCTTCTAACCAGAAAAATGAGGGGAAAGACACTCGAGGTTCTCCGGTTTCGAAAGCGTCTCATGATCAAACAACTTCTACAAAGGTTTTGGTCTCGGATATGTTTCTTATGCTCCTCATCAACTCAAGTAGAAAGATAAACAAACATCATTCTTCCATTTCCACTTAGGTTTTACACTTTACTTCTTATAGTCTTCTAGCGTGCACTGACTGCCCATAAACATGTAGATACAGATCGTTTTCCCTCAATGTCCTTAGATATGTAGCTCTTTAATCAATTTGCATAAGCGGTAATCAGATATTGTTGCGTATAATCAGTTTGGTTATAAAAATAATGCTTATTTTTCTTAGTTAGTTGATATTCATTCTTACTACAATAGATTTTTAAAAGTGAAAAACATATTTCGTTAGATAGACTCTAAATTTTTTTTCAATTATCAAATTTATAATTTAATTACAAGCGTGAATGTTTTTCTTTGAACTCAACTGCAGAAACCTTCGATGGATGATAAAAATGCTAATTTGGCTGCTCTTCTGCCGGCAAAAATCCCTCTTGATAAGCTGGTAGCAGGGAAGAACAAACACAGTCGTTGTACGCATTTTGCGTATGTGGGAAGCTAAAAACTTCAAACTCAATGGTACCCTCATGAGCCTTGATTTACTGCTTATGGATAAAAGGTACTCCATTTCTAATTGCGTTATTATTCCTTATCATCTCCATTTAAAATGAAAATATTTTCACGTTAAGATATAATACTATTTTCACACAAGACACTTTAATATAAGGATCAATCTATTATCGAAGGATACACATGTTCAAAGATTGGCTGAAGGAATGGAATATATATATATATATATATATCTGATTAACAATTTCAAAGTTGTCCCTAGTTATAGCCATTATAAGGTGATAGACAATCGTTCACTATTCGGTTTACTGACACAACTCCTGTCCTTGAAGTTGCTGAAGAGGTTTCTCCAATAAAACGTGAAAATTTTAGAATTCACAGTTATTCTGAATTCGACTTGTGCAGGGACCAACATTTATTTTCTAGGTAAATCATCTCAGTCATATGTTCTGCTTATCATATGTTCTCCTAAATTTATCATCGTACCATGATTTCATTTATGATGTGTCCAAGATGTCGTCAACCACCACTGCAAGAAAACAGCCGGGAACCGACGGACATAACCGTCGGTATACCGTCGGAAAAGGCGTTTTCTGATGGTATTCCGACAGGACAAATCCGTCGGTTCCACGGCGTCGGAAAAAAAAATCTGTCGGAAATCCGTCAATATTTTCCGACAGTTTTCCGACAGGCAATTTTCCGACAGATTATCGACGGCTTACCGACAACACAAAAACCGACGGCGAACCAACAATATACCGATAGCAAGAAAACCGACGTCAAACCGACGGTTTACCGACGGTTGTTAACCGACGGTTGCTAACCGACGGTTTACCGACGGTTGCTAACCGACGGTTTACCGACGGTTGCTAACCGACGGTTTACCGACGGTTAATTACCGAGAGTATTCCGACAGGTAGGACCGACGGCTTAACCGACAGGTAGGACCGACGGCTTAACCGACGGTTTACCGACGGATAGTTTCCGACGGTTTTTCCGACGGGTATGAAATTATTATTTTTTAAAAAAATTATATTTAATATATATTATTTTATAATCAATTATTTATATAAAAATTTTATATACGAAATATTTTAAAAATTTTGTATTAATTTTATAAAATAAAAGTGTTTTTAAAAATTACATAACATTGGGATCCGGAACGTTTCCGGGTCTGAATCCCGTTCCCAACCCCTGAACAGAACCCGTAGCTGAAGCTCCCGTTCCCGCTCCTGGTGCCGCTACACGCTCAGTCCCGTCCAATTCTTGTCCTGGAGGAGGTCCGCCAAACTGGATGTAGTTCATGATCCGTGCTTGCATCTCCGCCATCTTTCTTTCATTCTCGGCCCTTTCCTCTCGCATCCGAGCTTCAAAGATGTCCTTAAGAGCTGCAATTTCAGCATCTTTCTCGCGCAGAGCCTTGGCGAAGACGTCGCTCTCAGGTCGGAAGCGTGAATGCGGAGTGGAGGCTTCCCCCATGTTTCCTAAACCGAAAACACGGCCCTTCCTGCGTTGCGTTTCCTGCAAAGTATAGTAACAAATATTAGTGAAACAATTAAAATAAACAAAACATCTATGTAAATTTTGAGTAAACAAACGAACTTACCTCAAGAAAGATCTCGTTGATCCTTTGTGACGGTACTACCTCCTCCGTCGAACCGACCTCCTCTGATAACTGAGTCTGGACCTCGTCAACCCGCCTCTTTGCTGATTCGACGATTCTCCGAGCGAGCGGATCTTGGATCTGACCGGTAAACTTGTTCGTGTGGCCCTCCTCGGTAAGTTCAACAAAATTTGGATCCTTTCCTGTTTTTTCTTTCTGCACATTACAAAAACGGTTAGTCAAATCCAATAAATAACACTATTGAATAAAGCAATACTTACAAATTCAATTTTTCGTTGTGCGGTGCTCTTAGCTCCCGCGTTATGAGTCGCCATTCCCAAACCGCCCCTCTTGCTCTTGCGGTTCTGGGAATGCATCACCGAATCTGCTGCAGTTGTGGGCTTGATCCAGTGGTGGCTGAACCCTTCAATCAGCGATGGGTTGACTCCCTTCGGGTCTTCCTTTAGGATCCACTTATGCTTCCACTCGTTGATGACGTGAGTGTAATGGGACCGTGCCTTCTTGTGGAAAGCCTTCTCCACTTGGGACGTAAGGTTCCTGTCCCAAGTGTATTCTTGCTTTAAAAAAAAAAGATTAACGTTAGCATGGATTAAAAAAATAAAAGTTTGATAAAAACTGAATATAAGTGTACGTACCGCAAATGCCCGGAACCAGTTCTGCTGATCGGACCTTGGCATTTTCGCGTACTGCGGGTACGGATGACGGAGCATGCTACACATCATCGCTAAAATAGACTTGGTGATCGTGGAGGACGTGATATTGAACCTGTAAAAGTTCATAAAAAATTGGTCAATTATACAAACGGTTTACATAATATTAAAAAGAAAAAAATATAATTGTTAGAGTTAAAAACTACTCACCAAGTCGTCCCCGGGTTGTGAAACGGATCCGGATGGAGCCGTTTCAACGTCTCCCGCCCTGGCTGTTCCACCAGCAACTCTATCTCCGGTGCAATCGTCGCTGGCGCATCGTCGTCCGGGGTTGCTGGGACGTTGGACATAGAGTCGCTGCCAGCATGGGTAGACTGCTGTGGCCCGGACTGCGTCGGTCTAACCTGAGTCGACCGAGAGCGGCGTTGCGGTGGCAATCTCGTCGGAGCAGTCTGAGGTGGAGGATGCGAAGTGGTCGCCACAGGAGTCTGAGAAGTGCTCCCCGGCAACAACCCATCGGTCAGGCTCAAAAAAGCCTCGAACTCCTCGTACGACCTACAATACACAAAATAAAATTTTCATTTCTTCAAAAAAATTAAAAAAACTAATATATCATTTTAAAGAAATTAAAAAGTTTTCATAATTAGTTAAAAATACTTATATATTGTTATAAATTTTTAAAATATATATATATTAAATGTTTATAAATTCGAAATATTGATAATTTTTAAGATAATTTCTAAAAACCTAAAAATTTGTTTTCATAATTACAATTCTTATCTTAAAAATCAGAAAAAGTTTTTAAAATATACAATTAAAGTTTTCAATTAAAAAAATTGTAAAATCTATGATTAACATATTTAAAATTTAAAAAACATTTTTCATAATTAGGATCAAATCTATAAAAATAAAAAAACGTTATGTAATTTTGTAAAAAAACTTACAAATAATAAAAACGTTTTCAAATAATTTAAAAAACGTTTTTAATATTATGAAAAAACAAAAACAATTGTTTTAGGATCAAATTTATACAAAAAACAAATTCATTACTTGTACATGAAATTAAGGAGTTGTAAACCACAATAATTCTACAAATCTAACTACACAAACCATAATCTAAGATCTAACACACCTTAATCACTACATGCATCCTAAATCCAAACTTCTAACAACCTAAAAATCATGTACTTTCCGTTTTTGATCGGTTAGAAAGGGAACTTACATGTTTATATAGCGTTGGGCGGTGGGGATTGCAAATCGGTGGCCGGAATCGTCGAGAAACAGGAGAGAGAAGTCGGAGATTCGCGGTGGAGAGAGAGAGAAATCGCAGAGAAAATGAGGAAGAAGAAGTTTAATCGATATTATCTCTTTAGAAACCGACGGATTTCCGACGGCAATTAAAGTTCTGTCGGAAATCCGTCGGTTCCGAGTCGGTCCAATTAATTGGCGGTTAAATGAAAACGGTTCGGCGCAAAAACGAAAAAATTTGTAAAA
This sequence comes from Orychophragmus violaceus, assembly GCA_030180135.1. Lineage (NCBI taxonomy): Eukaryota > Viridiplantae > Streptophyta > Magnoliopsida > Brassicales > Brassicaceae > Orychophragmus > Orychophragmus violaceus. The sequence continues at coordinate 80,029,894 of CM058234.1, read as the reverse complement.
TTTTATATTCCGACGGATTTACGACGGACACATAATTACCGTCGGAAATCCGTCGATTATTAAAAATGCGCTAGCAGGTTTCGAACCTGCGCCCTTTATGATGTTTATGTCGTACCTTAACCAGTGTGCCAATGTTACTAATTGTAATGTTCATACAGCGTTAATAATATGAGGACATTAACTATTTTGAAAACGAACTTCCATTAATTCAACATTAAAAACAACGCAGTACATTTCAGTTACAAGCATTATTGTTTTAATTAAAGGGTTACACTTAGATAGTCCGGTTATTATAATTCGGAAATTGGTTGTCGAACCAATTCTCTGCGTCAGTTTGCCTCCACTTGCGGATCATACGGTTCCATGACCTTGCAGGGATCCACTCCGGTTTTTCTCCGCCATTTTCCACAAGTGACTTCAAACGGCGCATTTTTGTCTGGAAAACACGTCTTGCGGTCTTATGGAATTCCCGCCAAAAGTTTAAGAAGTTTTCAGGAGTGAAATTGTAGTGATCCTGTTATGGTAAATTAAATAATAAAAAATCAATAATGACTTCACAAAAATTCAATAAGAAGAATAATTAATTACCAGAAAATGTTTGAACCATGCAGCTTTAAGGTCGTCCGGGATTGTGTAATACACGACGTTGCTCCCCGACCAATGATTCTCGATGATTCTACTAATGGCGCCCAAAATGCTTGCATGGTATCCAAACCAAAGAGAACGGTTTTCTCGAGAGGGGTTAAGAACAGGAAGATGTCCCCGACCACGCTTACGGATTTCCCGCATATAAGAATCGCGGTTCTCAGGAGACATATAGACAAAATACATTTGAGTGTATGTGAAGTCGTAGAGTGTGAAGTAAATTGAAACAATGAGCGCTTATTTATGCAAAATTTTCCGACGGATTTTCCGACGGCTGCCGTCGGAATTTCGGAAATTAATTTAATACATGAAGAGACGTTGCAATGAAACGTGCAGGAAAGATTCGGGTTTAACAGGCCTGCGTTATTGCAGCCTTTGACTGATTTCCGACGGATTTCCGACAGATCATTTAATCACCATCGGAAATCCGTCGGAAATTTACTACGGAATTCCGACAAGTTATGTTTAGGGTTTGTTTAGGGGTTAGGGTTTGTAGATTATTGAACACTTATACTAAAATTAGACTTGGTATTCATCACATTTAGGAAAAATTGACTTATGCAATAATGTATAGATATTATCTAAATCGGTGATAAGAACGGTTGAGTCATTCTATAAACGATATTGTACGTTAAGAAGTTATTTCGTCCGACGCATTTCGTATTCTTGTTATGACGCATAATGTTAGTTTTACGATGATGAGGTCTTTCAATGTTTATAGAGACAATAAACACTAGTAGAAGATAGCTCTATTAATTAGATGTTTTAGGGTCTGAAACCCTAAACCCTAAATTTTTTCTGTCGGTATTCTGTAAGAAATTTCCGACGGATTTATGACGGAAATAGGCTATCCATCGGAAATCCGTCGGAAATTAAAAACATGGGCTCAAAAATTTCCTCCGCGTGGAATCGAACCCACGCTCAGATAGTGGCACAAAGATAGTTAGAACCAATTCGGCTGTCTGCCAAGTTAACGTTTTATTGTAACGTTTAATTATTATTGAGAAGATCTTAACTACTAAAAAAAATAAAATGTTTTATAAGTATTTCCCTAATTATTAAATTAAAGATTAGAAATGACCAACACAAATACAACAAGTAACAATATTTTTTTGTTCCATTTTACAAAATCTTATTACAACAATATTAATCCGCATCATCTCCTGAATCGTAGTCCGTTGAAATAGAATATGTGTCCTCGTCGAATTCCCCCCTCTCTTCTTCGGAATCCGAATGGAGAACAATGTTCCCAAAATGAGTAAAATCAACGACGAGATTAACTTCAAGAGATTCTTCAACCGGAGCTATGTAATCACTTTGCCTTGCTTGAAGTGGTTCTTGTTCTTCAACTCCTTGAACTCTTCCTCGGGGATAAATTTTGGTAACTGTAACCCATGGATCGTTCTTGTATGTTACTCGAGGATAAGGGATGTAACTAACCTATATTAGCTAGGAGAAATTAGCATACGATGCTCTTTATAAACACGTTATATCGATGATGGAAAAATAAAACTAGGCGAAAACATTTGTGTTTATATACCTGGTCTGCTTGAGATGCAATAATGAAGGGGTCAAATTTTTGAAGCTTCCTATTCGAATGTATAGACGTTACGCCAAACTCATCTATTGATACACCTCTCCCGATAATAGGATTGTACCAATCGCACAAAAAAACCACGCATCTCATGCCTAACTTTCCGATGTATTTGACCTCAAGTATTTCTTTGAGCACACCGTAGTACACAACTTCGCCGGATGTAGATGAGACTCCGTGTTCAGCCGTCGTTCTAGAGGACCCTTCTTTATGCACTTTAAAGGCATATCCCCTCGTGAAATATCGTGGATAAGACTTTGTGTTGTAGTGGAGGCCGTTGACTATGTCTACTAACCAATCTGCCGGTCTGCGCCCACATTTGACTTCGGTTTCCACCTAAAAAAGAGCATGTAGAACGCTTTTCGTAAATGACGAAATCTATTGTCTTTGAGGTTAAATGAAAATGCAAAACTCACATAAAACTTCAACCAAGCGCAGAAGTATGTGTCTTTCCACTCTTCACGGTCGTTATCGTTCAACTCTGGATGCCGATGTTGGAGTGACTCCATGTATAGCCTATAAAAATCAACCCAGGTGTAAAAAATTGGATGTGATTCTGAAGTTTAAATGCAATGATGTAAACAAAGTAAACTACACATACCTTTCGTACTCAAATACTTCCTCGCAGTTGTTTAGAATATATTTTGGAGGTGGGCGTGTTCTTGGGTCGTTAATTGTTGCTTTGTTTCTTTACCGCTTAACCGCCCTACTTGTTGAAAAATACTGGGAACAGATGAAGGATAAAATGGTCTTTCACCTCTGTCATCGTTTCTTGCCGGGCGCCGACTCTTTGTGCGTACTTGTGAAGGGAAATAATAACCGGCAAATGTCGCCGCTTCCTCGTTGTGGTACTGAGCAGCAACTGAACCCTCAACTTTAGCTGGGTTCTTAACCTTTTTCTTAAGGTGGAACATATAGCGTTCGAAGGGATACATCCACCGATATTGTACCGGACCACCTAGTCTAGCTTCTCCGGGTAGGTGAATGGGTAAATGCTCCATAACATCAAAAAACGACGGTGGAAATATCTTCTCAAGATTGCAAAGGATTTTAGGAATGTTATCCTCCAAAGTTCGAATGCCATCAGCCGTTAGGGACCTCGTGCTTATGTCCCTGAAAAAGGAACCTACCGCGGCAATTGATTTGTGAACATCTTTGGGGAGGAGATGAGAAAACGCAAATGGCAGTAGCCGTTGCATCACCACATGACAATCATGACTCTTCATCCTGATGAACTTGTCCCCCTCTGTGTCAACACAATTACGCAAATTTGAAGCGTAACCGTCAGGGAATCGTACGCGGCGCGTAATCCACTCGAAGAACTCTTCCTTTGATTTCTGATCTACCCAGTACGCTGGAATTGGAGGTTTACCGTTCTTTTGAAGATGAAGTTCAGGCCGGTGACAAATTTCAGGCAAATCAAGCCTAGACTTCACATTATCTTTCTTCTTTCCTTGGACGTTTAGAACGGTGTTCATGATGTTATCAAAGAAATTTTTCTCAATGTGCATCACATCAAGATTATGCCTTAGTAACTGGTCCTTCCAATACGGTAAATCCCAGAAGATGCTCAGCTTGTGCCAGTTATGGACTACACCAGCTCCATATACATTCTCATTACATTCTCATGACCATTACCACCACATTCACGAGTTCTTAATGCACCAAAACCCTCTAAGAAAACCAAAGTAGACGACCCACTGTCTTGTAGAATAGGATCATCAAACACTTTCTTCTTCTTCGTAAAAAGTTTAGTGTTTGTCCGGTATGGATGATCATGCGGTAGAAATCTCCTATGACAGTCAAACCAAGACGATTTGCGTCCGTTCTTAAGCTGAAATGCATCGGTCTTTTCCTGACAATACGGACATGCTAACCTTCCATGCGTAGTCCATCCTGATAACATACCATAAGATGGAAAGTCGCTAATGGTCCACATTAATGCAGCCCTCATCAAAATATTTTCCTTACATGAGACATCATATGCTACAATACCGGGCAGCCAAAACATTTGCAGCTCGTGTATCAATGGCTGCAAGAATACATCAAGTGATCTTCTAGGATGCTCTGGACCGGGAACAAGTACGGAGATGAAAAGAAACTCTCGGCGCATACACATAGATGGCGGTAGGTTATACGGAGTTAAAATAACTGGCCACAACGAATATGGTCTCCCATGCCTTCCGAACGGGTTAAAACCATCTGTGCATAATCCGAGGTACACATTACGTGGCTCGTATGCAAAATCTGGATATACACTCTGAAAATGTCGCCACGCTTCAGCTTCAGACGGATGCGCAATTTCTGGTCCTCTTCTATGCTCAGCATGCCATCTCATTTCCCCTGCAGTTCGCTCCGATTGGTATAAGCGCCTCAGCCTATCGGTTAACGGCATATACCACATTCTCTTATAAGGAACCTTAGCTCTTCCCCTTGTATCCTCCTAACGCGGCTTCTTACAGAACTTACATTCCAAACGGTATTCATCTTCTCGCCAATATATCATACAATTATCGATGCAAACATCTATCATCTGATACGGTAAACCAAGCCCTTTAACAAGTTTCTCAACCTCGTTGTATGAACCTGGCGCAAGATTATCTTCAGGAAGAACCTCTTTCAGGTATTCGCAAAAAGCATCCACACATTGCTCCGCCAGATTATAATCCGTCTTTATTCCCATTAGTCTGGTTACAGATGATAATGGCGAATGTCCGTCTTTGCAACCATCATAAAGCAGACGCTTCGCTGCATCTAACATATCAAAAAATCTCCTAGTTTCTACATTAGGTTCCTCCTCTGTCCTAGGGATTTGATATTCACCTACTTCCTGTATATTTTCTCTAAATGCATCATTAACCATCTGAACGGTTGCTACACCAACATCTTCATCCACGATATTATGATGTTCGCTATTACTACCAATAGGTTCCCGCGTACTAGCACTACCAAAATGATCTCTACTACTACTTGCGCCTTCAAATGTTTCCCCGTGAAGATACCAAATCTTATAACCAGCCATAAACCCAACTGAGTAAAGGTGATGCCATACTTCGCCAGTTGTAGGATTTCTAACATTTCGACACTGACTACATGGGCATTTCATCTTACCGGTTTTCTGCGTATGAGGTTGATTGCAAGCCAGCGTCATGAATTCCACAATACCGAGTGCATATGGTTTATACACTAAATCCGTCGTCTCATCAACCCTCGGTCCGTCCATCCACGATCTGAAATAATTAGAAGAAGCCATTTTGATCTCGGAAGAAAGTGAGAGAACAAGAGAGAGAGAGGGAGAGAGAGAGAGTGAGAGAGAATGGTGAAGAGAAGAAGGGAGAGATGCTTGATTATATTGAAAATTAACCGACGGACTAGCCGTTACCGTCGGTTTTCCCTCGGAAAATATGTCAGCCCAACAGTGCAACACAACGGTTATGTCGGCCCAACGGTCTTATTCATGATTTCCGACGGAATCCTGACGGTAAGGATTCCGACAGCAAACCGACGGATTGTATTATCCGTCGGTTTTCTGTCGGAAATTTGGTAAACGGTCAAAAAAGAGAATTAACTCTCTTCTCTTACCGAGGCATCGAGTCGGTAATTGTCACTTCGGAAATAAATCCGAATTCCGACGGGTTTCCGACGGTTTTGCCGTCGGTAATTTTTCTTTATATATCCACCGAGTTTCTTCCTTTTTGGCATCAGCAAAAAAACAAAACAAAAGAAAAAAATGAATTACGTTTTTCTTTCTGCCGAAGCCCGCACGACGATTCTGCAAATGATCGCGGAACCAGGTCGGGAGGCTTTGCCAAACCTCGACCCATCTCGTCCACCACATCAGGAGGTGTGGTTTGGATCCAATGCAGTCATTCCCTCCGTGATCAGCGACATCATCCAGAATCGCTGGTCTGGAAGATACCTGGCGTACTACAACGTCCTGCCTACCCTGAAAACTTCATGGTTTATTGATTTTCTGGTAAGTTATATATTTATGTTTTTATACTTATATTTTAAGTTGAAATTTTATTTAACCCAATTTTTTATTAATTTTAGGAATTTTTTACATTCTCTCCGGATAATCTTTTTATTGTTTGGCGGGAGTTTCACCGGGCCGCAAGGAAAGTTTTCCAAACAAAGATGCGGCGGATGAAGCTCCGGTGGCAACGTGGTGAAGGAAGACCGGCTTGGATTCCGGCGGGAGAGTGGAACATCATGGTCAACCAATGGAGGGAGACGAACGACGGGAATTGGTTCGGGAACCAATCACAAAATAATAACAATTAAAAATTTATTGTAATTTTTATTTAAAATAACAATGAATTTATAAATAAAATTGTTTTTTTTTAAAATATTATATACTAATGACAGAATATATTATTAATTTTGAATTAGATAAACGAATAACTCAGCGTATCACAGTGGTTCGGGAACAAGGTATAATTGGCAAAGGTCTCGTGTTCGAGACCGCCCTTCTACCAGTTTTTTATTAAGCGACGGCCTACCAACGGATGATCGACAGAATATACATCCTGTCGGGAATCTGTCGGAAATATTCCGACAGATTGTGTTTCCGTCGGAATTTACCGACGGATATCCGACTACTCATAAACCGTCGATTCTTCGTCGGGAAGCTGTCGGAATCTGGCTGAATTTCCGACGGGAAATTTTCTATCGTCTGTTAGAAGATTTCTCGGTTTTTTCAGGTTTCCATTCCCAACAGCCCGTATAACCTTTTTAACTTCCGCTTTCAGCATTCTTTGTCTTCTAAGTAACTTCTTTAAAAAAGAGAGAGAGTCATTTGGCCCGTCTAAGCTTTCCGTCTTCTTTTTGGTAAATTATCAAAACGCCCTTGAACTTCTAAAAACTGCATAAATACCATCTGACGACCTCTCGTTGACTTCTAAATTGCCCATTGATCATTTTTTGTGACAAAGTATTACAACGCCAATTAGTTCTCGGATTCCGGATGCTTTTCTTTGATTTTAGTTCAGCTATCCTTTGTGTCTCTATATACTCCCCATCCACATACAATTGTAATCCTCTTTTATAATGTTTATAGTATTGTATGCACAAGAATTCATATTCAAACCAAATGTATTGATATTAGTTAGAATTATTTTCTAAAGTGGTTTCATAGTTAGAACAAAAAAATAAATGTTTACATAAACTTTTAAACTGTTAGAAATAGTTCATGTAATCTATGAAACAAAGAATTTCTTTGTAGATGAAGTAGTTGTTGCAGACTTCATCAAACTCCCCAGCCACGCAACCATCACCAAGCTCGACTAGAGAGAGCAAGATTTCATACTCACGGTACTGCCTCACACTCATCTCCAGAATAACTGAACGACAATTTTCCTGACATAGTTTAACTGCTTGCAAACCTTTCTCTTTCCATAGTTTCTTGGTGTAGTTAGACCCTTCTGTAAGCTGATTCTCATTGATTAAAATAATTTCATAGAGATACGTAGCTTAAGGATGATTTGCTTGTGCCGCAAACATGAGATTCCTAGATCCTACTAGTGTTTCCTTAAGAAAATAGTAATCTATTAGACCACATAAGAAAATAGAATGCAAATTTACAAACTCAGCACACTCATATAGAAACGCTGATTTCTCAGGAATCCTCTCCAACGAAAGGGGGGAAGTCTGGTCAAGCTTGAGGTTCTGCAGGGCATTAAGATATTTGGAGAGCAAACGAAATGTCGTGCATGAAAATATGCAGTCAACCAAATCAGGGTGAGATACTCCTCCTACTTTACTCAATATGATAGCTAAGACATCATAGGGTAGGTTTGTAAGTTTTTTTTTATATATATTCTGGTTTTTTCATGATGTTTTGGTGGATTTTGATAAAATGATTGAAATAGTACAGAGAGACATACCTTATTTATACATAACCGTAACCATTAGTAGGAAATATATGGCTAAACGGTTTCCTATTCTTATTGATTTCAGATTTTCAATTAATATGAAAGTTCATCCGCACTACTTCTGATTCATAGTATGGACCCTTGGAAAATACGATATTTAATATGAAATATTGACCATTTCATATGACTTGTAGAAGTCTATTTAAAACATCTCGGTTTTCAATCAACTCTCTCTCTATCTTTTTTGCGTGTACTGATTTTTCACTCTCAAATTTTTTGAATGTCTTCCTCCCTATTTAATAGTAGTTTTGAACTTTCAAGGCATATTAATATTGATTAGGTCCTGAATTCAAAAAAATCTAAAAGTGCGATGTATTGATGTAGATGAAAAGACATATAAATTTGAATCATATAATTTGTTTTTTACACGATATGTAGTTCAATTTTAGCTTCACACTTCTTCCTAATCAGCGTGACAAAAAAAAAAAAAAAAAAAAAAAAAAAACTTCTTCCTAATCAGGATTTCATAACAAACTTTAGGTTACTAGCTTCATGTCTATTTTCTATCAGTTATGGTTAACGATTCAAATATTTAAAACCCTCCTTTGATATAAGTTTAAAATAATTTTTCTTTGGTCAGGTTAGACGAGATATTATGCCTTCTAACCAGAAAAATGAGGGGAAAGACACTCGAGGTTCTCCGGTTTCGAAAGCGTCTCATGATCAAACAACTTCTACAAAGGTTTTGGTCTCGGATATGTTTCTTATGCTCCTCATCAACTCAAGTAGAAAGATAAACAAACATCATTCTTCCATTTCCACTTAGGTTTTACACTTTACTTCTTATAGTCTTCTAGCGTGCACTGACTGCCCATAAACATGTAGATACAGATCGTTTTCCCTCAATGTCCTTAGATATGTAGCTCTTTAATCAATTTGCATAAGCGGTAATCAGATATTGTTGCGTATAATCAGTTTGGTTATAAAAATAATGCTTATTTTTCTTAGTTAGTTGATATTCATTCTTACTACAATAGATTTTTAAAAGTGAAAAACATATTTCGTTAGATAGACTCTAAATTTTTTTTTCAATTATCAAATTTATAATTTAATTACAAGCGTGAATGTTTTTCTTTGAACTCAACTGCAGAAACCTTCGATGGATGCCAAAAATGCTAATTTGGCTGCTCTTCTGCCGGCAAAAATCCCTCTTGATAAGCTGGTAGCAGGGAAGAACAAACACAGTCGTTGTACGCATTTTGCGTATGTGGGAAGCTAAAAACTTCAAACTCAATGGTACCCTCATGAGCCTTGATTTACTGCTTATGGATGAAAGGTACTCCATTTCTAATTGCGTTATTATTCCTTATCATCTCCATTTAAAATGAAAATATTTTCACGTTAAGATATAATACTATTTTCACACAAGACACTTTAATATAAGGATCAATCTATTATCGAAGGATACACATGTTCAAAGATTGGCTGAAGGAATGGAATATATATATATATATATATATATATATATTTGATTAACAATTTCAAAGTTGTCCCTAGTTATAGCCATTATAAGGTGATAGACAATCGTTCACTATTCGGTTTACTGACACAACTCGGTTTACTGACACAACTCATGTCCTTGAAGTTTCTGAAGAGGTTTCTCCAATAAAACGTGAAAATTTTAGAATTCACTCTGAATTCGACTTGTGCAGGGACCAACATTTATTTTCTAGGTAAATCATCTCAGTCATATGTTCTGCTTATCATATGTTCTCCTAAATTTATCATCGTACCATGATTTCATTTATGATGTGTCCAAGATGTCGTCAACCACGTTCTATCAGTCCTACCCTCCAACTTGGATGACCCAAGTTCCAAACAAAAGATTGTCTTGTTTATTTTGCTAGAGGAGTAAGTACTTTTAACCAAATCTGGCTATAATTTTTCAATTCTCTATCTAATCTTAAAAACCAAATTAGCTCACACTTTACATGTTACAGCAACTCAACCATCTGGATGACTCTTTGGGATGATCAAGTGATAGGTGTAAGTTTTAATCCCTATACTAACTGCAAGTGCACAGTAATATCAATGTAGTATTTAGGGTATCGAATCCACAAGGACTCAGGGCAACGATAGATTTAGAACAGAAAATATTAAACTAGGAGAAAGCAAATGTGATTAGAAAACTAAAAGCAAAACAAGAAAGTAAATCGATAGCAGGATTGGTTTGAAAGCAATTAACTAAAAGCGCTAAGTCTAGGGAGTTCTCAGGAAATCAGACAAGCAGATAAATCATTCAGTCAGTATCAAATTAAGTACAGTTCTAGAACTCAAAACACAGATATAGAATTAACCAACTTTCGTTGTGAGAATTTTCTAAGCCTAATTGCAGAAATCCAAATGTCTTTGTAATTCCTAACAGATTAAACCAGCTTTAAGATTAAGTTAGATATGTTCACAATTCAATTAAACCAAATTTCTTTGCGAGTAATTCAATTGCTCAACCTAAATAGTTCAGATTCTAAACCACACTTTCGTGTCAATCTAGCAACCTAAGATCTAGATTCTAAGTGATCAAGTTAGAACTAGCATTAAACACAATTTAGCTTGAAGAACATCTATTGATATGAATCCTTAACTGAATTAATTATATCTAGCAAGTCATAAAATTCTTAATGAGAATCCCTAAACCTAACTATGAATCTACTCAGACATGGAATATGAAAACATAATCAATGAATAAATAGATTGCATAAAAGAGAATAATAAAGTAAAGGGGTTCGAAATCTTCTCCAAAATAAGCAGAAAGCAATACAGGATTCAGATCAGCCCCAAGCTCTAAAAACTCTATGCTCTAAGTATGAAAGTGTATCTTCAAACTGATGTAAAAGCCTAATTATATAAGCTAATTGATATATCATGGTTTTTACTAGTTTTAGACCATGATATAAGTGTGTTTTAGTGTCTTTTGTGTTCTTTTAGAGTCTTTTACAGGTATAATCAGGTTTGGAGCATATTTGGTGATTATGACACTTTTTGGAGATTTTTGGAGTGTTTGGCTGAGAGATAGAGTTCACTGTCCGAAACCGAGAAATGCGCCGATCGTTGCACTCTAGCAACGATCGATGCACCAGCGAGATGGGCCGAAACTCGGCGGTTTATGAAGAGTCAAGATATTGTACTCTGATCCAGAAGTTCGTGATATTTACAAAAAAGCCCCTGGCCGAGATTAGACCTATATAATTAAGTTTTTGGTGTTTTATTTACTGACGCTTTCATTATTAAGAGCAGAGGATTTTTAGAGCTTTTGGGGCTGATCTGAACCTTTACTTCATCTGTATTTGGAGAAGATTTCGAACCCCTTTTATTCTTTATCTTCTATGCAATTTATTCATCATATGATTATGTTTTCATTATCTATGTCTGAGTAGATTTCTTGTTAGGTTTATGGTTTCTCACATAGGATTTCATGACTTGCTAGACCTGTTTAATTCAGTTAAGGATTCATAACTATATCTGTTCTTCAATTTAATTGTGCTTAAAGCTAGTTCTAACCTGATCAATTAGAATCTAGATCTTAGGTTGCTAAATACGTCACGGAAGTGGGGTTTGGGAATCTGAACTGATTAGGTTGAGCAATTAAACTTCTCGCAAACGAAAGTTTGGTTTAGGATAATTGTGAACATATCAAACTTGGGATTAATGCTAGTTTAATCTGTTAGTTCTCGCAAACGAAAGTTTGGTTTGCTGCACTTAGACTTAGAGAATTATCGCAAAGGAATTTGGTTAATTCTATATCTGTGTTTTGAGTTCTAGAACTGTGCTTAATTAGATCCTTGCTGAATAAACTGTCTGCTTGTCTGATTTCCTGAGAACGTCCTAGACTTAGCGCTCTTAATAACTTGTTTTCACAACCAACAATCTCTGCTTTCTGTTTACTTTCTCGCACTGCTTTTCATTCAATCACATTGCTTTCTTCCTAGTTTAATTTCCTGTTCTTGAGCTATTGAATACCGGAGTCCCTGTGGATTCGATACCTATATACTACGACTACTGAATTGTGTACTTGCAGTTAGATATAGGATAAAACCTGACACCTATCAAGTTTTTGGCGCCGTTTCCGGGGACTCTTTGAGTCTTCGATAGCTTAGAACCTAGGGTTTTACTAGGATTTTTCGTTTTCTTTTCGTTTTTGTTTTTAATTTTTTTTTTTTTTTTTGCTGATTTTGTCTGTTTTCTCTCTGTCGCAGGTACCAATATCGCACTGCGTCGATCGTTGCACCCTTAGCATCGATCGTCACTAGGCGATTCAGAGATTGAAGCGATCGTTGCACTGATAGCATCGATCGTTGCCGGACGATTACAGACAGTTTATGCAGACGCAGAAAACTAGAAGTAATCCGAACTTGGACTTAGTTAATCTCGATCTTGAAGAACTTGGACGTCTAGAGAGAACCAACAGAAGAGAGATAAGAGAAAGGATGGTGCGAGAGCGTTTGATTTTGGTACGTGATGCTGAAGGTACCCTGAGGGACCGAGATAACAACCCATACAATGCTGCTTGGCAAAGGGTTGATGCTGAAGGGAATGTCATCCCTGATCCTCCTGAGCAACAACAACAGGAGCAGAACCAGGGTCAAGGACAAGCCCAAGGTAGAGAGATGGTTGTACGTGAGAGGACTTTAGCTGACTACAACAGACCGGATGAGTTTCATAGAAACCGGTCAGCTTTAGTGCTTTCTGCTTTTGAGAGGAATGATTTTGAGATCAAAACCATCTACTACTCGCTGATGAGACAGAATGCATTTCATGGGTACCCAACGGAGCAGCCTATGGATCACATTGATTCGTTTGAGGACGTAGTCACTGGTATGAAGTATGATGGAGTCTGCCCGGACTATCTGTTCCTTAAGCTCTTTCCGCACAGTCTTGCTGGAGACACTAGTGCATGGCTAAAACAGCTGGCACATGCTCAGTATACTACTTGGGCAGCTTTAAAGAGTGAGTTCCTGCGTCACTTCTATGATGATGCGCGCTCAGACCAGTCCAGACAGGACATACTCACCTTTTCACAAGGAGCTGTGGAGCCTTTAAAGACTGCCTGGATGAGATTTAAGCAGTATCAGCGTGACTGCCCACACCATGGATTCACTGAGGTTCAATTGATTGGCATTTTCTTCAGAGGCATAGATCTTCCATATCAGTCTGCACTGGACAATTCTAGTAATGCTAACTTCAACACCAGAACTCCTACACAGGCTAAACAGTTGATTGAGAATCTAATAGGCAGCAACAGCTGCAAGACTATGGATGAGAGGAGGAAGAAATCTGGTGGAAGTGTAGAGAATTCTGATATAGCTGATATTAGATCAAGGCTGGACACAGTTTGCAATCTCCTAGCAGGTAAGAAAGTTGTCCACTTTGCCCAAGATATAGAAGTAATTCAAACTGAGGTGGACACTCAGGAGGAAGATGTGAATTACATAGGAGGATCTGGATTCCAAGGTAATAGATTTGGTAATCAACAAGGAAACAGATTCTTCAATAGAGGACAGAAAAGTGCTTTCAACAGCAACCCATCTAATTCTGGACAGACTGGTGGTTTTCAGAAGACCTTTGGACAAGGTACTCAGAGAACCTATGGGTCTTCATCTTATCAGACTCCTCCTGCACCTACAGCTCATGAGAGTATAATGGAAGCTATGATGGAACAACTAATGGAGAGTCAGACCAAGATTTCTGTGGACTGCAACAAGAAGTTAGATGCTGTCTATGAAGACCTCAATGGGAAGTTTGAGTCCCTGAACACTCAAATGAAGCAGTTGGATACTCAGGTGAACTAGATTTCCAGCTCAATAAAGGGAAAAGGACTAGCAGACACTCATATTAAGGCCTGGTCTGTGTACGTTAATGATGGATCTCACCTAGGTGAAAAATTTGAGCTAAGTACAGCTGAATTGGTGAAGGAAGAAGAAATCCCGGATTTTGGTGAAAAACTCTCGGGTGGAAATTGCAGCATTGCAACGATCGACACACACTTAGTGTCGATCGATGCACGTCGGGAACAGACAGATTCGCTGAGTGATGATGGTATTGATGCAGACTTAGAGCTTGATGGCTTATTCTCTGGAGTCTCTGAGATCTCTCAACAGGAGATTTATGCGCAGATTGTTCGACAACACTCCTCAGTGTCTTTAGTGATCAGGCAGGAAATTGAAGAGCTTAAGAAGCTAGAGGAGATTGGTGAAGAATTTGAAGAAATTCCAACTTCTGATGATCCACCTTATCATCCATGTGTGCAGAGGTATTTGAACAAGATGCTGCCTCTAGATGAAGAGCTGAGAGACTGGGTGGTTATAGTTCCTCAGCATATTGGTGATGTTCTGTTAACCAAGATCCCGAAGAAGCTGCTTGATCCTGGAGTCTTTGTGCTTGATTGTTCAATCTTTGAGGATAGTTTCAGGCGTTCTCTGTGTGATTTAGGAGCTGCTGGAAGTTTGATGCCATACTCTGTGGCAGAGAATCTGGGTATGTTAGATTTTACTCCTACTAGGACCTCTCTTGTCCTAGCTGATCAGTCCATACGAGTTCGTGAAGGACTCCTGATAGACATCCCGGTGAGAGTTGGAAACTAATTAGTTCCAACAGACTTCTTAGTGCTGAGATATGACTGTGATCCGGATGAAGCATTGCTGCTTGGAAGACCATTTTTGGCTACAGCAGGAGCGGTAATAGATGTTAGGAACAGCCTGATAGACCTCCATCTGGGAGATGAGCCGCTGCGTTATGAGATGGATAAGCTGCGTAGACCACTAATAGATGGGCAGACATTCACCATAAGGGATGCAGATGATGAGCAGTCTGATGACACTGTGATTATAGATCCTGGAGCACATTTTACCCCATATTTTCTTGGACATGAGCATTCTGCAACAGCCTACTCGCCATCTGTGTCGATCGTCACAACACGATCGGAATCGCATTGCAGCGATCGTTGCAGTTCTGAGCAACGATCGACCATACACGAAAATCGCCAAGTAACGGTCGATGCACTTAGTGCAACAATCGATGCCTGAGCGACAGAGGTAAACCCGACAGAACTCAACAGAACTCTAACAATTTTTATTTTCTTTTTACCGATCCTTCGCTTGACACTACTGGGGACAGTGTGTCTTAAGTATGGGGGAGGTGCTACTGACTTATATCTTTCTGTTTTCTTAAGAGTCAGTCCATTTTTTCAAAAAATTTTCTTTTATTGAGTCAAAATTGTTTAAGTAAGAAACTATGATTTTCTGAGAAGATTTACAATACTTGCAGGAACTTAAGTAACCATTGGGATGAAGTTGCAAGATCTATCACTGACCATTAGAAAACCCAGACACAGATCAACCTACTGGGAACACCCACATCACTTCAGGTATCAGAGGATCCTTTTACTGACTTAGATTTCTCACCTAAGGGCTTGGTATACTCTGTGTCGGATTCCCTGTTAGTTCTGACACAGCCTGTCAACCTATCCTATTTAGTTCCCTTCTCCCCTTCTATAAAGTAAAAAAAAAAAAAGATAATAAACTGAGGATGAGTTAGTAACTCCGAAGTGGTCACAGGAGTGGTAGAGACCTCTATTATCTCCTGTGTGATCCATGGAATGTGTCCAAAGTACACCCCATAACGGGAAGAACACTGATAAAAAAAAAAAAATGATACCCAATGTGGGAAAAATCAGTTGTTAAAGAAGGGAAAGAGAAGAAAGGGACTAGAGAAAGATAGTATGGTGGTCTAGAGCTGATAAGGTAAGAATCCATGTGCCCTTTGATCGATACTCCTTAGGTGAGACCGCACTTAAATACTTGCAGAAGTCAGTAGGGAGAATTTGAATGCTTGAATGTGATTGTGGAGTTTACTTAGGACAGTTGCTAAGTGGGGGGGGAAGTACATGTTGGTCTTGATATCCTGTGATTGATTCTTTCAGTGGTTTACTAAGGGGAAACTGAGTATTGTAGCTTCTAGGATGAAATGAGTTTCTGAAGAGTTTTCAAACCTCTTCACCAAGCTTTAGTTCTCTGTTTTGCTTGAGGGCAAGCAAAGGCTAAGTGTGGGGGAGTTGATATATCATGGTTTTTACTAGTTTTAGACCATGATATAAGTGTGTTTTAGTGTCTTTTTGTGTTCTTTTAGAGTCTTTTACAGGTATAATCAGGTTTGGAGCATATTTGGTGGTTATGGCACTTTTTGAAGATTTTTGGAGTGTTTGGCCGAGAGATAGAGTTCACTGTCCGAAACAGAGAAATGCGTCGATCGTTGCACTCTAGCATCGATCGTTGCACCAGCGAGATGGGCCGAAACTCGGCGGTTTATGAAGAGTCAAGATATTGCACTCTGATCCAGAAGTTCCTGATATTTACAAAGAAGCCCCTGGCCGAGATTAGACCTATATAATTAAGTTTTTGGTGTTTTATTTACTGACGCTTTCATAATTAAGAGCAGAGGATTTTTAGAGCTTTTGGGGCTGATCTGAACCTTTACTTCATCTGTATTTGGAGAAGATTTCGAACCCCTTTTATTCTTTATCTTCTATGCAATTTATTCATCATATGATTATGTTTTCATTATCTATGTCTGAGTAGATTTCTTGTTAGGTTTAGGGTTTCTCACATAGGATTTCATGACTTGCTAGACCTGTTTAATTCAGTTAAGGATTCATAACTATATATGTTCTTCAATTTAATTGTGCTTAAAGCTAGTTCTAACCTGATCAATTAGAATCTAGATCTTAGGTTGCTAAATACGTCACGGAAGTGGGGTTTAGGAATCTGAACTGATTAGGTTGAGCAATTAAACTTCTCGCAAACGAAAGTTTGGTTTAGGATAATTGTGAACATATCAAACTTGGGATTAATGCTAGTTTAATCTGTTAGTTCTCGCAAACGAAAGTTTGGTTTGCTGCACTTAGACTTAGAGAATTATCGCAAAGGAATTTGGTTAATTCTATATCTGTGTTTTGAGTTCTAGAACTGTGCTTAATTAGATCCTTGCTGAATAAACTGTCTGCTTGTCTGATTTCCTGAGAACGCCCTAGACTTAGCGCTCTTAATAACTTGTTTTCACAACCAACAATCTCTGCTTTCTGTTCTCGCACTGCTTTTCATTCAATCACATTGCTTTCTTCCTAGTTTAATTTCCTGTTCTTGAGCTATTGAATACCTGAGTCCCTGTGGATTCGATACCTATATACTACGACTACTGAACTGTGCACTTGCAGTTAGATATAGGATAAAACCTGACACCTATCACTAATCACGTCTTGGAGCTTCTTTGTAATTATCAGGAACTTCTGGGCACAATTGCAATATCTTCATTCTTCATAAACCGCCGAGTTTGGCCCATCTCGCTCGTGTGTCGATCGATGCACATAGTGTGTCGATCGATGCATTACTCTGTTTCGGACAGTGAGCTCTATCTCTTGGGTCAAAACACCAAAATGCTCCAAAAAGCTCCAATAACTCCAATTCCGCTCCAAACGTGCTAGTACCTAATAAAACTTGTAAAAGACTCTAAAGAAACACTAAAAGACTCTAAAAACACACTTATATCATGGTCTAAAACCGTTAAAAACCATGATATATCAACTCCCCCACACTTAGCCTTTGCTTGCCCTCAAGAAAAACAGAGAACTAAAATATGGTGAAGAGGTTTGAAAACTTTCAGAAACTCTTTTTATCTTAGAAGCGACAACACTTAGTAAACCACTAAAAGAATCACCTGCAAGATATCAAGACCAACATGTACTTCCCCCACACTTAGCAACTGTCCTAAGTAAACTCCACAATCAATCCAAGCAATTCAAATTCACCCTACTGACTTCTATAAGCTATTAAGTGCGGTCTCACCTAAAGATTATCGATCAAAGGGCACATGGATTCTTACTTTGTCAGCTCTAGACCACCATACTATCTTTTTCTGGTTCCTTTTCTTCTCTTTTCCCTTCCTTAGCATTCTGATTTTTTCCCCATTAGGTATCATTTTATTTTTTTATCAGTGCTCTTCCCGTTAAGGGGTGTACTTTGGACACATTCTATGGATCGCATAGGAGGTAATAGTGTTTGCTACTACTCCCGTGACCACTTCGGAGCTACTAGCTCATCCTCAGTTTATTACTCTTTTTTTATTTTATGGAAGGGGGGAAGGGAACCATACTCGGACAGGTTTACAAGCTGTGTCAGAACTAACAAAGGAGTCCGACTCAAGGTATACCAAGCCCTTAGGTGAGAAATTTTAAGTCAAATTAAGGGTGAAGCCAGTAAAGGTTCCTCTGAATACCTGAATTGATATGGGTGTACTCAGTAGGTTGATCCGTGTTGGGTTTTCTAATAGTTATAGATAGTTCCTGTAACTTCATCCCAATGGTTACTTAAGTTCCTGCAAGATGTTGTTAACTTCTCAAAAATTCACTGTTTCCTACTTAAACTTGTTTTGACTCAATAAAACAAAAAAATTTGAAAAACGGACTGACTCTTAGAAAACAGAAAGATAGTAGTCAGTACCACCTCCCCCACACTTGAAACACACTGTCCCCAGTGGTGTTAAGCTAAGGATTGGTAAAAAGAAAGAAAAATGTTAAGGATAAGTTGAGTTCTGTCTGATTTTTACCTCTGTCGCTCATGCATCGATCGTTACATAAATGTAACGACCGTTGCAAGGCGATTTGCGTCATGTGTCGATCGTTGCTCAGGACCGCAACGATCGCTGCAATGCGATTTTCGTGTTGTGACGATCGACACACAGGACCGTGTCGATCGTTGCATTGCGATATCCGAGAACAGTCAGCAAGTTAGCAGGTTAGTCCGTGAAAAATCATCAAATTTCAAACCTGCAAGCTGAAAATCACTACAAACAAGTAGAATCAAAGCAACAGATAGTCTCATAATGAAAACATCATCCAAACATAAGAATCCTAAGAAAATCGAAAGAAAAATGCAAAAGAAAAGATGAAAATGAAAATACAGAACCGATGTCTAGAGAAGCCACTACTCTCACTCGTCATTTATGCCAGCATATGGATCAATGTCGCTGGAAACCTCGGGAGTCGGAGATCGTTGTCTACGTCGACGAGAAGGTCTTGGATGATGTATCTGCGGCGGTCTCCTGCAAGTGCAGGTACGCATGAAGTTCCAGATACTCCATAGAATACCATCCTCACCCTCTCTCCACTCTCCCTCAGACATATCACCAAAAGGCATCGAAGGCTCGGGATAAGGACCAATATCATCAGTAGGAGCAGCAGGTGCAGGCGCAGATGAGGAAGAAGGGTGTGTAGAAGGCTCTCCCAGTGGATGAGCCATCGTAGGCACACTGCGCTGATCTTGCGTAGGAGGCTGGAATCTCAAGGCATCCAGCGTATCGATCTTGGTCAGATCAGCAGCAGGAAGGTCTATGCCACGCTTTGTTGTGGCGTCATAATAAACCCAAATACGTCCCTCCTTCAGCCATGTAGCACTATGCAGGTGGCTAAAATCAAGGAACTCCTTGCTGTCGTCACACTCCGTACCCTCTAAGGGAATCCTGCAATGCCTGAAAATGGGAGTAAGCAGACTCCCTACTGTCTCAGTGCCCTTCCCATCGAATGGCTTCTTCTGCAGACCGCACAAGTGAAGAGCAAAGATAGCTCCCAAGTTGAGTCCTCTGGTGGGATCTCTCAAATCTGTCTCAGAAAACTGCTCCCTCAACCCAATGAAAAGCATCTCCAGCTCGTTCTTACGCATCTTGTTGGATTCAGCTTTGCACAACAGAGTACATCCCAAGATGCGAAAGACATATCTGAGAACATGATGCCTAACTTGTATCAGCTTCGTCGTCCTCGAGCAATATCGACCGTTGCCAACACAGTCCCAGAAATACTGAGCTTCTAGCACATCCCACTCAAGAGACATACCAATACGCGCAGGCTCAGTGCTGAATCCATAAATCCGTCAGATATCAAGAAGGGGAATCCGATACTTGGCTCCTAAGAACATGAAGGTAAAGAAACCTCCTGAAGCCTTCCTGCTCTCTGGGTCAGGGTAAATCACTCTGCAGGTGGCCAGCAGCTGTCTCACCAGATCATGATACAACTCGTAATGCTGCATAGGCATTGTCCCCAGACCAATGCCCTTACACAATGTCAGCACCTGCTCATCGATGCCTAGACTCCTACAAGTCGAATAGTCCGCAAACTTGGTCGGCTTAAGCGTCATGCCACACCAACCATTGTAGAACAATGTAACAAACTCGTCCCAATGGTCAAGTAATGGCATCTCTGTAAAAGTGTCGGTCTTGAGCAACTGATCAATCTCCATGCCCCAGAACTTATTTGTCGGAATCAGCTCCTTATCCGCCCTAGGCCATGGCAGCTGTATAGCTTCCTGATCTCTCTGATAAGGCTCAGGATATGGCGAGTCTCGAGGAAACCACTCAACTGGTGGAGGATGATGAGCTGTAGTTGCAGCTGTTGTGGTAGCTCTACGCTTTCGAGCTTGTTGAGGAGGAATCTGTAAGAAAATAAAACACATAAGTCTCGGCAGAATCTCCCTGTGGAATCGCAATGCAACGACCGTTGCACAAGTGCGTCGATCGTTGCATGGCGATTTCACAGCCGACAATTAATCCTCAAAAATGTTTCTAAATCCGTTCCAAAATCTCACATACAGCATTATTCCATCACCAATCAACCCTAATCAGATCTAATTCAGTACAGAATCATCAATTTCAAGCCAAAAATCACTAATTTCTAAACCCTAGAACAGAATCCGAAAATGACGAATTTAAGAGCTTTTACCTTGGAATCGCTTCAAATAGGTTAGAGAAATAGATAGGGGGTGTGAAAATAAGTTGAATCAAGCTTTGAATCAGAGAAAATGATGAAGAAATGAGTGATTTAGGGTATAGGAGTCGCGGTTGTACGGACGGCGAAATGGGAAAAAAGAGAAGAGAAAAGGGGTTAAGGCACTTACCTGGACCGTGTGTGCAACGATCGATGCATAGGTGCAACGATCGACGCTGTTGAACCAAATTGATTCCGGTTTAGCACGCGTACCTTAATTTTGCAATTGAACCACATGCAACGACCGTTGCACAGGACCGCAACGATCGTCACAAGGCGATCCCATCTCTTCGTCATTTCTCCCTGCAATGACCGTTGCACATATAGCAACGATCGTCACACAACTCCAGACAGTGTTCTGTATTAAAAACTTAGCAAAAATAAAATCAAAACGTGAAGTCCTAAGAAAAACACCAAAAATCAATAAGAAAAATACTAAAAACTAACAGTGGGTTGCCTCCCACTCAGCGCTTGTAGGTCATTAGCTTGACCGGACGAACAAGATCAGGTTGCTGGAGATCCCGACAGAGACTGTGATTGCCTCTGTGCAAGTCTCCTCATCCAAGGTGGAGAGTAAGCTTCATCAGTGTGAGCTCGTCCTAGAAAAGAAGGAGTGAAATGTTCCCCAGGATCCAAAACCAAAGTGTTACTCGTCTGCGCTCCATATCCATCCTCAATAGTGAAGGTCTGCCCATCAATCAGCGGTTTACGCAGCATGTCCATCTCAAAGTGCAGAGGCTCATCTCCCAGATGAATATCAATCAAACTGTGCCTCACATCAATTACTGCTCCAGCTGTGGCTAAGAATGGTCTTCCCAGTATCAAAACAACATCCTGCTCACTGTCGTACTTAAGCACCAAGAAGTCTGTCGGAACCAAGTAGTTCCCAACTCTTACTGGAACGTCCTCAAGAACTCCTTCCGGAATCCTTATTGACTGATCAGCTAGGACAAGAGAGGTCCTAGTAGGCGAAAAATCCATCATCCCCAGCTTCTCTGCCACAGAGTATGGCATGAGACTTCCAGCAGCTCCTAAGTCACACAGAGAGCGCTTGAAACCATCCTCAAAAATAGAACAACTTAGCACAAATATCCCAGGATCAGGTAGCTTCTTAGGAATCCGAGTTAATAGCACATCACTTATCTGTTGAGGAACTACTATAACCCAATCCTTCAGCATCTCGTCCATTGGCAGCATCTTCTCCAAGTACCTTTGCACACAAGGGTGATAAGGTGGATCATCAGATGGTGGAATTTCTTCCAACTCTTCACTAATCTCTCCTAACTGTCTGACCTCATCAACCTCCTGATGAGTTATCTCAGACACTCCAGGAAATAAACGATTAAGCTCTTGATCCGCCTCTGCATCAATGCCATAAAAATCATGCGAATCTGTCTGTCCACGACATGCAACGATCAACGCTAGAGGTGCATCGATCGATGCAGATGATTTTTCACAGATTCCACCCGAGAGATTTTCCTCAAATTCAGAAATTTCAGCCTCTTCCACCAGTTCAGCTGTATTTAGCTCAAATCTTTCACGTAGGTGTGATCCATCATCAATGTACACTGACCAGGCCTTAATGTGGGTGTCTACGACACTCTTTCCCTTAATAGAGCTTGAAATTTGGCTCACCTGAGTGTCCAATTGCTTCACATGAGTACTTAGAGACTCAAACTTCCCATTGAGATCCTCATAAACAGCATCTAACTTCCTGTTGCAGTCCACAACAATCTTGGTCTGTCCTTCCAGCAGCTGCTCCATCATACTCTCCATCTTGCTCTCATGAGCATTAGCAACAGGAGGTGCTTGGTAAGAGGAAGATCCATAAGTCCTCTGATTACCTTGTTGAAAAGGCTTCTGGAAACCAGCATTCTGTCCAAAGCCAGAAGAGTTTTGATTGCTTGTGAAAGCACTCTTCTGTCCACTGAAGAATCTATTACCTTGCTGTCCTCCAAACCTGTTTCCTTGGAAACAGATCCTCCAATGTAGTTCACATCCTCTTCCTGACCTTCTTCTTCAGCATTGATCACTTCAACATCTTGAGCAAAATGGACAGCTTTCTTCCCAGCTATAAGATTGCAAACGGTGTCCAATTTACTCCTAATATCAGCAATCTCCAGGTTCTCTATCTTCCCACCAGCCTCTTTCCTTCTCCTATCAGTAGTCTTGCAGCTATTACTGCTTACTAAGTTATCTATCAGTTTCTTAGCTTGCTCAGGAGTCCTAGTGTTGAAATTCGCATTGCTGGAATTATCCAACGCAGTCTGGTATGGGAGATCTATACCTCTAAAGAAAATGCCCAACAATGTTACCTCAGTGAATCCTTGATGCGGGCAGTCATGTTGGTACTTCTTAAATCTCATCCAGGCAGTCTTAAGAGGCTCTATAGGACCTTGAGAGAATGTGAGAATGTCCTGTCTTGACTGATCAGAGCGAGCATCATCATAGAAGAGTCTCAGAAACTCACTCTTAACAGCATCCCAAGTAGTAAACTTCCCAGGTGGAAGTTGTTTCAGCCAGGCAGCAACATCTCCAGCGAGAGAGAAGGGGAAGAGTTTAAGAAACAGATAGTCATATTTCACTCCATCATACTTCATCCCAGTGACTATGTCCTCAAACTCATCTATATGATCCATTGACTGCTCATTAGGGAAACCATGAAAGGCATTATGCCTCAGAAGAGAGTAGTAGATGGTCTTGATCTCAAAATCATTCCTATCAAAACCAGGAGGTACAAGAGCTGACCGGTTAGAATGAAACTCATCCGGACGGTTATAGTCAGCTAAGGTCCTCTCATGAACAACCATATGTCTATCTTGGCCTTGTCCTTGGCCTTGTCCTTGGCCTTGTCCTTGGTTTTGTGGCGGTTCAGGCTCAGGGATAGGATCAGGGATAACATTTCCTTCATCATCAATCCGTTTCCCAGCAGCATTGTACGGATTGTTTTGTCGGTCCCTCAGGGTACCTTGAGCATCAGGCATTATAATCACACGTTCAACAACCATCCTTGCTCTTTGAACCTTCCTATTAGTTCTCTCTAGTCTAGCAAGCTCTTCAAGTTGGAGGTTAACGAGATTAGTATTCGGATTACTTCTGGTATCACGCGTCTGCATAAACCGTCTGTAATCGCAGTGCAACGATCAATGCTAAGAGTGCAATGATCGACTCAACTCCAGTCGCTTAGTGACGATCGACACAAAAGATGCAACGATCGATGCTATGCGATTGTTAAACCTGCGAAAGAGAATAAACAGAAAAATCAGTAACTAAAAACAGAAAAGAAAAAAAAATCCTAGTAAAAACCCTAAGTTCGAATCTAGCGAAGACTCCAAAGAGTCCCCGGCAACGGCGCCAAAAACTTGATAGGTGTAAGTTTTAATCCCTATACTAACTGCAAGTGCACAGTAATATCAATGTAGTACTTAGGGTATCGAATCCACAAGGACTCAGGGCAATGATAGATTTAGAACAGAAAAAATTAAACTAGGAGAAAGCAAATGTGATTAGAAAACTAAAAGCAAAACAAGAAAGTAAATCGATAGCAGGATTGGTTTGAAAGCAATTAACTAAAAGCGCTAAGTCTAGGGAGTTCTCTGGAAATCAGACAAGCAGATAAATCATTCAGTCAGGATCAAATTAAGTACAGTTCTAGAACTCAAAACACAGATATAGAATTAACCAACTTTCGTTGTGAGAATTCTCTAAGCCTAATTGCAGAAATCCAAATGTCTTTGTAATTCCTAACAGATTAAACCAGCTTTAAGATTAAGTTCGATATGTTCACAATTCAATTAAACCAAATTTATTTGCGAGTAATTCAATTGCTCAACCTAAATAGTTCAGATTATAAACCACACTTTCGTGTCAATCTAGCAACCTAAGATCTAGATTCTAAGTGATCAAGTTAGAACTAGCATTAAACAAAATTTAGCTTGAAGAACATCTATTGATATGAATCCTTAACTGAATTAATTAGATCTAGCAAGTCATAAAATCCTTAATGAGAATCCCTAAACCTAACTATGAATCTACTCAGACATGGAATATGAAAACATAATCAATGAATAAATAGATTGCATAAAAGAGAATAATAAAGTAAAGGGGTTCGAAATCTTCTCCAAAATAAGCAGAAAGCAATACAGGAATCAAATCAGCCCCAAGCTCTAAAAACTCTATGCTCTAAGTATGAAAGAGTATCTTCAAACTGATGTAAAAACCTAATTATATAAGCTAATCACGTCTTGGGGCTTCTTTGTAATTACCAGAAATTTCTGGGCACAATTGCAATATCTTCATTCTTCATAAACCGCCGAGTTTGGCCCATCTCGTTCGTGTGTCGATCGATGCACATAGTGTGTCGATCGATGCATTACTCTGTTTCGGACAGTGAGCTCTATCTCTCGGGTCAAAACACCAAAATGCTCCAAAAAGCTCCAATAACTCCAATTCCGCTCCAAACGTGCTAGTACCTAATAAAACCTGTAAAAGACTCTAATGAAACACTAAAAGACTCTAAAAACACACTTATATCATGTTCTAAAACCGGTAAAAACCATGATATATCATCAAGCATCTGACTTCCGCCAACAATTCCAACAGGCTGATCGATCTTGCACTGTGATTGTGTCCACCTATTTAAATCCTAAAATGTTTGCAGGTAATCAAATATTTTAAGCTTTTTGGAAGTCATAATTCGTTATATCTTTGAAATTGTCGTCTTTAAATGTGTGAAAGGAAGCTGCACTTAAACTCAAGCGGATCAACCAAGACATACATCAACTTTGACTTAGAAGTGGTCAAGAATTTTATGAAAAGGTCAGCTTCCTAAGAAAATATTCCACATATTAGCTGATATATAAATTATTGATGACTAAGTTTACACACAACCAAATAAAAAAAAATGCAGGATGGGGATCGAGAACAATGTGGCGCCTACAAAAATAGTTGAGGAGAATACTATTATACTCGAGTTGGAGCATTGGACTATTCAAGAGATTCTAGATTACATTTCAAGTGGATTCAACCAAGAGAAAAAAGTGATTTGTCATGCGAAGATAGTTGACATAACCATTCGTAATGGATGGAAATACTTATCCTGCGCTACCTTCTCTAAGAAACTAGGCCGCTCCGAGACATCTTTGATATGCAACCATTGTAACTCAAGCACCACCATCGGAGTTGCCAGGTACTATCAAAGAAAAAACTATTAAAATAATTAATTTCCAATATATATCTCACATATACATTACATTTAAAAATTGTTAAAATTAACAGGTTCAGGGTGGAATTTATTGTTGAATGTGTTGATAGAACTACTACATTTATCTTATTTGATCGGGATGCAAAAAAAAAAAATTGCAAACTCCACAGCTGAAGACATTAATCAACTGAAGGTAATTTATACTATTTTATCCATGATATGTTATGTAACATACCTTATAATTGAACATCCACTTACAAAAAAAGGTTTTCAACAGGAAAATGAAGGAGAGAGCAGCTTCAACAACCATATGGTACCAAAATGCCTTTTAGAAATGATTGGAAAGACAATGGATTTCCAAGTCAAAATATCAGACGACAACTTCCAAACATATGTTCAAACAATTACGGTGATCGAATCATCAAGGAAGTATCACTCCCCGGATCAGATTCAGATCTCATAACGACAAAGGTAGTGTTTAGTATCAGTTCATGATAACATTATTTTATAAGTAGCATTAGTAACTTACATTTACTAAGCATGATCTTAAGATCATCAAGACAGTAGATAGGGATATTCGTCCTACTTTCCATACTTCGGGAATAGCTAGCGAACTTGGGAGAGGAGAACATATTGGACAAGGAGATGCAGGAAAAGAGTTTCAATTACAATGATCAGAAAGATCCCAAGAAAAGGCGTGTCGACAAGCATTAGGAGTATACTATTTAAGTAGTGGTCATATTATATTACAACACATTCCCAACTCTTATTTTGCATTGGATTTTCCTACGATACATTTTAATAAGTTTAATATATTTATTAAGAAGAGATCAATAAATTATGTATGTCAAGTTACTCATTAATCAAATAAGTATTTTTATAACCTTAAAGGTGTGTTTCAGAAAAAGACGATAATTTTTTGTGTGGCAGATAAAAACATTGTAAGGTTTCAAAATATTATCACTTGTGCGTCGTTTACGATGTTTTTTAAAAAAAAAATGAACGTAGCTTTTATTCTCTACATATAAACTTTGCAGATTCCATACTTTCTATTAGACTTAAGTTTTTACCCTAAATCCGAACCCGGCCCGTAGAAGTCCAATCCCATTTTCAATTTCATTTAAAGTAAATCTGCATCTTTCGGAAATTTTCTGGAATTTTAATTATTTTCTGGTTTTTTAAATCACGGATGTTTACGAATGCTTACTATTCTTTAACGCACTTTACATATATATTTACGGGATTTTCGACTTTTTACGTTCTTTTCTAACATTTTCTGATTTTCCGACATTTTAGTTAATCTCGGGTCCCCAAACCAAATCTGATCTCGATAAGGCCAGAACCAAACCCAACCCATTATATATAAATTCCCGAACATGGTCTCTAGCCCTAAACCCAAAACCCAAAAAGTTGGTAAACCCGATCCTAAACTGAACGGATATCCAAACATATAGTCTTATTATCAATATTAACTTACTACTAGTAATTCCTCCGTAAGAATTAAGAAACATATTTACAACCTCTTAAATAATTGGAATAGATTCATCTTTCGCAGTCTTAAAATCCTGAATCAAACAACATTAATGTTTTCCCAACTTTCATAACCTTTAATTTAAAATAGAGGAAAACGTAGCAATTTGCTATGTTTAATCTATTACTCCATTCCCATAAACGAAGCATTAGTAAATAGTACTAGATACTGTATAAAAATCTAAACAAATGTTTAAGCAAAAGAATCTCTTTCACTGCAAGAAATTCTAAATGGAAACAAGTGAGAGCCATGGTGAAGAAAAAGCAAGGTTTAATAGAAGCAAGAAACTTCAGAGAAATCGACAGAAAAACCAGGTTTGTTTACAACTGAAACAAATTATGCAATTTTCTGAAAATATCTAACCCATGTGACAGAAACATCAACCTACCAAGTTGATCCTAAAGGTATGTGTTTGCGTCCCCTATTTAGGCTTGTGCGCTTCGTTCACCGTTGCATGTGTTTGCGTCCAACTTTGTTTAGTTTAATCTCTACGAAAATGACCTCCTACGTTGATTTGAAAAGTACATGCTTAGGTGTTTTGATTTTCTTAAGAGTTTTTATTTTTGTAACGTTAATCACTAACCCCGCCTGTGCTATGTTTTTGATAATTTCTTTATGCGCTTAATTTATTTGTGAAAGTTTTGATTCAACAACACTTTAAGTCTCATTATTTTAACAAAAAAAAATCGAGAGATTTCAAGAGAAGTTAGGATAAGAAGGTTTCAAATACTCCAAGATATACGTCAAACCAAACAAACATCAACCACTCCGAAAAGAGGTAACCAACCAATATTTCCAATATTAATTATAAACATTTATAAACACTTTTGTATCCTCGATGATGTATACGAGTTTCAAATTTCAAATTATTGTTCAATTATATGAAAAATCACAAAATATAGTTTTATATTACTAATCTATTTTACATCGTTATATTTTGAATTATAAACTTAGGAACTACACTAATTTACACTGATCATTTCAATAGAATCTATTAGTTAAAATTCCATTACCAATAAATGTATGACATGCAGTTCGTTGTAGTTTTATTAATATACTAGTGTTTTGGCCCGTGCGTTTGCACGGACTAATTCTTTAGTTTAAAAAAAATTTGTAAGTTAAAATATGACAAAATTTAATAAAACATTAAAAGAAAAATAAAAATGTTTTAAATAATTTTGAAATAAGATAAGTGTAAAAAAAATAATATGTGATAGTGTGGATTTAACAGACAAAAATAAAAGATGAGGAAGCAGGTTTTTAATAATAAAAAGTTACCGTGTTCAGCTCATCTCTTCTCCCTCGAAGCAATCGATGATCATCTCAATTCCATCGCCGGCACGAAAATCGTCTAATAAACCGACCAAAAATCTATGAACTTACCATGTATTATCTGACCCGACTCGTCGAATATACAAAGCTTGGTCTTTCCTGTTTATTTTTAATTTGTCGATGTTGTTCATGTGCGATCTTTCTCTCTTGCTAAGTTCTTCAATATCTAATTTGGTTTATACATTAGATGATCTATTAGTAAACCAAGTCTCTATTACATCTGCAGACCTCGGATACTCGAAACCGACGGACTATGTCTTCTCCTTGCGAGTGAGTACTCTGTGATCTCTCTCTATAGTATCTCGGTTGGTTTGTTTAACTTGTCGTCGATTCGATTGGTTGTTGTTTGGTGGTAGTCGTGCCCTGAATTTCAGATCTTTAAGTTTAAAATTGTACTATTTTACAGAGTAATATTATGGGTCTAAATACATATTAAAAATCTTTTATATTGAAACTCATCCGTTCTCGTGCGTGTATTTATGAGTTTTATAATTATTTTATGTTAAACATATTTGAGTGTCATATGATATTGTAATATTATTTCTTTTTTACATTTTTATCGTGAAACTCTTAGTTATTTTATTTGTATCTATTTTAATTTTTCATATAAAAATTACATATACGATATATATTTTTCGTACATTCGTCTTGCTATTTTTCTGCAATATATGTTAAAGAAATGTTGGTCTTTGTTGTCTGTTTTTGTATTTTTTAATGTTATATTTTGTTTACAATGTTTTTATTTTCTTATTTTTAGACTATATTATTTGTATTTTAAATTCTTTTCCAACTACATATCAGATTGTTATTAAGTGTGTTTTTGAATGTGGGGATGCATTGGTGTTTGAATAAAACTGGGCCATTAGCTATATGAGATTTCTAGAGTGTTTCCCAATACTCTATTATAAAGTTGTGCCATGTGAGTTTTTCTTGGGTGTTAAGAATAGGGATTTTGTGTGTATATGTGCCTCTTTGGCTTTAATTGTTTATCAATAGTGTGAGTTGCCTTGTTTTAAAAAAAAACAGGAAAAGGTGGATTGTTAGGGAGGAGTGAATCGAGAACGTTTATACGTCTCAAATACAAAACACCAACGGCCAGAATATTGATCACCGAATTAAAGCTGAATCAAAGACCAGATTAGTGAATAAAGTGAATATCGTTTTAGGTTCTCCTTGTGTACACATTTACATTTTAAAGTACTAATACTTAGGGTACAATCAACTATTCTGTGATTTGATGAGCATGAATAGATACCTGATTGGTGGTAGATTTAATACAAAATACATTTACAGAGCTGTGATTTGTTAGTGTGTTTGGATGCTTCTTTTTTTGTTGGTCACTATTCTCTTAATACAGACAGAGTCATAATTCAGGTTTGATAGTAAGTATTCGGACAAATACCAGCGTTTTCAGTTCGATCCTTTCTCTTCTTTGATAGAATTGCCATTCTTTCCATCCGTTTAATCTTTGACGCTGGGATTTCCATCTGATCAAGGTTTTGCGGGACATTAGACGCTTTAATTGACAAATAAGTTACATATATCCTGCTGGGAAGAAAAGAGGTTGGTTTTCTTTAACACATTGAAGTGAAATTGCTTACTTTCTGTTTTGGTGATAAGTTAGTGACTGATTACTCCTAATGTCTTACTCGGATTGTTTTGCCTGTTTCACTGTAAAAATATATGCAACTGTGTTGTTAATTGCAGAAGTATGTGCTAAGAAAAATGACAATGTGACTTGATTTCAGGAAAAAACTAAATTTATAGAATATGACAACAAAGGGTAGATGATGAATGGGGGCAACCTGGGAGAAGAGATTGCTGAAGCACACAGGATGTCTAATATACGTTGCAACCATTTTTGGTGATTAGTAAAACGCTGTAACTGCTACGATGGAGACACTGCGTTTTTGTGACGTTGGGGTTAAGGAAAAAAATTGAATTTTATAAAACATAACTGCTGCCTCCAAAATTATCTTACATTCTCGGTTCTAACATGAGTGTACTCTTTTTTGGTACGTTATATTAATCAAATAGTTGGCCAGAATTTATTGTAAACTAAAAAATAACTACAAAGAAGATTATGGCTTATTTGACATAGACTGAGCTTAGGTATAAATTGATAAAGATTATTTGGTTAGTCATACAGGTATTAAATTTGAATGCAATAAATTCGAGACTCTATGAGTTAAAAAATCAAATTATAAAAATGCTTGACAATAGTTATACATAGATAAAGAACATAAAAGATGAAATTAGAAAACACATCAGAAAGCTAAACATATTATGGTGTATGAAAGATGAGTTGTATGTTATCTAGTATAAGAAGCACATAATATTTCTAATCTGAATATTTAACATTCGATAGGTTAGGATTTGAAGTCAATGATAGTGTAAACTAAAAATAAGTAATAAGATCATATACATTAAGTTAAAAAGAAAATACTGAAACTACTCGAGAGTTATCAACTAAAATAAAACATTGTTACTAAGCTTAACAACGAAAAACATTGTTGGTAGTCTAAGACATAAGAAAAGAAGAAAAATAAAGAACCTAAAGCAATAGAGAGTTAAACGACACTGAGTCCATGGATTGCATAACAGCTAAATCATTTTTTCTCCTTCTTAACCGAGTACATCAGCTTGGGTTTGGTTGAAGAATTTTGGACAGCTTCATCTCTAGAGTGACGGATTGACCTTTTCGATGTTGGAGTAGGCATATTAAGATTTGCAGCAGAGGTCCCCAAGATTTCCACCTCTGAAGACATGATGCTTGACTGCAGATAAAAAAAAAAACAGTTATGATTCATATATCGCGATTGCATCTGCAAGGTTTGTCAGTAACCTGAGCGGTAGATCCTAAAGAATTTCCAGAAATTGTGATCGTCTGAGGGTCCATGGATTTCTGAAATAATCCAGGATAAGAAAAATGTTATAGTGAAACAGTCCAATACCATGTAGTTTTCGGATAAGGCATCAATTGGCTATGATCGTTGCATTTAACAAATGCTGAACACTATGAGATCATTACAGGTATATTACAATCAGAGATTTGGTATTCTAGTAGATATAAAAGATTGGAGAAACCTGATTTGTGGTTTGAAGTGAAGTTCCAGAAGATGTGGTCATTTGTAGTTCAGCTACGTCCTGTTTGAAAGTTCAAGAGAAATGGAATTCAAAAGAGTAGTATTTACAGCGTAAACATGACCACAAAATTGTAAATGAGTGGACACGTAATAGGAGATGGGTAATGCAAATTAGCTGATGTAAGTTGTTGGAGGAAAGAAATAATGCGACATACAATATTAATCATAAGATAAGACAGTATTAAAATAGAGTTGACTAACCGGATTTTTAGCACTACTGGAGTATGCTTGAATGACATCAGGGGCGTCTGTAACACTCACAACTCTGAATGTAGAAGGTAGGCCGTATTTTTCAGAGTTCGTAACCATGATCTTGAAGACAAATTGACGACCATTTAAGTCGACCAACTCGGGAGGTGTTTCACCGGTTCTGTTAAACTGCAGTATTAATCACAGTAAACGTTCAACATTAGACATGATTAGAAGGAGCTCGCAAAAGACACGACAGTAATATTTGTCTGAGATATTCAAATTCTTGTTCTTTTGATACCACAGTAATAATAATAATCAGATTGTCGTTTGATCAGGTGATGAAGGTATTGTACCTGGACTTGTTCCTCAAGCAATTGGTAGGCTGATTTTTTAATGAGTGGAATAACCACATCGTCGAAGGAAATAAAATGGTGTGGTACCGGTGTGATCCATAGCTTGAAACTTTAGCTTAAACCTATATAGAAATAGAAAAGGCTGTGCATCACATAATTTTATAAATTAAGAACTGTAAAATGTTGAAAACAAAACGGACGTTCAGAAAATGTACCTGGTTTTTGTCGTAGTGATCGGTTTATCGCATTTCTCACATGGGTACTTATCTGGTTCTGTTTCTTCAGTTTGGGGGTTGAAGTATGGGGTAGCTGTTTTAAAACAGATAGAACAACCTGTAAAATACCATGATTTTCCTGTCTCTATGGAAACAATAGTTGCCAGAATGTTGCAACTTGTATCCTACAAGTGAAGAATGTACATGAGTTAAGCTGTGAAATTTTGATTGGTTTCTAAACAATACTAAATAATTTAACTTACTACCTGGTTCACTGAACTGAGTTCGGATATTGTTTTCATGTCGGATATGGCAAAAGAATTCTTAGACACTTGAACAGAGAATGAACCATGCACCGGAAGTATAGCCAGAGACGTTTCTTGATCTCCTCTGCACAAACTATATTAGGAAAGATTTATATATTAAAATTATTATACACCCGACCATGTCCTTTGGCAATGAATGATACCATATATGTTACTTACACATCTTTAAACTTAGTAACATCAGGTAGAGAAGGATTGATGAATACTTTGGTTGCAAACTTTGAAGATTGGGTTGTTCCTTGACCTGAAGGAAAATAGTAAGTCAATGTATTTGGAAAATCTGCAATATAATATCAAGAGTGTTTCTAAACCAGTTGGAAAACATAAAAGGGCAGATGACTCCCGTTTACCTTTATACTTCATGGTCTTCATCAAGCTACCCAGAAAAACAATAGGTCCAGATGTTTGGCTCTTAACTTCAGTGCAAACATGTTCTCCTATCTTACCCCATAATGCAACATCAAGAGTTGATTCCCTGAGTATAAAAATAGTGAATTACATTTACAATTCATGCTCAAATGTTATGTAGTAAGAGTTAATAAAAACTAACCCATGATCCCTAAGCTGAAGATTCAGCAATTTTGTTTTACCGTCAGAAGTTGTCACCTCCTTAATTTCATTCATACCAACAATCTCACCAATAATGTCTGAACATAGGATTGAACAAATAAGAATCATCAGTATGTTAATTTTATGTTTGAAAATGAAAAGAAAGGGACTGTGACTAACCAACGAATACGCTGTCATCATTGCGCATTGATATTATCTCAGGAAAAGGACAGAAATTATAACGAACTTCTGAATTTGGCAAATCCTCACACGGCTTGATAACAGTGTAGAATATGAAATTTATCTTGTACGGATGGGAACAGCTTCTGAATTGTCCAACATTTGGTTATCCTCTTGAATTTCATCCTTAAATCTCTCCATTAAACTGGGTTTGATGGACGCTTGTATCCTATCTCCCTGTTTCAAAATGATACAAAATATAGTGATTTCAGATTGAAACTCAATATGTATCTCTATTGTTTTACAACAACATCCAGAAATATAGTGATTTCAGATCATGAATGTCAATAGTTATCGATGGTTTTGCTAGTTCTCTTAAACGGAGTACTTCTCTAAATTTTCTGTCAGCGGGAACTCAATATGTATCTCTATGGTTTTACAACATCCAGAAATATATTCAGCTTCAGATCATGAATGTCCATAGTAAACTGAAGACTAATAAACTTGGCAGATTAGTAATATGTAATTGTGTATGACCCGTATGAGTTTGAGAATATAGTTAAACAACAATGATGAATGAGAGTTATTAAGATGTGTTCGCAAAACTCAAAAAACAGTGAAAGGCAAAGTTCAATATTCAATCGACATAAACATCTCTACATACGTAGACTACAAAAGGTGTCCTAAAAGGTAAGATTGAGTAAATGTTATAGCGTAAACAGATAAGAAGCATCTCAGAATAAGCAAGACAGTAAGGACCTATAAGCAAACTACAACAAATTTTTTAACCTTGATAACAGAAAATTATTTGGTACCTTTGTATCCAGAAGAAGAAGATCAATAGCAGAGAATTCTCCAGGTTTATCCTTTTTAGAAAATCCCCATAGACGAAGGATCCGTACTTTGATTTTACAGACACCAGTCGCCGGAGTTAACTCGGAAAGTGGAATCAAATCAATCGGCATGGTGATACAATCTGCAAAATCGATCGATACGAAGCGATGAAATGAGGTCAATCATACCTGTTAAATTGAATTGAAAAAAAAAGATAGAGTTTGGAAAAGGATGAAGGATTACCGAAATCAAATCGAAGGAATTTCGATTTAGTCAGAAGCTTAAAGAGAAAAAGATAGAATCGATTATAGGGTAAGATATATTGATTTGGGTGCATCGTTTAGAAAGGAGTGGGAGAAGTTGATCTGAAAATCAGGGGATCGTGGGTAATTGGAAAGATGGTTCAGGTGAGAGTTTTAGGTTTTGGGTTCGAAACTTAAGCTGAATTAAAGCAATTTAAAGCTAATATAAATTAGAATTAAAAAAAGGAGTCAAAATAAGATATTCATCCGAAAGGAAAATTATTAAAGCAAAAAAAATCTTTGAAAATTGAGAAGAGGACACGTCAGAGTTTGCTTAGGTGTCAAGAGGAGAGAGTTGCAGTTATTTGAAATTTTGCTAGTGCTTTATAGAAAAAAGGATATATATATTTAGTATAAATATTATAAATTTTCACTATGTTTTAAAAGGTACTCTCCATTTAAGGAGGACCGAATATACTGTTTAAATATACGTATATATATATATATATAAAGTGATCTACAATCCAAATACGGTTTAATGTATTTTAAAACATATTTAAAACATGAAAAAAAAAACGAACACATCGTAAAAATATAATCTCGTATAATGCAGGAGTAATTGTTGGTAAATTTGTTGAACAAAATATCATTATCAAATACAAGACATCAGAGCTTCAACGAATTTTCTGCTTACACCGATACTATATGGCACTACATAATCCACTGTTTTTCCCTTCTGGAGAAAGCGGATCCACATGCGTATTCCATGCGTTAGTGAAAATAGGAAGAAGATAGTATGAGAAGTTGTGACAAACCGAGAGTTCTATGCATACCAAATCCAAACAAGATTGTCTGAAGGAAAGACACTGATCAAAGGAGGTCGTCTCTTTCATCAATTTGGTGTTGACGCATACACATGTATTGAAGAAGCAAGCTTAAAGTTTCATAAACATAATAAATAAATAAAATCAGAGCTGACACTACAATAATGTGTGTGATGCGGTTGGAAGAGGAAATACTAATCCTAAATCATTAGGAAGAAGAATAATCCTACCATCATCGTTCACAGGAGGACCACGATACATGATTGAAAACTATTATGATGTAGTGGCAATTTGTCGTACATATGGAAATCATCATCTGTTTATTACTATAACAAAAATCCAGGGTGGGAGGAGATCAAAGCACACTTTCAAACCAATGAAAACGACTAAGCCAATAAAAAAACCTGATATAAGCTGTTGTGTCTTCAAAATGAAATTGGAAGAAATGGTTTCGGATTTGAAGGAATGGACATTTTTCGGACCATTAATTGCATGTATATTTCCATTACTTTATTATTCAAATTTAAATTAGTAAACATTATTTTCAATTAAATATTAATCATTCTTAAAATTTGCAGTTATGCACAATTGAATTCCAAAAAGAAGGCTTCCGCATGCGCATATTCTCATATGGCCAGAGGAAGCAACTCATAATCCATCTATTACTGATATTGATGAGATCATTAAAGCCGAGATCCTTGATGAAAAGGAAGAACCAGAAGGATACGAATTGGTTAAAAAACACATAATGCATGGACCTTGTGGATTGGATTGGCCAACAAACTCATGCATGCAAAAAGAGATGTGTACAAAAAAATATCCAAGGCCATTCAACCAAAGTACATCTACTGAAAAAGAAGGGTATATGATCTACAGGCGGCGCGATGATGTGGGAAAGTTTGTAACGAAAGGTGAAACAAGGTTGGACAACCACAACGTAATTCCGCATAATATATCTTTACTTAAGAAGTATAAAGTACATATCAATGTCGAGTGGTGTAATACTTCAAAGGATATCAAATATCGTTTCAAGTATATAACCAAAAGAGTTGACAAAACTACCATTTTCTTCGAACACAACACAAGCGGAGAGCAAAGTACACCAACAGATAAGATCGAGATCAATAAGTTTGAGAATTACTAAGAATGACGATACTTATCAGCATGTGAAGCGGCATGGCGAAAATTTGCTTTCGTTATATACCATCATAAACCACATGTACAGAAGCTGTTATTTCATCTCGAAGGAGAACAAAGTGTGATCATTGATGAGAATGAAAACTTAGAAGATGTTGTTAACATAAAAACTCTACAATATACAATGTTAACTAAGTGGATGGAAACAAATGAATGTGATCTAGTTGGACGTAAACTCACGTATATTTAGTTTCCAAGATATTTTGTCTGGGACAAAACAAATAAGAACTTGTCAAGGCTTCAAAGAGGAACAAGCATTGGCAGATTAGTTAATGTCACTCCATCAACAGGGTATAAATATTATATATGAATGATGTTAAATCATGTTAGATGATGTAAAAGCTTCGACGAAATCCGAACAGTTGCATGTGTCTTGTATAAAACTTACAAAGAGATTTGTTATACCATGGATCTCTTAGATGGAGATAAAGAATGACTTGAAGCAATGGATGAATCCTTGCAATGGGCTTCGTCATGGCAGCTACAAGAGATATTTTTTATACTGTTAATATACTATGAAGTTATTCACCCTCTGAAATTATGGAATAATTGTTGGAGGAGAATTGGAGATGATATTTTACACATGCAACGCAAAAGATTGGACTTCCGGGAGTTACATCTAGACGATGGGAAATTCCAGCAGTATGTTCTGATTGAACTCCAAAAGCTACTCAACCAAAGTGTCAAGTCATTGACAGACTATCCTAACAAGCCGGTGCCACAGAAAAATATCCTTGACAATGTTAAAATCTCGATGATAATAGAGTAAAAATATTACAGCATTGAAAAAGAAAAAGCAACACACTCTGAGCTGTTTTCGAAACTCAATTCAGAGCAACGATCCATTAATGAAGCGGTCAAGGATTAAATCGACAATGTCAAAGGAAAACTATTCTTCCTTTATAGACCAGGAGGCACCGGAAAGACTTACATTTATACAACACTGAGCTCAAAGCTACGGTTTCAAAAACGAATAGTTCTCCCAGTTGCAACATCGGGAATAGCTGCAACACTTTTACCAGGCGGTAGAACTGCTCATTCACGGTTTAAAATCCCTATAGATTTGCATGACAATTCAATGTGTGACATCAAAGTAAACACATTACTTGCAGAATTGATTCAAGAAACAGCTATAATCTTATGGGATGAGGCACCAATGGCACATCGAAACACATTTGAAGCACTGGATCGAACATTAAAAGATATATTGAGTTATATTGACATTGTTGTTATAGACAAATCGTTTGGAGGAAAACAAATCTATTAGGGGGATATTTTCGTCAAGTATTGCCAGTCATCCCACAAGGAATAAGACAAGATACATTTTTGGCGTCAGTCAACATGTCATATGTATGGAAAAATTGCAATATAAGCATCCTATCAAAAAACATGAGAGTACATCAAGATGAAAAAGATCTTGCTAAATGGATATTACATGGATGCAATGGAGAAGTGAAAACAGAATCTTCTAAAAAGTATATGGTTTGGATTATGACAGCATATAAATCGAGGAATCATTTCTTCTTCCCAACAGAGTAAACCCATTGGAAGAAATCCAAATGCGATTTTCCTAGGGCTGCAAACTTCATTTAAAGACCGAGAGTACCTAAAAGTTTGTGCCATCCTTACACCAAGGTATGAAACAGTTGATGAGATCAATGAGTTTTTTCTATCAAAAATCAGAGGCGACATGAAAGAATATCTTAGTGCTGACACAATTGGAAATGATGACAAATATGTGGGGGGGGGGGGGGAAGTGAATCTTCTATACACAACCGAGTATTTAAACGACCTCAAGTCTTCATGATTACCAAATCATAGGCTTCACTTGAAGCAACATGCACCGGTTATACTTCTAAGACACATAAACCAAAAAGAGGATTGTGCAACGCACTAGACTAGTGACTACTTGTTTGGGAGACAAAGTACTCGATGCAGAGATTTTAGTTTGGAAAAATGTGGGCAAGAAAATCCTTATACCAAGGAAGACAACTGCAGATACAAATTGCCCATACAAGATGAGAAGAAGATAATTTTCTATCAGAGTTTGTTACATTATGACAATAAACAAAAGTCAAGGGCAAAGCTTTCAAAATGTAGGAATTAACCTACCAAAGCCAGTTTCAGTCATGGACAAGTCTATGTTGCTCTATCTCGTGTCACCTCAAAAAAAGGATTGCATATTTGGAGTCAAGTAACAAGAAAACAAACAACGCTAACAATCAAGAATGTCGTCTACAAGGAAATCTTCAACAGTCTAGAACTTCAAGAACCATGTATTTCTCATTCAACTCGTCATAAAAAAACACAAATTCTATTCTCCAAAACTAATCAAACAAAAAGAAAACAACTAGGAAAATAAAACCAGAAGGACAATCAAGAATGACGTAAATGGAGAGAAATTGAACACACAGAAAGAGACTTTACTTCTATTTTATATTAATAAATAAACGTAGTAGACAATATTGGTTTAATTTTTTTTTTCTAAGTGTTTCTGCTCATCCTAAAATTCTTCTCGTAAAATATTTTACTTATTTTTTCTCTCGTTTGTATAAATTATAATCATTCTACAATAACTATACAAAAAAATAATAACCAAAAAATATTTTGAAAATACACATTTAGAGAAAAAAGTATTTAGAATAAATCTGCAGCGTAACGCAAGTACGTACCTATTATCTTATAACTACAACTAGCAATATAAAAAAATAGAGAAAAAAATATATTCATCCAACGACCAAAATTTTAGGCCACGAAGTAACCAGTTAATGGTGGACAAAGATTACCAGAATAAAAATCGGCCAATGGACTTCAAATTTCAACTTAACAATTGTATGATTATGTCCACAGGTAACTTCGACAACCATTGGGACCCAACGGGCCTATTGAATGATCGTAAAACCTTGTACAATATTATATTTGGAGTTTAGACAAGTTTAGTAAATTCATGTAAACCTGAAATCCACTCGTCTAGCCAATTGTTGACATGCCATATCAAGTGTCCTTTTTCCGCCAGAGTTTAAAAATGTAAGATTTTTTAAGGTGAATTGGATGAATATCAAAAAGTTGGTCAAAATTAAGTCTATGGCAAGTCAAACAACGAGATTAAGAAAGTACATTACACAACCAAAATGACACGCAAATTGGGCCATTTTACCCTTGTTTCTTCGTTAACGACAGCCTACGGATAGTGACGGATCCCTGAAAAGCGACTGTTGCTTTTTCAGAAAAGTTGTGGACAGTAGCTATGAATTCTGAATAGTAACATCTCAAACTTTATGATTTTCGAAATGTGTGCCCATCAGAGACTTGGTGAGTAGTTATCTACATTGGGGGACTGTCTTCAACCTCACATCTGCACGCCTATTATCTGGTCCCTTGGAGAGAAGAAAATTTCGTATTCAGAACGTAAGGTTCCAAAAAACAGTCTGTCTACAACCTGTGATAAATGCCAACTTACTATTTTGATTAGTAGACAAAGGAGACTATTTTGCTAAATATCTCACTTTTTGTTGTAGATGGCTGGAAGGAAAACCGCATTGTTGCTTAGAGGAAAATGGCGTGAAGGAGACAATGGTTAAGCTCAAGGTCAATATTTGCATATATGGAAAAGATAGTCAAAGAAAAGATGAACATAAACGAAGATGCAACTGTGGAAATAACCTACCAGTGGCCTCAATACATGTTGATGGACGAGGGTAGAGACGCACCACCACTTTTGGTTCAGACTGACTATGATGTGTCATTGTTTGTCGAGATGAGGGGTAAAATAGATCAGCTGAACTTATGCGTGACAGTGAAAGAGACTGAGATTACATAGAATGATGTTGGTAAGGTTTCTCTGTAAATAGTCGAATACTTTTTCTTTCTTACATATGAGTATTTGACTACTTTAATGGGTTAACAAATATGGTTGACTGCATGAACGAGGAAAAGAGGACTACACATCAGGAATGTGGTAAGATTCGCAAATTAATCTTATTTAATATTGTTATAATATCGTGTAATATTGTTATGATATGGTCTAACACTGTTATGATTTGTTCTAACATTAATATATACAAACTAGTTATGGTTGTGTTTCAAAACACAGAAGAGGAAGATCGGGATGCAGAGATTGAAGGTACTATTTTGTGCGTATATAAAAAGTAGTTGAAAACTATCAATATTCTTAAGTAGTTGAATACTATCAATATTCTTAAGTAGTTGAATACTTATGGATATATTTAATTTAAAAATTAGTCAAATATTATCAATATAATTCAGTAGCTGAATACTTTGTATTATAAGTAACATAGTCGCCTACTTTGTAGCTATACTGGCTTTGAATGACTTGAAAAACGATGAAGGAGAATCAGAAGAACGACGAAGGAGAATCAGAAGATCTCGAAAATCTGGATGATTTGGTGGTACTCTGTCTTGCTGAAGAAGATATTGATAAGGTAAAGGGTGTAGAAACTTCTGTGAATGACTCTGATGACGACTTGCATGAATTTTCAGTTAATGAAAATGATGAGGACAACACTGCTGTTGGGTTTAAATCAAAGCACACGGGCAAAGATGATTA
Source organism: Orychophragmus violaceus (assembly GCA_030180135.1). Taxonomy (NCBI): domain Eukaryota; kingdom Viridiplantae; phylum Streptophyta; class Magnoliopsida; order Brassicales; family Brassicaceae; genus Orychophragmus; species Orychophragmus violaceus. Next base: position 79,988,229 of record CM058234.1, on the reverse strand, counting down.
CAACTCAGGGAATAAGCTGACGAAAAGCCTGAGAGCAGTAGCCAGTAGTCAATGAGGTTTAGCTGCGCACAAGAAATGATTAATGGAGTTTTCGCAGACATGGAAGACCCACCAGCTATGTTTGGAAGAGATGCTCCACCAATTGTTGATGAATTGCATGTTGATGGTATGTAGATGACTACTTATTCCTAGCTACTTTTATATGTACTTTATATGGCTCCTAAAGTAAACATTAATGCATGTTTTGATGCAGGCATATACGGTGCTTTGGATGATGTTAGCTACGAAGGTGTTGGTATATTTGTGGGACAAATATTTTGGAACAAGGGTGAGTGCAAAATCAAGATGGTGATATACGCGATCAACAAGAAGTTCCATTTCAAAACTCCACACTCAACATCAACTGACATGGAATTCGTGTGCGTTAGCGGTAAGTGCCATTGGCGCGTGTATGCCTCCATGATGGACCATACAAGAAACTTCCAGATTAAGACGGCAAACTTTAAACACACATGCACGATTGATGATAGACGTCAATACCACAGACAATCTACGATGCAAGTAATAGGAGAGTTAATTTGAACATGATTTACTGATGGAAAGAGAGGACCATGTACCATTGAGATACAAAGGATAATGCTAGAGGAATTCCAGGTGAATAGTTATTTGGTAGTCAACTATTATTTATGGAATATTAACAATAGTCGACTGTGTATATATAACTATTTTCAAAATTTGTTGTCAATTTCAGGTTAACATCTCCTACTGGAAAGCGTGGAGGTGTCGTGAAATCATTATAGAAAAATCATTCGGTTCAGTATTCGGTAGTTTTGCTTTGCTGCCATCCTTTGTTGAGAATCTGAAAAACTTAAACCCGGGAACAGCTTGTGAAACAGAATATGTGGTTGACAAGAATGGTAGTAAGCGGTTCAAGTATATTTTTCCTTTCATTTGCTCCATCAATTGCGGGGCTTAAATACCTGAGGCCAGTTGTTCTCATTGACGGGACTCATCTCGTTGGACGCTATGGTGGATGCCATCTTTATGTAAGTGCCCAAGATGGAAACTTCCAAAGCTTTCCAATAGCTTATGGGGTAGTGGATAGTGAAAATGATGCATCCTACAAATGGTTCTTCAAATGCCTAAAAAAATCATAAACGATGACAGAAGCTTGATGTTTGTGTCAGACAGGCATTCAAGCATTTACTCGGCGCCGGGAAAGGTAAATATTTATCTATTTTTAGACAACTACTAGTATTGTGTACATAACAATATAGTGGTTTCCATAAGTAGTTGTCTATTTGTAGTTTTCTAACAAATGGTTTTACGGATTGTGTTTATAGGTGTATCATCTAGCTGGACATGGAGGAATCTGGTAAGGAATGTAACAACAAGGTTTAAGGAAGGCCGGTTTCCTTCACTAGTGGTGAGAGCAGCGAAGGCTTATACCATGTTAGAGTTTTCCCAAATATTCGCAGAACTCTAATTCGTGAATCCTGAGTGCGTCCAATACCTGCTTGACTTGGGATTCTCACACTGGACATGTTCATACTGCGTTTGTGAATGATACGATCTGATGTCCACAAACGTTGTTGAGTAGCTAAATAAGGTTTTAAAAGAGTGTAGGGATTTTCCACTTATCTTGATGCTTGAAGCTATAAGAATGAGTCTGGCCAGTTGGTTTGTGAGGAGAAGATCAGCAACCTCATCAGATGATAGCATACTCACGACAAAAGTGAGAGAACTGTTGGATGTAAACTTAACTGACATCACTAATATGAAGGTAAATAATAGTTGGATATATAACTAATTGCAGATAGTCAACTACTTTAGTATGAAATAGTTATATGTATACAATTTACAGTGGTTATAGGACTAGGTAGTCAACTACTTTAGTAGATAATTACTATATAAACTATTCATCTGCTTTTGATGTTTACACAAGTTAGAGTAATAAGATATATTAATATGTTATTTCTTTGTTATGAAGTAGTATTTTAATATATGTTTATGTATTATTGTAGGTGGATGTGCTTAACTCCGATGATTTTGAGGTGTGAGACCAAAAAAGAAAGAGGTTCGAGGTGAATCTAGAAAATAGGATGCGCATCTGCAAGGGGTATCAGATGATTCAGATACCTTGTAGCCACGCTTTAGCTGGTGCGGCGTATAGTAATTACACAACAGACAAGCTTGTCGGAGTTGTGTACACAACAGAATTCAGAAAAACACTCTATGAAGGGGTGTTTCATCCAGTTCTGACACCAGTAGTGTATGGTAATGTAGATATGCTTCCGCAGGTGATGAGGCGCCCACCAGGCTGACCAAAAAAACAGAGGATGCTTTCGCGAGGAGAATTCAATGTAAAAATAGGATATTTGACTATTCGATAATAGAAAATAGTTGACTATTTAAGTTGCATTTATACTAAACTAGTAATTCCTATGAATTAGCAGCGGTCGAAGAAGGCTGTGAGGGTTTGCGCTAGGTGTCTTGGAAAAGGTCACAACAAGGCGTCTTGCAAATTACCTATGCGGGAAAGGTGAAAGAAAATTACTATATTATTGCCATGGGAGAAAAGGAAGTGGTGCACATAAAAAAAACCGTAATCCTAAAAAATATGGGGAATTGTTAACTATTTTTATGATATGATTTTGGTATAATGCATCGTGTTTTGGAATGAATTTAGCTAGCCGTTTTGGCCATAATACTCTCTTGTTTGTTACTGGCCTAAACATTGTCTTTTGTCTTTTGGGCCTTAGTACTTTGTTTTGTTATTATGAACTCTCATATTTAATGGCAATTATTAATCGTCTTATGTTTATAATCTTTGGTATTTGAATGCTTGTATGAGTTGTTCTAGAGAATTAGTTGTATACATGGAGTTGTAATTGAATATATGATAGAGTATTTGTATACTAGTAGCTGTCTATGCGCGCTATACACATATATAATTCTAAGTTTTAGTAGTTAGATATATATTATAGTATTTGAATACTAGTAGACAGATAACTTTAAGATAACACAAACTTAGGAAAGTTAAAATAAGTTATAAATAACATTCACTAGACCAGTCATAAACAACACAAAGGATGCTTTAAAATAAGGGACACAAACGTAGGAAAGTTCAAGAAATACGAGTTTCATTTGTCTAAGTGGGAGCACTATCGTCGATCTCTTTGAAAAAATAGAACGTGTATTTCAATGATGCATCACGAACCACGACTTCAGTTACGTGATGAGAGAGGGATATATTTCTTGATGAGTGCAAGTCAAGTAGCATAAGTGATAGGATTCCGGAATTTTCTGCAATAATAGAACAATACAGTCAATAATAGAACAATACATTTATAACTATGTTTACAAATAGTTAGTATATCATAGATGAATATTATTAAGTAGCCAATAACCTGCTATTTCTTTCGGCATAAGAGGCTTCCCGATATTAATGCTGAACGGTTTAGTGGACGTAGACTTCATCTCGGTGTTGTAAGCTTCTTTCTGAATGAAGCAAGGCAATTTTCCGCTAATGGAGTAATGATATTCATAATGTCAGATTCATGGCGTTTTGCTTGCATGGTAGAACACCTATAGAGTAATTGTCCAGGTTGATGTATATGCCAACCCAATGGCCATTGTCAAGAAGATACGGGCAGTAGAGCGAAATTTTGTCTTTACACCACTGTCTCCTTGATTTCACATATGTCACAACATCTTTTGATATCTCAGGGAGTTTTCTTTTCTGAATTTGGAGGTTAGCAATTTTTTTAACGAAGTCAAATGACAAAAAGTCATAACCTTTGAGGGAGGCAGACGATGTAGATGACATATGGTGGCGGAATAAGAAAATAACAGCGTCCATTGCCTGAAAATAATAATGTATTGTAGTCAACTAAAGGTAATCGACTATAAAAGTAATTGACTATATTAAAGAAACATATTTCAGTACATTATACTACTAGTGAACTTACCCGAACAGACATGGGGGAATTCAGAGAGATGAGTTCCTTGAAGTCAGTTATAGACAACTTAAGCATGTTCCATGGTGGGGGAAAACGGTCAAACCTATGGAAGTATGGTAAGAAGAAAAGTATATTGAAAAGGATTCATTATACTAACTAACTAAAATTTATTCTTACGGGTTTGTGTTGATGGTCCTCTGTAGTAGGGAGATTTCATCAGGATTGGGACAGATAAATAAGGCTGACAGTTCGTCAATTTTCCTGGCCTTTTGGTTTCTGTCACAAAATTTGCAAATGTTGATGAAGCAAGTCGGGTCTTTGAACTTTTGCGGGTAGCTAGAGGTGCATGGTTTTCTGGAGAAACAGGAGTTTGAATTTTTTTCTTTTTGAGATAGGCCCACCGACCAGACAGGGCAGCGATTCCTACTGGAACCAATGGTGAAGCATTGGTGGAGACTGTTGCCTGTAATAGTTAAAAAGACAGTATATTATTAGTGGCCTACAAATGATAGTGTTTTAAGATAAGTATTTGACTACTTACTACAACTAATTGAATTCTCTTATAGTTGGCAACTATAAAAGATTTAAAAAAAAACTTGGATACATGTTGCTGGTTGTCTACATTGGTGGAGACTGTTGTCTGGTATAGTTAAAAAGATAGTATATTATTAGAGAATTCAAATAAATGATATATGATAGTATTTATATACTATCAAGTAATTTTCTGGCTTATATATGATAGTATTTAAAGATAAGTAGTTGACTACTTAATACAAGTAATTGAATTCTCTTATAGTTGGCTATAAGTATTCAACTATAAGGAGTAACAAACTTGGGTACTTGTTGTTGATTGTTTCCATTGGCCTCTTTATGCTTGTCAACAGTTTCCTTGTTCACGTTTTGGTCTATCGTTTCCTCTTCTTCGGAAGAATCCTCAGATTCATCTCTATCACATGTGTCATCTTTTTCTCCAGTTGTATCTTCTTTTGAGGTAGAAGCTGGTTTGCCGATTTCAGCAGCTTTTTCAGCGACCGCTTTTGCAGGCATAGCAGCAACTGCTTTTGCAGGAATAGCCGCACAGGTGGAACCAGTTGCTCTGTCTTGCTTTGTGTTGGTTTTGGTATCGTTCTGGACATGGTGAATGTATTTAACTACTATCTTATCTAAAGTAGTTGATTTCCTATGATAGTTGACTACTGATATTTAATTATAATAGGTAGAAATATGGTACTTGTTGGTGGTTGTTCCCCTTGTCCTCTTCTTCAGAAGACTCTTCAGATTGGGATGTGTTTGTTTTGCCGTGTTTCATTAATTGGGTTTCCTCTTATCAATCCTAAAAAAAATATTAGTAAATGACTATCAACATCCATAACTAAGCCAATATTAGTAGTTGACTATTATTATGCGCAAAGTAAAAGTAGATTACCTCATGTGTGGTGAAGTCAAAGTTAGGTATTGTTTTTAACACATTGTTTATAATTTTATCAGGGTCGGGTTCATCATCTTCCTCTTCCGATGAACTTTCGTCATCTTATTCTCCAGTTGTATCTTCTTCTGAAGTAGAATCTGTTTTGTCAGTTTGTACTGGTTTGCCAGTTACAACAGCTTTTGCATCAACTGCTTTTGCAGGAATAGCCACAGAGGTGGAACCAGTTACGGTTGTTTTCCCAGGAACAGATGTTGTATTACAAGTGTTTAACAGTGGTGGTCTAGGAGGTGGAACATAAATGATGCCAGCGCTCTTTAGATTACTAATCTCAATAGCAAGTGTTCTGAACTTTGATTCAAAATCAAGTTGTAGGAGACCGAAATTTTGGTTGAGTGTAGTTATCTCGATCCAAAATTGGTTGATTGGCATCTACCGACTTCTGGAAAAAATCAGCAGCGGCAGCATCGATCAAATGGTCAACATTTATATTGTTTGGTACAGTATCCGGTGTGGATGATTGACCTTTTGCTAACTTTAAATGATCAAAAGCCCTTGCACCACCTATCCAAGATTTCCTCGTGAATACATCGCCACGATTAACAACTTTGAGGAGGTTATCGACGCAAGTGTCCTCTGTTTCATCATCGTAACCCATTTCGGATTCGTCATAAACACCCTCTTCGTCATCAATTATTTCTTTTGCAAAAATCTGAGAATATAGTTACAAAAATTAGACAACTACTTATGAGGATATATTGAATATGTTTTATATACAACTATTTGGCAGCCGACTATATTATAATGTAGACAACTACTTGAGATGATATATTGAATATCTTATAGGCAAAATAAAGTACCTTTCCATCTATGTCTAGCGTTTTGACGTAAGGCATAGCGATATTTATTGATTTCTGGATACCAGGGCGATTGATCTGGACAACATCTTCTTCAACATCATCATCAGCTAGACTGAGTTTTGAAGCCTTTCACTTCCTTAGATAGAATGATGGGAGCAGAAATCAATATAACCATTTGTAAAGCGTGGGGAAACCCTAAATGGCACAAGTGGCTTGACAAAGGTTTGACAGTGTGGCTCACCGGCTTTTAATATGGTCTAGAGTCATATCAAAAGATTTGCGACCCCATGGATATTCAAGGAAGTGGTCAGGATTTTGAACCATGAAATATGATCTCCATTAATATTCGCTTGCTTTGATGTTGGACAAAGAACCCCATCAACAAGTAACAAGAGAGCTAATTTTAACATGACCACAAGAGAGCTAATTAAAAAAAGTTGACTAACAAAAGAGAACTTGCTTCGACTACTATTTGGAAAATGTATACAACTACTGACCAAAAAGAAAGTAACACAAGAGAGATAATTTAAACCTGATTTCTTTGTTCTTGCATTGTTTGCCTAAAAGTTTGTTCATGATCCAGAGAGGTGTAGGGTTAGATTCTTTTCCAAACAGCTGGGTCGTGTACTTCGAAATTTCCTTCTCTTCGGCTGGAGGAATCTCGTCTTTTATAATTGAGAAGTTTAAACCAGTAGCAATAGCAAATTCTCTGATTGAGAACCTAATCGGTTGACCACCAAACATGACCTAGGTTTCATGCCGCTTCCTGATGACGAGCTTCCTAGAGAGGAGGAAGTGAAGAAATCTGACAAATGATGTTATTTTGTTACCGGCTTCAATTAGTTTCCTAAATTGGGAGTTCTGAATCTTCTCCATGTGGTTGTCTTCAAGCAATAATTTAATGGCATTTAAATAAATAAAGCTGGAAATATGTGTTGAGTTTGTTGTCACATTTTGGTTCATGACCCAATCTGAACAAACGTTTCGGTAGATTGCTATCACCCATAGTCAACTACCTGTAAGCACATATTTAGTTGTAAGAACTTGACAATTTGGACAAAAGGTACTCAAAACATGGATACGACTACTTCTCAAAGTAGAAACCCACTACAACGAAATATACGACTACAATTTCAAAAACACATATACGACAATGTGACCAAAAAGAAAGTAACAGAAGAACACGTATACGACTACTTTCACAAATTTGAAAAACACTACACCACATATAAGATTATTGACAATAAGAAAGAAACGCAAGAAGACATATATGACTACATGATAGGTCAAGAATTATCCCTATTCTAACTGCAAGTGCACAGTGATGTGAATGTAGTACTTTAGGGTATCGAATCCACAAGGACTCTAGGAAACGATAGATTAAGAACAGTCAATTTAAACTAGGAGAAAGCAATGTAATGAGAAACTAAAGGCAATGCAAGAAAGTAAATCAGTAGCAAGATTGGTTTGTAGGCAATTAACTAAAAGTGCTAAGTCTAGGGAGTTCTCAGGAATCAGACAAGCAAATAAATTATTCAGTCAGGATCAAATTAAGTACGGTTCTAGAACTCAAACACGGATATAGAATTAACCAACTTTCGTTGTGAGAATTCTCTAAGCCTAATTGCAGAAATCCAAATTTCTTTGTAATTCCTAACAGATTAAACTAGTTTTAAGAGTAAGTTCGATATGTTCACTATTCAATTAAACCAAATTTCTTTGTGAGTAATTCAATTGCTCAACCTAAATAGTTCAGAATCTAAATCACACTTTCGTGTCAATTTAACAACCTAAGATCTAGATTCTAAGTGATCAGATTAGAAACTAGTATTAAGCTCAATCAAGGTTGAAGAACAATTATTGATATGAATCCTTAACTGAAATAAATAAATCTAGCAAGTTATGAAATCCTTAATGAGAATCCCTAAACCTAACTATGAATCTACTCAGACATAGAATATGAAAACATAATCAATGAATTAATAGATTGCATAAAAGAGAATAAAGAAGTAAAGGGGTTCGAAATCTTCTCCAAAAAGCAGGAAACAGTACATGATTAGATCAGCCCCAAAAAGCTCTAAAAACTCTCAGCTCTAAGTATGAAAGCTTATTGTAAGCGTATCTAAAAACATATGTAAAAACCTAATTATATAAGCTAATCACGTCTTGGGGCTTCTTTGTAATTATCAGGAACTTCTGGGCAAAACTGTGAATTCTGCATTCTTCATTAAACCGCCGAGGAAGGCCCATCTCGCTAGTGTGTCGATCGATGCACGATGTGTGTTGATCGATGCATTACTCTGTTTTGGACAGTGAACTCTATCTCTCGGGTCAAAGCACCAAAATGCTCCAAAAAGCTCCATAAACTCCAATTCCGCTCCAAACGTGCATATATCTAATAACACCTGTAAAAGACTCTAAAGAAACATTAAAAGACTCTAAAACACACTTATATCATGGCCTAAAACCGGTAAAACCATGATATATCAACTCCCCTAAACTTAGCCTTTCCTTGCCCTCAAGCAAAACAGAGAACTAAAACATGGTGAAGAGGTTTGAAAACTTTCAGAATCTCTTTTCGTCCTAGAAGCAACACCACTCAGATTACCCTTAGTAAGTGATGTGTTAGATTTTTGTGTGTTTTTAGACATGTTTTATTGTGTGATTTAGCTTTAGGAAAGTATTTAGACACCATAATTATGATTTAGCTTTAGGATAATGCATTTAGGCATCATTAGGTTGCATATGTGTTGTTTTATCTTTTTTGTAGGTGGTGGACTACTTTAGGAGACAACAAGATGGAAAGGAAGGTGGTAGGGATCAAAAGGAGGTGAAAATACAGCTAAGGAGCACGAGGGACAGCCGCAGCGACGTACGCAGCGGTATAAAAATGCCGCTGCAGAGGAATGCCGACAACAGCAATTCTCCAGCGACATCCACAGCGGCCTGCACCATGCCGCTGTGGACGAAAGAAGCTCACAGAGCCATCCTACAGCGGGGGGGCCTTATAACGCTGTAGGAGAACCCCCGAGACGAACAATTCAGCAGCGACATCCACAGCGGCTTGCACCATGCCGCTGTGGATCAAAGACGCTCACACCGGCTCCTGGCAGCGACGGCCATATGCCGCTGTGAGGCTACCATCCCGACCCAGATCTACTTTTTCTCCGCTTTCTCTCTTTTCCTTTTGGCTTTTGGACCTTCCATGTGGTGGATGTCGACCACTACTCCTTGATTTCGTGTATTTAATGACTCTTGAGTGTGTTTAGAGATGATATCACATTTTGTAAAACAATTCTCTCCAAACACTTTAGTCTTTTATGCAATTCTAGTGTTCTTGAGTTCTCCTTCTTGTTCATCTTATTTTTCTTGTTCATCTTGTTAAATTATGCTTTGTTTGATGTTTGCTATGGCTAGTGAGTAGTTTCACTTAAGTTTCTGGGTTTGAGCGGAGGTAAGGGTGATCTAGAAAATGGTTTAGGTTGTTTAATAACTTGGGAATAGTGGTTTCTTACTTGCTAGAAGTTCTTAATGCTAGGACTGAAATGGCCAATCAACTCCTTGATCTTAAATGTTGCTAGCACCGAGAGGTGTAGTTTATGTTTGAATCTCTATCAAGTGTTTTACATTCTTAACCAATGAGAATTGATGTTTAAGGTGTTTAGTGGTAGTAAGAACTTGATCTTATTGCATAGCTATCTTGAAATTGCCAACGAGAGTTGATGTTAATGCTTGATAGGTATAGGGTTATTATCACGAGAGTGGATTAACTGGAAATCGTTGTTCCTAGCCTAAGAAATCGCCCATTGTTTGTTAAATGCTTCTGAACTAAATAATGATCACCCAAACCGAAACTCAACCCAAGGAACTTAGCTTTTAATCATTTGTTTTAACAACTATCTTGCTCTGTTTTTACTCTGTTTTATGTACTTGTGAATTGTATTTTTTATTCAGTAATCACATTTGGAATTTGGTTATCTTGTTAGTTATTAGATGCAAAACCCACAAACAAATTGGTTGCACTTAGATTAAGAAAACGCTTGCATTCTTAGTGTGTTTGATTACCCCAAGTGGATTGATACCTCAAAACTACAATGACTAGGTTGTACACTTGCAACTGAAGTAAGTAAAGAGGAACTGATTTATTGCTTATCAAGTTTGGCGCCGTTGCCATCTTGGGTGTTAATTAAGCCATTAGGATTTGGTGTTTGCTTGAGACTAAGTCTTTTGGTTACAAAGATACTAATCTTCTCTGCCTTCTTTCCCTTTGTTTTGCAGGTGAATGAACTTGAGGAGCAGGGGACCAACAAACCTTGTACCACAAGTTGAAGATATCAAAGCACTCGAAAGAGAAATTTCAAGGAAAAGAAGAGAAGAACAAAGGTTGACAGGAGAACGAATCAATATGGCCGACCTAGGACACCAACAACATGGAGGTGAAACAAACAACGAAGGACGAAGACCACAACATCCACCAAGAGTGACTAGAGCCATTGGAGCCTATGACGAACCTAGCATCAACGACTACAATTCTGGAATCATCCCACCGGCAGTGGAAAACAACAACTATGAAATAAAGGCAAGCATCATCAACATGGTGGAAAGAAACAAATTCCATGGCCTACCTATGGAGGATCCACTAGACCACCTTCACAACTTCGACAGAGCTTGTAGAACTGTCCGCTTCAACGGGATTTCTGAAGATGCAATGAAGCTCAAACTGTTCCCTTTCTCACTTGGTGATAAAGCCCATCTATGGGAAAAGAACCTCCCACCAAACTCAATCACTTCATGGGATGAATGCAAGAGAATCTTTCTATCCAAATTCTTCTCCAAATCAAGAACCGCAAAGTTGAGGAATGACATTTCAAGTTTCAAACAAAAAACAACAGAAAACTTTGGAGAAGCTTGGGAACGATTCAAGAGCTACACCAACCAATGCCCTCACCATGGTTTCACTAAGGAGAGTCTTCTCAGCACCTTATATAGGGGCATACTGCCAAAGTACAGGATGATGCTAGACACTGCTAGCAACTGCAACTTCCTGCAAAAAGATGAAAGAGAAGCCATGCAGCTGGTGGAGAACTTGGCAATTAGTGACACCAACTATGGGGAGGACTATGACAGGACATACAGAGAAGTAGGAGACAGAGATGATCCAAGAAGAGAGATCAAAGCCCTCAATGAGAAACTGGACAAGTTGCTTAAAGCAAACCAAAGAAATGTTAGCTTTGTGGGAGACTTTGATCAGCACCAAGGGTACATGGAAGATGATGCTGAGATGTGTTTTGATGGAAAGGCTGAGATGAATTATATTGGAGGACAAGGCTACAACAAAGGATTCAACCAGAACTATAGGAACCACCCCAACTTCTCATACCGAAGTAACAATGTGGAGAACCCACAGGATCAGACTTACCCTCCATTCAAGCAACAGAACCAAACCACACTTCAAGGAAACTTCCAAACAAAACCGGCTTTCAACAACAATGGAAACTTCCAGCAAAGGCAACATTACAACAACCAAAGCAACTTCCAATCACGCCAACAGTACAACAACAACCAAGGGAACTATCAAGGTAATCAACAATTTCAGGGACAAGGAAGTTCAAACAACTACCAAAAGACAGATGATCAAACACAAATGCTGAAGCAGTTTATAGAGACTACAAACAAGGCCATCATGGAAATCAAAGCACAAGTTGACAGCCTAGCATCAGAAGTTGGAACCATCAATCAATCCAACAAAGCTGGACCTTCATCCAACAGACCACCCGGTTTCCTCCCTGGAAAACCTGAGCCAAATCCAAAGGAGTACATCAATGCCATCACACTAAGAAGTGGAAGAGAGTTACCATCAAAAGAGCTCATTTAGGACAATGAGAATCAAGCTGGGGGGATGGATTTTGAAATTGAAGGAGATAAGGAAACCATTGGGAAAGAGAGACATGATGCAGAAGAAGTCAAGGATACCAAAGGGAAAGGCAAAATGTATGAAGAAACAAAGGAGAAAGCAAAAACCGGTTCAACCTCTACATCCAAGGAGAAAGTCTTTGTGCCACCAGCCTATGAATCCAAACTTCTCTTTCCTGGAAGGTTTAAAAAACAGCTCTTAGAGAAGTATAGAGCCCTCTTTGACAAGCAAATGGAGAAGATTCAGCTCACCATGCCTTTGATGGATGCATTCATGCTTGTGCCTCAATACAGCAAATTCCTCAAAGATGCAGTCAAGGAAAGAACAAAAGAGATGGAAGAAATGGTTGTCCTAACCCACGAGTGTAGCGCCATCATCGAGAGAAAAACCAGTCCAAGAAAGCTAGAAGATCCAGGAAGCTTCACTCTACCATGCGCTTTGGGACCACTCTCATTCGAGAGATGTTTATGTGATCTTGGAGCAAGTGTAAGCTTGATGCCACTCTCAGTAGCAAAGAGCCTTGGTTTCACACGCTACAAAGAGTGTAGAATCTCACTTGTGTTGGCTGATAGGTCAGTGAGACTTCCGGTTGGCATGCTTTAAGATATTCCGGTCATGGTTGGTAATTTCGAAATACCGACAGATTTTCTGGTTCTGGAGATGGATGAGGAACCAAAAGACCCACTGATCTTTGGGAGACCTTTCTTGGCTACTGCTGGAGCCATAATTGATGTGAAGAAAGGGAAGATTGACTTGCACTTGGAAAAGAACCACATCCTGAAATTTGACATCAATGAAGTCATGAAGAAACCAACAATTCAAGGGCAAGCTTTTTGGATTGAGACGTTGGATGCTCTAGCTGATGAGTACTTGGAAGAGCTTGCTATGAAGGACGCCCTGGAGAAAGTATTGACCACCAAGGAGAGCATGATTGAGCTGGTAGATAAGGAAGTACAGGAGTATGCAAAACTTCTTGACTCTCGCAAAGTGATGGAAGAGAACAACCAGTTTTTGGAGCTACCTCAGAAAGTCCACGACATCAAATCTGTGGAGGGAGATAAAGAGACCAATCCAACCACCACAACTGATCCTAGCCAAGATGATGATTGGAGTGAACTGAAGGCACCCAAGGTAGAGCTTAAGCAACTCCCGGATGGGCTCAGGTACGCTTTCTTAGGACCTAACTCATCATACCCTGTCATTGTAAGTGAGAACCTTGATGAAAATGAATTGAATTTGCTCCTAAATGAACTGAGAAAATATAGGAGAGCCATAGGGTACTCACTAGATGATATAAAAGGCCTGTCACCTACACTTTGCACCCATCGAATCCACTTAGAAGATGAAACTATGACTTCAATTGAACACCAAAGAAGACTAAACCCGAATCTGAAAGAAGTCGTTAAAAAAGAAATTCTGAAACTCTTGAATGCTGGCATAATCTTTCCTATTTCAGATAGCACATGGGTATCACCTGTTCATGTAGTTCCTAAGAAGGGAGGAATAACTGTTGTTAAAAATGAGAAAAACGAACTAATCCCTACAAGAACTATAACTGGACATAGAATGTGCATTGACTATAGGAAGTTGAACTCAGCCACCAGAAAGGACCATTTTCCTCTCCCATTCATTGACCAAATGCTTGAAAGACTTGCAAATCATCCATTCTATTGCTTCCTTGATGGGTACAGTGGGTTTTTCCAGATACACATTCATCCTAATGACTAGGAAAAGACGACATTTACATGTCCCTATGGCACCTTTGCATATCGAAGGATGCCATTCGGTTTATGTAATGCTCCAGCAACCTTCCAAAGATGCATGATGTCGATCTTTTCCGACCTGATTGAAGAAATGGTAGAAGTTTTTATGGATGATTTCTCTGTATATGGTTCTTCGTTTGCTGCTTGTTTGTCTAACTTGTGCAGGGTACTTCAACGTTGCGAGGAGACAAACTTAGTGCTGAATTGGGAGAAGTGTCACTTTATGGTGAAGGAAGGAATAGTTCTTGGGCACAAAATCTCAGAGAAAGGAATTGAAGTGGACAAGGCCAAGATAGATGTAATGATGGGGTTACAACCACCATACTCAGTCAAGGGGATCAGAAGCTTCTTGGGCCACGCTGGTTTCTACCGACGGTTTATCAAGGATTTTTCAAAGATCGCAAGGCCTTTAACAAGGCTGCTGTGCAAGGAAACATAGTTCATTTTCGATGAAGAGTGCCTAGAAGCTTTCAACAAGATCAAGAATGCACTTGTGAGTGCACCGATAGTGCAGGCTCCGGACTGGGACCTCCCCTTTGAGATCATGTGCGACACTAGTGACTATGCAGTTGGGGCAGTCTTGGGCCAGAGAAAGGACAAGAAGGTCCATGTGATCTATTATGCAAGCAGAACTTTGGATGACGCTCAGGTCAGATATGCAACAACGGAGAAGGAGCTCTTGGCGGTAGTATTTGCATTCGAAAAATTCAGATCATACCTGGTGAGATCAAAAGTGGTTGTATACACAGACCATGCAGCTTTGAGATGGATACTTCTGCTGCAGGAATTTGATCTTGAGATACATGACAAGAAGGGTATTGAGAATGGAGTAGCTGATCACTTGTCAAGGCTGAGGATTGACGAGCACATACCGTTAGATGACTCTTTACCGGAAGAACAACTTCTCATGATTCAGAGCTTGAAAGAGGGATATGACATGGCCTTGAAGATGGAGGAAGTGAAAGGCTTAAAAGAAGCGCAATTACCATGGTATGCAGATTTTGTCAACTACCTAGCATGTGGAAGAGAGCCACCCAACCTCAACAGCTACCACAGAAAGAAGTTCTACAAGGATGTTACTCGGTACTATTGGGATGAGCCATACTTGTTCAAAAGATGTTCAGACGGACTCTACAGGAAATGCGTTCCAGAGGAGGAGATGGAAGGGATCTTGTATCACTGCCACGGCTCAGAGTATGGCGGACACAACGCTTCATTCAAAACCGCTACGAAAGTGCTACACTCAGGTTTTTGGTGGCCCGGCCTGTTCAAGGATGCTCACGGATATGTGACAAGATGTGATGTCTGCCAAAGGAAGGGCAACATTGGAAGAAGGAACGAGATGCCACAGAACCCGATACTAGAAGTTGAAGTATTTGATGTGTGGGGGATTGACTTCATGGGACCTTTCCCATCCTCTTATGGGAATCAATACATTCTGGTGGCAGTGGACTATGTGTCGAAATGGGTAGAGGCCATTGCAAGTCCTACAAATGATGCAAAGGTAGTTATCAAGCTATTTAAATCAATCATATTTCCCAGGTTTGGCATCCCAAGAGTTGTGATCAGTGATGGAGGAACTCACTTCATCAATAAGGTGTTTGAAAGTCTTCTTAGGAAGTATGGAGTGAAGCACAAGGTAGCAACACCTTACCATCCTCAGACCAGCGGACAAGTGGAAGTTTCAAACCGGAAAATCAAAGCTATACTGGAGAAGACTGTTGGGAACTCAAGAAAAGACTGCGCGAAGAAACTTGATGATGCTCTTTGGGCATACAGGACTGCCTTCAAGATACCTATTGGCACAACCCCTTTCAACCTATTGTATGGGAAGTCATGTCATCTACCAGTCGAGATGGAATACAAGGCAATGTGGGCAGTTAAACTTCTGAATTTCGACATAAAGACTGTAGCAGAAAAGCACCTCATTCAACTCCATGAGCTTGACGAAATCCGACTTGATGCTTATGAGAGCTCAAAGATCTATAAAGAAAGAACCAAGGCATTTCATGACAAGAAGATTGTCAAGAAAGAGTTCAAAGCAGGAGATCAAGTTCTGCTGTACAACTCCCGGCTGAGACTATTCCCTGGGAAGCTCAGATCAAGATGGTCAGGCCCATTCTCGATCAAGGAGGTAAGACCCTACGGAGCCATTGTTCTTCTCAACAAGAATGGGAGTGAGTTCACTGTGAACGGACAAAGGCTCAAGATCTACTCAGCATCAAACCCCGTGGAAGAGGAGGTAATGATTCTTCTCACGGAACCAACCCCAACCTGAGAAAGTAAGACAGTCAAGCTCGAGACTTAAAACAAGCGCGCTTGGGAGGCATTCCCATGTTATCCTTTGTATATACTGTGTGAATTTGCTTTGATTTGATTTGATTGTGTGTGTTTGAATGATTTGATGTGTGCTTTTAGTTGTTTTTGTGTGTGTTTGAAGCATAGGAGAAGAAGCCAGAAAAGAAACGGGAGGAGACGCATCAAGGAAGAACGAAGGAGAAGAAATGAAAGCCACAGCGGCATGGCACAGCGAGGGCTGTATGCCGTTGTGGTGGAAAAGCGAGACGAGGTTTTTCACAGCGCCATGGGCAGCGACATACCAAGCCGCTGTGTGAAAAGAAAAAACTCCACAGCGGCATAGTGCAGCGGCATGCTTATGCCGCTGCGGAGGAACCAGCGGGACAAGTATTTTGCCAGCGACATGTGCAGCGGCATACCAAGCCGCTGCAGGTAAGTAGACTCCACAGCGACATTGCACAGCGAGGGCTGTATGTCGCTGTGGGTCAATTCTTTTTAACCTAAATAGGGTCGCGACCCATCTTCTTCATCACTTCCCAACTTTCTTTAAAAACGCCATTTTCGCCCACTGTCTCGGTTTTGCTCAAAATCCAACCGTTTTCATCAATTTTTGGCTCCTTATTTCGCGATTTCTCGGCCAATTATCATCTAGGATTACTAACAATCCCAAAAACAAGCAAAGGTATGGATTTTCGAAATCCTTGTTCTTGATTGAAAAAATTGAAACTCGATTTTTGTGGGATTTGTTGCTTTAAACTTGTTTATATGATGATTCTAGGCATGCCCATACCATTAATTTGAAGAACCCATGGTTAGATTAACATCAATTGAAAAATCAAATTCTAGAGTTCTTGAGAAAATTTTTTTTTTTGGAAAATGGGGAAAATGAATTTTGATGATTCCTAAGGCTTTGTTAGGTTTTTTAGAGCATACTTTGCAAAAGGAATGGTGTCAAATTCATTGTGCATTGGAATTTATGGAATGAAAGGAGTTGTTTATAAAGAAAAAAGATGGAAATTGTTGATTATGAGGTTTAAGTGATTTTGAAACTTGATCATTGTCTGGAGTTTAAAGGAATTGATATTGCATAGCTTGAATGATGTAATGTTAAACTTTAGACATGATTAAAGTTTTGATTGGAAAAGAATTGATGATGTTCCGCATGTTTATGCAGATGGTGAGAGTAGGTGGACAAGATGAAGAAGAACAACCGACACAAACACACAGGCCATGGAAAGCACCTGCTCTGCCTGAATATGATGAAGATGAAAGAGTGTACTTCTCAGGCACTAGCGATGATGAGGATGTACCGGAACCACCACCTGCTAAGAAAGGAAAAGCAAAGAAACCGGCAGCTAAGAAGCCTAAGAAGAAGAAGAAGAAGAAGAAAGGGGTATACTACACGATGGGTTAGATCAGAGCGAAGATCGGTGGATATACTTGGATGGCCACAAGGTTCGGGGAACCCGAAATCTGCAAGAGGCTGGGCATATATGACGATGTCATGGGTATTCTGAGGAACCTCAGCCTAGAGAGGCTAATGAGGGAGTCCTATCCCGTCTACCACACGCCATGCCATCAGTTCTTTTGCACTCTGAAGGTAGAAGAGTTTGAGGATGGGTCGACTGAGGCTGAAGGTTTCGAGATGCACATAACAGTAGGCTGCCGAGCCTAGCTGAACTGCCTCCAGTTCTGTGGAGTACTATTTCCAGAGCAGCCTACAAGACCGGGAAAATGAAGAATTCTGACATCGCCCACCCGGCCATCAGATATGTGGAAAAGCTGTTGGCTAACACCATTTTCACCAGACGAGAAAACAACAAGGTGTTGGAAGAAGGTTTGAGATTCTTGGCCGTGGGAATGCAGACAGTGATAGGAGGTTGGGAACTACCAGAGATAAACAACTACGTTTACGAGGAGCTGGGAGTGGTAGCATTCTTTTTCAGAAGGCTGGTGGCTATGAGGCGATTGGCAATGAGATCTGTGGACAGCACGCCAGTATTCAGGTTTGGGGGTCTGCTAACTCCGATATTTCAGGCGGTGGGCATTCCTTTGGCTCAGGGAACTGCACATGGAGCTGCACCTTTGATGATTGATGAGGCACTTCTGTGCAAGACAGAATTCTTGGCTGGGAACATTGACAACCGGTATGCCTACACCTTCAGAGTCAGCCCATCTCAGCAAGCGAGCATCCTCCTGCAAAACCATGCCATTACCTGATAGGGTCAGGTTTTAATCCTATTCTACTGCAAGTGCACAGTTAAGTGATTGTAGTATATAGGGTATCGAATCCACAGAGACTCTGGTTTCGATAGATTAAGAACTATAGAGGTTTAAACTAAGAAGAAAGCAATGTGAAGTAAACTAAACAGCAGTGCGAGAAAGTAAACAAGTAGCAAGATTATCGGTTGTGAAAGCAGTTAATTAAGGGCGCTAAGTCTAGGGTGTTCTCAGGAAATCAGACAAGCAGACAAATCATTCAGTCAGGATCTAATTAAGCACAGTTCTAGAACTCAAATAACGGATATAGAATTAACCAACTATCGTTGCGAGAATTCTCTAAGTCTAAGTGCAGTAATCCAAATTCCTTTGCAATTACTAACAGATTAAACCAGCATTAATTTCAAGTTCGATATGTTCACAATTAAACTAAACCAAATTCCTTTGCGAGAAGTTTAATTGCTCAACCTAAATAGTTCAGATTCTAAACCACACTTTCGTGTCGTATTTAGCAACCTAAGATCTAGATTCTAATTGATCAGGTTAGAACTAGCATTAAACACAATTTAGATCGAAGAACATTCTATTCATGTGAATCCTTAACTGAATTAAACAAGTCTAACAAGTCATGAAATCCTTAATGAGAAACCCTAAACCTAACTATGAATCTACTCAGACATAGATAATGAAAACATAATCAATGAATAATTAGATATCATAAAAGAGATTAAATAAGTAAAGGGGTTCGAAATCTTCTCCAAAATAAAGATGAAGTACAGGATGAGATCAGCCCCAAAAGCTCTAAGAACTCTCTGCTCTTAAATATGATAGAATGTGTAAGCGTATGAAAGCGTATCTAAATAAAACACCAAAATCCTAATTATATAGGCTAAATCTCGGCTGGGGCTTCTTTGTAAATACTAGAAACTTCTGGGCCAAAGTGTAATATCTTCATTCTTCATTAAACCGCCGAGTCTGGCCCATCTCTCTTGTGTGTCGACCGATGCACAATGTGTGTCGGTCGATGCAATCCTGTTTTCTGGTCAGTGAGCTCAAGCTCTCGGCCAAACATTCCAAAAATCTCCAAAAAGCTCCAATATATGATTATACCTGTAATAGACTCTAAAAGAACACAAAAACACTCTAAAACATACTTATATCATGGTCTAAAACTAGTAAAAACCATGATATATCATTACCACACTGAGTAACAAGGATAACATCATGTTCCAGCTAGATCCGCGTTACTATATTGGCATTGAGGATGAACCGCTAGAGGCTCCGGTAAGAGCAAGGAACAGGAGATCTGCTGCTAGGACCTCACAGAGAGAGGAAAACAGTGCCCAAGCAGAGGATCGCATGGAACCAGCAGCCGGCACAGAGACTAGACCGCCCAGCCCAGTTTATGGGACCTCACGCTACCACCTTCGAGCACCAAGAGAAGCCATTCAGGGTGCTCAGTTGAGGAGAGCCCACAGCTATATCAGGAAGTTCGAGCGCTGGAACAAGCTTCAAGAACGGACCATTGGGAAGCTGGTGGAGCTTGGACGAAGGACAAAGAAGGTGTATAAGGAGAAAACGAGGGCACTGAAGCGTCAGGTTAAGTACATGGCTTACATGGTGACGGGGAAGAAGGGAAAAGTGCAAAAGCCCGAAGGCTACTCGTCAAGCGAGGAAGAGGCGAGTTCGGAGGATTTCCCGAGGCAGATGTACCAAGGAGAGGGTACCAGCTCATCCAGCAGAGCCCCTGGTCGCGCTCCCCTTAATGAGCGATGCCGCAGAGCCAGACGCCACATCCCAACGCCATCACCCGGCTCCAGCAACGAGTCCCTATCCATAGGAGAGGACGAGGATGACACCGCGCCTCCTGACTACTGAGGTAACCACCACCACTTTTGTACATAGTTTTCATTTTCATTTTTTTTTCTTTTACCATCTTTAGCTCTCCTAGACTTGCTTTCACACCGATACGGTGTGAAGTAAGTTTGGGGGGGGGTGATTACTTAACCACATTTTATTTTTTTTGAGTCTTTTATTTTTGTGTGATGCATTGTGAATAATTATGTTTTTGAAAAAACCAAAAAAAATTGAAAATTTTGAAAAACATAAAAAAAAAGCATTTAGTTTCATATTTGTCGCTTTCTTGGGATCGAGTCTAGTAGCATTCTAGGAAGCATTTGCATTGGAGACAATGATATAAATGCCTTGCAAGAAATCTAGATTTTAGAACTCAATATGATGCCCTTGTTAATCATACCATGTTTCTTAAACAGCCCTTAAAACACTTGTAAATTTCGAGCTTTGATCACACCACTCCAATACGTTTGTCAATTAGGATACCTTCAACTTTGAAACCAACTCACTTATTGGACTTAAATGAATTTAACCTTCTCACTTATGGGTTTTAAATGCTTGATCATGGTCACCACATACACACTTAGATTATCTTTACCTCATTTTACCACTCTTTGTTAATCCAAGTGGCCATTCTCACTCTTAGAATGGTTTCCACACCTTAATACCATACCCTTTTCTTTCAAACCTTCATTTAATTTATTGAGTGAGGCCTCTTTCTGATAATACTAACATGTGCAAAAGGTTAAAAGTATGAGAACGACAGTGATTAGCTCTCATAGGCTAGTCTAGGAGTTCACATATTGGTTTAGCATTTGGGGTATAAGCACTTGAAATGGGATTGGGAATGAGAAAATAAAAAGAGTGAAATGGGGAGTAAAAGAATAAAAGATCAATGGCTTGTAAAAAGAAAAGGGAAACACTTGGGAAAAGAAAATGAAATGGGAAAACTCTAAGTGCAAAATGAAAAAGAAATTGAAAGATAAAGAGTTTAAGGAAATGAAAAGATTAACATCTCAAGACCCAAAAATGAAAAAAAAAAAAAGTCAAAATGGTTGAGTTAGAGATTGAAGGGAGATTAGCTAATTGGGAATGGGAAACACTTTGGGTAAGATTTTGAGAGTTAAGAATTGTATGCATGAATTGTTCTTGTCTTGCCACATTTTGCATAATGTCTAGCATTCCTTTTTCTTGAGAGTTAGCCACCAAAATAAAAGATAAAAGCCTTCCTCTAAACACCATTTGAAGCCTTTTAATGCCAAGCCAATTGATTGAGATCTAATCCCCATTTGTGAGACTTCACTTTGATAAGATGAATGAATGTAAGAGTTGGTGGAATGTTGAGTGGTTGAATCTTGACAATGTGCTTAAGAGAATAAAATTTGGTGTGTTGATAAGCCTAGAGAAATTAGAGTGGATTAGAGAGTTTGTCTGTGCAACATGTTATCATTTCCTAAGGACATCATGTTGAGGGCTTGCTAAATTTCTTTGGTTATGAGTCTCCAACTTCAAACCTCTCCTCTTTGATATCTTTGTTGTTTGCTTGAGGACAAGCAAAGAAACAAGTTTGGGGGAGTTGATGTGTTAGATTTTTGTGTGTTTTTAGACATGTTTTATTGTGTGATTTAGCTTTAGGAAAGCATTTAGACACCATAATTGTGATTTAGCTTTAGGATAATGCATTTAGGCATCATTAGGTTGCATATGTGTCGTTTTATATTTTTTGTAGGTGGTGGAATACTTTAGGAGACAATAAGATGGAAAGGAAGGTGGTAGGGATCAAAAGGAGGTGGAAATACAGCTAAGGAGCACGAGGGACAGCCGCAGCGACGTACGCAGCGGCATACAAATGCCGCTGCAGAGGAATGCCGACAACAGCAATTCTCCAGCGACATCCACAGCGGCCTGCACCATGCCGATGTGGACGAAAGAAGCTCACAGCGCCATCTTACAGCGGGGGCCTTATGCCGCTGTAGGAGAACCCCCGAGACGAAAAATTCAGCAGCGACATCCACAGCGGCTTGCACCATGCCGCTGTGGATCAAAGACGCTCATAGCGGCTCCTGGCAGCGACGGCCATATGCCGTTGTGAGGCTACCATCCCGACCCAGATCTACTTTTTCTCCACTTTCTCTCTTTTCCTTTTGGCTTTTGGACCTTCCATGTGGTGGATGTCGACCAATACTCCTTGATTTCGTGTATTTAATGACTCTTGAGTGTGTTTAGAGATGATATCACATTTTGTAAAACAATTCTCTCCAAACACTTTAGTCTTTTATGCAATTCTAGTGTTCTTGAGTTCTCCTTCTTGTTCATCTTATTTTTCTTGTTCATCTTGTTAAATTATGCTTTGTTTGATGTTTGCTATGGCTAGTGAGTAGTTTCACTTTAAGTTTCTGGGTTTGAGCGGAGGTAAGGGTGATCTAGAAAATGGTTTAGGTTGTTTAATAACTTGGGAATAGTGGTTTCTTACTTGCTAGAAGTTCTTAATGCTAGGACTGAAATGGCCAATCAACTCCTTGATCTTAAATGTTGCTAGCACCGAGAGGTGTAGTTTATGTTTGAATCTCTATCAAGTGCTTTACATTCTTAACCAATGATAATTGATGTTTTAGGTGTTTAGTGGTAGTAAGAACTTGACCTTATTGCATAGCTATCTTGAAATTGCCAACGAGAGTTGATGTTAATGCTTAATAGGTATAGGGTTACTATCACGAGAGTGGATTAACTGGAAATCGTTGGTCTTAGCCTAAGAAATCGCCCATTGTTTGCTAAATGCTTCTGAACTAAATAATGATCACCCAAACAGAAACTCAACCCAAGGAACTTAGCTTTTAATCATTTGTTTTAACAACTATCTTACTCTGTTTTTACTCTGTTTTATGTACTTGTGAATTGTATTTTTTATTCAGTAATCACATTTGGAATTTGGTTATCTTGTTAGTTATTAGATGCAAAACCCACAAACAAATTGGTTGCACTTAGATTAAGAAAACGCTTGCATTCTTAGTGTGTTTGATTACCCCAAGTGGATTGACACCTCAAAACTACAATGACTAGGTTGTACACTTGCAACTGAAGTAAGTAAAGAGGAACTGATTTATTGCTTATCAGTAAGCCACTGAAACAATCACCTGCAAGACATCAAGACCAAGATATACTTCCCCCCACACTTAGCAATTGTCCTAAGTAAACTCCACAATCAATCCAAGCAATTCAAATTCACCCTACTGACTTCTATAAGCTATTAAGTGCGGTCTCACCTAAGGATTATCGATCAAAGGGCACATGGATTCTTACTTTGTCAGTTCTAGACCACCATACTATCTTTTTTGGTTCCTTTGCTTCTCTTTTCCCTTCCTTAGCATTCTGATTTTTCCCCATTGGGCATCATTTTATTTTTTTTATCAGTGCTCTTCCCGTTAAAGGGTGTACTTTGGACACATTCCATGAATGCACAGGAGGTAATAGTGTTTGCTACTACTCACGTGACCACTTCGGAGCTACTAGACCATCCTCAGTTTATTACTCTTTTTTTTACTTTATGGAAGGGGAGAAGGGAACCATACTCGGACAGGTTTACAAGGTGTGTCAGAACTAACAAAGGAATCCGACTCAAGGTATACCAAGCCCTTAGGTGAGAAAATTAAGTCAAATTAAGGGTGAAGTCAGTAAAGGATCCTCTAAAAACCTGAATTGATATGGGTGTCCTCAGTAGGTTGATCCGTATTGGGTTTTCTAATAGTCATAGATAGATCCTACAACTTCATCCCAGTGGTCACTTAAGTTCCTGCAAGATGTTGTTAACTTCTCAAAAATTCACTGTTTCCTACTTAAACCGTTTTGACTCAATAAAACAATTTTTTTTTTGAAAAATAAGACTGACTCTAAGAAAACAGAAAGATAATAGTCAGTACCACCTCCCCCACACTTGAAACACACTGTCCCCGGTGTCAAGCTCATGATTGGTAAGAGAAAGTAAAAATGTTAATGGATGAGTTTAGTTCTGTCTGATTTTTACCTCTGTCGCTCAAGCATCGATCGTTACGCATATATGCGACGACCGTTGCAAGGCGATTTGCGTCATGAGTCGATCGTTGCTCAGGACCCCAACGATCGCTGCAATGCGATTTTCGTGTTGTGACGATCGACACACAAGACCGTGTCGATCGTTTCATTGCGATTTTGTCGAGACCTGCAGACAAAAACTCACCAAAACCAAAAACAAACGTAAAATCCTAACAAAAACACCAATAAATGAATATGCGAAAACGAAACAGTGGGTTGCCTCCCACTCAGCGCTCTTTTAGCGTCAATAGCTTGACGTTTTAGCTCAATCAGACAGAGGGTGCAACATCCAAAGGCAAAATCTGACCTCTTGGAATCTCGGCCTTAGCCCAATAATGCTTTACTCTCTGTCCATTTACAGTAAATTCCTTACCTTCCTGGCTGATTAGAACGACAGCTCCATAAGGACGTACCTCCTTGATTGTGAAAGGACCAGACCATCTTGATCTCAGCTTACCTGGAAACAATTGCAAACGAGAGTTATACAAAAGTACCTGATCACTAGGCTCAAATTGTCTAGAGACAATCTTCTTGTCATGATAAGCCTTAGTCCTCTCCTTGTACAGCTTTGAGTTCTCATAAGCAAAATGTTTAATCTCATCCAACTCATTAAGCTGCACTAATCTCCTCTCTGCAGCAGTCTTAAGGTCGAAGTTCATCTGCTTTACAGCCCATGCTGCTTTGTGCTCAAGCTCCACTAGCAGATGACATGCTTTTCCAAACAACAGATGAAATGGAGTAGTCCCAAGTGGTGTCTTGAATGCAGTCCGGTAAGCCCATAGTGCATCATCCAGCTTTGCTGCCCAATCCTTCCTTGTCTTCCCAACTGTCTTCTCTAAGATCTCTTTGATCTGTCTGTTAGAGACCTCACCTTGTCCACTAGTCTGAGGGTGATAAGGAGTAGCAACTCGGTGATTAACTCCATGCTTCTGTAGCAACTTATCGAAGACCTTATTAATTAAATGAGATCCTCCATCACTAATCACTATCCGAGGTACTCCAAATCTAGGGATATGATGTTCTTAAACAGCTTAATAACCACCGAAGAATCATTGGTTGGACTAGTTATTGCCTCTACCCACTTAGATACATAGTCCACAGCAACCAAGATAAACTTATTCCCATAGGATGAGGGAAAAGGACCCATGAAGTCTATGCCCCAGCAATCGAAAACCTCAACCTCAAGAATGAAATTTTGAAGCATCTCATGCTTCTTACTGATTTTCCCTCTCCTCTGACAGGCATCACACTGAGAAACAAAGGAATGAGCATCCGCAAACATTGTAGGCCACCAGAAACCTTCTTGGAGAACCTTAGACACAGTCTTGAAAGTAGCAAAATTTCCAGCATAATTTGATCCATGACAGTGGAATAGGATATCTGAAACCTCTGATTCAGCAACGAATCTCCTGTAAAGACCATCCGAACAGTGCTTGTAGAGATAAGGCTCATCCCAGTAGTATCGTCTGAGCTCCCTGGAGAACTTCTTCTTTGCATACCCCTTCAAATCATCTGGTTCAGTCTCTGCAGCCAGGTAATTAGCTATATCTGCGTACCAGGGATCGGTGGTTGCGACAGCATCGACTTCGAAGACATAGTCTCCAATTTGAACCGTGAAAGGTTCTGGGCACGTATCCGCACTGCAAAGATCGTCGCCGAAGGAAGCATCGATCATTGCCTTCTCGACACATGCATCGATCGTTACTGATGTGGCATCGATTGACGCAGTGCGATTAATCCGACAGTTTTGCAAGTTTCTGTCCAAATCCATCTGAAACACTGTCCCAATCATATTGACGTTCTCCTCAGGCAAGAAATCATTAATGGGCACGTCTTCCTCAACCAGCATCCTTGAAAGATGGTCAGCAACTCCATTCTCAACTCCCTTCTTGTCCCTCACTTCAATGTCAAACTCCTGAAACAACAGAATCCATCTCAACAATCTTGGCTTAGCATCTTTCTTCTGCATCAGATACTTCAGGGCTGAATGATCAGTGTATACAATCACTTTGGAGCCAATAAGATAGGGGCGGAACTTATCAAATGCAAAGACAACAGCCAACAACTCCTTCTCTATAGTGGCATAGTTTCTATGTGCATCATCTAGTGTCCTGCTGGCATAGTAAATAGCATGAAGCTTTCTATCCTTCTTCTGCCCCAGAACAGCTCATACAACATAGTCACTCGCATCACACATAACCTCAAAAGGTAGATCCCAATCTGGTGGCTGAACTATATGAGCACTCACTAATGCCTGCTTGATCTAATCAAATGCAGTCTGACAATCTGCATTGAACTCAAATTTGGTATCCTTACAAAGCAAAGCAGTTAGTGGTCTAGCAATCTTACTGAAGTCCTTGATGAACCGTCTATAGAAACCAGCATGTCCAAGAAAACTCCTCACGGACTTCACAGAATCAGGCGCCTGAAGGCTGGTCATTACCTCAATCTTAGCGCGGTCTACTTCGATCCCTGCTTCAGACACTTTATGTCCAAGTACAATACCATCTCTGACCATGAAATAGCACTTCTCCCAATTAAGAACCAAGTGCTTCTCCTCGCATCTAGCTAGTACCTTGCACATATTATCCAAGCACTCGTTATAAGATGACCCGTAGACTGAGAAGTCGTCCATAAACACCTCCATAAAGTCCTCAATCATATCGGTGAATATGGACATCATGCATCTCTGGAAGGTGGTTGTTGCATTACAAAGTCCAAAAGGCATCCTCCGGTATGAAAATGTGCCATATGGACAAGTAAAGCTAGTCTTTCCCTGATCCTCTGGATGGATGGGAATCTGGAAGAAACCTGAATATCCATCGAGGAAGCAATAGTAAGGGTGATTTGCTAACCTCTCCAGCATCTGATCAATGAAAGGTAAAGGGAAGTGATCCTTCCTTGTCGCAGCATTGAGCTTCCTGTAATCTATGCACATCTGGTGTCCAGTCACAGTCCTTGTAGGAATCAGCTCGCTCTTCTCATTCTTTACTACTGTAACTCCGCCCTTCTTAGGCACTACATGGACTGGACTCACCCAATCACTGTCTGAAATTGGATAGATAATCCCAGCATTTAGGAGTTTTATAATCTCCTTCTTAACCACATCCTTAAGGTTAGGATTCAGCCTTCTCTGATGCTCAACTGATGTCTTAGACTCGTCCTCAAGATGTATCCGATGCATGCACAGCTCCGGAGAGATACCTGAAATGTCATCAAGAGAATAGCCAAGAGCTTTGCGATGCTTGCGCAGCTTGCTTAGCAGTAAAGTGAGCTCTGCGTTGTTCAAACTAGCATTAACAATCACTGGATAAGTTGAATTAGGTCCAAGAAATGCGTACCTTAGCCCGTATGGAAGTTGTTTCAGCTCAATTTCCGGAGCTTTTTCCTCTGTCTAGTCTCTGTCGACATGCAACGATTGATGCCCTAAAGGTGTTGATCGATGCAATGTCGCGTCAGACACATCCAATTGCATCACTTGCTCAGCAGAGTCCATTAGCCTTGCATAGCAGATTGCGGGCTCGTCTTGCATGTGTTCCAGCTCCATTATAGAGCTCAGTAAGGCTCTCTCCAGTGGATCCTCAGCATGTGACCTATGAAAGTATTCTACAGCCAAATCACTGAGTGTGTCCACATAGAAGGTCTGTCCGTCGATGGTTGGCCTCTTCACCAGTTTGTCCATATCAAAGCTCATCTTCATATCACCCACATTCAGAATTATTTTACCTCTTTGGCAGTCAATCATCTCACCCGCAGTAGCTAAGAAAGGTCTACCCAAAAGCAGTGGATCCTTTGGTTCCTCTCCATACTGCAGAACCACAAAATCAGTAGGAATCATACATTGGCCAATCATTATAGGCACATCCTCCAATATTCCTTCAGGAATTCTGATTGTTTTGTCTGCTAAAACCAGTAAGATCCTAGTTGACAGGAAATCAGTCATCCCAAGTCTCTTAGCAACAGAGAAGGGCATAAGGTTCACACTAGAACCAAGATCACATAGAGATCTTTCAAATCTTTCCCTGTAGATAGCACAATCCAACACAAAGCTCCTTGGATCTTTCAACTGTTGGGAATGTCCTGAAATCTACTGTGCTATCTCTAGAAAGTATGATAAGTGTCGAGATCAGACATAAGTCATAAATACTGGGTGGTCATGATGACTTGCTAGAGCCCGCTCTTGATCTATAAGTTAAGTACTTATTACCAGTATTGTATGATCCCAAAGGGTCACACACCATAGCTAACGGGAAAGTTTAAAAGGAATTAATACAGTAAGATGCAAGACATTTACTGTATTTGTACAGAGAATTGGGCCAGACAAAATACAGTCTTTTGTCTGATTTGGGTCTTGGGCCCAAAAGCCTAATAGGCCATTAGTTTAATTACTTGGGCCCATATAAGGGAAGGTGGGGCGCCAGTTAGCCTAAGCTTCTGTGATTTTAGGTCTGGCCGTCCTCCTCTCTCTCTGTTGTTCCAGCTTGGTCTAGCAGCCTGATCCAGTAGCTTGTAAGCGTGTGGATACCTAGGAGGAGCCGGTAATCATCAGCTCTTGCAGATCTCGATATTCCCTTGATCAATCCGCTGCAATCATAAGGTAATGATCCTGATCTGTTTATGATTCAACTGCAAATCACCTAGATCCTAGTTGATTATGTGATAGGTTGTAATCTGATAATTAAACCTATGAACCAACATAATCCTACAGTGGTATCAGAGCCTAGGTCGTTAGGTTTTTGCTGTTTGGATCATATTTAGGTTGTTTTAAATGTTTAGAATCGAATTTGTGTCAAGAAATTTGATTAGAAAACTTGAAAACCTAATTTGCAAATCGCATAAACCGATTGAAACCCATCGGTATGCGAAGCGGATGCGAGTATCGATCGACGAGGGAGCGTGATATCGATCGATATCAATCGGATCGATTGCTTCTCGCTGTCCCGATGACCCGATCGCAACGAGCTGATGCACGCGAGTATCGATCGACGAGGGAGCGTGATATCGATCGATATCGATCGGATCGATTGCTTCTCGCTGTCCCGATGACCCGATCGCAACGAGCTGATGCGCCTGTCCCGATCGTATCGCGCGAGGTCCCGATAGCGAGCTTGGCTCGTCTTCTCGATCCGGTGATGCGTGATCCGGCTGGCGAGACATACGTTCCGCGAGTAGCCATTCGGTTAAGCCGAGCCTCGCGGTTCGTCCCACCTAACCCGAGACGCGAACCAATCGTGCCATTGGGCCATTGCGGTTCGTCGTTGGTTTTGCCTTATCCCGCAAGTTAGGTCAAAATCAGCTAAAATTGATTGGTTAGACCAATCTATTTCTTCCTGATTTTGGACTTAACCGAGCCGATCCAATTTAATTGGTGGTTCAAGCGGTTAACCAAATCGCGGTTTGCTGGAAATTATTTAATACAATTGGTATTATTTAATTTCTGGTTAAAACGGATTTAAATTCAAAAATTGAATTTTAACCTAAACCGAAGGCTGGTCTAAGTTTGATTTGGTTGGACCAAATAATTTAGAGCTGGTCTGGTTTAGTAAATAACCAGTTGGATTTAGTAGTTAATTTGGTCTTGGACCAGAATTAATGAACCGACTCGGTTATGTCAAATTATTGGGCCAATTGGAATTCTGTGGTCTTGGGCCAAGAATTGGGCCTATAATTTGTGACCCAACCGAAAACTTTAATAAAATATTAAATTAGAAATTTCTATTTTTAGCATGTTTCTAGATTTAGAAAGTTTCTAAAATAAGTAAGTTTCCCAAAATAGTAATCTTCTATTTTTGGAAAGAAAACCTAAAATCCTCAAAACCAATATCAAGCTTGGATGTCTTGCACAATCTTGTCAGCTACTTAACGCTTATTCAATTACAGATATGGCTTACAGTGTGAGGTGTCTGTTTTTGCGTAAGTAAAGTAGTATATAGTCACTAATTTCATTGGGAGTCCCAGACTTTAGTGATTATTTGGCTGTAAGAGATTGGTTTCCTTGACTGGGCCATCGGGAGTCCCGGGCCTTGAGACATCTGGTGAATTGGGCCTTAAGCCCAATCCACAACCGAGAGTTATATAGATATAACTAGCTGTATGCATGCTTACCAAGTAAAGCTAATTCTGGGTGACGGCCAGTGGCCCACTTTGGTTTTGGTTGAACATGGGTCTCGGAATCATTGCATTCTTATGAGGTTAAACAAAGAAATTTTGAATGCAATGCGAGTTTTCTTATAAGTTATTAAGATTACTCTTTTATGAACTAAATAACTAAAACTCTATTGTCTCATAATTTCAGCTATGTCAAGCACAACAACACAAAACACTTTCTCGATCCGGTCTGCCCTTGAGAAGGACAAACTGAACGGATCAAACTTCCTGAACTGGTCCAGGAACCTGAGACTTGTGCTCAGGCAGGAGAAGAAGGCTTATGTCCTTGAAAGAGTTCTCCCCCCTAGACCTGCGAATAATGCCACACAAGCTGTGAAGAATGCTTGGGATACGCATTCTTCAGATGCTAATGACGTGGTTTGCCTAATGTTGGCGACAATGATTCCCGAACTGCAGATGCAGTGGGAAGGCCTGACTTGTCCCATGGAACTGATGGCAAACCTGAAAGCGTTGTTTCAGGAGCAGGCTCGTACAGAGAGATTCTAAACTGTAAACAATCTCTTGGACTGTAAAATGGCTAAGGATGCAGCAGTGAGTCCACATGTTCTGAAAATGATGGGTTATCTCGATCATTTGACTAGACTCGACTGTCCTATAAGCCAAGAGCTTGCTTGTGATATCGTTCTGCAGTCTCTTACTCCTGCATATGACCAGTTCACCTTGAACTATAATATGCATGGGTTGACAAAGACTTTGCCTGAGCTACATTGTATGCTCAAGACTGCAGAACCTAATCTGAAGAAGGCCAAGGACCCGTCTGTACTCATGGTGCAGAAGGGCAAGGGTTTCAAGAAATCCGCTGCAGACAAAGGAAAGGGCAAGGCAGTCCACAAAGAAAAGGCCAAGCCCAAGCTCGTGTCTAAAGCTGGGCCTTCTGATATCTGCCACTTTTGCAAAGAGGCAGGGCATTATCGCAGGGACTGTAAGAAATACCAGGAAAGTCTGAAGGAGAAGAAGAAGTCCTTCGCGACTACTGCTTCAGGTATTTTTGTTATTGAAGTAAATACTACTACTTCAGATAATACCACTTGGGTATTAGATACTGGATGTGGGGCTCATATTTGTACTAATGTGCATGCACTCAGCAACAGTAGAAGGTTGAAGCAAGGGCAAGTAGAGTTGCGGGTTGGCAATGGAGCGAAGGTTCCAGCACTGGCCGTTGGCACTTACTTGTTATCTTTACCTTCTGGATTGATTTTAGAACTTGAGAATTGTTATTTTGTACCTGCTATAAGCAGAAATATCATTTCAGTTTCATTATTGGATTTACAAGGATTTGATTTTTCTATTAAGAATAAATTGTGTTCCTTTAATCTCAATGATATGTTCTATGGCTGTGCCCCTCTTATTAATGGGCTGTACATGCTGGATCAATCTACTCCAGTATATAACATTAATACAAAACGGTTCAAATCTAACGAAGAAAATGAAACGTTTCTCTGGCATTGTCGTTTGGGGCACATTAGTGAGAAACGCGTCAAGAGGCTCCATTCAAATGGACTCTTGGGCTCATTTGACTTTGAGTCTTGTGAGCAATGCGAATCTTGCCTAATGGGCAAAATGACACGGGCCCCTTTTAATAAACCCACAGAAAGGGCCAGTGAACTATTGGGCCTGATACATACTGACGTGTGTGGCCCAATGTCCACAAATGCTAGAGGAAACTATCAGTACTTCATTACATTCACTGATGATTTCAGTAGATATGGATATGTCTACTTGATGAAACATAAGTCGGAAACCTTTGAGAAGTTCAAAGAATTCCAGAATGAAGTACAGAACCAGCTTGGTAAAAGTATTAAGGCTCTTCGGTCGGACCGAGGAGGAGAATACTTGAGCCAGGAATTCCGTGATCATCTGAGTGAGTGTGGGATCATCTCCCAACTCACACCTCCTGGAACACCTCAGTGGAATGGTGTGTCTGAGAGAAGGAATCGGACATTGTTAGATATGGTCTGATCCATGATGAGTCACACAGACCTTCCTATATCCCTTTGGGGATATGCTTTGCTGACCGCAACGTTCACACTGAACAGAGTGCCATCAAAAGCAGTAGCAAAGACACCATATGAATTATGGACTGGAAAGGCTCCAGTAATGTCTTTTCTCAGAATTTGGGGTTGTGAAGTCTATGTCAAAAGATTAATCTCAGACAAGCTTACACCAAAATCTGACAAGTGCTACTTCATTGGTTATCCTAGGGATACCAAGGCTTATTACTTCTATCTGCAATCCGAGAACAAGATCTTTGTTGCTCGGGATTATACTTTTCTTGAGAGGGAATTTCTCTCTAAGAAAGATAGTGGGAGTAAGGTACAACTTGATGAAATTCAAGAAGGACAGGAACCTATTCAACCTAATGAGGAAGAACAGCAGGATGAATTACATGAAGTTGTAATAGAACCTGAACCTGAAGTACCTGAAGTTTGAAGATCCGGAAGGATCCGTCACGAACCCGATAGATATCAGGGATTCCTCGTGACTAATTGCCAT
Organism: Orychophragmus violaceus; assembly: GCA_030180135.1. Classification (NCBI taxonomy): domain Eukaryota; kingdom Viridiplantae; phylum Streptophyta; class Magnoliopsida; order Brassicales; family Brassicaceae; genus Orychophragmus; species Orychophragmus violaceus. The sequence continues at coordinate 79,955,203 of CM058234.1, read as the reverse complement.
GATCTTTTGATCATTGACGGTGATGAACCCTCGAACTTTGCAGAAGCCATGATAGGCCCTGACTCCTTAAAGTGGCGTGAAGCCACTGAATCCGAGATGGACTCCATGTCTGTCAACCGAGTGTTTTCACTGGTTGAATTACCCGCTGGTGCTAAAGCCATCGAGTGTAAATGGATTTTCAAGAAGAAGATTGACATGGATGGAAATGTCCAGATTTACAAGGCCAGGTTGGTGGCAAAAGGTTTCAAACAAATTCATGGTATAGACTATGATGAAACCTATTCACCAGTGGCCATGATGAAATCAATTCGGATTCTCCTAGCAACTGCCGCTTATTATGATTATGAGATTTGGCAGATGGATGTGAAAACCGCCTTCCTGAATGGAATCTTGGAGGAGGATGTGTATATGACACAGCCTGACGGTTACATTGATCCTAAGAATGCTGGGAAAGTATGCAAACTTCATAAATCCATTTATGGATTGAAGCAAGCATCCAGGAGTTGGAATCTTCGTTTTGATGAGGCAATAAAGAATTTTGACTTCATCAGAAACAAGGAAGAACAATGTGTGTATAAGAAAACTAGTGGGAGCAAAGTGGCGTTTCTTATCCTATATGTCGATGACATATTGCTTCTTGGAAATGATATTCCAATGCTGAAGTCTGTTAAAGACTGGCTGGGAAGTTGTTTTTCCATGAAGGACATGGGTGAAGCCGCGTATGTTCTTGGAATCCGAATCTTTAGAGACAAATCTAAAAGGCTGATTGGACTTTGTCAAGATTCTTATATAGACAAAATCCTGCATCGATTCGGAATGGATAAATCCAAGAAGGGATTCACGCCAATGATACATGGTGCTACACTAAGCAAGACTCAGTGTCCTAAAACACCTGATGAGCTTAAGCGCATGAGTAGGATACCTTATGCTTTGGCTATAGGATCTATCATGTATGCCATGATCTGTACTCGTCCTGATGTTGCTTATGCACTAAGCATGACGAGTAGGTACCAGTCTAATCCAGGTGAGAATCACTGGATTGCCGTAAAGAATATCCTGAAGTATTTGAGGAATACTAAGGATAAGTTCTTGGTTTACGGAGGAAGTGAAGTGCTTGAAATGAGTGGATTCACGGATGCAAGTTTTCAGACAGATAAAGATGATTTCCGGTCACAGTCTGGTTACATCTTCTGTCTGAATGGCGGTGCAGTAAGTTGGAAGAGCTCCAAGCAGAGCACCGTGGCAGATTCCACAACTGAAGCTGAATACATCGCTGCTTCATAAGCTGCGAAGGAAGGAGTTTGGATAAGGAACTTCATGATTGAACTCGGTGTATTCCCAAATGCCACTGAGCCTCTAACACTGTATTGTGATAACAATGGTGCAATTGCACAAGCTAAGGACCGAGACATCATTAGAAATCAAAACATATTATGAGAAGGTATCACCTGATTCGTGATATAGTGAATAGAGGTGAAGTGATAGTCAGCAGAGTTCCCACTGATGAGAACGTGGCTGACCCGTTGACAAAGCCACTCCCGAAACCTAAGCACGAGTTGCATACTGCTGCTGTAGGAATTAGAGATATTCAATTGTAATCTCTTTTTGAGTGGGAGTTATGAGGGCTTTATTTTAGTTATTTTGATTGGTTCATGTAAACATTTTAATGTTAATGAAATTTTATTTCTGGATTATTTTTAACTGTGATATAAAATAATCGTTCCAAAATGATTCATGTCGTAATATATGGGGCATCGAAGTACATGAGAAAGACTTGATCATGAAACCCCATATTTAAGGAAATGACATAAATCATAGTGTCCATAGTCGAAGGTTGTTGAAATTGGAACACCAACAACCACTTGAGACTATAGTGTGTTGAGACTTATGACCAAGTTTCATGGGTCATGGATGCGCGGCATCAAAGTCAACACATAGGTATATGTAGGGAGCATATGACCGGACATGGCCCGCTGATGAGAACTCTACAAGATATTGATATCTGTGTCATAAAAGGTTCTCATTTACGACTATAGAGTATAGTCCTTAGACCTGAGTTCGCATGCATGTGGCTGCACATGGATTGATGCGCTTTGATCATTGTCTAACGCTGTTTCGTAACTGGGAGCTATAAGGACCTTGGTTGGGTGTATTATAAAGTGTGTAGTTCATAGTGATGGAACAAGATGGGATTTGTCCCTGCCGTTTAACGGAGGTAATATCTCTAGGCCAATCGGAGACTTGATAGCTGGTAAGAGAGTGGCCACTCCCAAACGGACTTGCCCAAGTCGTTTGAATTGTCAGTATCAAATCTGGTCCGATGAACATGGTCTGGCTATATAAGGATGACACGCATCTTGCCTTATGCCAGATCGAGATATTGAGACAAAAGGATTAGGAAATGTAGGATTCCAGTACAAGTGGGAGATTGTTGGGAATGTCCTGAAATCTACTGTGCTATCTCTATAAAGTATGATAAGTGTCGAGATCAGACATAAGTCATAAATACTGGGTGGTCATGATGACTTGCTAGAGCCCGCTCTTGATCTATAAGTTAAGTACTTATTACCAGTATTGTATGATCCCAAAGGGTCACACACCATAGCTAACGAGAAAGTTTAAAAGGAATTAATACAGTAAGATGCAAGACATTTACTGTATTTGTACAGAGAATTGGGCCAGACAAAATACAGTCTTTTGTCTGATTTGGGTCTTGGGCCCAAAAGCCTAATAGGCCATTAGTTTAATTACTTGGGCCCATATAAGGGAAGGTGGGGCGCCAGTTAGCCTAAGCTTCTGCGATTTTAGGTCTGGCCGTCCTCCTCTCTCTCTGTTGTTCCAGCTTGGTCTAGCAGCCTGATACAGTAGCTTGTAAGCGTGTGGATACTTAGGAGGAGCCGGTAATCATCAGCTCTTGCAGATCTCGATATTCCCTTGATCAATCCGCTGCAATCATAAGGTAATGATCCTGATCTGTTTATGATTCAACTGCAAATCACCTAGATCCTAGTTGATTATGTGATAGGTTGTAATCTGATAATTAAACCTATGAACCAACATAATCCTACATCAACTTCTCAGGAATTCTGCCCTGAATCACCGCACTACATACCTCTGTGATCATCATTGCACTCTCCTCATTAGACCATTTACCAGCATGTAAGTCCTTAAGACATCTCTTCATCACAGGAGTAGTCTCCATAGAGTCAATCAAAGGCACTTCGATCTTCACTTTTTTAATGATCTCCTTGCATTTGGAATACTGCTTATCGTTCTTAGCCTTCCTGGGGTTCTTAGGAAAAGGTACCTTAGGCTTGTAGACCCTTTCATTCGACGTTTTCAGCTTTTCTGCGTCTGAGCTCTCTGCAGTCGCTTTGCATCGATCGTTGCTAGTGTTGCATCGATCGTCGATGGGCGACTGTGGCACGACCTCTGCGTCGAGCTTCAGCTCATCATCTTTGTTTTCGCTTTTCATCGACCGTTGCTGAGCTGCGTCGATCGATGCATTGCGAATTCCACGGATCTCATCTTCCATTTCTTCAATTTCCATGGTCTCTTCAACACGTAACAGCTTTTTCTGGGCAGGAAACAGCTCCTTACCACTTCTCAATGTCACTGCATTGCACTGATACTTAGGATTAGCATCAGTCCGTCCCGGAAGAGATCCATCTGGCCTCTGAACATATCCAGCAGTCCTCGCAACCTTAGCATCAAGCTCCTTCATATGTGTGCTCAAGGATTCAAACTTCCCATTCAGATCCTCAGACACAGCTCCTAACTTCTTGTCGAAGTCTACAGCATTCTTGGTCTGACCTTCAGCAACTGCTCCATCATACTCTCCATCTTGCTCTCATGAGCATTAGCAGCAGGAGGTTTTTGGTAAGAGGAAGATCTATAAGTCCTCTGATTACCTTGTTGAAAAGGCTTCTGGAAACCAGCATTCTGTCCAAAGCCAGAAGAGTATTGATTGCTTGTGAAAGCACTCTTCTGTCCACCATTGAAGAACCTATTACCTTGCTGTCCTCCAAACATGTTTCCTTGGAAACCAGATCCTCCAATGTAGTTCACATCCTCTTCCTGACCATCTTCTTCAGCTTGGATCACTTCAACATCTTGAGCAAAATGGACTGCTTTCTTCCCAGCCAGCAAATTACAGACAGTGTCCAACTTAGTCCTAATATCAGCAATCTCCAGATTATCTATCTTCCCACCAGACTCCTTCCTTCTCCTATTAGCAGTCTTGCAGCTATTACTGCTTACTAAGTTATCTATCAATTGCTTAGCTTGCTCAGGAGTCATAGTGTTGAAATTTCCATTGCTGGAATTATCCAACGCAGTCTGGTATGGGAGATCTATACCTCTAAAGAAAATACCCAACAATGTTACCTCAGTGAATCCATGATGCGGGCAGTCACGTTGGTACTTCTTAAACCTCATCCAGGCAGTCTTAAGAGGCTTTATAGGACCTTGGGAGAAAGTGAGAATGTCCTGTCTCGACTGATCAGAGCGAGCATCATCATAGAAGTGTCTCAGAAACTCACTCTTAACAGCATCCCAAGTAGTAAACTTCCCAGGTGGAAGTTGTTTCAGCCAGGCAGCAGCATCTCCAGCGAGAGAGTAGGGGAAGAGTTTGAGAAACAGACAGTCATAGTTCACTCCATCATACTTCATCCGAGTAACTATGTCCTCAAACTCATCAATATGATCCATTGGCTGCTCATTAGGGAAACCATAGAAGGAATTCTGCCTCAGAATAGAGTAGTAGATGGTCTTGATCTCGAAGTCATTCCTCTCAAAACCAGGAGGCACAAGAGCTGACCGGTTAGCATGAAACTCATCCGGACGGTTATAGTCAGCTAAGGTCCTCTCATTAGCAGCAGGAGGATTAACCATTTGCCCCTCACCTTTTCCTTGGCCTTGTCCTTGCTCTTGTTCAGGCTCAGGGATCACATTCCCTTCAGCATCAATCCTATGCCCAGCAGCATTGTACGGATTGTTTTGTCGGTCCCTCAGGGTACCTTGAGCATTGGGTATCAGAATCAGACGTTCTTGAACCATTCTTGCTTGTTGAACTTTCCTGTTAGTTCTCTCTAGTCTAGCAAGCTCCTCAAGTCTGAGATTAACGAGATTCGAGTTCGGATTACTTCTGGTATCACGCGTCTGCATAAACCGTCTGTAATCGCAGTGCAACGATCGATGCTAAGGTGCAACGATCGATTCAACTCAGTCGCTTAGTAACGATCGACACAAAAGGATGCAACGATCGATGCTATGCGAATGTCAAACCTGCGACAGAGAAAAACAGTGAAAAATTAGTAACCAAAAACAAAAATAAAAATCCTAGTCTAAACCCTAAGTTCAAATCTATCGAAGACTCCAAAGAGTCCCCGGCAACGGCGCCAAAAACTTGATAGGTCAAGAATTATCCCTATTCTAACTGCAAGTGCACAGTGATGTGAATGTAGTACTTAAGGGTATCGAATCCACAAGGACTCTAGGCAACGATAGATTAAGAACAGTCAAGTTAAACTAGGAGAAAGCAATGTAATGAGAAACTAAAAGCAATGCAAGAAAGTAAATCAGTAGCAAGATTGGTTTGTAGGCAATTAACTAAAAGTGCTAAGTCTAGGGAGTTCTCAGGAAATCAGACAAGCAGATAAATTATTCAGTCAAGATCAAATTAAGTACGGTTCTAGAACTCAAACACAGATATAGAATTACCCAACTTTCGTTGTGAGAATTCTCTAAGCCTAATTGCAGAAATCCAAATTTCTTTGTAATTCCTAACAGATTAAACTAGCTTTAAGAGTAAGTTTGATATGTTCACAATTCAATTAAACCAAATTTCTTTGTGAGTAATTCAATTGCTCAACCTAAATAGTTCAGATTCTAAATCACACTTTCGTGTCAATTTAACAACCTAAGATCTAGATTCTAAGTGATCAAGTTAGAAACTAGTATTAAGCTCAATCAAGGTTAAAGAACAATTATTGATATGAATCCTTAACTGAAATAAATAAATCTAGCAAGTCATGAAATCCTTAATGAGAATCCCTAAACCTAACTATGAATCTACTCAGACATAGAATATGAAAACAAAATCAATGAATTAATAGATTGCATAAAAGAGAATAAAGAAGTAAAGGGGTTCGAAATCTTCTCCAAAAAGCAGGAAGCAGTACATGATTAGATCAGCCCCAAAAAGCTCTAAAAACTTTCAGCTCTAAGTAAGAAAGTGTATTGTAAGCGTATCTAAAAACTGATGTAAAAACCTAATTATATAAGCTAATCACGTCTTGGGGCTTCTTTGTAATTATCAGGAACTTCTGGGCAAAACTGTGAATTCTGCATTCTTCATTAAACCGCCGAGGAAGGCCCATCTCGCTAGTGTGTCGATCGATGCACGATGTGTGTTGATCGATGCATTACTCTGTTTTGGACAGTGAACTCTATCTCTCGGGTCAAAGCACCAAAATGCTCCAAAAAGCTCCATAAACTCCAATTCCGCTCCAAACGTGCATATATCTAATAACACCTGTAAAAGACTCTAAAGAAACACTACAAGACTCTAAAACACACTTATATCATGGCCTAAAACCGGTAAAAACCATGATATATCACTACACCCAGTTTGCGAATCTCGAACATGCAAAGGACAAATCCAAGGGAAAATTACATAGACATGTCAAAGATGAAAGGAATAATTTGAATAAAAGTAGTTAATTTAGTAGTTAGCTACTTTGATAAATGAACACACATGCAAAAGGACAAACGAATTGAACTAGAGAGTATAAATCAAAATTAACAAAAATGCAAAATACCATTTTTAACCAAAATAGTGTCTAGATTCTATCAAATGTGCGCCTAGTTGTTTGTGACTCAGTCCAAAACCAAGGATTTAAGGGATACTTTGAAAATTACCTTGGGCTAAATTGATTCGAGTTAGTCACTTCGGGGGAAGAAAGCAACTCGTTTTCTTGTTTCTTATGGATTTCTACTGATGTCGGAGCAAAATTATCTACTTCGGGGCAAGAAACGCTAAATTTGGAGGAATAGTGAAATAGAAAGATGTAGGATGAAGGATGAAGAAGAAAATGGTGGATGAGGGAAAAACTGAAATGTGAATGCGCCTTTAATTAGGACAGTGTTCAATCCGAAAAGAAAGGGGGATTTTTTAATTAAAAAAAAATGAAATGATAATTTTGAGCATTTATCGAAGCAAAAAGTAATTGGTGTTAGAGCAATTATTTGAACGTTAGCGGGGTAAATTGGTAATTTGAAAAGTTATATAACGATAACATTGGGGTAATTGAATACTTTGTATTCAGATTTTGATGATAGAGTTAGTAGATGTTACTAAATAAATATAGACAACTAGTTAGAACGTAAAAAAGGCAACTACATTCACTAAATATAATAAACGATCATAGTCGACTACTTGACAGAAAATAGTCAAATTGGAAATACAAATTGAAAGATCGATAGAACGTGAATACATACAACCACTTGAGCGAAAGTAACTAAAAATAACATAGTACTAAACACGACATAGATGAGAAGCTTGAGAGCGAGGACATGCAATCGGAGAGAAAAATTTCAGAGCTCAATCCTCATCAGTTGGTAGTGCCAGAAAAGGTAGCATTTAGAACATGTGTGGCGATCATGGTAGAGAAAAAATTCAGGGAAAGCCCCAAAAATGGGTGGTAGATTGTAGCGTACATCAGTGGTTCTCATCATGATTATTGTGTCGACAACCTACTAGGGTAGTTGGTCCATGTAATCCATTCGGGTTTTCAGTTCATGAATACGATCTAAGACCTCTTCCCCGAACTGAGGATGACAAACGCTACATATATAATACCAAACATGAATGTAGCCTCGTCAATCCCACCTTTCGATGCAGTGCACAAAAACGGAGCAGCAGCGTAGATTTCACCCTCAACTAGAAACCTATGAAAGCCGGCTAAGTAGTTAGCTTTGGGTTATTTGACTCAACTACCAAGCTGAAGAAGTCCGGACAGCAGTCAATTAGTTATGGGTCATGCAAAAATTATTCAATGTCGAGTATAGATATGACTGATGGTTCTTTAAATGATCGATAGAGAACCTTGGAGGCACATCCTAGATGACAAGCATCCTTTGCCGATGATCTATACCAACCAAGGCTAGAATTTTAGGTAGTAGGTCCTTCAGATCTTCATAAAAGGAAAGTGGTTCCATGTAAACCTTCAATGAAAAACAGAATTGCCTTAGTATATCGCAAGTATAAACTACAGACATTTTTACTATCATACATGAATGTAGACTACTACTGATAATCTGAAAAGTAAGAAAGGAAGACATATATGACTACTATTTCGAGAAATGTAGCCAACTACTGGGGAAAAAAAGTAACACAAAAACACATATATGACTACTTTCTCAAGGTCGAACACAGTACAACGCATATACGACTACTATTTCGAAAAATGTAGACAACTACTGACCAAAAGGAAAAAGACAGAAGAACACATACACGACTGCATTCACAAAGTTGAAAACCACTACACCTAATATACGACTACTGACAACAAGAAAGAAACACATGAAGACTACGCTTATGACTACACCCAGTTTCGGAACCTCGAAAATAATCTCAAAACCCTGTTTGAAACATATATTATTTTGTTTTGAATGGATTAGTTTGAAATTAGATTCAAAACCCATTTTGAAATATATATTAGTTCGAAATAAGCATAGCTAATTTGACGAATGGGGCGACTATTTAGCATGAAAACCCAGATTGAACATCTATGAGATTTTCTTTAAAGTTGGAGATTAGAAAAAAAATAGCAAAAGGTAGTGGTTTAAGCTATGCTAACCGGTGTAACAGAAACTATGGAAGCGCCGGATAAAATTCGAGATTTCCGACGGGGATTGAAGCAGACGGCTGTTTTTTGTCGCCTATAACTTCGATGTGAAGAGCTTATAAACTAGTAATATGGTTAAAAGAAACGTTTAGAAAGGGGGTAGTGTGATATGTTCAATCATCTCATACAATGTCAGACGAAATGCAAAAGTTTGCAGTGTTAGCGAACATGAAAAAGAGTGTGACCGTGAGATGGTGATGGGCAATACTAAACTTTCCTCAACCTTAAAAACTGCTTTTATTTTTTAAATATTGGTCTCACTTTTAGCTATCAGACCTAATTTTCTATTTTTTAATATGTGAAACTAGTATTTAAATATTTCTCTTTAAAAATAATATATTGAACCCAAAACACTTGAAAACCAATCTTTTTAGTATCACTAAATCAACATATTTTATTTATTTAAGAGTTTTTACAAGCTGATGATAAGCAGAACTTTTCATTTAAGTTTCTCCAAAAACAAAATTTGAAACGAACTTGCATCCTAGAGGAAAAATGCAATGCAAATATTTATATATAAATCTTGTCTGGCTTTTAGTATTTCATTGGCTACATGAACAAATCTCGTCTTTATAAGAGCACTTCTAACAAGAGATTTTGGCTCCGAAAGCTGACAACGGATCAGGAGGTGCGGGATAAGTGGATCATGCGGTGTGGAATGGTTTAAGTGCGGTTTGTATAGAAGAAACGCACTATGCAGAACAAGTGCGGTTAATGCGGAACAAGCGGTACGTAAAAATGTTTCAATGCTGAAAACAAGTTGTATGCGGTAGAAGATAAACGTTCGAATGGTAAAAAAAACAAAAAGTGGTATGGGATGCATTTTAAAGTAAATATTTGACCAAATAAAAAATTGATTTATTAAAAAATTAAATTAAATATTTTACAAATTAATATAAATATTACTATATAAAAATAATTTTGATTAATTTTTGTTTTTTTAAATTGATTAATTTTGGTTTATTTTAGGTAACTTCAGTTAATTCTATTAATTTTAGATAAATTTGGTTCTTCGCATTGATTCAAATCGATTCGGTTCAATTATTTAAATCGGTATATCATGTTTAAAACGATACAAAACCGATTTAGAAACACAATTAACCGATCTGTTTGGTTATACCGAACCGAATTGATAACCGAACTTACTCTTTCAATCTTACCGAAATCACCAAATTTAAATCAATTTGATTATCGGTTCGGTTTGGTTTGACTGAGTTGTCCTAGATTCTTTATATTCGGTAGCATTCGGTTAAGTTTGGTTTGGTTTTTGATTATTTCGGATATTTCAAATTTTGCGGAAATAAACCTTGAGTTTTAGAGAAAATTTTGATTAATTTTGGTTTATTTCGGATAAATTTAATTAATTTTTAATATATTGAATCACAAATCCGTAAAAAGTAAAACTTAATAATCTTTTCTAACACACAAAATAATACCACTTGCTGGTAGATTTAATATATAGTTTAAAAAAAATTAATTTAATATAAAATCAAGAGCATCTTCACACAAATTAATAACACACATTAGTATATTTTTCAGCTTTTTCAGATTTTAGAAAAATATATATTAATATATAAATCTGAACCACACCTTTTTGGGTGTTTTTCTTTGTGGGTGCGGTCCAAAGAGAAATGCTAAACGCACATATTTTTTATTTGTTTTTCTTTTTTCTTTTTATTATAAAACACAAATGATATAAATGGTTGAATGGTGCATTGTTTTTAGAACACTTTGTGTTCCAACTGGACCCCATGAAACATTCATAATCTTTAGAAGGTTTTTTAGAATTTTAATATAATAAAATTTTGATAAAGTAAGTGAGATAAAAAAATCAAGATTTTTATTTGAGAACCTCTAAGCTTTTGATAAGAAATTATTGACATGAATGTTCTTATTTAATTGGTTTTTTTTTATCGTCTGGAAGACTATTACAATCATGATTTATATTTGATATAATCCTAACACTAAGAATCTTTCGATCAAACGAAATCAACTACCTCTAACACCTATGATTAGGATGAACACCTTCATGGTTCAGCTCTCCCAAGCAACACTCGGGTCTGCGATGAACGGCTTCACATGTACCACACCTATGATGGACAGCTCTCCCGCAACACATGAGACCACAACGGTTGGTTTTACCTGTAATTCTGAACCTCCTACAAGCTTGCATCCATTAATCTGGTTAAACTGTATTCTCTGTGAATCGAACCCCAGACCCGGTGTAAAAGCCGTTAAACCTTTGACTACTGGGCCAAGGGGCTTCCACATTTAATTGGTTTTGTTATTATTTAAAATTAATTTTTAGTTATTGAATTAAATTAAATTAAAAATATTGATATCAAATTACTAAAAAATCTAATTAGAGTGTACTACGTTGAAAATGCTCTAAAAATATCTTCAATAAAGAATTTTTAATGGAGATCTAAACATTAAATTAAACAAAAATATAAAAAGTAAAAGTGCAGGAAAAGAAAAGTTTTTATTTGAAACTTTAATTCTTATTTAAAAACCTTAAGATTCTCATTTAGATACTTTTTGTCAACTCTCATTTAGATACTTATGTGACAAATATTTTTTGTTTATTGATTAATTTTCTTTTAAATTTAAAATTTAATTAATAAATAAAATTATATTATAAATAATAATATTTTAAGAGTATTTCAACCGATGGCTATGCTCTAAAGTGTTTTTTTTTTTTGCCAACATTTTCATTAGAAAAACCTATTGGGCAAAAGATTACAATATCGGCTAAATTAAAAGTCCAACAGTAACGAAATGGGCCTACAAAATCCCAACAGAAGCCCAAATTTTTTCAATGGGATAAGATCGGACCAAAACACGTGGCAGCCCACGAAACAAATCGGCATGCAACCGCTTCAGAAGGAGCGATTAGCGAGAGATCGCCGGAAACCACCACCACGAAGCCGAAACACTACACGAAAGATGACCCATGCTGCCGATCTTTCCGTTCCACCAGAAAATACTGTCGTAGAAGACCTGCAAAGAAGAGGAGCGCTGCTGCAAATATCTCACAGGAAATCGCCATACCGAGGAAGCTCCACACCGGCCAAATACAGAGAATCGATTCAGCCTTTTAATTCTCGAGGTAAGGGTGGGAGAAGCTATGAAGATATTACTCCAAAAGCATAAAGACGCCAAGAGAGACACTGAAGAGAATCAGACTGCCCGACGGGATGAAGAACAGGGAAAGGAGATCGGAGAGGGACCAGCCAAGACCGGAACAGATCTGATATTAATTGGAAGAAACGGATCGAAGATCCGATTTTATTCGAAAAGAATAAAACACAACAAAAAAATAGATAAGAGTCGCAGATTGAGAACATCTTCTTCTGAAAGATATGATTGTGAGAAGAAGAAGACTCAATTGGTGATTTTACAGAGAAAAACCAGAGAGAGAGAGAGAGAGAGAGAAGCGACCATGGGCCACGACCGATTAACGCTCGCTTTAAAGTTTTATTCACTTTATTTGTTTAATGATTAATAGTACACAGGGATAATGCTTAACAAAATGGTTGAACAATTAATTAGTGCAAATATTAATTATATAATTTTAATCATAAAACGTTAGAAAAAAATAGTTTTTGGTTTTAGTAATGTAAATACACTTCATTTTTGTAGTTATATATTATTAGTTATAGTCATAATAAGAATCAATTCTCAAAAACATGAAAACATTTAAACTTTTTAAAATAATAAAATAAAGGGAATCAAAACGTGATAATAATATATTATTTACCACCAATATAAAAATTCCAAAAGATATAAAGTAAGTTAAGATTTAAGTTCTTTATAGCAGTTTGAAAAAAAAAATGAAAAAAAAAAAATTAAAACCGATTGGTTGAACCAATCCAACACTAGAACAGAACATACCTCCTTTATTATTTTTTGGCAAATCAAATATATTAATATTATAAAAAGATACAAGATACAAAATATTATCAAATAACCATTAATGCAAAAAAAAAAATTAAAAACAATTTTGATTATAAAGTGGAGAGTGGTCATACTTTCATTTAAGAAGTTTTATAGGCTAACATATAGAAACTGTTATGTCTATTTTTTCATAAATTTTTTAGCTATCATCTTTCTGATGAAATTTCAAAATGCTCTCAGTATTATTTTGACTGAAGAATTTAATTGAATTGTTGTAAAAAAAATTCTAAATCATCTCTTCTTAAATTCGATAAAAAAAATGTCACATCCGTCTAAATGCACTATTTTCTAGTCTGATTATATCGATAGACTCCTCTCCGAAAATTACTAATGTGTTGTTTAACCACCATTTATGACCAAACATTGTCGCATAATTGCTCCACCGACATCACTTCGCCCTGGATCACATATCCATTGATATTAAAAGAGACATGTTTCAATGATGAAACAACAAAACCGTTGGGATACAAAATGAAGACGACACAAGAATTTATGGGTTGTAGCCAGATTATGGTCGGAAATATCCTTTCACAGAAGGAAAGATAGAGGATACTCAAGCAAAAAGAAATCTTCAAATCCATTGCTTGATGACAATAAACCTGGTCGTCAATATAAACTTTAATAACTGCTCTCGGATCTGTATGTGCCATGTAGTACAATGAAATATGTACTTTCTTAAAGAGATCGAAACCAAAATTGACGCAAACCTTTGCCGTAAGAGCAATCGGATAATTTTAAGCCGGCCACTGGGAAGCCCTCCGCCGCCACCATTCTACAGCCGGTTCTTCAGGGATGGTTTCTGTTGCATTGGTTCAGTATTTGGGTTGGTTTAGGATTGATTAAACCGTGGTCAACGCGGTTAACCGGTTTAAAGTCAACGGTTCAGTTTAATTGGTCAAAACCGGTTACTTTGGTTTGATCAAACCGGTTTGATTGGGTGATTGAGGCTGGTTCAGGAATTTGGGTCAACCGGTTCGAGTCAACGGTCAGAAGTGGTCAACGGTCAACACCGGTCAACCCCGGAGATCGATCCGGTCAACGCTCGGTCCACGGCCATTCAGTGATCTGGGGAGTTTTCGGGGTTCGTGTCAGATTATTTGGGAGGTCGGGATTCCGTTCGGTCGTCTCGGAGTTCATATCTGCATCCAATCCATCAGTCCGCAGTGATCATTGTGAGTCGACTCAATTCGTTGAATAGTTTAATGCATATAGACCGGGAATCGAAAGCCGTAGAATTAGGAACCGGATAGGATCTTGAGATGATTGATTGATGATTGAATTTAATTGGTTAACTGTGAACCGGATAGGATCTTGAGATGCATGACAGGAACTTAGGGTTAAGAATTAAACTGTTGTTTGCCGCTAGGTTGTTAGAAATGTTGTTTAATGCTTTCATATAGACGTTGCATGACTAGGGCTGTATAAGCATATATATGATATTAAAGAACGTTATTAAACGAATCTATCTATGGAATTAAGATGACAGTAAAATATGGAAGTAAACCCTAACGAATGTATAGAATAAATAATGGGTTGGGGTTAGTTAAAGAGCGGGTTAAGGGTTAATTATGAGACGTCGGGGAGTTGGTAAGTTTACTAACTCTAAACTGGCGGATCAAGGAGTTATTAAAATATACTTAGGGAAAGAGTAAATAAGAAGTTGTGTGCTTGATGAGCCGTCTACGGATTAGCAATCTGCTAATCCAAGGTAGCGGACAAGAATGAGTTAAAAGACGTTAGAAAACCCTAATAGGCTTGCATGTGTGGTTGGTTGTATTGATGCTTGTTGTTGTTAAGCTTTGTGTGCTGGCCTGTTAAGACTGTCTTGGTGTTGGGCCAAGCAGTCCTTGTGGACACTTAATCAGTCACGGGGTCGGTTAAGTTTGTAGTTGCTGGCTAGGTATAGCACCGGGTCACAGTGGTGGTGTTGGAGTATGATAGGCTTGCAGGATAGTTCGGTGGTTGATTTTGTGTTGTTGATGATTGTGTGATTGGTGTTATAGTCTCAGTGAGTCTGCGTGTTTACATTACTGCACTAGGACTCTAGGGTGCGTTAGATCCCACAAGTCTAGGTTTCGAAGGCGTTTTGATACTTTCGACCCGATTGGATCCTCGGGTAGTTGCCTAACCATATCGTGTGCCTTCAGGTGGTGATGTTGGTTATGGCGTGAACCTACTGAGTGACGCCGGTAGGTGTGCGGTTCGGAGAATACAGGGTCATGTCCTAGGGCCGAGCTGAATGGAAACTTAGGTTACCATGGGGTAACCCGAGTCACTGCGTATCGATTGGCTGATAACAGTGTCCTAGGTCGTCGGACTTCGTGTTAACGTCTAGGATTCGTGGGTGGTTGTAGTTACATGGTCGGTGATTACGTAAACCCGTGGAAGTTACCGAGTTCGCATATAGTGGGCACAGTGGAGAAAGTTGGTTTGTGCGATATATAGACCGAGTCCGATCGAGAGCATGTGCCGCAGTGCTTTCGATTTTTTTAATCGTTCCTTCTTCTTTTGGCAAATGCTGGTGTATTGTGGGTTTATTACGTCGAAGACGCACTGGAAACAAAACCAAGAGATAATCCCTTGGTAGTAACCATGACCGTCGTTTCTTCACTTTTAAACAAGTGTATGATACACGACACAGGAAATAAAAAATGAGCGATAAAGCGATGCAAGCCCGGCCCGCCACATAAGCCACATACGCGGTCGCTTATGTCCATTTTTCTTTTTTGGTTGCTTATGTCCAATTTTTTTTTTACTGAATTATAGCCCAAAATTTTAAGGCCTACTTCAAACAATGAGTCACGTACGACAGTTTCTCCTTTTTTTTCTTTCGTTATGTTATTTTTTTCATAGAGTTTTTTTTGTTATGTTATTTTTTCATAGAGTTTTTTAAACTTTGAAAATAATTTTTATTTATTTGTGATTCGTGATTCAGAATCAGAAAGGTATGTGAGTAAACTTTATAATGACGTTGAGTTTTTTTTAAAAGGACACACTTTTTAATTTCGCTTACGACTTATGATAAGGTCGGAACGGCCCTGAAGCAATGGCTATAGCCATTCAATTTCTCTTCCCGTACAGTGTCTTTTTTTTTTTTTTGAATGAATGTAAAATTATATTCAATCAAGGCTTTTTTGCATCATTGTGCTACATGATTTAGAGTTATTGTTTTTACTATATTACATCAACTTGAAAAGTGGAGAGAATGCTATGTTGTTGAAGTTGTTAAACCGAACCATCTTTGGAGAGCTTCCACAAACGTCTCCTCCCCTGTCCGCTGGATCGTGAACAACCTATTCCGCATGTTCTTGTCGATTTGTTTCGCCATTTGAAGAGGCTGTATATTGTTTCTATCAGGCTCAGCATGTCTTCGATTGTTCCTTTCCATCCAGATGTGGTAAAGTGTTGACTGAAACACATATCTTACTTGGAAGGTTTTAATTTTGTCGAAGTTTGAATCTGTTAAGAGCCCGATCACTTCGTCCCACTCGGATGTGAAGTCATCTCCCAACAGGCTTCTTGCTATCTTTTCCCAGACTGTTTTTGAGTAAAAGCAGTCGAAGAACAAATGGTTTCGAGTTTCTTCATTTCCATCACACATCACACATTCTGTTCTTTGTCCTCCATTCCAGTATCGCATTTTATCACCTGTGGGCAAACGATTGTGCACTGCAATCCAGGTAAGAAAATAATATTTTGGGGTTGAGTATTTGAACCATATTCCTTTGTACCAAGGCTCAATATTGTTTCTGATGCGTAGCTGATTCCAGGTCTTTTTGGAGCTGAATTTTTCGATGTATTTCCCCTCCCCAGCTTTCCACAATGGAACGTCACTGGCTGTGTCATCCTTTTTCAGAGCTCGTATTTCTGCTTCTATTTCATTCATGGTTATCGATCGGTGATTCCTTGTTCGATGTGTTTTTATCACTGCTGCAACTGTCGTTCTAGCTGGAATCCCCATGTCGATATATCCTCTCGGTCCTGTAAGATCAATCAGTCTTCCTTTATTCGACCAATGATCAAACCAGAAAGATGTGCTTTCTCCATTCCTGACTTTAACCCGATGAAAGTCCTTTGCTATATCTCTGTACTTTATCAGTTTCTTCCACATCCAGGATCCTTGTTGAGTCTTTGTTGATATCGTCCAGATTTTTTCTACCCTAAGCGTAACTCTTTTAATCTATTCAACCCAAATAGTATTTTTGCCCGAGAGGATTCGCCATAGGAGTTTCATGCACGTTACCTGGTTTACCTCTTTGATTGATCTAATTCCCAGACCTCCTTCCCTCTTAGGCTTGCAGACTTCAGACCATTTAATATTTGCTTTTCGGATTTAAATCCGGTCCCGACCACAGGAAAGCCGAGCAGATTTTGTCTATCTCTGCAATACATCCGCTTGGTAACCGATATGCAGTGATCCAGAAGTTGATAACCCCCATGATTACCGATTGTAGCAGTTGTAGTCTTCCAGCGTAAGACAGTGAGCGGGTTGTCCAAGAACTGATTGTCGATTTTATTTTTTCCACCAGTGGCTGATAATCTGAGGTTGTCATGCGCTTTGTAAGTAATGGCAATCCCAGATACTTGACAGGCAGTGTTCCAATAGCGAATGGGAAAGATCTCACTATCTCCTCTCGGGCCTGTTGATTTATTCCGGACATGTAGAGTGTTGATTTTTCAATGCTGATACACAGCCCTGAATGCGTTGAAAATTTGTCAAACAGTCTTATCACTCCTTCCACTGATTTCTTATTTCCATCTACAAAAATCATTAGATCATCGGCAAAGCATAGATGTGTCAGATGAATCTGCTTACACTTTGGATGATACCCGATTGTTTTGTCGACAGCAGCCTTATCAATCATGCGGGAGAGAACATTCATGCAA
Organism: Orychophragmus violaceus; assembly: GCA_030180135.1. NCBI lineage: Eukaryota > Viridiplantae > Streptophyta > Magnoliopsida > Brassicales > Brassicaceae > Orychophragmus > Orychophragmus violaceus. The sequence continues at coordinate 79,937,450 of CM058234.1, read as the reverse complement.
ATTACAAAGAGGTATGGTGAAAGGGAACACCCTTGGCGAAGGCCACGTCGGCTCTGGACTTACAGTGTCTTATTAGATTGTATTAAAAATAAAAATGCAAGAATACAGCCAACGTCGGCTGGAATATCACTAGACAAGGTTTGTAGTTGTGTTCGTTACATAGCTCCTTTGTTTCTATGCCAAATACTAAATCCCCGGGGCCAGACGGATTCACTAGTGAGTTCTACAAGGCTGCTTGGTCTGTTATTGGTAAGGATTTTGTGGTAGCTGTGCAATCTTTCTTTGATAAGGGATTTCTGCCAACTGGTGTTAACTCAACAATCCTTGCTTTAATTCCGAAAACAGAGGAGGCCAAACAAGTCAAAGACTATAGACCTATTTCTTGCTGCAATGTTATCTACAAGGTAATATCGAAACTTATTGCTAATCGCTTGAAGCAACTGCTACCCAAGTTCGTATCCCCAAACCAATCGGCATTTGTTAAAGGTCGTCTTTTGATGGAGAATGTCCTACTAGCATCCGAGCTAGTGAAGAGCTATCACAAAGACAACATTGCAGCAAGATGTGCATTAAAGATTGACATATCAAAAGCTTTTGACTCAGTGCAGTGGCCTTTTCTTCTCAATGTTCTGTCCGCACTAAATCTCCCAGAAAAGTTCATTCTATGGATTGAAAAATGTATCAGCTTGGCTACATTTTCAGTTCAAGTGAACGGAGAACTTGCCGGGTATTTTAAGAGTGCAAGAGGATTAAGACAAGGTTGTTCGTTGTCGCCATACCTATTTGTGATCTGCATGCAAGTACTTTCTAAGTTCTTGGATAAAGCTGCAGCGGATAAACAGTTTGGGTACCATCCCTATTGCCAATCTCTGCGACTAACCCATCTCGTCTTTGCCGACGACCTCTTAGTGTTTGCTGATGGTACAAGTGTTGGAACGTTTAGATGAATCCTGATTCAATTCCAGATTCAGATTATCCTAAACATGCGATCTAGGTTCTTCTCAGAATAGAAACAAATGATGATCTCACCTTATACCTGTTATTGCAGCGGAAATGGATGGTATGTCTGAGATCAGAGAAACACCGAGGGATGAATCCTCCAAATGTTCACACACGCTTTCACAGGAAACAGCTGCTAGACCACGAGGGGAACTCGGCGCAGAGAGAGAGAGAGTTTACGGCTCAAGTATTAGGGTTAATCAGTCTGAAACTCGAGTTTTATGACACAAAACTCGTCCTGTTCCGTTTGGGCCATTTGGCCCAAATACCAATTAACTCGTCGGTGTTTGCGCACTGCATCGATCGTTGCACCTTATGCATCGATCGATGCACAGTGGCTAAACCTTTTATTCTCTCTAAGTACAGTAAATGCCTAGCACTTTTACTGTACTTCTGCTAAACCGTTCCTACACATTTTCCTGTTAGCTTAGGCGTGTGACCCATATGGGATCATATAATAAAGGCAATAAGTCCAAGACTTATAGATCATGAGCGGACTCTAGCAAGCCATCATGACCCCCAGTATTATATGACTTATGTCTGATCATTGACATACTCTTACTTTCTAGAGACAGTACCGAGATTACTGGACACAATTCCAACAATCTCCCACTTGTACTGGAATCTCTGTATTCATAATCCTTTTGTCTCAATATCTCGATTAGTCATAAGGCAAGATTAGTGTCATCCTTATAAAGCCTAATCTTGTTCATCGGACTCTGATTTGATACTGACAATCCAAACGACTCGGGAAAGTCCGTTTGAGCATGGCCATGCGTTTTCCAGTATTCAAATCTCCGATTGGCCTAGAGATATTCACTCCATTTATATTGGAGGGACAAATCCCATCTTGTTCCATCACTGTAAACTACTCATTTCATGATGTACCCAAACAAGGTCCTTATAGCTATCGCATAACGATAGCGTTAGACAATGATCAAAGTACACCAGTCCATGTGCAATCACATGCATGTGAACTCAGGTCTAAGGACTATACTCTATAGTCGTAGTAAGAATCTCTTATGACACAGATATAAATATCCTGAAGAGTTCTTATAAGCGGGTCTTGTCCGGTCGTATGTTCCCAACATGCACCTATGTACTGACTTTGATGCCGCGCATCTATGACACACTGAGACTTTGTCATAAGTCACGTACCAATCCAGTCTCACACGGTTGTTGGTGTTCCAGTTTCAACAACCTTCGACTAGGGACAGGATGATATAAAACATTTATCAAATATAGGGTCTCATGATCAAGCTAAATGACTTTGATGACTCAAGATCAAGTCACTTACTTTGATGACCTATAAAATGCTTCATATCATTTTGGAACGATTATTTCATCACAGTTAAAATAATCTTGAAATAATAATTTCATTAAACATAAAATAATGTTTTACAAGAACATATCAAATAACTAAAATAAAGCTCACAAAACTCCCACTCAAATTTAGATTACATTTCAATGTTTCTAATGCCTACAGCTTCAGTCAGGAACTCGAGCTTAGGTCTTGGGAGTGGCTTTGTCAACGGATCAGCGACATTATCATCTGTCGGAACTCGGCTGATCTTGACTTCCTTTCTATTAACGATGTCACGTATCAAGTGATATCTTCTTTGAACATGCTTGGATTTCTGGTGTGATCTTGGTTCCTTTGCCTGAGCTATAGCACCATTGTTGTCACAAAATAGCGCCAGAGGCTCAGCCGCATCTGGTATCACACCTAGTTCCATAATGAACTTTCGTATCCAAACAGCTTCCTTCGCTGCTTCTGAGGCGGCGATATATTCAGCTTCTGTAGTGGAATCAGCAACGGTGTCCTGCTTGGAGCTTCTCCAACTTACTGCACCGCCATTCAGACAAAAGACATAACCGGACTGTGACCGGAAATCATCTGTGTCTGTCTGGAAACTTGCGTCCGTGAATCCACTGACTTTAAGCACATCACTTCCACCGTACACCAAGAATTTATCCTTAGTATGTCTTAGATACTTCAAGATATTCTTTACGGCAATCCAATGGTTTTCACCTGGATTTGACTGGTATCTACTCGTCATGCTCAATGCATAAGCAACATCAGGACGAGTACAGATCATGGCATACATGACAGATCCTATTGCAGATGCATAAGGAATATTCTTCATGCGCTCAAGCTCAGCAGCCGACGTAGGGCTCTGCTTCTTGCTTAGCGTTGTGCCATGTACCATTGGCGTGAAGCCCTTCTTGGAATCTTTCATGCTGAATCTTTGTAGGACTTTGTCAATGTATGAGTCTTGACACAAGCCTATCAGCCTCTTAGGTCTATTCCGATAGATCCTAATTCCAAGAACGTATGCGGCTTCACCCATGTCTTTCATGGAAAAACAACTTCCAAGCCAGTCTTTTACGGACTTTAGCATTGGAACGTCGTTTCCGAGAAGCAGTATGTCATCGACATACAGAATAAGAAATACAATCTTGCTCCCACTAGATTTCTTATACACGCACTGTTCTTCTTCGTTTCTGATGAAGTCAAATTGCTTGATCGCTTCATCAAAACGAAGATTCCAGCTCCTCGATGCTTGCTTCAATCCATAAATGGATTTATGAAGCTTGCATACTTTCCCAGCATTCTTCGGATCTATGTAACCGTCAGGTTGTGTCATATACATATCCTCTTCCAGAATACCATTCAGGAAGGCGGTTTTCACGTCCATCTGCCAAATTTCATAATCATGAAAAGCTGCAGTTGCTAGTAGAATCCGAATAGATTTCATCATAGCCACTGGTGAATAGGTTTCATCGTAGTCCACACCGTGAACTTGTCTGAAACCTTTTGCCACCAACCTGGCTTTATAAATCTGGACATTTCCATCCACGTCAATCTTCTTCTTGAAGATCCATTTGCACTCGATGGCTTTTACACCAGCGGGTAAGTCAACCAACGAAAAAACTTGGTTGACCGACATGGAGTCCATTTCGGAATCAGTGGCCTTGCGCCACTTAGAGGAATCTGGGCCCATCATGGCTTGATTGAAGTTCGATGGTTCATCACCATCAATGATCAAAAGATCATGACAGTTAGTCACGAGGAATCCTTGATATCTCTCGGGTTCGTGACGGATCCTCCCGGATCTTCGAACTTCAGGTACTACAGGTTCAGGCTCTACAATTTCTTGTAGGTCCTCCTGCTGCTCTTCCTCATTAGGTTGGGCAGTATCCTGTTCATCTTGAATTTCTTCAAGCAGTACCTTACTCCCACTGTCTTTCTTAGAGAGAAACTCCCTCTCAAGAAAGTTACAATCCCGGGCAACAAAAATCTTGTTCTCGGAACGTAGATAGAAGTAATAAGCCTTGGTTTCCCGTGGATAACCAATGAAATAGCATTTATCAGATTTTGGTGTAAGCTTGTCTGAGATTAATCTCTTGACATAAGCTTCACAACCCCAAATTCTGAGATAAGACAGCACTGGAGCTTCTCCAGTCCATAATTCATATGGTGTCTTTGCTACTGCTTTTGATGGCGCTCTATTTAGAGTGAACATTGCTGTTAGCAGAGCATATCCCCAAAGGGATATTGGAAGGTCTGTGTGACTCATCATAGATCGAACCATATCCAATAAGGTCCGATTTCTCCTCTCAGACACACCATTCCATTGAGGTGTTCCAGGAGGAGTGAGTTGGGATACGATCCCACACTCTCTCAGATGATCACTGAATTCCTGGCTTAAGTATTCTCCTCCTCGGTCGGACCGAAGAGCCTTAATGCTTTTGCCAAGTTGGTTCTGTACTTCATTTTGGAATTCTCTGAACTTTTCAAAAGATTCAGACTTATGTTTCATCAAATAAACATATCCATACCTACTGAAATCATCAGTGAAGGTAATGAAGTACTGATAGTTTCCTCTTGCATTTGTGGACATTGGGCCACACACATCAGTGTGTATCAGGCCCAATAAGTCACTGGCCCTCTCGTTAGGTTTATTAAAGGGGGCCCGTGTCATTTTGCCCATCATGCAGGATTCGCATTTCTCACATGACTCAAAGTCAAATGAGCCAAGAAGTCCATTCGAATGGAGCCTCTTGATGCGTTTCTCGCTGATGTGCCCTAAACGACAATGCCATAGAAACATTCGGTTTTCCTCATTAGGTTTAAACCGTTTTGTATTAATGTTATAAATTGGCGCGGATTGATCGAGTATGTAAAGCCCATTCGTAAGAGGGGCAGAACCATAGAACAAATTGTTGCGATTGAAGGAACATAATTTATTCTTAACTGAAAAATCATAACCTTCCAAATCCAACAAAGAAATTGAAATAATATTTCTGCTTATAGCAGGTACAAAATAACAATTATTCAGTTCTAAAATCAATCCCGAAGGTAAAGACAACAAGTATGTGCCTACAGCTAGTGCTGAAACTTTCGCTCCATTCCCAACTCGTAGCTCCACTTGTCCTTGCTTCAGTCTTCTACTGTTGCTGAGTGCCTGCATATTAGTACAAATATGAGCCCCACAACCAGTATCCATGACCCATGAGGTATTATCAGAAGTAGTTGTATTAACTTCTATAACAAAAATACCTGATGAAGAAGTCTCGAAAGTCTTCTTCTTTAATTCCTTTAGACCTTCCTGGAATTTCTTACAATCTCTTCTCCAATGCCCCAGTTCTTTGCAGAACCTGCACATGTCAGTTGGCCCAGCTTTGGACTTGGGCTTGGGCTTTGGCGTGTCCTTTTCCGCGACTTGGACGGCCTTGGCCTTTCCCTTATCCTTAGCAGAGGATTTCTTAAACCCCTTGCCCTTTTGCACCATAAGCACATTGGGGTCCTTGGCGGTTTTCCTCAAGTTGGGCTCTGCAGTCTTGAGCATTCCGTGAAGCTCAGGTAGTGTCTTACTCAAGCCATGCATGTTAAAGTTCAGAATGAACTGATCATAGCTTGCAGGTAAAGACTGCAGAATGATGTCGCAGGCAAGTTCCTGGCTGATTGGGCAGTCGAGTTTCTGAAGATGATCGAGATAACCCATCATCTTCAAGACATGAGGACTCACTGCCGCATTCGCAGCCAACTTACAGTCCAAGAGGTTCTTAACTGTTTGGAACCTCTCAGTCCTAGCCTGCTCCTGAAAAAGCGATTTCAGGCTTGCCATTATCTCGATGGGAGACAATACACTTTCGAACTGCTTTTGCAGCTCAGGAGTCATTGTCACCAACATCAGGCAATAGACATCATTTTCATCTGACGAATGCTTTTCCCAAGCATTGTGCAGAGTCCTGGCAGCATTGGCAAGAGGCCTCTCGGGGAGGGGATCTCGAAGGACATAATCCTTCTTCTCCTGCTTGAGGACCAGCCTCAAGTTCCTTGACCATGTCAGGAAGTTCGTTCCAGTCAGCTTCTCCTTCTCGAGAACAGACCGGATCGAGAATGTGTTTTGTGTGCTTGTAGTAGTCATATCTGAAATATATAAATAAAAAGGTTATTAGTTATTATGTTCAAAATGATTAATCTCGTATTAAAATATAATATGATTAATCATGCATTATATTCAATAACATCAGTTACCCTCAATGGAATATAATGATTCCAAGATCCACATATAACTAAGATTAAAGTGGGCCACTGGCCGTCACCCAACCTTAGCTTATATCGGTAAGCCCTATATCGGCTAATTATATCCGTGACATAACTCTTGGTTGTGAATCTGGACCCGAGGCCCAATTCACTCTGATGTCTCAAGGCCCGGGACTCCCGATGGCCTAGTCAAGAAAACCAGACTATACAGTCATGTAATCATTAATGTCTGGGACTCCCAATGACATTTATGAATCACAAACCGCCTTACCCACGCAAAAGCAGACACCCTCACACTGTAAGGCCATGAATACAATTGAATGGGCTTTGACAGCTGACATAGCCTGGACAAGACATCCAACGCTTGATATTATTTGAGGTTCGTAGGTTTATTAAAATTTCATTCCCAAAATAGAAGATTACTATTTCGGGAAACTTTCTATTTTGGAAACCTACTATTTTCGGAAACTTTCTAAAATTGGAAACTTTCTAACTTTAGAAATTTCTTAAAATCCAAAACCCGCAAATTCAGAAACTTCTATTTTAAGAAACTTTCTAATTTCAAAAATTTCGGAAACTTTAATTTAAAATCGACTTTATAATTTTATAAAATAAATTTTAAATTGATCTGAAGAAAGACTCAAATAATTGGCCCAATTGTTTTAACTTCTTGGCCCGAGGCCCAAGAATTTGTCCATGTCCAAGACATGACCCAATTGTCCAATTATTTGACATAACCGGTCTGGTTCATTAAAACTGGTCTAACCAAGTTTTAATTACTACGATGACCACAATTGTCAACCGGTTATTTACTAAACCGGATTTTCTCAATTTATTTGGTCCAACCAAATCAAATTAGAAATTCCTGGTTTAGGCACTAAATCCAATAATTCTTTCGACATTGGATTTCTTATCCCGGTTTAACCAGACATGATAAAATTATCAAATCTGTTTATTAAACCGAGACGTTTAATTTTAATTAAATTAAACCGAGCCAAAACCCTAACCGCATCGATCGATGCTCACAGCATCGATCCTGCAACGATCGTTCATCGATCCTGCATCGATCGATGCTCTCACGCGTGCACGAACGGTTATCAGGTTTGGCCGAGAGATTCTCGCGAGATCCATGCGATCGTTTGAACGATCCATGCGATCGCGGTCAATCTCTCGCGACTGCAACGATCGATCCTTGCATTGCATCGATCGATGCAATGCGATCTCAGTCGATGCAAAATCAGTTTAGATCACATACCAAATCAATATAGTTTGGTCATGCGATTTTTAAACAGTTTGTTTAGGATTCAATTCTTGTTTTTAAGTGTTTTTCTTATCAGTAATGGATTCAAAACACTTCTAAACAGAATAAACAACCTAAACATGAATCTAAAACAAGAAAAACCAGAACCTGGCTCTGATACCACTGTTGGAACGTTTAGATGAATCCTGATTCAATTCCAGATTCAGATTATCCTAAACATGCGATCTAGGTTCTTCTCAGAATAGAAACAAATGATGATCTCACCTTATACCTGTTATTGCAGCGGAAATGGATGGTATGTCTGAGATCAGAGAAACACCGAGGGATGAATCCTCCAAAGGTTCACACACGCTTTCACAGGAAACAGCTGCTAGACCACGAGGGGAACTCGGCGCAGAGAGAGAGAGAGTTTACGGCTCAAGTATTAGGGTTAATCAGTCTGAAACTCGAGTTTTATGACACAAAACTCGTCCTGTTCCGTTTGGGCCATTTGGCCCAAATACCAATTAACTCGTCGGTGTTTGCGCACTGCATCGATCGTTGCACCTTATGCATCGATCGATGCACAGTGGCTAAACCTTTTATTCTCTCTAAGTACAGTAAATGCCTAGCACTTTTACTGTACTTCTGCTAAACCGTTCCTACACATTTTCCTGTTAGCTTAGGCGTGTGACCCATATGGGATCATATAATAAAGGCAATAAGTCCAAGACTTATAGATCATGAGCGGACTCTAGCAAGCCATCATGACCCCCAGTATTATATGACTTATGTCTGATCATTGACATACTCTTACTTTCTAGAGACAGTACCGAGATTACTGGACACAATTCCAACAACAAGACGGTCTCTTGAGGGTATCTTAAAGGTGTTTCAGAGGTTTGCAATGATTTCAGGTCTGAAAATAAGTATGGAGAAGTCCATGATATACATGGCTGGTATAAGAGATCAAGATAAAGGGATTCTTCTTGAGCAATTCACTTTTGACACAGGATCTTTGCCGGTAAGATATTTGGGGCTGCCGTTGCTCACAAAGAGAATGACCACAAGGGACTGCACCCCACTGATCGAAAAAATTCGCTCTCGAATAAATTCATGGACAGCGAGACATCTATCTCTTGCGGGGCGGCTGCAACTCTTTGGGTCTGTTATTCAAAGTCTGACAAACTTTTGGATTTCAGCTTTCCGCTTACCAAAAGAGTTCATCAAGGAGATTGATAAATTGTGTGCAGCCTTCCTTTGGTCGGGTCCTGAGCTAAACGGTAAGAAAGCAAAGGTGGCTTGGAAAGATGTCACGAAACTGAAGCATGAGGGAGGTCTCGGTCTGAAATCACTTACAGAGGCAAATAACGTAAGCTGTTTAAAGCTCATTTGGAGAATTCTGTCAGAACCGTCCTCTCTTTGGGTTCAATGGATTAAAAAACATTTGATTCGAAAAGGTTCTTTCTGGACAGCAAACCACAAGAGCTCTTTAGGCTCATGGATGTGGAAGAAGCTTTTAAAACAAAGAGATCAAGCATCAAGGCTAACTTGCATTGATATAAACCGAGGTTCAGATGCTTATTTCTGGTTTAATGTGTGGTCACCTTTGGGCCGTTTATATGACTTGACAGGAGAGCGAGGAAGCATCTGAAGGAATGTTTAGATGAATCCTGATTCAATTCTCTGATTCAGATTATCCTAAACATGCGGATCTAGGTTCTCTTGATTAGAAACAATTGTTGATCTCACCTTATACCTGTTTATGCAGCGGAAAGGGATGGTATGGTCAGAGATCAGAGAGCCACCGAGGGATAACTCCTCCAGAGGTTCACACACGCACACCAAGCAGGAAGAGAGGCTGCTAGACCGAGCTGAGGAGGCGTCGCAGGAGAGAGAGAGTTGGCGGCTGGGTTAGGGTTCTAGAGGAAAACAGACTCGAGTTTTATTCATTAAAACTCGTCCGGTTCCTCTTGGGCCATTTGGCCCAAATACCAAATAACTCGAAGGCGTTCGCGCACTGTGTCGATCGACACACCTTGTGCATCGATCGACACACAGTGGCCAAACCCTTTTATTCTCTCTAAGTACAGTAAATGCCTAGCACTTTTACCGTACTTCTGCTAAGCCGTTCCTATACCTTTCCTGTTAGCTTAGGCGTGTGACCCATATGGGATCATATAACAAAGGCAATAAGTCCAAGACTTATAGATCATGAGCGGACTCTAGCAAGCCATCATGACCCCCAGTATTATATGACTTATGTCTGATCATTGACATACTCTTACTTTCTAGAGACAGTACCGAGATTAATGGACACAATTCCAACAATCTCCCACTTGTACTGGAATCTCTGTATTCATAATCCTTTTGTCACAATATCTCGATTAGTCATAAGGCAAGATTGGTGTCATCCTTATAAAGCCTAATCTTGTTCATCGGACTCTGATTCGATACTGACAATCCAAACGACTCGGGACAGTCCGTTTGAGCATGGCCATGCATTTTCCAGTATTCAAATCTCCGATTGGCCTAGAGATATTCACTCCTTTTATATTGGAGGGACAAATTCCGTCTTATTCCATCACTGTAAACTACTCATTTCATAATGTACCCAAACAAGGTCCTTATAACTATCGCAGAACGATAGCGTTAGACAATGATCAAAGTGCATCAGTCCATGTGCAGTCACATGCATGCGAACTCAGGTCTAAGGACTATACTCTATAGTCGTAGTGAGAATCTCTTATGACACAGATATAAATATCCTGAAGAGTTCTCATAATCGGGTCTTGTCCGGTCGTATGTTCCCAACATACACCTATGTATTGACTTTGATGCCGCGCATCTATGACACACTGAGACTTTGTCATAAGTCACATACCAATCCAGTCTCTCACGGTAGTTGGTGTTCCAATTTCAACAACCTTCGACTAGGGACATGATGATTTAATCCATCTATCAAATATAGGGTCTGATGATCAAGCTAAATGACTTCGATGACTCAAGATCAAGTCACTTACTTCGATGACCTATAAAATGGTTTATATCACTTTGGAACGATTATTTCATCGCAGTTAAAATAATCTTGAAATAATAATTTCATTAAACATAAGAATGTTTTATAAGAACATATCAAATAACTAAATAAAAGCCCTCAAACTCCCACTCAAATTTAGATTACATTTCAATGTCTCTAATGCCTACAGCTTCAGTCAGAAACTCGAGCTTAGGCCTTGGGAGTGGCTTTGTCAACGGATCAGCGACGTTATCATCTGTCTGAACTCGGCTGATCTTGACTTCCTTTCTATTAATGATGTCACGTATCAAGTGAAATATTCTTAGAACATGCTTGGATTTCTGGTGTGATCTTGGTTCCTTTGCCTGAGCTATAGCACCATTGTTGTCACAAAACAGTGCCAGAGGCTCAGCCGCATCTGGTATCACACCTAGTTCAATAATGAACTTTCGTATCCAAACAGCTTCCTTCGCAGCTTCTGAGGCGGCGATATATTCAGCTTCTGTAGTGGAATCAGCAACGGTGTCTTGCTTGGAGCTTCTCCAACTGATTGCACCGCCATTCAGACAAAAGATATAACCGGACTGTGACCGGAAATCATCTTGGTCTGTCTGGAAACTTGCGTCCGTGAATCCACTGACTTTAAGCACATCACTTCCACCGTACACTAAGAACTTATCCTTAGTATGTCTTAGATACTTCAAGATATTCTTTACGGCAATCCAATGGTTTTCACCTGGATTTGACTGGTATCTACTCGTCATGCTCAATGCATAAGCAACATCAGGACGAGTACAGATCATGGCATACATGATAGATCCTATTGCAGATGCATAAGGAATATTCTTCATGTGCTCAAGCTCAGCAGCCGTCGTAGGGCTCTGCTTCTTGCTTAGCGTTGTGCCATGTACCATTGGCGTGAAGCCCTTCTTGGAATCCTTCATGCTGAATCTTTGCAGGACTTTGTCAATGTATGAATCTTGACACAAGCCTATCAGCCTTCTAGATCTATCCCGGTAGATCCTGATTCCAAGAACGTATGCGGCTTCACCCATGTCTTTCATGGAAAAACAACTTCCAAGCCAGTCCTTTACCGACTTCAGCATTGGAATGTCGTTTCCGAGAAGCAGTATGTCATCGACATACAGAATAAGAAATACTATCTTGCTCCCACTAGTTTTCTTATACACGCATTGTTCTTCTTCGTTTCTGATGAAGTCAAATTGCTTGATCGCTTCATCAAAACGAAGATTCCAGCTCCTCGATGCTTGCTTCAATCCATAAATGGATTTATGAAGCTTGCATACTTTCCCAGCATTCTTTGGATCTATGTAACCGTCAGGTTGCGTCATATACACATCCTCTTCCAGAATACCATTCAGGAAGGCGGTTTTCACGTCCATCTGCCAAATTTCATAATCATGAAAAGCTGCAGTTGCTAGTAGAATCCGAATAGATTTCATCATAGCCACTGGTGAATAGGTTTCATCGTAATCCACACCGTGAACTTGTCTGAAACCTTTTGCCACCAACCTGGCTTTATAAATCTAGACATTTCCATCCACGTCAATCTTCTTCTTGAAGATCCATTTGCACTCGATGGCTTTTACACCAGCGGGTAAGTCAACCAACGAAAACACTTGGTTGACCGACATGGAGTCCATTTCGGAATCAGTGGCCTTGCGCCACTTAGAGGAATCTGGGCCCATCATGGCTTGATTGAAGTTCGATGGTTCATCACCGTCAATGATCAGAAGATCATGACAGTTAGTCACGAGGAATCCTTGATATCTCTCGGGTTCGTGACGGATCCTCCCGGATCTACGAACTTCAGGTACTACAGGTTCAGGCTCTACAATTTCTTGTAGGTCCTCCTGCTGCTCTTCCTCATTAGGTTGAGCAGTATCCTGTTCATCTTGAATTTCTTCAAGCAGTACCTTACTCCCACTGTCTTTCTTAGAGAGAAACTCCCTCTCAAGAAAGTTACAATCCCGGGCAACAAAGATCTTGTTCTCGGAACGTAGATAGAAGTAATAAGCCTTGGTTTCCTTTGGATAACCAATGAAGTAGCATTTATCATACTTTGGTGTAAGCTTGTCTGAGATTAATCTCTTGACATAGGCTTCACAACCCCAAATTCTTAGATAAGACAGCACTGGAGCCACTCCAGTACATAATTCATATGGTGTCTTTGCTACTGCTTTCGATGGCGCTCTATTTAGAGTGAACACTGCTGTTAGCAGAGCATATCCCCAAAGGGATATTGGAAGGTCTGTGTGACTCATCATAGATCGAACCATATCCAATAAGGTCCGATTTCTCCTCTCAGACACACCATTCCATTGAGGTGTTCCGGGAGGAGTGAGTTGGGATACGATCCCACACTCTCTTAGATGATCACTGAATTCTTGGCTTAAGTATTCTCCTCCTCGGTCGGACCGAAGAGCCTTAATGCTTTTGCCAAGTTGGTTCTGTACTTCATTTTGGAATTCTCTGAACTTCTCAAAAGATTCAGACTTATGTTTCATTAAATAAACATATCCATACCTACTGAAATCATCAGTGAAGGTAATGAAGTACTGATAGTTTCCTCTTGCATTTGTGGACATTGGGCCACACACGTCAGTGTGTATCAGGCCCAATAAGTCACTGGCCCTCTCGCTAGGTTTATTAAAGGGGGCCCGTGTCATTTTGCCCATCATGCAGGATTCGCATTTCTCACATGACTCAAAGTCAAATGAGCCAAGAAGTCCATTCGAATGGAGCCTCTTGATGCGTTTCTCGCTGATGTGCCCTAAACGACAATGCCATAGAAACGTTCGGTTCTCCTCATTAGGTTTGAACCGTTTGGTATTAATGTTATAAACTGGCGCGGATTGATCGAGTATGTAAAGCCCATTCGTAAGAGGGGCAGAACCATAGAACAAATTGTTGCGATTGAAGGAACATAATTTATTCTTAACTGAAAAATCATAACCTTCCAAATCCAACAAAGAAATTGAAATAATATTCCTGCTTATAGCAGGTACAAAATAACAATTATTGAGTTCTAAAATCAATCCCGAAGGTAAAGACAACAAGTATGTGCCTACAGCTAGTGCTGGAACTTTCGCTCCATTCCCAACTCGTAGCTCCACTTGTCCTTGCTTCAGCCTTCTACTGTTGCTGAGTGCCTGCATATTAGTACAAATATGAGCCCCACAACCAGTATCCATAACCCATGAGGTATTATCAGAAGTAGTTGTATTAACTTCTATAACAAAAATACCTGTCGAAGAAGTCTCGAGAGTCTTCTTCTTCAATTCCTTTAGACCTTCTTGGAATTTCTTACATTCTCTCCTCCAATGCCTTGGTTCTTTACAGAACCTGCATATGTCAGTTGGCCCAGCCTTGGACTTGGGCTTGGGCTTTGGCGTGTCCTTGTCCGTGACTTGGACAGCCTTGGCCTTTCCCTTATCCTTAGCAGAGGATTTCTTAAACCCCTTGCCCTTTTGCACCATAAGCACATTGGGGTCCTTGGCGGTTTTCCTCAAGTTGGGCTCTGCAGTCTTGAGCATTCCGTGAAGCTCAGGCAATGTCTTACTCAAGCCATGCATGTTAAAGTTCAGAATGAACTGATCATAGCTTGCAGGTAATGACTGCAGAATATGTCGCAGGCAAGTTCTTGGCTGATAGGACAGTCGAGTTTCTGAAGATGATCGAGATAACCCATCATCTTCAAGACATGAGGACTCACTGCCGCATTCGCAGCCAACTTACAGTCTAAGAGGTTCTTAACAGTCTGAAACCTCTCAGTCCTTGCTTGCTCCTGAAAAAGCGATTTCAGGCTTGCCATTATCTCAATTGGTGACAACACACTCTCGAACTGCATTTGCAGCTCACCAGTCATTGTCGCCAACATAAGGCAATACACATCATTTTCATCTGACGAATGCTTTTCCCAAGCATTATGCAGAGTCCTGGCGGCATTGTTAGCAGGCCTCTCGGGGAGAGGATCACGAAGGACATAATCCTTCTTCTCCTGCTTGAGGACCAGCCTCAAGTTCCTTGACCACGTCAGGAAGTTCGTTCCAGTCAGCTTCTCCTTCTCGAGAACAGACCGGATTGAGAATGTGTTTTGTGTGCTTGTAGTAGTCATAGCTGAAATATATAAGATAAAAAGGTTATTAGTTATTATGTTCAATATGATTAATCTC
Organism: Orychophragmus violaceus; assembly: GCA_030180135.1. NCBI lineage: Eukaryota > Viridiplantae > Streptophyta > Magnoliopsida > Brassicales > Brassicaceae > Orychophragmus > Orychophragmus violaceus. The sequence goes on along the minus strand of CM058234.1, from coordinate 79,922,442 downwards.
GTATTATATTTAATATGATTAATCACGTATTATATTCAATAACATAAGTTACCCTCAATAGAATATAATGATTCCAAGATCCACATATAACTAAGATTAAAGTGGGCCACTGGCCGTCACCAAACCTCAGCTTATATCGGTAAGCCCTATGTCGGCTAATTATATCCGTGATATAACTCTTGGTTGTGAATCTGGGCCCGAGGCCCAATCCACTCTGATGTCTCAAGGCCCGGGACTCCCGATGGCCTAGTCAAGAAAACCAGACTATACAGTCATGTAATCATTAATGTCTGGGACTCCCAATGACATTTATGAATCACAAACCGTCTTATCCACGCAAAAGTAGACACCCTCACACTGTAAGGCCATGAATACAATTGAATGGGCTTCGACAGCTGACATAGACTGGACAAGACATCCAACGCTTGATATTATTTGAGGTTCGTAGGTTTATTAAAATTTCATTCCCAAAATAGAAGATTACTATTTCGGGAAACTTTCTATTTTGGAAACCTACTATTTTGGGAAACTTTCTAAAATTGGAAACTTTCTAAAACCGGAAACTTTCTAACTTTAGAAATTTCTTTAAAATCCAAAACCCGCAAATCTAGAAACTTCTATTTTAAGAAACTTTCTAATTTCAAAATTTCGGAAACTTTAATTTAAAATCGACTTTATAATTTTATAAAATAAATTTTAAATTAATCTGAAGAAAGACTCAAATAATTGGCCCAATTGTTTTAACTTCTTGGCCCGAGGCCCAAGAATTGGTCCATGTCTAAGACATGACCCAATTGTCCAATTAAATGACATAACCGGTCTGGTTCATTAAAATTGGTCTAACCAAATTTTAATTACTACGATGACCACAATTGTCAACCGGTTATTTACTAAACCGGATTTTCTCAATTTATTTGGTCCAACCAAATCAAATTAGAAAATCCTGGTTTAGGCACAAAATCCAATTTTCGACTTTGGATTTCTTATCCCGGTTTAACCAGAACTTAATAAATTTATTAAGTCTGTTTATTAAACCGTGACGTTTTTAAGTTTTAATTAAATTAAACCGAGCCAAAACCCTAACCGCATCGATCGATGCTCTCAGCATCGATCCTGCATCGATCGTGCATCGATCCTGCATCGATCGATGCTCTCACGCGTGCACGAACGGTTAACAGATTTGGCCGAGAGATTCTCGCGAGATCCATGCGATCGTTTGATCGATCCATGCGATCGTGGTCAATCTCTCGCGGTTGCAACGATCGATCCATGCATTACATCGATCGATGCAATGCGATCTCAGTCGATGCAAAAAATCAGTTTAGGTCGCATACCAAATCAATATAGCTTGGTCATGCGATTTTTCAACTGTTTGTTTAGGATTCAATTCTTGTTTCTTAAGTGTTTTAATCTTATCAGTAGATTGATTCAAAAACACCTCTTTAAACAATCCTAAACATGAATCTAAACAAGAAAAACCAGAACCAATAGCTCTGATACCACTGAAGGAATGTTTAGATGAATCCTGATTCAATTCTCTGATTCAGATTATCCTAAACATGCGGATCTAGGTTCTCTTGATTAGAAACAATTGTTGATCTCACCTTATACCTGTTTATGCAGCGGAAAGGGATGGTATGGTCAGAGATCAGAGAGCCACCGAGGGATAACTCCTCCAGAGGTTCACACACGCACACCAAGCAGGAAGAGAGGCTGCTAGACCGAGCTGAGGAGGCGTCGCAGGAGAGAGAGAGTTGGCGGCTGGGTTAGGGTTCTAGAGGAAAACAGACTCGAGTTTTATTCATTAAAACTCGTCCGGTTCCTCTTGGGCCATTTGGCCCAAATACCAAATAACTCGAAGGCGTTCGCGCACTGTGTCGATCGACACACCTTGTGCATCGATCGACACACAGTGGCCAAACCCTTTTATTCTCTCTAAGTACAGTAAATGCCTAGCACTTTTACCGTACTTCTGCTAAGCCGTTCCTATACCTTTCCTGTTAGCTTAGGCGTGTGACCCATATGGGATCATATAACAAAGGCAATAAGTCCAAGACTTATAGATCATGAGCGGACTCTAGCAAGCCATCATGACCCCCAGTATTATATGACTTATGTCTGATCATTGACATACTCTTACTTTCTAGAGACAGTACCGAGATTACTGGACACAATTCCAACAGCATCGATATGGGAATAAGCTTACATGCGACAGTAGAAATCGCGGTTCGGAAACGTAGACGACGCCATAGAACTGTTGTTCTGAATAATATTGAGGATGAGCTCCAGAAGCTTAGAGATCGTGGCTTATCCCATGATAGAGATACTCGATTGTGGCGCGCCAAAACGGACTTCAAATCGACTTTCAACACTAAGGAAACATGGAACAACACCAGAGATCATCAACAACCTGTCCTATGGAGCAAATGTATCTGGTTCTCATTTGCAACACCAAAATTCTCAACAACAGCTTGGCTTGCTTGTCTGAACAGATTATCAATAGGAGAAAGAGTCCGACAGTGGAATCCTCATCATGACCCGACTTGTTCTCTCTGTAGCATTGCTGTCGAAAACAGAGAACATTTGTATTTCAACTGTGCATACACTGGTGAAATCTGGCAGACACTTGGACAGCCTCTCTTCCGGCACAAATACTCAACAAATTGGCTCACTATTCTGGGGGTTTTAGCGAATCAACAAGAAGAAAAATGCAGGCTCTTTCTCTTCCGGTACTTGTTTCAGGCTGTTATTTACACTGTCTGGCATGAACGGAATCAGAGACTTCATGGAGAAACACCACTTCAATCCTCTGTTTTGATTCGAAAGATTGATAGTATGGTTCGCAACAGGATCTCGTCTATGGCACAGATGGGAGCTGTAACCTATTCAGGTGCAATGCAACTATGGTTCATTTCAAGGGCAAACTAAGTTTACCAAACATTTTTGTCTCTAAAATTCTCTGCAAATTTTCAATTCTCTGGCTCAAATGAAGCTACACTTTGTGTAAAGAGTTTTATTTTTTGAATAAATTTAACATTTTTCAAAAAAAAAAAAAAAGAATATCATTATTCGCAAAATCTGAAGCCCGTTAAATGACCATGTTTGGGCCGTACCAAAACCCCTAAGACTGAAAGCTTACAAAGGCACAAACATGAAACCAAAATGCAGAAACAAAGCCATTCCAACAGCAGAAACTAAAAGTCAACGACATGAAAATCGAGCTTGTCTTCATCCCTTCGCCTGGAATCAATCACGTCCGATCAACGGCGGCGATGGCAAAGCTCCTCGTCAACAGCGACGACTGCATATCCGTCACCCTCGTTGTGATCCCTGAGCGCTTCTCTTCCGGTGACATCTCCTCCGTCTACCCTGAGTCCGAAAGCCGTCTCCGCTACTGCCACCTCCACGCCGGAGATCAATCGACTCATGATGAGGATCAGACATACATATCCTACATTGAGAGCCAGAAACCACATGTCAGAAACGCCGTCTCCAAACTCGCCCACGAGGTGTCAACACATCCCCATTCGCCACGGCGGCTCGCTGGGATTGTGGTGGAAATGTTCTGTACGCCGATGATAGATGTTGCAAACGAGTTTGGCCTCCCAGCTTATACCTATTTCACATCTAATGCTTCGTATCTCGGGCTAATGTTCCATGTTCAATACCTTCACGACCGAGAAAACTTTGAGGTCACAAGGTTGAGGGATTCTGACACTGAGTTAGACGTTCCTAGTCTGACTCGGCCTCTACCAGCCAGTTGCTTGCCATCTGTGATGTTAAGCAAAGAATGGTTTCCCAATCTTTTGCGTCGAGCAACGACTTTGAAGGGAACAAAGGGAATTTTGGTAAACTCAGTAGCGGAGATGGAACCTCAGGCCATGAAGTTCTTTTCCGGCGGGAATGGTACTCCTCCCCTGTACGCAGTGGGACCCGTTTTGGACCTCAAAACTGATGACGGCAATGATTCCCGCGATGAGAAGAGAAGAGAGATTTTGCGGTGGTTAGATGAGCAACCTCCTAGATCGGTATTGTTCCTCTGCTTCGGAAGTATGGGAGGCTTCAACGACGAACAAGCTAGAGAAATCGCTGTGGCGCTCGAGCGAAGTGGCCACCGGTTCCTCTGGTCACTCCGTCGCGCTTCTCCGGCCGAAAAGATTATGACGGGATCTCCTCCAGGAGAATTCACAAACTTGGATGAAATTCTCCCGGAAGGCTTTCTTGATCGGACAGCTAAGATTGGAAAGATCATTAGCTGGGCCCCACAAGTTGCTGTGTTAGAGAGTGCCGCGGTAGGAGGTTTCGTGACGCACTGTGGATGGAACTCGATTCTTGAGAGCGTGTGGTTTGGCGTTCGGATGGCAGCGTGGCCGATCTACGCTGAGCAACAGTTTAACGCGTTTCGGATGGTGGAAGAGCTTGGTCTAGCGGCTGAGATCCGCAAAGATTACCGGAGAGACAATCTGTTGGGGGAGTCGGAGATGGTGACGGCTGAGGAGATTGAGAGAGGGATCAACTGCGTGATGGAGAAGGATAGCGAGATGTGTAAGAGGGTCAAGGAGATGAGTGAGAAGTTCCACATGGCGCTAATGGACCGTGGATCTTCGACGGATGCTATGCGAAAGTTTGTTCAAGACGTGATCGAAAATATTTCTTAAGAATGTCAATGTATTATGTTATGTTTAATTGTAATTTATGTTTCGTTGTTTATGTTATTTGCAAATAAGGGAACTGGTCTTCATACTTGCAAGGAGCAGTCAGTATTCATTCCACTTACACATGTTCTATACACTTTCCTGTATAGATGGAAATAATATTTTCTTCTAGAGACTTGAAACAAACAAAGAACCAGCAAATTTCTTGCCTGACTTGGTTCTAGTGTTTCCGGGATAGAAAGATTTCAGCTAACGTCGAGCTAGTGAAGTTGGTCCTAGAGTCTTGAAGTTAGTTTCTTGCTTCCTGAGTATGGATAAGACATCAATGTTCGCATTCAAATAATAGCAAGTCTTTTGATAACAACTTGTTCTTTTGCTGGTGAAGAATCTTTGATTGCAAGCAGTCCTCACTCTTAATTATGCAGCGAGTGATACACAAAAATATCCTGCACACCAAAGTTACAGTTTTATAGAGAAAGTTATATAATCTGACTCTTTCTTTCTCTAGACGCTACATATATATATATATCTTGTCGTTTTGTTTTCTTGGAAGTAGATTGCTCCATTTTTTATTTCACTGAAATATTGAAACGTTAGTTCTTCACTAATGGTTTTCCTTTTAAAATAGTACAGAACTCGGTCATAAAAAGTTTTTTAATTGTAAATGGATTAATTAATAATTATATACTTTTCTCTCTTTTTTTTGTCTCCTTGCTTGATTTGCACCAAATTGGGAACATAGGAGAGCCCAAGTGGATAGTGATAATCTTCGATAGATTCTCCAATTTCTAATTCTTGAAACATCCATCCAATGATGTAAGCTTTGTTGCGGTGGAAGGTATTCTTCTGGTCGTCTTCGTTTAGGTCCAGTGCCTGCCATGAGGGGAGCGAATGAACTTTTGATAATAAGAATTTTGAGTTCCTAAATCAATTACTCAAATTCTTACTATTGTGTTAATTTAGTACTTTGAGAATCAATCTATTTGAGAATGAAATAGCACATTAGAAATGCATGTAATTGCCTAGTCTAAACTTAATAATTGAAAATGAGTTTCATTCTAGTAACCTAAGTGATCAAAGTAATAAACAAAGAAGCAATGCAATAAAGAAGAGACAAATTCAAAATAGCAAATAAGAAATAAGAACAAACACTAAACAAATAAGACAATGATAGAAAGAAAGTCTAGCATGAGGTCAATAAATTAAGGCTATTTAGAAATGATCATGGGTGGTTATCAAACAATCACGCATGCAAATGATGGCTAAATGATCTTAAAACAAGTTAATCACACTTTTATACTCGCAACCCTATGTTAATCATGCAACAATCAATTTTTCAATTTCAAATCACAAATTAACATGCATTCTAATTAATTATAATATCATCACGCAAGCTTAATCTTTTAGCCATAAACACTAATCAATAAACTAATCCTATCTCTATGCACTAATCCTTTTAATCAATTCTTAATCAAATCAAATTTTTATTTGTGATTAAGAACTAATCAAACATTCATTTCAAGCTCATATAGTTATTAAACACCTCATGCATCAATTTCCATTGGCTAAGCATGCAAAATCTCTAACTAGGTTCATTCAAGCATTTTATCGAACACTTTCCGAACAACAAAAAACCTATGATCTAGATTCAACAATTCCTTGCAAATATAACATAGAGAGCAACCTAATAGAAAATGATTAACATTAATTAAGCACTAAACACCATAAATCATCCCTATTATAACCATAATCTACCTCATTTTAATACCCACAGAGATCTACTCACTAATCATAAAAGTTCCCACAAAACCCAAAAAGATAGAATAAGAAATTGTGATTAGGAATTGAAAAACAAGATTAAATTAATAAAGTTATTTTTAATATTATAAATTTGAAACTGCTATATATAATCATCTATTATTGTTTCCTGTTTTCACATAATTGTATTGTTTAAATATTCCATCTGTTTTATCATAAATTGATTAAATTCAATAAGTTGGAAAGTATAGTAGATCTAAATTTCATATTTTCTTAAATTAATTGTTTTTAAGCTTTGTAAAACTCATTAATATTCTATAATTGTAGTAATAAGCAAATGGGATTATACACTATATATAGTTTAAAAGTAAAAGGATGATTCGGCCAAAAAAGGTAAAATGATGATAAAACAACATATCACAAAGTATGATGTTACTTGTTTATATATAAGTATAACTACAAGCCACAATATCAACTTCGAAAAGTCTAAACTAAAAGTTCAACGTCATGGAAATCGAACTGGTGTTCATACCTTCACCGGGCATTGGCCATATCCGATCAACAACGGCGATGGCAAAGCTTTTTGTAGACAGCGATGAGAGCCTTTTGGTCACTCTCATCGTCATCCCTTCACAATTCTCCGGCGACGCTTCTTCGTCTTACATCGACTCCGTCTACCCGAAGTCCGAAGACCGTCTCCGCTGTTGCCACCTCCCTGTCGGAGATCAAACAACTGAGCAAACCTCCATTTCTTACATCGAGAGCCAGAAACCACACGTTAGAGCCGCCGTGTTGGAGCTCACTGAAGAGATTCCTAAACGTTCTGGCTCACGGCGATGCCTCACAGGGATTGTATTGGACATGTTCTGCACGTCCATGATAAATGTCGCCGACGAGTTTAACTTACCAGCTTATACCTTCTACACGTCGAACGCTTCTTTTCTCGGGCTGCTATTCCAAGTTCAGTCTCTTTACGATGATAAGGAACTCGACGTAAGCGAGTTGAACGCAGACGCTGAGTTTGACGTTCCCACTCTCACTCGGTCTTTTCATGCAAGGTGCTTGCCTTCCGTGATGATAAGCATAGAATGGTTTCCATCTTTTTTGGGTCGTGCTAGGACGTTAAGAGAAATTAAAGGTATTTTAGTAAATTCGTTTGCGGAGATGGAACCTTAAGCGCTTAAGTTTTTTTTCCCGACGGGAAGACTAATAGTCCTCCCATAAACGCGGTGGGACAAGTTTTGGACTTTATAACCGATGACGGTGATAATACCGGCAATGAAAATAGAATAGAGATTTTACGTTGGCTTGATGAGCAACCGTTGAGATCAGTGTTGTTCCTCTGCTTCGGAAGCATGGGAGGCTTCAAGGAGAAACAAGTGAGAGAAACTGCCGGGCGCTCCAGCGAAATGGCCACCGTTTCCTCTGGTCACTCGCGCTCCTCATTTGGAAGACATGAACGGATCTCCTCCCGAGGAATTCAAGAACTTGGAGGAGATTCTCCCAGAAGGGTTTTTAGATGGGACGGCAAAGATAAGAAAGATCATATGTTGGGTTCCACAAGTCGATGTTCTAGAGAGTCATGCGATAAGAGGTTTCGTGACGCATTGAGGATGGAACACGATTCTCGACCTCGAGTCTCTTTGGTTTGGCGTTCCAACAGCGGATTGGCCGATTTACGCTGAGCAACAGTTCAACGCGCTCCAAATGGTGGAGGAGCTTGGCTTGGAGGCGGATATCCAGAAAGAATACTGGAGAGATTCTTTTTTGGGAGAGCCGGAGATAGTGACAGCTGAGGAGATAGATAAAGGGATCAAGTGTGTTATGGCACAGGATAGCGAGATGAGTAAGCGGGTCATGGAGACCAGGGATAAGCTCCACACGGCATTGTTGGACGGTGGATCTTCTAATGCTGCTATGCGAAAATATTTCTAAGAATGTATTCTGATGTTCCAAAAAACAACAATTATGGAAAGGATTATCGATTAATTGTATTTTGTAAATGATAATGTCGTTAAGAGTTTACATGAAGTAGATAAAATTTCATGTGAAGTCTATCTACAATACGCCAAAACATAAGAGTTAAAATTAAGGGATAACTACAGGATATCAATATTCAATAGACACGCAGTCCATAAAGACTGTTTAGTTTGGTTTGGTCTGGTTCTAAGATAATGCCGAAAACGAAAACCAATAAAAAAAAACCGGATGAGAACCAGCTGGTTACTGCTACAAACAGAAGACTCTACGTTTCGTAATTTGGAACCGAGTTACGGAAAGGAAAAGATAAACCTTGGGGCTTCATCTCGCAGGCGTATCTAGTATTGCTAACAAGTGCACCGGCATGGCTACAAAGGCTCACGATAGCAGGGGCATGTCCGTAATAATTCCGCCCTTCGTTCACAAGAACCACCGGGTCCTGAGGCCTCCGGTGCCACACGACTTTCTCGGGTACCAAATCGTTCACACAGGCTTTTTCCCAGTAATGAGTGCCCTGATAGCTCTCATATTTGAACACACCACATAGACGAGCTTTATGACCGCTCGGTCCCACGTGAACCTCTTTGCAACGTTTACAAACTTTTGAAGGATAAACAAGCAATAGTTTCTTCAGACCAGCTCTCACTTTCTCCCACGCCATCAGAGCTTTTGCCCCAACATATTTGAGATCGTCAGTGGATATACTCCTGATATCTTCATCCGAGATTTGCGGGTTATCGTGAAGTTTCGAATATTGCAGGATTTCTTCGGGATGAATGGCTCCTGCTTGACAACATAGTTCCAAGATTGCGGGAACACGGTCATAATCAAACCTCTGTTGGTGTCTGATTACACCTTGATGCATGTTGTGTAAGTGGAAGGATTCGACGGGGACAAGTACATCGTTTATGGAGCCTGGAACCCATTCGTGTAGCCTGTTGTTTCCACGCCTTATATAACTACGGCACGTTTGAATCAAATGTCCTTGTTTGCCAACAAATACTTCAGAGCAGAATCTGAAAGTTTTAAGTCTTTTTTATCAAACAGAGTTCTTGATTCAATACAGCAGAAGAAAGAATTTTAAAAACATACTTGCATGTCAAGACAGGAAACACTTTAAGAAGCACGGTGACGTTAGTGCGTAGACTTTGCCTGGCTTTCAGGATTTCTTTAGCCACAGGAACAATCTCTTGAATAGGATAATCTTTTGCTCGATTTTCGATTCTTCTTTGAATCATTGGCCGGATTCTTCTAAGGTTGTTGAGCATCGATTTGTTGATTCTTGAAGGCGTAGTTGAGTAACTAGCTACCTGAAATGAGCTCAAATGTCGCCACACTCTATGTCTCCAATTCGCCATAGCCAGATCAATCTAGACAAGAGAATAATGAATCAGTAATGTAAGTGGAAACTCAGATCTTATAATCAGGTGAATCTTTATATCATTTAGCCATAGCTAGAATAATCTACATTAGCGTCTGCTATGTACAGAATTATGACAGCCGAATCGATTTGAGCAGATTAAAGACAAGAAAGAATACACTGTTAAAAAAGTTGGACGGGTCATTTGATTCAAAAGTGTCGAATTTTCGATGACTAAAAAATATAGAATCACGCAAACAAGAGAAACATTTCGTCGAGCACCTTATGCTCAAGTTCAAGGTACAGCCAACATCACCCAGCAAGATTTGGATTCTTATCGTAGAAACAACAAAAGGATGTAAGCAGAGTAAGCTCTGCATCGTACCTGATTTACCAAGCGAATCGATCAACTGAAAACTAATATTTGAAAATTGATTTCCGGAAAATCGAAGCCGACCCCTTTTTCCCGAGCGACGCCGACGAAGAGATCCACTTGTCGGAAGTCGGAACAGACCGATCTGGAGTCTAGCCAAAAATATATGATATCCATTGAATGGCCCTATTTTGAATTTGGGCAGTACACTTTGGGCCTATAGTTCTAACAAATTTGCATGGGCCGGACCATCTCAAACTAAAAAATTTATTACAATTATTGTTCTTTACGCTTTGATGATTCTGAGATTTTCCCATAATTGTTTTTTCACTGGCTCAAAATATAACTAGTATGTTGACAAAAAAAAAAATTTATAGTACCATTAACTGCATTAACTTCACTAATTAAACACAAGTACGCTAATAAAAGTTTAATAAAAATATTTATTATTTTAAAGTTAAACTTCGTACAATTAATCAATTTTCTTAAATTGTTATAACAAAATGGGGCATACTATACAGTTCGAAATATATACAGTACAAGATAAGATAAGGAAACCACAAACCTTTGATAAAAGCCAGTAAGCCACAATTTCCTTGCGACAAAAAATATCAACTGGAAAAGTCTAAACCCAAAGTAGACGTCATGGAACTCGAGCTGGTGTTCATACCTTCCCCTGGCATCGGCCATTTCCGATCAACGACGGCAATAGCAAAGCTTCTCGTAGACACCGATGACCGCATATCCGTCACTCTCATCATCATCCCTTCACAATTCTCCCACGATGCTTCTTCCTCTTACCATGAGTCCAAAGGCCGTCTCCGCTATTGCTTCCTCCCCGCCCGAGATCAATCAACCGAGCATACCTTCATATCTTATATCGAGAGCCATAAACCAAACGTCAGAGCTGCCGTGTCCGAACTCGCCCTGCGCCACCAGCTCGCTGGGATTGTCGTGGACATGTTCTGCACGTCGATGACAGACATTGCCGACGAGTTCGGCCTCCCGACTTATACCTTCTACACGTCGAACGCTTCATATCTCGGACTACAGTTCCACGTCCAATCTCTTTATGACGAGAAGAAAGTCAACGTAAGTGAGCTGAATGACTCAGACGCGGAGTTTGACGTTCCAACTTTGACTCGGCCTTTTCCGGCAAACTGCTTGCCTTCCGTGATGTTAAACAAAGAGTGGTTTCCTTATGTTGTGGGTCGAGCTAGGAGTTTGAGAAAAACAAAGGGTATTTTGGTGAATTCTGTAGCGGAGATGGAACCTCAGGCGTTGAAGTTCTTTTCCGAGAGTAATTGTACTCCTCCGGTGTACGTGGTGGGACCAATTTTGGAACTCAAATCTGATGGCAACGATTCTAAAGATGAGAAGAGAACAGAGATATTGCGTTGGTTAGATAAGCAACCGCCAAGATCGGTGGTGTTCCTCTGTTTTGGAAGCATGGGAGGCTTCAACGAAGAGCAAACGAGAGAAACCGCTGTGGCTCTTGAGCGAAGTGGCCACCGGTTCCTCTGGTCGGTCCGTCGTGCTTCGCCGGTGGATGACATGACGGGATCTCCTCCCGAAGACTTCACAAATTTGGAGGAGATTCTCCCGGAGGGGTTTCTTGATCGAACAGCGGAGATTGGAAAGATCATTAGTTGGGCTCCACAAGTCGATGTACTTAAAAGTCCTGCGGTCGGAGGGTTCGTGACGCACTGTGGATGGAACTCAATTCTTGAGAGTATTTGGTTCGGCGTTCCGATGGCAGCTTGGCCAATCTATGCAGAACAACAGTTTAACGCGTTTCATATGGTGGAGGAACTTCATTTGGCGGCGGAAATCCGTAAGGATTACCGGAGAGGTTTATTGGCAGGAGAGCCAGAGATGGTGACGTCCAAGGAGATAGAGAGCGGGATCAACTGCGTGATGGAGCAGGGTAGCGAGATGCGAAAGAAGGTGAAAGAGATGAGCGATAAGCTCCACGTGGCTTTTATGGATGGTGGATCTTCGAACACCGCTCTGCAAAAGTTTGTCCAAGACGTGGTCGAAAATGTACCGTAGCATATCGTTCAGGTGTTTGTCATTTTTTTTTTTTTTTGTCAACAGGTGTTTGTGATTGAAGAAGGTTGAATTATGAGCTTCTTTTTTTTTTTTACATCTAAAGGATTATTATATTAAATAAAACAATTTACAAGATAGAACATCAGCTGGAACAAATTAGAATTAAAGCCCGAAAAAATTACGAGAGACAAAGTTCTAAAAACTTTTAAAAAAAAAATCTGAAGTAACAAAAAATACAAATCCGAAAAAATTAATACAGTCGAAACTAAACTACTAACAAAAAATATGGAAATCTAGATAATCACGGAGAATAGGAGATATAGGAAAGAGCAACAGACACAGAAAACTGATAATCACTCAATAATCACGCACGAGAATCTACAACCTAACTACCTAAATTTGACCTAAAAAATCTAGATCACGAACTATGCATTTCCGAAGTTAGTTGTGATTGACAAACCTAAAAAAACCCCTATTTATTCAACTACTCTAAAGGGTGGTGGAAGGATTAAACTTGCTTTTTAAATTTTACGAGAAATATAATCGAAAACTAACTTGAACCCAACCAAACAACTACAACCGCATATCCAAAAATCCAAGATAAAACCCTTGAAACCCAAACCTAGTAATCATATTTAACCAGCCAACCAAAAAGTCCTATGCAAACCAAAATAAACCAGCCTAACCAAAAGACCACCTTCTAAACCAAACCCCAAGCCGTGGACCGAAACCTACCCAAAGCCGCATAACGCCGCAATCAAATCCACGCCGTAGAATTCACTGGTGAAATCACCCTAACCCTTGCCGGAGGGGCTAAAAGCCGGAGCAGCTAAAACCATAACTGCTAAAGCCAGAGCAACCAACACTGGAGCAGTTCGAAAGGCCGAAGGACCACAAGCCAAAACCACCACGAAAAACCGTCAATGGAGACCGGATCTTGACCGCCGAAGCTTCAAACCAGCAACCTACCACAAGTGAACAACACACTAAGCCGGATCTATAGAACGGTGATACTAAAGCGAGGTCGACAAAGGAGAGAAGATATAAAAAGATGGACGCCGAAAAATAAAGACAAAATTAAGCAAACCACTCCCCAGTCCCGGCGACTTGTAAGGCAGAGACGGCATGAAAAAGTGACAATTGAAGACCTTGAGATGCGTGCCTGTAAACTTCTATACTACGGCGAACAAAAAGAATGAATTATCGGTTTAAAAAGGAAAAAGGTTGAATTATGAATAAAAATTCAGTAGTGACAAACATTACAAATATGTTTTCGTTTGAATTTATATATTGAATATTAACCTCTCATTTGTGATCCGCTTAGCTAAAATTGCAGTTTACGTATCACAGCCTAAAATTCTCACATACTTCAATCTTATGATCTCTAATAGTGACTATGGAGAGAGAACTTCAATCTTACTATAGGTCTGATTGGTGAACAAAAACGGAACGGTTAGATTAGCGGTTAGTGGAAGTGGTAAGCGGTTGAATAGTGCAAAGCTGTAAGTGAAAGCTGTAAACGAAAGCTGTAAGAGAAAACGGTAACAAAAAGCTGAGAGTAACCGTTTTTACTGTAGCTTTGCTAACGTTTTCGTGATTGGTAACAAACAAAGCGGTAATCCTCTAACGCTTTTGCAATAATGTCACCAATCGGACTCTATACTTTTTGTAACCTTTATTCGTATATAACCAAGAGTTGTTACATAATCTGAATAGGTCTTGGAAGTGAGGGATTCTGTTTACGACTTCCAAAAAAATCTTTTAATTGCATAGCTAATTGCCTAATTTTGAACCCATCTATACGTTCACTGTTGAGACATCATGTGCCACACACACAGACAACACACAAAGAAATGAAAGATAACTATTAACTACACCATGCTTTCCTACAACAAAGTGAAATGCATTTACAAAAATGCATATTGTAAACAGTTTATAAATTAGGCACCGACATGGTTGCTTCCTTCACCAGGCAAAATGAAAATGTTGAATTTAAAATCTGATAAATAATTTAGAAGTTTTGGAATATTGTGAAATTAGTTTTGCTATATTTCACATGAATAACATGAATGTTAAAACGGGTGGACCCGACCAATTTATATCCGACTTATTTAGATATGTTTATCATTAGATCCATTTATTTTTATACCCGTTTAAATTCGTTTGCTTAGATCCGTTAAAATTAACAGTGATTTGTTTAACTCTTTTAACCCATTTACGATTTATGATTTTTAAAAAATAAAAAACAAAAATACAGAAATTATTATTTTTATATATTTCAATTTTAAATTCAGAAAATACAGAATATTTTAATTTGTCGTGGAACTCTCGTAACTACAATTTTTATAAAAATTAGTTTTTAAGATCCAACATTCAAAGTTAAAAAGTCATATAATAATAATTATAAGAATTTTATCTAACGTAGCAATAAAATTTTTTATCTAACGTAGCAACAAAAGTGATAAAGTTAGCATTCAAAAAGTCAAACTCAAAATTAACATCCAAAAATAATAATACATAATTCCAAATATAATAAAAAACATACCTAAAAACAAACAGTAAAAGCATTCAAATATGACAAATAAGTCAGATAAAAAATATAAAATTTACAAAGCCAATTTTTAATCATTCTGCTTTTAAATTTTCTACTCCAAAACTACGTGCTACCGTTCCAGCATCTTTATTGCCACTATCATTAGCTTATGTTGTAATTACAATTTAAAATTTGATTTAGGCATTTATAATGTGTTATTTTACTGTTTACTCTAGAATAGAATCATTCTAAAATTCTATTATAATCCTAATCTATTTTGAGATAGAAATAGTCATGAATAAAAAATAGATTAATTAATATAATTAATTTATATTTGAACTAGATTTATTTTTATTTTATTTTAGAATGAGATATAGAGTAAAATTGCTAAAGATTTATTAAAAAATGAAATGGGTTTAAAATGGCTTTATGATTCATACATAAAACGAGAAAAACCATCAAGTAAGAATAGTATACGTTAATCAGGAGTTCGTATCCTAGTGATAAAAGTAATGGTAATATTTTTCCGCCACTTAAATTCGAATTCTTCTAACCACTGGTCATTTAGCCACATTTTAAATTTGGAATTAATTTCTAAAAGCTACCGAATGCAAAACTTTGTAGAATTAATTTTAGGGTTTAAAAAACCTTTAAGATCCCCATAATTATAAAAATAAAAAAGAGTAATATACGTTAAAATAAAAATGGATATAACGAAAAAATAGTATACATTTCTGAGAGTGAGTATGCGGACAAAATAAGGGTTTTGTCCATCATTATGCTTGATATTTTGAGAAACAATAATAATAATACTCAAAAAATCAATTAATGACATGTAGGGTTTTGGTAAAATGTATTTTGGTCAATAACAATGCAATTATGAACTGAGTTTTGCCATAACTCATAACTACAAGCATAAAAACATATTGTTATGTTTTACTCTAAATGCTATAATAGAAAGAAATTACTTCCAATACACTTCTGTATTTTGTTGTATAATAAAAATTGTTAGTTTTTTATATAAAGGAAAAAATTGTATTTCTTTATTATAGAATCAAATTATTTTATTTTCACAATAAACTTTTAATTTATATATATATATATATATATATATATATATATATATATATATATATATATATATTCTGCAACTATTATCAATTATTAACCAGCAGGAGTATCATCATAATGATTGTATCAAAAATCAGGAGTAAGTTCTATCCAAATACAAGAAAAAGTTTGAAACGTATGTTGAAGCTAGAAGGTGTGCATGCTTGTTTGAGTCTTTGTAAAGATGTTGGAAGGAACATCTTCAGAATCAATTGGTTCACCACCAAATATCCTTGCAGATGTTTTCAATCTTGTAGTTGTAATATGTCTTCAACACCATATCAACTACTAGCAATTTGCAGTCTCTTTCAAAGATTAAGTTATCAAAATTCAATTGTGCCATTCGTTCTATTGTCTTGAGTAAAGTCTTTGCTTCCGCTTCTAATGCCGACTCGCACCATCCTATATTTTATGTTTCCCAAAATTTAAGTGATCACGTATTATCTTTTACTAACCACCCTGTCGAAGCTTGTTTTGTTGTAGCGTTATAAGTGGCATCATAGTTGCACTTGATATTTCCTGGAGATGGTTGTTGTTGGGAATGTCCTGAAATCTACCCGTACTATCTCTAGAAAGTATGATAAGTGTCGAGATCAGACATAAGTCATAAATACTGGGTGATCATGATGGCTTGCTAGAGTCCGCTCTTGATCTATAAGTTTAGGACTTATTACCAGTATTGTATGATCCCAAAGGGTCACACACCATAGCTAACGGGAAAGTTAAATGGAATAAATACAGTAAGATGCAGTGGCATTTACTGTATTGGATCAGAGAATTGGGCCAGACAAAATGCAGGCTTTTGCCTGATTTGTGTCTTGGGCCCAAATGATTAATGAGCCATTAATCAAATGACTTGGGCCCATTAATGAGAGATTAAGGATTTGAAAAACCTAAGGGGATTAATTATCCCAGCGATTTTCTTCTCCCTGGCAGCCGCATTTTTCATCTCTCTCTCAAACCTCTCTCTCTGATCATCCATCTCTTTGGTCTAGCAGCCGTCCCTTGCTTGTAAGAGTGTGGATACTCAAGGAGGAATAGGTGATTCATCTGTTCGTTGATCTCGACATTACAATCATTCCGCTGCAAAAGGTAATGTCCAGGTTTGTTTTATGATTCAGTTACAAGAACCTAGATCTGTTTAAGATTATGGGCTAGGTTGCAATTTGGGAATTGAACCTTGAATAACATAATAATCCTTCAGTGGTATCAGAGCGCTCAGGTTATTAGATTCTTGTAATTTGGATCATATGAATGTTTAAAGGTTTTTTGAATCAATTGAATGAATTAAAATTGATTAAAATCTTAAAACCCTAATTGGCTACATGTTTTTTTTTTTGGTCTCGGATCAAAAATATGTGGTGTGGCCGATAATCGCTGTTGATCACTTCACTTGATAATCGATATCGTTTGTCATGAATTCAGATTCGTTTTGTCGTAAGTGATAATGTTAACATGAAACGATTTTGACTTTAATGTTTGATAATTAATCGCTTGTGTTGTTTTGAATCGTGTTTGTGTAATAGAATAAAGTCAATTTCGTTTTTGTCATCTTGTGGATGTTGTGATACGATTTGTTTGTATCGTTAAAGTCATGAATTGATTTGAAAAGGGGACAAATGGAGTTGACTTTGTATAAATTAATGAATAAAGTCAGACTGGTTTTTGTCTTCTTGTGCATAAGAATGATGATGTATGGCTTGATTAATTAATTGTTCATAAGAATCGAACTTGTTATAACAATCGCATGTGGTGTTAATATAATTAGAATATTAACAAACGATTTGTGTTTGTTGAATATTTAATTATTTAATTAATTGTGGTTTAAGCCTTAACCCAAAATCGCGGTTTGCTGGAAATAATTTAATACATGGTATTATTTAATTTCTGGTTAAACCGAATTTAAATTCAAAGAATTGAATTTTAACCTAAACCGAAGGCTGGTCTAAGTTTGATTTGGTTGGACCAAATAATTTAGAGCTGGTCTGGTTTAGTAAATAACCGATGGTTTTGATAGTTAATTTGGTCTTGGACCAGAATTAATAAACCGGATCGGTTATGTCAAATTATTGGGCCAGCTGGAATTCTATGGTCTTGGGCCAAGAATTGGGCCTATAATTTGTGACCCAACCCAAAATATTTAATGAAATATTTAAATTAGAAATTTCTATTTTTAGTAAGTTACTAAATTTAGAAAGTTTCTAAAATAAGAAAGTTTCCCAAAATAGTAATCTTCTATTTTTGGAAATAAAACTTAAAAATCCTCAAAAACAATATCAAGCTTGGATGTCTTTCCAATCTTGTCAGCTACTTAACGCTTATTTGATTACAGATATGGCTTACAGTGTGAGGTGTCTGTTTTCGCGTAAGTAAAGTAGTATATAGTCACTAATTTCATTG